>CM038682.1:125718306-126464435 GCA_021605205.1 Aegilops longissima | reverse complement strand
GTGATGAACTATAACATGCACGGGATGGAAAAGACGATTCCCGAGCTCTTCGCAATGCTAAAGGCTGCGGAGGTAGAAATCAAGAAGGATCATCAAGTGTTGATTGTCAACATGACCACTAGTTTCAAGAAAAAGGGCAAAGGGAAGAAGAAGGGGAACTTCAAGAAGAACAGCAAGCAAGTTGCTGCTCAGGAGTAGAAACCCAAGTCTGGATCTAAGCTCGAAGGCGAGTGCTTCTACCGCAAGCGATGGTCACTAGAAGCGGAACTGCCCCAAGTATTTGGCGGATAAGAAGGATGGCAAGGTGAACAAAGGTATATGTGATATACATGTTATTGATGTGTACCTTACTAATGCTCGCAGTAGCGCCTGGGTATTTGATACTGGTTCTGTTGCTAATATTTGCAACTCGAAACCGGGGCTACGGATTAAGCGGAGATTGGCTAAGGACGAGGTGACGATGCGCGTGGGAAATGGTTCCAAAGTCGATGTGATCGCTGTCGGCACGCTACCTCTACATCTACCTTCGGGATTAGTATTAGACCTAAATAATTGTTATTTGGTGCCAGCGTTGAGCATGAACATTATATCTGGATCTTGTTTGATGCGAGACGGTTATTCATTTAGATCAGAGAATAATGGTTGTTCTATTTATATGAATAATATCTTTTATGGTCATGCACCCTTGAAGAGTGGTCTATTTTTATTGAATCTCGATAGTAGTGATACACATATTCGTAATGTTGAAGCCAAAAGATGCAGAGTTGATAATGATAGTGCAACTTATTTGTGGCACAGCCGTTTAGGTCATATCGGTGTAAAGCACATGAAGAAACTCCATACCGATGGACTTTTGGAACCACTTGATTATGAATCACTTGATACTTGTGAACCGTGCCTCATGGGCAAGATGACTAAAACACCGTTCTCTGGAACTATGGAGAGAGCAACAGATTTGTTGGAAATCATACATACAGATGTATGTGGTCCGATGAATGTTGAGGCTCGTGGCGGATATCGTTATTTTCTCACCTTCACAGATGATTTAAGCAGATATGGGTATATCTACTTAATGAAAAAGTAAGTCTGAAACTTTTGAAAAGTTCAAAGAATTTCAGAGTGAAGTTGAAAATCATCGTAACAAGAAAATAAAGTTTCTACGATCTGATCATGGAGGAGAATATTTGAGTTACGAGTTTGGTCTACATTTGAAACAATGTGGAATAGTTTCGCAACTCACGCCACCCGGAACACCACAGCGTAATGGTGTGTCCGAACGTCGTAATCGTACTTTACTTGATATGGTGCGATCTATGATGTCTCTTACTGATTTACCGCTATCATTTTGGGGTTATGCTTTAGAGACGGCTGCATTCACGTTAAATAGGACACCATCAAAATCCGTTTAGACGACGCCTTATGAACTATGGTTTGGCAAGAAACCAAAGTTGTCGTTTCTTAAAGTTTGGGGCTGCGATGCTTATGTGAAAAAGCTTCAACCTGATAAGCTCGAACCCAAATTGGAGAAATGTGTCTTCATAGGATACCCAAAGGAGACTGTTGGGTACACCTTCTATCACAAATCTGAAGGCAAGACTTTTGTTGCTAATTGGAGTTTTTCTAGAGAAGGAGTTTTCTAGAAAGAAGTGAGTGGGAGGAAAGTAGAACTTGATGAGGTAATCTGTACCTACTCCCTTATTGAAAGTAGTTCATCACGTAAACTGGTTTCGTGACACCTACACCAATTAGTGAGAAAGTTAATGATGATGATCATGAAACTTCGATCAAGTTGTTACTGAACCTCGTAGGTCAACCAGAGTAAGATTCGCACCAGAGTGGTACGGTAATCCTGTTCTGGAAGTTATGTTACTAGACCGTGACGAACCTACGAACTATGAAGAAGCAAGGTGAGCCCAGATTCCGCAAAATGGCTTGAGGCCATGAAATCTGAGATGGGATCCATGTATGAGAACAAAGTGTGGACTTTGGTTGACTTGCCCGATGATCGGCAAGCAATTGAGAATAAATGGATCTTCAAGAAGAAGACTGACGCTGAAGGTAATGTTACTATCTACAAAGCTCGACTTGTCGCGAAAGGTTTTCGACAAGTTCAAGGGATTGACTACGATGAGACCTTCTCACCCGTAGCGATGCTTAAGTCTATCTGAATCATGTTAGCAATTGCCGCATTTTATGATTACTAGTAAGATGCCCGTGCTACGCTACGGGATAAAAAAAGATAAGGTGGACCTAAGGTATAGTCAGGAACTCATACATTGATTAAAGTAGTGATATATTATTATTGATAAATAGACATCGAGCACAATCAAACATATGTTTTTTAATTGATGAACCCCTTCGTCATGAAGCCAAACTCTTTCTTGTCCATCTCCATCTCGTAGGAAGACTCTTCTCCCTACTCAACTCTCTAATTGCTCGCTCTATCCTATATCAAGGGGAGAGCATGTGGCAAATATAAAATTCGTCTACACACGTAGCAACTGTGACGACATTCACTAGCTTTATCTCTCCATTTGCCTGTCTTTGGCTTCTGTTTGCTTACCATGGACTACAACTCCAGTCCGCACACAATTATCTGCTAGAAATGGTAAACACATTGAGCACCTCACAAACATATCACATTCAGTAACAAGCCACGATAACTCACATGAGAAAAGAGAAAACAATAAAATAAAACACTTGGTGCATAACTTGCATACATGAGTACATACAAGTACAACCAAAATAATCGGGCTCCGTAAGCAAGATTACTATGGCAAAATGATGTGCCATGTGTCAGCATCCTTCGAACAGTGGCTTCGTCAAATACAAGCCCTGTGAACTCCTCTTTAGTTGTTTGCTCAAAACATTTATGCCAACCATATTAGTTTTGGACCTCTCACATCATCCATCTGCTCACCTAAAAAGAATAAAGGATATTAGACAATCAATACAGGATACGTAACAGTCAGGTATATTCAGGGAAAGGAAAAAATATTGAGCTTGTAGATGGTTTGTAGTATATTTAGTCAAGGAAAAAACAATGAATAACACTTGCAATACATTTTGTACCAAGCAAAGGAACAAAATGTACAGTAAAACATGCTTTTGAATCATGTGTATAATAGAAGGGGCGAATGCACATGCACATATTATGCATACCAAAACATTAGTACTGGCCCTCTTTTCACTTTCTTGCATCAACCAAGTTTCCACACATACACAAAAAAAGATGCCGATAACAGACAGCAAGGAAATAAATATTCAAGGTGTGAATTGAAATTTTGATGTGGAGCTACCAAGCAAATGAGGGGCGTCGATGAAAAATGGCCTGCTGTAGGTGTCATCCAAAATTATTTGAACAATGGAAGTAATAAAGAAAACTACCAAAAACAATTTGAATACATGTATAATATTTTCTGCAAAAAATATCATGAACGCTAATGCAAGCATCTTAGTTGTTTTTCTTAAAGTCCTCTACACAAACTTCAGAACCATAATAGCTGGGAAGCAATTTTAGATGATTGACCCTAGTAATCTAGATAGATTGAATTTCTACAGCCACCGAATTGTACTCGAGTGATTCATACCTTGAACTACACGCTGAGAACTTCTTTGTAGACTATGTTCTTTGTAAAATTTGCATTGGAGTTGGTTTGGCCTTCATTTTGCTTATCTAGGACAGTAAGAATCTTCATATTACTTCTTGATGTAGCTCTAGAAAGAGCAACATAGAGTTGCCCGTGTGAAAATACCGGTTCAGGGAGGTATACACCAACATTTGGTATAGTTTGTCCCTGTGCCTTGTTAATGGTCATAGCAAAGCTAAGACTGACTAGAAACTACTTCCTCTTAAACCTAAATGGAAACATCTCATCATCTGATGGGCAAAGAGGAATTCGAGGAAGGAACACCCTCTTACCAGCATGCTGGCCCAGCACAATCTCAACATCAATTGCATTCCTCATGAACCCTCGGACAATCAGCCTCGTCCCGTTGCACAACCCACTCGCTGGGTCAATGTTCCGTAACAATATAATAGGACAATTAATCTTCAACTTGAGGATATGGGGAGGTAGACCATTAGGTGTCAATGAATTCAAGAATTCTGCAGGGTAGTAGTTGTGTGGATCATCCTCCACATGATCAAAACTGTAGTATATCATCTCCTCCCCAGGAAATCTCTCAATCATCCTCATATTAATTTTTTCAACATACTCATTCCGAGTTGATAGAATTGTTTGGGACGTTATGTAGTTTGGATCCAAGAGGTTTTCATCTAGAGGCATCGAGAAAACACTTTCAATAAGCTTGTCAACATCAGAGGCAACGCCAGTATATGGTACACAAATCTCATCTGGGAGTCGTATGTAACCATCATCCATGGTATCTTCGGTGCCATTCCCAACACGCAGAAGATAATCAGCAAATGATGGATCACTTTGAGCCCTCATATTACAGACAAGTCTTATATGTCTCATACTCTCCCAAAGGTAAGACTTGCGTAGCGTCGCGTCAATTATTTGTGACCTTGTTCCCTTGCGAACAACAGGAAGCACTTGTCTGAAATCTCCCCCAAACACGACATTCTTTCCGCCAAATGGCAGGTCAGGATGAGCCATGATGTCCCTCATGCTATTATCAATGGCCTCGACTGTCTGTCTCCTTGTCATGGAGGCCTCATCCCAAATTATGAGGGAGGCGCTCATAAGAAGCTTAGATGTCCCACTTTGCTTGGTGAAACTGCAAACTCCACCATCTTCAATGTTCAATGGTATTTTAAACCTTGAGTGTGCAGTCCTCCCGCCGAGCAAGATGGATGCAGCAATGCCTGATGTCGTTGTTGCAATAGCTACTTTACCCTCACCACGTACTTTTGCAAGTAGTGATTTGTATAGATAAGTCTTTCCAGTGCCTCCTGGTCCATCAACAAAGAACACACCTCCTTGGCCACTATTGATTGTTGCAAGTATCTCATCATATGCATATCTCTGTTCTGGGTTTAGGAAAGATGAAAAGCCAAGGTGTTCTGGGTTCACCCCTATCATCGACTCCTCTGTGATCTCCCTAGCCTCGTTATTTGAGCCATCATATGACTCATCAATTTCTGGAAGAGGGAATGATGGTATGTCCTTCCCCATTGATTCAAGCATACTTTTTATATCTAACAAAGCCATCTGCTCAACTGCATGAGGGGACATGTGGTTTAGTCGATAGTCTTCTGTCATAGCTTCCAAGTACTGTCCCATAGACCACGCACATTGTTGGGCTCACAAAAGACTAATATAGTGGCAAATAGCCTTCGAAGGGAAGATGGCATCTGAAAAACCTCAGCTTCATTAAGACACTCGTCAATAGTATTATTTGACTCGATAAGACCCCTCCTTTCAGCAGCTTCACGAAATGTCGGGAAAACAATGCCATCCACTGTCCTTAGGTCTTGGAAAGATGTAGCACCTGTGACATGGTTTAGAAGCACTCTAAGATAATACCTCTCCCCTTCGGCTGGATGAGCAGACACAATTCTCCCGATCTATGTGCGTTCATCCCTCCTTTTCCAATACTTTCCACCCGAGATCCAAACAAAAGATGCCGGAAAATCCTTATATAAAATTCCTCGGCCAACTCATACTTCTTGTTTGCTTCAAAATACTCGGTTAGCATGGTCTTGGAAGCTCCTTCCTAGGAGAGGACATCATTCAGATTTGCGCCCACCGGGAATGACACCATGTGCATATTAGGGAGGTGGAGTTGTAGCTGCCTAACAGAAGGAAATATCTCACTAAGGTCAAAACCATAGATCCTCCATAATGCTTCTGGTGGTGTAACCCATCTGGAATCTCTGTATTGCTTTGTTTCATCAATGTTTCCGTCACTATCCACCGCGTCGATAGAAACAGATGCTCGATCATGCCCCTTATATATGTATTTAACGAGGTACTTCACAGCTTTTATGCTTGAGCAAACCTCAGCATTGATGTGGCAGTTATACCTTCTTAGTAGGTAAGGATTGTATGGAACAACCCACCTATTGTCTAAATCTTCACCCCATACCTTCGCACGACGTCCATCATCTCCCCTCCGGTATATGGGATATGATTCCTTTCCCTGAAGGGTTGACGCATTAAATGGTTGTGGATAGTAGTTCTTGCAGCTACCATTTTGCATGCACACGTTCTTGGGGTTGAGGAATCCACACGGGCCATGCATCATGTGCTTGACAACCATTTTGTACAACTCTGGGTACTTGGATTTGTCTGGCAATTCAACAGATATTAGACAGTCATATTGCTCTGGGCAAGTTAGCTTGTACCTCCCCTCCATGATTAGGAGGAAATGAGCATGTGGTAGACCTCTTTTCTGAAACTCAATGACATACACATATGCTGCTACCTTACCGAGCATGTGCTTCTTAAAAGTTGTATCTTGAGGTCTTCCAACTTTGCTCGAAATACTCGTACGATAAGATCAGGGCGATCTTGTGGGGTTTGTCCAGGCTCCAGCTCACTAATTATCTCATCCCAATTCGGATTGCAAGTCATGGTTAAAAATATATCTGGTTTCCCAAACTTTTGCACCAAGGCCATGGCATCAAGATACCTTCGTCTCCTATCTCTTTTTTCCCCAATAAATGATGTCGGAAGTATAGTCCATTTGCCCAGTGCATCCGCACGGTTTTCCCCAGCTTGAAGGCTATCAACAACAGCTTGGTATAGATCAGCACGTATTTGTTTCGGTGATTTCTGATATAGTCCAATCTTGAGCTTTCAACCTTGATGTACATATCAACCACATACTGTTGGAACAGTCGTTTACCATATAGCATGCTGTTAAATACACCACGGCGTATTTGAAACTTGTAGCAATAGTAGTCTCTAACAGAGATGCATAATCGACTATTTGTATATGTACCTATGGAAATGAGAGGTAACAAGAGGAAATATTAAGAAAAGTAAGTACAATGAGGATAAACAAAATGAACATATTCTATTTCTGTTATATGAATTACCTAGACTATGTCGACCACTTGACGAGATTGAAGTATCTCATTCAAGTTGACGCCATTCTTTGGGATTTCGGGATGCCAACCAATCTCCCTCTTGGAAAGAATAAAGGGTAAGACAACGGATCATAGCATCCATAATATGGATGGATGCTATATCTCTTGTTGTCGTTACCAAACAATACTATGCTACGATCAAAGTGCTTACATAGTTCATTACCCTCAACCCAAATAGCCGCAACCTCCGATGATATAGGAAAGTTATATCTTCGTTGGTCCAACCTCATGTCAGTGTTTAGTTCAATACGGTATTCCTCAAGGTCATCGACTCCACCTAGATTCCTGAATGTCTCAGAATAAGGATTATCCTTGAGGATGTCGACAAGCTTACAAATGACATCTCGGTCTAGGTTTGGGGAGCGCCAAAACCTATGTTGTAAACTGGGATCATCATCATAGAAGTAGAGCTCCAAATGCTTAGGTCCATCTTGAGTTGGACCAAATGAGAAGACGTTGTGGTAAATCTGACCGTGAACTCGGAACGTATACACTCCTGAACTCATGTTTGTGTATCTATTGTCCAGACTGACTCCAAGGGTGGTGAATGAGAAGTGTCCATTAAAGTACCGAATGTTCTCCCTAAAATGCACGGCATTGGGATCTGAACTTGTGTATAACATTTGAAGTTCCAAGGGAGGCTCTGAGTGTGCTAGGTTAAATTTTCCGGACCGACAACAAAATCCACTTGTTTCATACTGGAACCTCTTTGCACCACAGTGATTGCAATCAGGTTTTGGTGTCAACATGTGAGTACTTACTGGTATATTGTGGTAGACACGATCATATAGGTCAGGGATAATGGTGTCTGTTGTAAAGGCATCTACCAAGTCTTCATCATCACCTACATATAATGAGATGAATGGCGTTATATAGGTCTTGCATTTTTTGTATGTAGAGAAATAAGGTATCCATGGCATTGGCAATACCTCTCCCAGCAAATGCGAAGTACTCATCATCTTGTTCTTCAGACATGTGAGAATCATCATCATCGGCGACAAAGCTTTCTATTGGGGAATCTGAATATACGAATCCATCATGGGGTTATGATGGATTGTCCACTGATGTAGATGTTGGACATTGCACCGATGTGAGTTCCATGTGCTGGGTAGTATCATCATCTCCTAAATGTAATTCAAGATCATGTTGTTACATATATACAGATGTGTGTGAGAATTACCTTGAATTGTAGCAGAAGTTTGTGCGAGCGTACCTGGGTGGCTAAAGACATAAGAACTTGATGATGGATGTCCCATCAATGAACCTGTAGGGCACTGTAGTGCAACAGAATCCCTGCAGAGGGCATCTCGTTTAGATGCGTAGCTTGCATTACGTTGAGCTAGGAGTGCTTGCCGCTCTTCAGGTGGTAGGCTTTGCCTACGTGCTCGCCGGCGTGCATTTATTTCTTGCCTCTCATCTATTGTCAAACTTTGCCTACGTGCTCGTTGGCTTGCATTCCTCTCATCAAGTGCCATTCGTTGTCTTTTCTCTCTTCTTTGTGCATTAATCTTTCCCTCTCAGCAGGTGTTAAATTTTGCCAACGTGCTCCAACACGTTCTCGCCTTGCTTGGATTTGTTCTGGTGTACGGCTAGCATATCTTATTGCTTCACGTACACGCTTTCGTCCTATAGCATTTTTCTGAGAAATTAATTAAGTAGTTAAATAAAATTACTTATGCACACAATTTCGCCTTATAGATTTACCTTTTGAGCTTTCTCCTCGCTCCAAGCCCTCAGTTGATATGAGCATGCCATTAGTAGGAAAAATCGTAGATGATTCGTTTGTCACTTCATCATCCAAAGACGACTGACTTGAACTTGTCATATCTATTGGCTCGCGTATAAATATACTTGTATGAGGACTTGGCGTGCCACTGGAGCAAGTTCTATTGGACTTGGCTACAAAATAGTGCATTCAAAATGCAGACTGGTTAGATGAAATATAAACTATGAAATGCATAAAAAATGCAGTCAGATTAGATATAAATAATCCAGGATGTTTGGAGTCAGCTATGTAAAGTTTGTATCATTCAGTACTTTTCCAACTGCTACTGATACAATAATCAGACGGGAAATAAGCTATGAAATGCATAAAAACTGCGGTCAGATTAGATATAAATAATCCATTATGTTGGGAGTCAGCTATGTAAGCTGTGTATCATTTAGTATTTCACCAACTGCTATTGATACAGTATTTAGACGGGGTTGTCTAATAACAAAGATGAAGCAATGGTTGATGAGATCGTAGAGAAGATTTTAATATTCATTCACAACCCATACCTTGCCCTTGACGAAGAAGATTAGATGGCGAAGAGGAGTGATTCACACTTCCTCACACTCCGTTCGATCTGAAGGTTGGCGTGAACAATGTGTGACTTCTTGGGGTGTAGTTTGAGCAGCCTAAGTCCCATATGCATGCCCACTTATTTATATTGGGCTGCAGGAGTGGTTTCTGGACAGTTCGAACTGGGCGCACGGATTTGAACTTTGAGTGACAGAAAATTTGAAATTTGGAGGCGGGACGGGTAGGAAGGAGAGGCAACAGCAGAGGCAGCCATCACAACAGACCAACCATCTTTGAAATAGAGTTTACTGGAGGAAACGGGTGTGGACCAGCAAGTACTCGAAGGGAATGGCCTGGAGCGCGTCGCAGGGAAGCTGGCACCAGCGTCGCTGAAGAGCCAGCCAGGAGGAGGAGGTGGTGGTGGGCGGCCGGGTTTCTGCATCAGAGGAGGAGGTAGGAGTGGCGTCGCGAGCTCGGGGGATGGAACGTGCCGGCGGCGTACCTGCCAACGTCGGCGTCGAGGAGATGGGGTGGGGGAAGGAGGAGACGCCGGGAAGGATGGGGAGATGGTGGGCGGCTGGGCTGCTGCGTCAGAGTATAAGGTAAGAGAGGGTCAGGAATCAGAGGCGGACGGCGCTGGCGGCGTACTTGCCGACATCGGCGTCGGAGTAGATGGGGTAGGGGAGACAAACGGGAGGAGGGGGAATCGGTGGGCGCAGGGGCTGCTACATCAGAGGACTAGGGAGGGGAGACGTCGCGGACTCGGGGACAAGCGGCGGCGGCTGCGTGTTTGCCGACGTCGGCGTCGGAGGAGACGGGGCAGGCGGGGGAGAAATCAGGGAGGGTCGGAGGGGGGAGGTGGTAGTGAGCGGTGGGGATGTTCCTACAGTGAGGAGGCGGAAGAGGGTGTTAGGAGCGGACTGCGTCGGCGGCGCCGGTGGCGCTGCCCTCTTTGGTTCCACTGTTTTCTTTCGTTTTCGTGAAGGATCCAATGCCTTCGCTCATAGGATTTGGATAAGGAGGGGATGGCTGGAGCTGAACGAAGGGAATAAGGTTTTTTTACAAACATAAACCATAGTTAGCTCCCACGCATTGGATGCACATCTGACGGTCGAAAATCAGGTATGGCAGGCACACCATCACCACCAAC
The DNA here is from genome assembly GCA_021605205.1 of Aegilops longissima. NCBI lineage: Eukaryota > Viridiplantae > Streptophyta > Magnoliopsida > Poales > Poaceae > Aegilops > Aegilops longissima. The sequence goes on along the minus strand of CM038682.1, from coordinate 126,453,941 downwards.
TGGGTATCTTATAGAAGTAGAGATGAAATTTGGCAAATGGATGTCAAAATTGCATTCCTGAATGGATTTCTGGAAGAAGAGTTGTATATGATGCAACTGGAAGGTTTTATCGATCCAAAGGGAGCTAACAAAGTGTGCAAGCTCCAGCGATCCATTTATGGACTGGTGCAAGCCTCTCGGAGTTGGAATAAACGGTTTGATAGTGTGATCAAAGCATTTGGTTTTGTACAGACTTTTGGAGAAGCCTGTATTTACAAGAAAGTGAGTGGGAGCTCTGTAGCATTTCTGATATTATATGTGGATGACATATTGTTGATTGGAAATGATATAGAATTTCTGGATAGCATAAAGGGATACTTGAAGAAGAGTTTTTCAATGAAAGACCTCGGTGAAGCTGCTTACATATTGGGCATCAAGATCTATAGAGATAGATCAAGACGCTTAATTGGACTTTCACAAAGCACATACCTTGACAAAGTTTTCAAGAAGTTCAAACGGATCAAGCAAAGAAAGGGTTCTTGCCTGTGTTACAAGGTGTGAAGTTGAGTAAGACTCAGTGCCCGACCACTGCAGAAGATAGAGAGAAGATGAAAGATGTTCCCTATGCTTCAGCCATAGGCTCTATCATGTATGCAATGTTGTGTACCAGACCTAATGTGTGCCTTGCTATAAGTCTAGCAGGGAGGTACCAAAGTAATCCAGGAGTGGATCACTGGACAGCGGTCAAGAACATCCTAAAATACCTGAAAATGACTAAGGATATGTTTCTCGTTTATGGAGGTGACAAAGAGCTCATCGTAAATGGTTACGTTGATGCAAGCTTTGACACTGATCCAGACGATTCTAAATCGCAAACCGGATACGTGTTTACATTAAACGGTGGAGCTGTCAGTTGGTGCAGTTCTAAACAAAGCGTCATGGCGGGATCTACGTGTGAAGCGGAGTACATAGCTGCTTCGGAAGCAGCAAATGAAGGAGTCTGGATGAAGGAGTTCATATCCGATCTAGGTGTCATACCTAGTGCATCGGGTCCAATGAAAATCTTTTGTGACAATACTAGTGCAATTGCCTCGGCGAAGGAATCCAGATTTCACAAGAGAACTAAGCACATCAAGAGATGCTTATATTCCATCCAGGATCTAGTCCAGGCGGGAGACATAGAAATTTGCAAGATACATACGGATCTAAATGTTGCAGACCTGTTGACTAAGCCTCTTCCACGAGCAAAACATGATCAGCACCAAGACTCCATGGGTGTTAGAATCATTACTGTGTAATCTAGATTATTGACTCTAGTGCAAGTGGGAGACTGAAGGAAATATGCCCTAGAGGCAATAATAAAGTTATTATTTATTTCATTATATCAGGATAAATGTTTATTGTTCATGCTATAATTGTATTAACCGGAAACATAATACATGTGTGAATACATAGACAAACAGATTGTCACTAGTATGCCTCTACTTGACTAGCTCGTTGATCAAAGATGGTTATGTTTCCTAGCCATAGACATGAGTTGTCATTTGATTAACGGGATCACATCATTACAAGAATGATGTGATTGACATGACCCATTCCGTTAGCTTAGAACACGATCGTTTAGTATGTTTCTATTGCTTTCTTCATGACTTATACATGTTCCTATGACTATGAGATTATGCAACTCCCGTTTACCGGAGGAACACTTTGTGTGCTACCAAACGTCACAACGAATCGGGTGATTATAAAGGAGCTCTACAGGTGTCTCCGAAGGTACTTGTTGGGTTGGCGTATTTCGAGATTAGGATTTGTCACTCCGATTGTCGGAGAGGTATCTCTGGGCCTTCTCGGTAATGCACATCACTTAAGCCTTGCAAGCATTGCAACTAATGAGTTGGTTGCGGGATGATGTATTACAGTACGAGTAAAGAGACTTGCCGGTAACGAGACTGAACTAGGTATTGATATACCGACGATCTAATCTCGGGCAAGTAACATACCGATGACAAAGGGAACAACATATGCTGTTATGCGGTCTGACCGATAAAGATCTTCATAGAATATGTGGGAGCCAATATGAGCATCCAGGTTCCGCTATTGGTTATTTGATCGGAGACGTGTCTCGGTCATGTCTACATTGTTCTCGAACCCGTAGGTTCCGCACGCTTAACATTACGATGACAGTTATATTATGAGTTTATATGTTTTGATGTACCGAAGGTTGTTCGGAGTCCCGGATGTGACCACGAACATGACGAGGAGTCTCGAAATGGTCGAGACATGAAGATTGATATATTGGAAGCCTATGTTTGAATATCGGAGGTGTTCCGGGTAAAATCGGGATTTTACCGGAGTACCGGGAGGTTACCGGAACCCCCCGGGAGGTAAATGGGCCTTAGTGGGCCTTTACGGAGAATAGGAGAGGCGGCCAGGGCTGGGACGCGTGCCCCTCCCCCCTAGTCCGAATAGGACAAGGAGAGGGGGGGCGGCGCCCCCCTTCCTTCTCTCCCTCCTCTTTCCCCCTCCCGAATCCTATTCCAACTAGGAAAGGGGGGGGGGGAGTTGTCACGCCCAATATGCAACCCTATCCAAAAGGAACTCGACGGTCCCACCATGGATAGACCCGCATATTGAAACGCTTTTGCAAGGTGGATATCATTACATCAACATTACATAATAGATGGGGATACATACATAAGGCACAAATGCCACAAGAATACATCAACATCATATACAAGAGATCAACATCCGACTACGGATGAAACATAAATGAAGCTCAAACGACAACCACCCCTGCTAGCCCAGGCTGCCGACTCGAACCTATCCCCGAACGAAGAAGCGTAAGAAGAACCCAAGACAAGCAAGCATCGCTCTCGCGCCATGATCATCGCAAACCTGTACCTGCAATCGGTGGTGTAGTAATCTGTGAGCCACGAGGACTCAGCAATCCCATTACCATGGGTATCAAGACTAGCAAAGCTTAATGGGAAAAGGAAGGGGTAAAGTGGTGAGGTTGCAGCAGCGACTAAGCATATATGGTGGCTAACATACGCAAATGAGAGCGAGAAGAGAAACAAAGGAACGGTCGCCAACTAGTAATGATCAAGAAGTGATCCTGAACTCCTACTTACGTCAGACATAACCCAGAAACCGTGTTCTCCTCTCGATCAACCCCGAAAAGAGACACTCACGGTTACGCACACGGTTGGTGTATTTTAATTGGGATCAACTTCGGTTTTCTACAACCGACATTAACAAATTCCCATCTGCCACATAACCGCGGGCACGGCTTTGAAAGTTCAAACCCTGCAGGGTGTCCCAACTTAGCCCATGATAAGCTCTCGCGATCAACGAAGGATATTCTTCTCCCGGAAGACCCGATCAGTCTCGAATCCCGCTAAAAGACATTTCGACAGCAATAAAACAAGACCAGCAAAGCCGCCCGATGCGCCGACAATCCCGATAGGAGCTGCACATATCTCGTTCTCAGGGCAACACCGGATGAGACATCCACGAGTAAAACCGAACCTCGAGTTGCCACGAGGGGCCCCCAGTGATCTACTCGGTTCGAGCCAGCACTTAGAGAAGCATCGCCCGGGGGCTAAAATAAAGATGACCCTTGGGCTCCGAAACCCAAGGGAAAAAGGAGGGTAGGTGAGGCAAATGGTAAAACCAATGTTGGGCCTTGCCGAGGAGTCTTATTCAAAGCGAACTGTCAAGGGGTCCCATAAATCACCCGACCGCGTTAGGGACGCAAAATCCGGGAACATAATACCGATATGAAGGAAACTAGGGCGGCAAGAGTGGAACAAAACACGGGCATAAGGCCGAGCCTTCCACCCTTTACCAAGTATATAGATGCATTAATTAAATAAGATATATTGTGATATCCCAACAAGTAAACATGTTCCAACAAGGAACAACGTCTCCATGTTCCAACAAGGAACAAACTTCATCTTCACCTGCAACTAGCAACGCTATAAGAGGGGCTGAGCAAAGCGGTAACATAGCCAAACAACGGTTTGCTAGGAAGGGTGCAAAAGGTTAGAGGCTGACATGGCAATTTGGGAGGCTTGAGGAGCAAGTGATAGGTAACGCAGCATAGCGATAGAACGAAGCAACTAGCATGGCAATGATAGTAGTGAGATCCAGGGTAGCGGTCATCTTGCCTGAAATCCCGCAAGGAAGAAGAACGAGTCCATGAAGAAGATGAACGGATGAAGCCGAACCAAGCGAAGACGAACGAATCCTTACGATCGCAACGAAACAGGAACTAACAAGAAGAAGCACACAACAAGGTAAACACACCACACATGAACATGAAAAGACATCATGCACAACAAGCATGATGCATGACAAATCTAGATGAGGCTACTCATGGCAAGAGATGATGCAAACAAGAGCAACACATCAAGCAAGTTTAAATGAGGCCGGGAACAACATATAACAATTCCGGTAAGTCCTCATATGCAAATTTCGAAATTGGTCCAGATATGAATAAACCTTATGTTCAAGTTGTTAACCAGCAAGTTAAGATGCACCACGATGATCTACACGAAATTCTAGTCAAGTTACATATAAAGTTCATTAGATTCGGAGCTACGGCCTAGAAGATATGAGCAAAACAAGTTAACATGGCATTGATGCAAAATGCATACAAACATCAAGCAAACACCTCAAATCAAGGATGCAACATGATAATATGAAACTACATGCAAAATCAAGCAAGTTTCATATAGAGCACACTCAAAACGGAGCAACGGTTCAACACATACACCCTATACAAGTTATAGCAACAATCTGTCCAAAACAGCAACTAGGCATATTGCAAGCATCAAAACAACAAGCTACAGCATCTCAACATGAAAACAAAAGGCATGGGCATGATGTACAGGTAAAGCATTACAAAACATGAACACTGAGCTATCTCCAGAAACTACTAGAACATGCTCAAAAACACATGGCAAGATTGCAAGTAATAACAGTTTCAGACTTTGCAGAAATTAACATCAGGTTGCAATGTTTAGAGCTATGAAACAACATGTTACAGGAATTTATCAGGGCAAACAAAGGCATGGCATGATACTACTAAATGCATAGAACAAAAGTCCCTTACTGACCATGAGCCAAAAAGGATCAGAAAATATAGTAACACCCATGCCAAAATGGCAAGTTTCGTTAACAGATTCAGCAACAGGGCATGTCAAAAACAGATAACAAGTAGGCATGTTTAAGAGCTCAAAGCACTCACTACAGAGCCTTATATGATAAACTAAGCATACATACATCAAGAGGACATGGCATAGAAGATATACATGGCAAGAACAACATCATAGCATACACGGATCAACCACAACAACCTTGGCAAAATTGAATAACATGTAAACAATCTGCCAGGAAACATTTTATAGCAAAAGTAGAGCTCGATTGACTCAAGCTATGGCACTCCATAATTGCAAACAAGGGCATGGATGGATAGAGAAAAACATGTAAAACAAAACATCCTTACTGAAGTATCTCAAAATATGCATGGATCTCTCGGTAGCATCAAGTTAACGTGGCATCAAAATATCAGCAAAACAGGGTTGAAAACAACAACATCAGGAGGCCTACTTTGCATGCTTGTGCTAGTCACCACATAAATCACAAAAATACATGGCATACACCCCTGTAAATAAGACATGGCATATTACAAAACACATGTAGGACTCAAGTTCATAGGATGCACACATCAATCATGGCAAAAATGACAAAAGTGCATGTTCTGTTAAGAAACAGAAACTAACATCACATAGCACTCTTCTAGCAGCATTTCGGGCATCAAGATGAGCTCAAAAGAAAATGACGCAATGAGATGAAATGATCTACGCTTCGAGACAAACATTTTGACATATTACACGCGCAAAACGGAGCTACGATGACAGAGTTATAGCATGATGAAAATGCAACAAAAAGTTAACACAAATAGGACTTAGATGAAATTGGAGGGGGGCAAAAAGGTCAACCGGCGGGATTCACGAGGATGACCGGCGGATCGGGCCGGAGCTCGGCCGGAGGAGGTCGGAGGAGGCGGCCGGAGGGTCGTGGTCGCCGGATCCGGGCGGCGCCGCCCGGATCTGGCCGAGGAGGCGGGCGGAGGAGGAGGCCACAAGACGGGCGAGGGCGCCCGTGGCTTGGCGGCGGGTTGGCAGGCGGGAGGTCGGCGGCGCCGCCGGCTCGGCGGCGGAGGCGAAGCGGGCAGGGCGGCGGCGGCCGCGACGGGCGCTGGAGGCGGGGCGGCGCCAGGCGCTGGAGGAGGCGGGCTGCGGGGGCCACGGCCCGGGCCAGCGGGCGGGCGCGGGAGGCGGCGGCGCGCCACGTGGCAGCCCCGATTGGCACGGGCGGCGGCGCGATTCCGTCCGGCCCGGGACGGACACGTCCGGCGCGGAGAGGGGCATTTCTAGGGTTTCGTCTGCGAAATGATCCGGAATTTCGGAGGGGGAGATGTATTTATAGGTAGAGGGAGCTAGGAGAGTCCAAATGAGGTGCGGTTTTCGGCCACGCGATCGTGATCGAAGGACCGATAGCATGGAGAGGAGTTTGGTGGGTTTTGGGCCACTTTGAAAGGGGAGTTGGGCTGCAACAAAAGAGGCTCTGCGGTTACCCGGTTAACCGTTGGAGTATCAAACGACCTCCAAATGATCCGAAACTTGACAGGCGGTCTACCGGTGCTATACCAAGGCCGCTTGACAAACCTCGGTCCATTCCGAGACCGTTTAACACCCACACACGAAAAGAGGTAAAAGGGGGCGCCGGGAGACATAGGAGTGCCGGATTGCAAAACGGACAACGGGGAAAATGCTCGGATGCATGAGACGAACACGTATGCAAATGCGATGCACATGATGGCATGATAAAAAATGCAGATGATGAAATGGCAAAATGCAACACGCAAGCAAATGACATGGCAAAGACGGCGAATAATCGGCGGACACAGGCGCGATCGAATCCTGGTGTTATAGAGTCCTACTCGGTGGGAGTAGGACTCCTCCCGCGCCTCCCTTGGATGGCCGCACCCCTTGCTCCTTTATATACGGGGCAGGGGGCACCTCTAGACACACAAGTTGATCAGTTGATCTCTCCCAACCGTGTGGTGCCCCCTCCACCATAGTCCACCTCGATATATCAGAAGCGGTGCTTAGGCGAAGCCCTGCGTTAGTAGAACATCAACATCGTCACCACGCCGTCGTGCGGACGAAACTCTCCCTCAACACTCGGCTGGATCGGAGTTCGAGGGACGTCAACCGGCTGAACGTGTGCTGAACTCGGAGGTGTCGTACGTTCGGTACTTGATCGGTCAGATCGTGAAGACGTTCGACTACATCAACCGCGTTGTGCTAACGCTTCCGCTTTTGGTCTACGAGGGTACATAGACAACACTCTCCCCTCTCATTGCTATGCATCACCATGATCTTGCGTGTGCGTAGGAATTTTTTTGAAATTACTACGTTCCCCAACACAGCGTACTAGGAGATGAGTCTGCTCATGGCGGCAACGCAGCCAGTGAGCCGACACACATCCTTGATCCGCTTAGGTGCCTCAATCTGCTCGATGGCCTTGATCTTGTCTGGGTTCGCCTCAATCCCACGCTGCGACACAAAGAACTCGAGAAGCTTGCCGAACGGGACACCGAAGACACACTTCTCAGGGTTCAACTTGAGGTTGATCTTGCGCAAATTTGCAAACGTCTCTTCCAAGTCTTGCACAAGTGTCGCCTTGTCCTTGGTTTTGACCACTATGTCATCCATATAAGCTTCCATATTTCTATGGAGCTAGGGCTCAAAACCAATTTGGACTGCTCTTGCAAAGGTCGAGCCAACACTCTTCAACCCGGAAGGCATCCGTAAAAAGCAATACGTACCACATGGGGTGATGAATGTTGTCTTCTCCTCATCTTCTCTTGTCATGAAAATTTGGTGGTAGCCTGAGTAGGCGTCAAGGAATGATAACAGGTCGCACCCGGTTGTGGAGTCAACAATCTGGTCGATGCGCGACAACGGGAAAGGATCTTTTGGACAAGCCTTATTGATATCCGTGTAATAAATACACAGCCTCCACTTCCCGTTTACCTTGCGCACCACCACCAGATTGGCCAACCACGTCGGATGGAGTATCCCTCTTACCAAGCCTGCCACCTCTAGCTTCCTGATCTCTTCCGTGATGAACTCCTGCCTCTCCAGAGCTTGCTTCCTGACCTTCTGCTTGACGGGCCGCGCATGAGGACAGACAGCAAGATGGTGCTCAATCACTTCCCTGGGAACGCCGGGAATGTCGGATGCTTGCCATCCAAACATATCAACATTTGCCCGCAGGAAAGTGACGAGCTCGCCTTCCTGTTTGTTGTCGAGGGTGGAGCTTATGGTGAAAGCCCCTCCCGTGCCGTCCTCTCTGACGGATACCTTCTTGGTCTCTAGTGGTGCAGCTCTAGACTTCTTGCTCTTGCCGGTGGAGCTCTCTGGCACGTCCTCGACAAGAGCACAACACTCCGAAGAGGAGCGCTTGCCAGAGTGGGTGCGAGAGGTCTTGCCGGTCTTATTCCCTCCCGGGACTCCAGCGACATGAGCAAGTGCCTTAGCGGCAGCTGCTGCAACTGCTTCCCGGTAGAGTTGGTCGGTGCACATCAGTGTGTCCTTCTTGTCTAAGGGGACGGTGATGATGTTCATCGGCCCCAGCAACTTCAGCGTGTTGTAGGAGTAATGTGACGCCGAATGAACTTGGCGAGTGTCGGGCGGCCGAGGATCCCGTTGTAGGGCAAGGGGATCTCGGCCACATCAAAGACAAGCATCTCCGTCCTGTAGTTCAGCTCTCCCCCAAACGTCACGGGCAGTGTGACCTTACCCTTTGGCTGGCTTCTCCCTGGATTGACACCTTGGAACGTGCCCATCTCTTCGAGGTCTCCATCAGGAATTTGCAGCCTTTTGACCACGGTCGGCGAGATCAAGTTCAGACCGGCCCCGCCATCAACTAGCATCTTCGTCAGTCGAAGGTTGCGGATCGTTGGTGAAACCAACAACGGCAAACACCCGACCGAAGTTGTGCGATCAGGGTGGTCCTCGGTGTCAAAGATGATAGGCGCGCTGGACCACTTCAGTGGCTTCCATGCACCGAGCGACGGCTCCACCGATGTGATCTCACGCGCCACTGCTTGAGTTGGCGGTGAGAGGTGTGCAGCGAGGCGCCACCATCGACGCACATGGCCTCTATAGCTTTCTGAAATTCGTGGTCGCCGGACTCGTCATCCTCGTCATGATCATCATATTCCTGCTTCTTATCGCGGCCCTGGGCGTGCCTCTCTTGCTGGTTATCCTTGCCGCGGCGGCCTCCCTGGCCGCCACGCTTCTTGTCGGATCCTTCGGCACCTTCCTAGCCTTTCTCCTTGTCCCGCCTCTCGTATTCAGCTTTTTGCTTCTCAGCAAGCAGCTCGACTTGCCGGCAGTTTTGGAGGTCGTGGCCCTTGGTGCAGTGGATCTTGCAATACTGCTTGTCGGAGCTTCCCGGCTTGTCGGCCGCCGCCAAGGCCCAGCAAGCGGCACACCCGGCAACTTCCTTGCCAGGGTCGCTCGCCTTGGCCTTCTGGGCGGTGCCGGTGTCGTCGGACCCTTCGACAGCAAGTACAGTGAAAGTGCAACTATCCCTAGGTGGTTTTGGTAATTCATAACAAAATATAGCTCATTGAGCTAATGCTATTCCGAGGCAAATATTTCAGGAAAGCTCAATGAATGGCATGGCATGGATGATGAAAGTGGATCCCTCAAAATATCAAGGACAAAGGATTGGCTCAAGCTCAAAAGCTCAAGACTCTACATTTTACATTTTAGTGATCCAAGATCACATTGAGTCTATAGGAAAAGCCAATACTATCAACGAGGGATGAGGTGTTGCTTAATGAGCCTTTTGCTTTATGTGCTTAGTGATATGCTCCAAAACCCTCCACTACTTTCTCATATCCACATATGACCTAAACCTAAAGTCAAACTCGGCCCTACCGATTCTTTCTATCCGGCGTCACCGAGTTCAGATGTCATAGCCACTGCCACAAACCCTAGGCAAATCGGTCTCACCGATTGGGATCTCGGTCTCACCGAGATGGGATTGTAATCTCTATGTTTCCCCTTCGTAACTTTTCGGTCTCACCGAAAGAGCGAATCGGTCCCATCGAGATTATAATGTAAACTCTCTGTTTCCCTTTTGTAACTTTTCGGTCTCACCAAAAGAGAAAATCGGTCCCACCGAGTTTACTTGACCAACTCTCTGGTTAGCTAATTACCAAATTCGGTCTCACCGAGTTTGTGTAATCGGTCTCACCGGGATTACGTTATGCCCTAACCCTAACCATATCGGTCCTACAGAGTTGTCTGTCAGTCCCACCGAAAATCCTAACGGTCACTAGGTTTACTATATCGGTCTGACCGAGTTTGTTGATTTGGTCCCACCGAGTTTGGTAAATTGAGTGTAACAGTTAGATTTTGTGTGGAGGCTATATATACCCCTCCACCTCCTCGTCATTCGTGGAGAGATCCATCAGAACAAACCTACACTTCCAACTTGCCAGTTCTGAGAGAGAACCACCTACTCATGTGTTGAGGCCAAGATATTCCATTCCAACCATATGAATCTTGATCTCTAGCCTTCCCCAAGTTGCTTTCCACTCAAATCTTCTTTCCACCAGATCCAAATCCTATGAGAGAGAGTTGAGTGTTGGGGAGACTATCACTTGAAGCACAAGAGCAAGGAGTTCATCATCAACACACCATTTGTTACTTCTTGGAGAGTGGTGTCTCCTAGATTGGCTAGGTGTCACTTGGGAGCCTCCGACAAGATTGTGGAGTTGAACCAAGGAGTTTGTAAGGGCAAGGAGATCGCCTACTTTGTGAAGATCTACCGCTAGTGAGGCAAGTCCTTCGTGGGCGACGGCCATGGTGGGATAGACAAGGTTGCTTCTTCGTGGACCCTTCGTGGGTGGAGCCCTCCGTGGACTCGCGCAACCGTTACCCTACGTGGATTGAAGTCTCCATCACAGTCGATGTACGATAGCACCACCTATCGGAACCACGACAAAAACATACGTGTCTCCGATTGCGTTTGAATTCTCCAAACCCTTCCCTTTACATTCTTGCAAGTTGCATGCTTTATTTTCCGCTGCCTATATACTCTTTGCATGCCTGCTTGAATTGCGTGATGATTGCTTGAATTGTTCAAAGATAGCTAAAATCTGCCAAAGTCTAAAATTGGGAAAAGGCATAGCTTTTAATTGGTCAAGTAGCCTAATCACCCCCCCCCCTCAGACATACTTCAAGGTCCTACAAGTGGTATCAGAGCTCTGGTCTCCATTTGCTTTGATTTCCATAGCTGTTGGTGATCATAGCCTTGGTTTCACAACCTAGGAGAGTATGGCGTCTAGCGAGGGAAATTATCATCGTAGAGGTCCTTACTTTGATGGCACTAATTTTGCTAGTTGGAAGCATAAGATGAAAATGCATATTCTCGAACATAACCCCGCCGTTTGGGCTATTGTGTGTATTGGCTTGCAAGGTGAATTCTTTGATGGGAGAGAACCGAGCCGTGAAGCTAGTGCGGAAGAGTTGAAGATGTTGCAATACAACGCTCAAGCTTGTGATATCCTCTTCAACGGATTGTGCCCCGAAGAATTCAACAAAATCAGCCGTCTTGAGAATGCAAAGGAAATTTGGGATACTTTGATTGATATGCATGAAGGTACCGACTCCGTCAAGGAATCCAAGTTAGATGTGCTCCAAAGTCAGCTTGACAAGTTCAAAATGAAGGATGGTGAAGGTGTCGCTGAAATGTACTCTAGGCTTGCTCTTATCACAAATGAGATTGCCGGCTTAGGAAGTGAAGAGATGACCGACAGATTCATCATCAAGAAGATCCTAAGAGCATTGGATGGAAAATATGATATCGTGTGCACATTGATCCAAATGATGCCAAATTACAAAGATCTCAAGCCAACGGAAGTCATTGGAAGAATTGTTGCTCATGAGATGTCACTCATCACAACAAGTCAAGCGGTGCTTACAAAGCCTCATGTGAAGCCCCCACATCATCAAGTGAGAAACAAACCTTCAATGAAGAATTGAGCTTAATGGTGAATAACTTCAACAAATTCTACAAGAGTAGAAGCAAAGAAAGAAGCTCCAAGTCAAGATCCTACAATGACAAAAGATCTTCTAGTCGAGAGCGAAATTGCTACAATTGTGGGAGACCCGGACACTATTCCAATGAGTGTACGACACCCTACAAAAGAAGAGAAGATTCTCCAAAGAGAAGAAGTAAAAGAGAAGAATCACCACCAAGAGAGAGAAGGAGTAGAGATGATCGTTATGAACGAAGACCCTCACGGAGAAGCAAGGATTCAGAAAGGAAAGACAAGTCATCAAAGAGCTACACAAAATGAAGACATCAAGCTCATGTTGGTGAATGGGTATCCGGCTCCGACTCCGATAATCACTCCGAGAGAAGCTATCACTCCGACTCCAAATACACTCAAGATGAAGGTGTTGCCGGTTTAGCACTTGTGTCAACCAACTCCTACGACATATTTGAATCACAAAATGAAGGAATTGGAAGATGCTTCATGGCCAAAGGTCCTAAGGTAACACACCCCGAGTATGTTGATTTTAATAGTGATGAAGATGACTTGCTAGGTGATGATGATTTACTTGTTGACAACTCTAGTGATGAATACTATGATGAAACGTCAATTAATCATGCTAATCAAGTTGAAACGAATGACAATGATAAGGAGAAAATTGAGCGTCTAACTAAAGAACTAAACACTCTTAAGTTAGCTCATGAAACTATCTTTGAAGATCATCGAGAACTTTTAAGGGCTCATGAGAAGTTACGCTTTGAAAAGCTCAATCTTGAGCAAGAGCATGAGTTCCTAAAAGCGATCAATGATGATATTCATAAGAAAAGTTCTTCTTACATTGCCAAGCGTTTACTCTTATCTACTTACATGCCTCTAGTCAAGTCTAGTAACAAGAACAAGAAAGATTCTTCTTCTAGTAGTAACAATAACAATGCTAAATCCAATATTGTTGCCTCTAGTAGCTCTCTTGATTCCACTAATGATTCTCTTAGCCAAGTTACACTTGAGCGAGAAAACAGCTTATTGAAGGGAATTATAGAGAAAGGTGTATACAAGAGCCTTGCCGGGAGTAAGCAATTTGAGGAAATTGTACGCAAGCAAGGAAGGCACCGGAAGAATCAAGGTGTTGGTTTTGAACGAAAGTTCAATGCCAATGGAGTTGAGTGGGAAGAAGATCAATACCCCAAGACGAAGTTTGTTCCTCAACAAGAGAAGTATGATCCTACTTCCTTCAAGGGAACACAAGCACAAGATGATCTTCCACCACAAGACCACAAGAACATAGGCAAGGACAAGCTTCAAGAGGAGATTGATGCATTTGAAGAAGCACCTAAGGCCTTGGTCAAGTGGGTTCCCAAGACTACGTCAAGTTCTACTTCATCAAGCACAACTACTACACCAAGGATTCCCATCAAGATGATGTGGATCCCGAAGAACAAGAACTAGATAGTTCTTGAGGGTGACTCCGCCAACGTTTTTCACTCATATCATTATGGCAAGCACAAGTGCAATCAACTTCCGTATCTTGCACTAGTTCAAGGAGTCACAAACCCTCATGTTGGTAAGGCAAGGGACAAGGTAACCTAATGTTTTCATGGACATCATTTTTTGTGTGCATCACTCTATGTCTATGCATATTCTTGTTTGTTCCTTTTGGGACTAACCCGTGTAGGTATTGAAAGTGCAACTCACTCCAAAGGATTGCTCCAAAAGATCTACATCAACATTGAGCATCCACATCTTCAACACCCACATGAAGTCATCATCGACAAAACCCAAGGTTAGTTTATCCCTCTAAGGGGGGATCTCACATCTAGGGGGAGCTTAACTCCAAGAATTGAGTCAAAGCAACTCTAATGATGTGAACACATAAATGCTTTATGTAAAAGTGGTAACCCCACTTGAGCTTAAACGATGAGTATGACCTATGATCAAATGTTCTCATTTGACTCCTAAGTCAATACACTCATATATAGATGACCTAGTCATCGCCAATTGTTTGATAGATGCTAGAATTGGTTGTGCATGCTTTGTCACATATTTCATTTGTCATTTTATTGCGTGAGCATGTTGGTTGCATATTTTACTCATTCGAGGACATCCACTTGTTGTTTTGATTGTTTGGCTTTTCTTTCTTTGGCCAAGTGGATGGACAAGAATGCCTAAGAACCTTATCTAGCTATCTATGCTCTTCTCGTCTCAAACTCTATTCATGCTACATCACAAAATTTGATCAAGTCAGATTCGAACCACTCTGTGTGAGGAGCACTCGGAGTCCCCGATTCATCATAGACTTAAACTTCCAAAACTTCTTTGTGATTTTCGGTCTGACCGATTCCTCCATTTTGGTCATACCGAGATTACTAAGTCGATCTATGTTTTCAATCTCGGTGCAACCAATTTTAACTTCTCGGTCACACCGAGTTGCTGTAACTGTTAACAGTTATGCATCTCGGTGCCACCGAGTTGTTCAACTCGGTCACACCGACAGTGTCAAGCTATATATATACACGGGCAAATTTTGGAAAAATTTCTCCGAAACCTCTCGACCACGCATAGCTCTCTCTGCCTACTTGGTCTACGAATCGTCGACTTCGTCGCCAGCCGCCTCCTGTCGCTGGTCTCCGCCACCGTCAACGGAATTCTCCTCTGTCGTTGCCGCCGTAGCAAGTTCACCGCCGAACTAGGGTATGAACTTGATCTTTGTGCTATCCTCGTCCGATTCTCAGCACATTGTATTCGTAATGCATCTTGCCACGATTGAAACACTTCTATCCAGTCAAAACAATCCTTAGAATAGGTATGATTCGAAAATTTAGGGTTAGGTTTCCGCCGAAACCATCTCGGACCCACCGAGTTGAAAAACTCGGTCCCACCGATTTGGCTAACGCCATTGCACTAGTAAGTCTCGGTCTGACCGAGAATTACAAATCGGTGTGACCGATTTTAGGACTTTGTGAAACCCTAGCAGTCTCGGTGCCACCGAACTGTGACTCGGTCTGACCGAGTTCATTAGTTTAGGTTCCAAAACTGCTTCGGTATCACCGAGTTTGAAAATCGGTAGATCCGAAATGCTTTCTATGGAAACTAAAACTAAGTTTTTTGAATCATTCTTTTGCAAAAAAACTCTACATTTTGTGATGCTCATCCACTCTACCTCATCTATAACTATTCACTGTGGTCAGAAATCAACAAGATGCAGCATGTCGCACCAAAGTGACAGCGAACAGTCGAGGAGCAAATTCATATGAGTGAGGGCACTAGTCCCTCAAGCAGCTCAGATGAGGGGAGCAGAAGCACTCCCAGTAATTTGCCCAAGGCTGCCACCAGGACAAGGAAGAAGAAGACCTCAGAGTCTGAGGATGAAGATTATGTGGCAGCTGAGGATGAGGCCAGTTCCAAGAAGAAAGTGCTCAAAAGAGAGCACAGCTCAACAGCAGTTAAGCCTGGATTGAAGATCAAAAGGCTAGCAGGAAGACAACCTATGTCCAAAGCCAGAGTCTCCACTCAAGCTGCTTTGGAGTCCCAACCCAAAGAACCTGCTGCTGCTGAAGGGAAGAAAAGGAAGGAAAGGGTCAAGAAGACCATGGCCAGAGTGATTGGGAAGCCATCTATGATGGAAGAAGAGGAAGAAGAAGAGGTTGCTGAGCCTGCACCCAAGGCACAAAAGCTGATGGGTGATGCCATAAAGTCAGGGGCTGCAACTTCAAAGCCCAAAGCTACCCCCAAGACCAAGAGTGCACCAAAGAGAAATACCAGAAGTATACCAGCAACTGAGAAGAACAAGGCTCCAATGCCTGAGGTTGAAGCTGAAGAAGATGAAGAAGGGCGGGTCCTAAGGAAGCTCAAACCCAAGATCCCAGACCACAATGATGCTCATCCTGTGGCTGAAAATATGAAGATCGGGAGAGATCAAGGGTTGAGGCTATGGAGAGAGTCAGATCCATATGCCACCAGGAGAAGGACTGCTGTGGATTACAGGTTCCACACCAAGGAACAGCAGGACTTCTATGAGACTATCTTGTTGGATAAGAAGTCCATAGTTTGTGATATGAGGTGGGTCGACTGGACCTACATTCAGGAGAATGAAGAACACTATCCTAGAGTGTATGACAACTTCAGTGCTTGTGGAGTTGCAGATTTTGTTGGGCAGAAGCTCACAAATTGGAACGACGAGCTCATTATGCAATTCTACTCCACAACACATTTCTATCCAGATGGCAGGATAGTGTGGATGTCTGAAGGAACACGATATCAGTCAATCATAGAGGAATGGGCAAGTCTGATCAATGCCCCAAAGGAAGATGAAGATGACTTGGACATTTATGCCAAGAAGAAGATGGGTCACAACTCAATGTCACACATGTACAAGGAACTCCCAGATGATGCACTTGAGTCCTTCAAGTTTGGATCAGTTCACTATCTTCCGTCGTGGCTGCCTACAATCAATCTGGATCCTAAGGCACACTCTTTTACCCAAATCAGGTGACCACAACATGATTAGAGGGCATGCAATCAATTTGCTTCACGTTTTTGATGTGCCTCGGAAATTCAAAGTCATGAGCCTCATAGTTGAAACTATCAAGAGGACTGCAGCAGACAAGAAGAGGAGCTGTGGATATGCCCCACAAATTCAGGAGTTGATAAACTCAAAGATGGGCACAGGAAAATATCTGTTAGATAAGGAACACATGGTTCTCTATCCTGACTTTGAGGACAATCAAGTTGTCATGACTGAAAATGAACCAAAATCAGTGCAAGCGCAAGAGAAGAAGGAGAAAGCTAGGCAAGAGAAGGCTGCCAAGATGCCAACTCAAACAGAGGCATCTGAATACTTTCTGAAGAACAAGCAGGAGCAGCTTGGTTACTTGATTGCATCAACACTGCGGATTGAGAAGGGGTTGGCCACCCTAACTCAAAACCAGGAGAGCCTGGAGAGAATCATGGAACAAAAATTCTATGATCTTGATGTCAAGGTAACTGAGATTCAGTCTGTTGTGGAGCAGCTTCAGGATGACATGCAGGAGAGGAAGGGCAGAACAACGACTGATGCATTTGCCAGAGTGCCACGAGCTCCAAGATCAGCTGCAGAGCCAGTTCAAGGCACCAGAGTCACTTCATCAGCTCCAGCTATAGCTCCAGCACAACCAGCTCCAGCATCAACTCCTTCAGCTCCATCAACATCGACTGAAGCCTTCGTTCTTGGAGTTCTCCGGACACCACCACCACCAGAAGACCAAGCCTGAGAGACGTTATAGTCCTATCCATTTTCTATGAACTTTATGGTAACTTGTTGCCAAAGGGGGAGAAAAATGTATAGATCATAGGCTTCGAGAGAGAGAGAGATTTGCTTTTGTTCTCTCTTGTCTTTTTGGTTGAACTTTATTTGCTTTTGATTGGTTGAGATACTATGCAATTACCCATGAGACATTGATGATCATGTGTTTGATCATAAGCTACACTTATGCTCGTTATGATATTATCTTATTTATCCTTATATGATCATTCACTTTGCTTGGTGATGAGTGCATGTATTCAATCTTTGTTATTTTTTAGCGCTCCACCAAGATGTATGTGACATGGAAGAGTAACCCATGAGCCTAATTCCTTGTGCATTTGCAGTCCAAAGCAAATATTAAAATATGCACAAATTTAGGGGGAGCTCTTGCTTATCACATACTTCTCAAAGCGACGATGTTGTTCAATTTTATTATCATTTGTCGAAGCTTTGATCTATATGTTGTCATCAATTACCAAAAAGGGGGAGATTGAAAGTGCAACTATCTCTAGGTGGTTTTGGTAATTCATAACAACATATAGCTTATTGAGCTAATGCTATTCCAAGACAAATATTTCAGGAAAGCTCAATGAATGGCATGGCATGGATGATGAAAGTGGATCCCTCAAAATATCAAGGACAAAGGATTGGCTCAAGCTCAAAAGCTCAAGACTCTACATTTTACATTTTAGTGATCCAAGATCACATTGAGTCTATAGGAAAAGCCAATACTATCAAGGAGGGATGAGGTGTTGCTTAATGAGCCTTTTGCTTTATGTGCTTAGTGATATGCTCCAAAACCCTCCACTACTTTCTCATATCCACATATGACCTAAACCTAAAGTCAAACTCGGCCCTACCGATTCTTTCTATCCGGCGTCACCGAGTTCAGATGTCATAGCCACTGCCACAAACCCTAGGCAAATCGGTCTCACCAATTGGGATCTCAGTCTCACCGAGATGGGATTGTAATCTCTCTGTTTCCCCTTCGTAACTTTTCGGTCTCACCGAAAGAGCGAATCGGTCCCACCGAGATTACAATGTAAACTCTCTGTTTACCTTTTGTAACTTTTCGGTCTCACCGAAAGAGCAAATCGGTCCCACCGAGTTTACCTGACCAACTCTCTGGTTAGCTAATTACCAAATTCGGTCTCACCGAGTTTGTGTAATCGGTCTAACCGGGATTACGTTATGCCCTAACTCTAACCATATCGGTCCTACCGAGTTGCATGTCAGTCCCACCGAAAATCCTAACGGTCACTAGGTTTACTAAATCGGTCTGACCGAGTTTGTTGATTCGGTCCCACCGAGTTTGGTAAATTGAGTGTAACAGTTAGATTTTGTGTGGAGGCTATATATACCCCTCCACCTCCTCTTCATTCATTGAGAGAGCCATCAGAACAAACCTACACTTCCAACTTGCCAGTTCTGAGAGAGAATCACCTACTCATGTGTTGAGGCCAAGATATTCCATTCCAACCATATGAATCTTGATCTCTAGCCTTCCCCAAGTTGCTTTCCACTCAAATCTTCTTTCCACCAGATCCAAATCCTATGAGAGAGAGTTGAGTGTTGGGGAGACTATCACTTGAAGCACAAGAGCAAGGAGTTCATCATCAACACACCATTTGTTACTTCTTGGAGAGTGGTGTCTCCTAGATTGGCTAGGTGTCACTTGGGAGCCTCCGACAAGATTGTGGAGTTGAACCACGGAGTTTGTAAGGGCAAGGAGATCGCCTACTTCGTGAAGATCTACCGCTAGTGAGGCAAGTCCTTCGTGGGTGACGGCCATGGTGGGATAGACAAGGTTGCTTCTTCGTGGACCCTTCGTGGGTGGAGCCTCCGTGGACTCAGCAAGAATCTGTTACCCTCGTGGGTTGAAGTCTCCATCAACGTGGATGTACGATAGCACCACCTATCGGAACCACGACAAAAACATACGTGTCTCCGATTGCGTTTGAATTCTCCAAACCCTTCCCTTTAGATTCTTGCAAGTTGCATGCTTTATTTTCTGCTGCCTATATACTCTTTGCATGCCTGCTTGAATTGCGTGATGATTGCTTGAATTGTTCAAAGATAGCTAAAATCTGCCAAAGTCTAAAATTGGGAAAAGGCATAGCTTTTAATTGGTCAAGTAGTCTAATCACCCCCCTCTAGACATACTTCAAGGTCCTACATACACTCTTGCCTTTGCGCTTTCTATTATGGCGATGGCCCTTCTTCGTCGGGGCAGCGGTGTCGTCGTTCGTGGATTTGGTTTCCGCGTCGGCGTCCTCGCGAGGGTACTTCCTCCCCTTATCAGCCCGAGCGCACCTGTCGTCCAGGACATAAAGTTCGGCCACATCCCTGACCTTGTTCATCGCCAGCTCCTCACGCATCTTGCGGTTCCGCACATTCTGATGGAATGCGCTGATCATGGTGGCGGGATGAACGTCTGGGATGTTATACTGCACTCGGCTGAACCTTTGGATGTACTTGCGCATGTTTTATCCTTCCTTCTGGGGGATAATATGCAGGTCGCTTTCCTGGCCATGAGATTGATGGCCTCCAGTGAAGGCGCCAACGAACTCATGGCACAGATCCGACCAAGAGGAAATGGAGTCCACCGGCAAGTGCATCAACCATGACATGACATTGGGCTTGAGCGCCAAAGGGAAGTAATTGGCAAGCACCTTATCGTCGCGGGCTCCAGCGGCTTGCATCGCGATGGTGTAGATGCTGAGGAACTCTGACGGGTGAGTCTTGCCGTTGTACTTCTTGCCTACGTCGGGCTTGAACGTGCGGTGGGAGGGCCACTGGAACTGCCGCAGCTCACTGGTGAAGGCCGGACAACCCACCTCCTAGGGTAGGCCACCGTAGCCTGCCGGTGTCGGGTGGTCCATAGTGGGTCCTGCCCGCGTGTCTGATTGGTGGCGTGCATCACGCCGGCGCTCGATGGTGGTTCGAGTGTCTTCAAGGGCTCGCTCCCGAAGAACTTGACGCTAGTCGCGGTGGGTCCGCGGATCGGACGACGCTATGGAGATATCATCACAGGCGTCATCACGACGGATCGACACCCGTGGTGGCTGGCGTGGGGGAGGAGAATGCACCGTGGCTGCATCGCCCCCGGCACTTCCACCGCTGGCATGCGGTGGCTCGATGGAGCGACGGCCTACGGGCCCCGCTGGTCGCGGCTCATCTTTGTTGGTGATGCCGACGAGGCTCCTGATAGTGGCTCTCCACTCGTCGAGCCTCTTCGCAGCAGGAGGAAAGTCGAGGAGCAGTTGCGCGCGCGCCAGAGCTTCTGCTGGCGTGGGCAGCGGCGAAAGCTGCATGGACCGTGACGCGCTTCGACTTCTAACTATGTTATAAGGAACTCTATCACGGCCCTGCGGCTGCCCGCCATTTTCGCCAGCACCTCGGCGCGCATGTTGGCCTTCCTCGTCCCGTGAAGGACGCGCGGGACTCTTCCCAGGGCGGCGCCCAGGGTCACCAGCGGGGTGGTGATGTCTACTACACAACCTTCTTCTTGTAGACGTTGTTGGGCCTCCAAGTGCAGAGGTTTGTAGGACAGTAGCAAATTTCCCTCAAGTGGATGACCTAAGGTTTATCAGTCCGTGGGAGGCGTAGGATGAAGATGGTCTCTCTCAAGCAACCCTGCAACCAAATAACAAAGAGTCTCTTGTGTCCCCAACACACCCAATACAACGGTAAATTGTATCGGTGCACTAGTTCGGCGAAGAGATGGTGATACAAGTGCAATATGGATGGTAGATATAGGTTTTTGTAATCTGAAAATATAAAAACAGCAAGGTAACTAATGATAAAAGTGAGCGTAAACGGTATTGCGATGCTAGGAAACAAGGCCTAGGGTTCATACTTTCACTAGTGCAAGTTCTCTCAACAATAATAACATAATTGGATCACATAACTATCCCTCAACATGCAACAAAGAGTCACTCCAAAGTCACTAATAGCGGAGAACAAACGAAGAGATTATGGTAGGGTACGAAACCACCTCAAAGTTATTCTTTCCAATCAATCCGTTGGTCTATTCCTATAAGTGTCACAAACAGCCCTAGAGTTCGTACTAGAATAACACCTTAAGCTACAAATCAACCAAAACCCTAATGTCACCTAGATACTCCAATGTCACATCAAGTATCCGTGGGTATGAATATACGATATGCATCACACAATCTCAGATTCATCTATTCAACCAACACATAGAACCTCAAAGAGTGCCCCAAAGTTTCTACCGGAGAATCACGACGAAAACGTGTGCCAACCCTTATGCATAGGTTCATGGGCGGAACCCGCAAGTTGATCACCAAAACATACATCAAGTGAATCACGTGATATCCCATTGTCACCACAGATACGCACGGCAAGACATACATCAAGTGTTCTCAAATCTTTAAAGACTCAATCCGATAAGATTACTTCAAGGGAAAACTCAATTCATTACAAGAGAGTAGAGGGGAGAATAAACATAAGATCCAACTATAATAGCAAAGCTCATGATACATCAAGATCGTGCCAAATCAACAACACAGAGAGAGAGAGAGAGAGAGAGAGAGAGAGATCAAACACATAGCTCTTGGTACATACCCTCAGCCCCGAGGGTGAACTACCCTCCTCGCCATGGAGAGCGCGGGATGATGAAGATGGCCACCGGTGAGGGTTCACCCCTCCGGCAGGTCTTGAACAGGTCCCGTTGGTTTTGGTGGCTCGAGGTTTTATGCGGCGGAACTCCCGATCTAATCTCCATTCTGGAAGTTTTAGGGTACGTGAGTATAAATGGGTGCAGGAAGTACGTCGATGGAGCTACGGGGGGCCCACGAGGCAGGGGGCGCGCCCCCCACCCTCGTGAGCACCTCCCTTAGCTCCTGACGTGGGGTCCAAGTCCATCCGGTGGGTTTCCTTTCGAAAATAACTTCTCCAGTTGATTTCGCCCGCTTTGACTCGCTTGATATTCCTTTTCTTCAAATATCAAATAGGCAAAAACAGCAAATCTTGGCTGAGCCTCCGGTTAATAGGTTAGTCCCAAAAGTAATATAAAAGTGGAAAATAAAGCCCAATATTGCCCAAAACAGTAGATAATATAGCATGGAGCAATCAAAAATTATAGATACGTTGGAGACGTATAAGGTGGCGCTGCTCATCGTGCACAACTTGGGAAGAACGCGCCGTGGGCGCCGGTGTTGGTGTCTTGAGGCGCGCGCCATTGCTACGGCATGGCGATGCCTCGAGGGCCCGTGTCACGCTGGGGCCCAACTCCGTCTCTAGAGTTTGCGACGTGCGGCCCGTCGCCTGGCGCACGAACGACGCTGCTCGCCAGGTCTGGACTGCCAGGGTGATGTGGGTGTTCGCGGGCCGCGCCACGGGTTCTTTCCGCGACCGGCCCGCTACTGGCCCACACCGGTACAGGCAGTCCGGTCTCGGATGAACCGATTGTCGTGGTCGTCTTCCTCTTGGGAGCCATGGCGACAAAGAGTTGTTCGACTAGCTGCTAAAGCAGATTCTCACGACTGCGCCCCCTACCTGGCGCGCCAAAGATGCCGGTGGAAACGACACCTATGGGATCACGGGAATCCCTACTACGGTTGCAGGGAGCGGGGTCGTGAGAAGAGCGGGATCAGCAATCAGCACAGGCAGTCGGGTCGTTTACCCAGGTTTGGGCCGCAAGGATGCGTAATACCCTAGTCCTGCTTTTGTGTGTATATCAGTGTTCTTGGAGTTCTTGAGCTAGCTACGATGGGTATAACTTTCCCAAGGGTCTGAATCCTTCTCCTGGATGCCTCGGGCCTCCTTTTATAGTCAAGGGGATCGCCACAGTGGCACATAGGAGGTGGCATCGGAGTACAGCGGCTAAGCTTATCGCTTAGCCATTATGGGACAAGGCGCATTTAATGCGCCCCTTAGGTGTCCCCCTCACTTTGCCGCCGCCTCACCCTGCTTCAACACGCGCCTGGGCCAGCGAGGCGGTCAGCGCCATGTAGGCTGGCAGGCTGCTGAGATGGCGCGATGGTAGGGCCTTCACGAAGATTTGCATGCCACCACGTAGGCATGCGCTGAGTTGGCTTGGAAGCCTCACGTCGACACGCACGTGCCTGCCTAGCTGGTGGGCTGGCAGCTGCATGGGAGCGGCGGTGGAAACTTGGCGGGCGTGCGCCTGGCTGTGGCCCCACGGATGTCCTCGGCAAGGGCCTTGCCGTGGCGTTATGGTCGTCCCCGACAAGGATCTTGCCGGAGGTCTTGTGGGTTTTCTCGGCAAGGATCTCGCCGAGGTTCGTCGTCTTCTAATCCTCATCTGACTTGGAGTGTTCATGATCTTCACAAAGATCTGCATGCCATCATGGAGGTGCCTCCCGAGCCTTGGTTTCAGCATGGTCGTCGGAAACCTTGGGCTCGAGGGTGACGCGCTCCGTTGAGGTTGGGCAAGCTGCCCCGGCAAGGTCCTTGTCGGGGTTGTGGAGGCCGCCCGGCAAGGGTCTTGCCAGGGGAACCCACCTTGCCCTCTTGCTCTTCGTGTCTCTGGCGTTTCTTTGACCATCTTGCGGCTTCGGTCTCCTTCCCCTTGCCTTGCCAGGTGTGTCCTTGGGCGTGGCCCTGACTGCCCGTGCACAGGTAGAGGGGTGCAGAGTAGAACCTCTACTTTTGTACACCGATAGGGCGGCACAGGGGTGTGTCCGGTGGGGAGGTTGGCTGGAGGGATGGGCGGCGCCGACGTGCTCGGGTCACCCGTCACTGGCACAGGGGTGTGCCGGTCCGGATGCGTCCGCTCCCTTACCTTCCCCCTTCCCCAGCCACGTGCAGGTTGTCGCAACTTCGGCGATGCTCAAGGCGGGTCGTCTGTCGCGGGACATCGGTCGGAGGGTGTCCCTCTGGTACAAAGCTGGCCTCTTTGGATGGTCTTGAGGGTGCCTGGATGTTGGACGGCGGCCCTAGTGGAGGGAGGCGTGGAGTTCGAGGGCGGAACCTGCGCCTCAAAAGGGCGGTAGCCATGGCTTCGTGGGGGCTTGGCTGCGGGTGGTGGGCGGAGCGGGGTGTCGGAGGGTGTGATCACCGGGTCCATCACTTGCCCAGTCCTCGTCTTGGCCGGGCGGGCGGGCGCCCACGGACGTCGTATCCTTCTTGAAGGCTCTGTCGCGGTGCTCCCACTCCTCTGTGTGGCTCCGGGTGAAAACTTGATCTTCGGAACGGACGGTGGCAGCTACCCGTGGTCGTAGCCTTCTGGGAGGCACCGTCCTGGAGTCCTTGCTCCGTCATTGTCCGTCTCACCCCTCCTCGATGGCTCCAAGTAGTTTTTCTTGGTTCATCTCTAGTTTGGTTGGTTGTCGTCTGAGTGGTGTGTCGGTGCCTAGCACCTTTGTATCTCGTCTTAGGTGTGCTGTGTGTCGTGGTGGGTGTGTTTGTATCGGTTCGCTCTAATATATATAGTGATGTTTGCTTTATAATATAAAGCGAGGGCAAGCCTTTTTCGATATAACAAGGCTCAGTAGCCTAGATCAATGGTTCACATCCTTAATTGCAGAGTGAATGCCGTAGTTTTTGAAAGAGCTGATATGCGTATGCGCAGAACCTGGCAAGTTTGAAATAAAATATGCTTCAGAGCTAAACAGTTTTGGCACCGCCGTATTAAATGTTTCCTATTTTCAGTTTATATATCTGAAAAATTTCCAGTAGCGTTTCATATCTTGGTGACATGTGTGTCTCATATCTTGCAGTAGAGAGCGGACTAGCCCATGCAAGTTGAAGAACAAAGCTCCTTAGGCAGATTTTTAGCCTGTTTTCTGGGCAGCGTATACCCAGTCATTGCATCGATGGCTGCTGTTTATGTTTGTCAAGAGAGATGGTCGCGCCTACCCATTTGGTTTCAACATGTCAGGCTCGATTAGGGACCTAGCTAGTAAAAAAATAATTTAAAAGTAGTGCAGACGCGGTGCACCTGCGAATTTCTTTCTGGAAACATCAAGAGCGGATGCTCTTCGGCTGGTCATAATGGTAGTATCATAACTAGTATCATGCATGCCAACTAGACAATGGCCCTGTTTGGATCCATGAGTTAGAGTTAGTTTGGGTTAGTTTGGACTCAACTAACCCAAAAATATCCAAACAGGAGGGTTAGTTTGGGTTAGATGCATTTAATCATCTAAAAAATCTAACCCATCCAAGAGGTGCTTATTTGGGTTAGTTCTTCTTGGGACCACCAAAAGACACATTTTTCTCTCGCTCTCCCCGCAACAGATCCCTCCCCACTTCCTCGAAGCTTCTCGTCCTCTCCCTCCCTCCCTCTCGCACCATCCGTGAAGGCGCCTCGCCGTATCCACGCTCTATTTAACCCTGCCATCCAAACACCTCTTTGGTTAGAGTTAGTTCAGGGCTAGTTCAGGGTTAGAATCTAACTCTAACCTCTAACTGAGTTGGAGTATCCAAACAGGTCCAATTTTGATGAGGTGTCATAGAATTAAATGAAGAAAGAGAGGGTTGAGTATCATATTATGATACCGTATCATATTAAATACTAGGCTACTATGTGTCATGTATGACAATAAATAGAGTACTACATGATACTAATATACGATACTATGAAGGTAGTATCATACACTAGTATCATATGCATGATACTAGTATATGATATTTCCCATTACAACCAGCCTTCAAGAGCTTACAGCTCGAGATCCGCCAATATGCGGGGCAGCAAAACAAGTGATAGAATACCGTGAAGGTGGCTAGCAAAGTCCACCATGCTGGGCCCATCAATCACTCGGCCTTCTAGAGGCAAAACAAATGGGTCGGTGATTAGCCAGTTATATGATCAGTTTAAGATTAATCAGGCCACACAAACCAAAGATTAAAAGGGTGTTTGGTTACAGGACTAGACTAGAAAAATTCTCTTTTAATCCTTGTGTAACCAAACAGGAGAGACTTTTCTTAAGGGACTAAAAAAAAACTCTATTGGAGGGTTTTTTTCTTTAGTCCCTCGGACTAAAAAAAGTCTAGTACCTTGTAACCAAACACCCCTTAAGAAGATCGGAGCAGGGAAAGCGGGTATATAATTGAAGGGTAGGTTGACGCCTTTGAAACATACTTACGGATCTATGGGTGACAATTAAGACCCATGGCCTAGGTTAACGGCTCACACGTGATGAGTGCCTTGATTTACCATTTCTGTTTGTGGGAAAGTGGACGTCGTAATTGGTGATAGAGGGGGTATGCGTTTGCGCGGCGTTTGCCAAGTTTTGATTTCAAATTTTGTATATTTTATTTTTTGTGGTCTATTCTTGTCTCTTGTTTTATTCCTTGTTGTAAACCTTGTTTTGAAATCTATTGTTTTCTTATAATGCAAAATTTTACGCTTTGGTAAACTTGCAAAATTTATTTCATCACGGATTTGCAATATGCATGAAAATGGGGTCAGTAAATGCTAATTAGATTGGTGCAGCCCATCAACAGACCAACTGTCAAAGTGGTGAAGATAGCTCAGAGGCAAGCACAAATACCCGTGCATTGATGCTGCAGTTACGCATCGATGGCCACCGGTTGTCACCGCATGCCGACTAGTTCAGTGGCAACTGTCGGTAGAGTAATTCGCAAAAAAAATGTCGGTAGAGTAGTTGGTGTTTTTCTTGTGCTCACGTCCCTACAACCGCCGCCTCTTCCTCCTGAAAAAAATAGCTAGGGTTTCTATCTCTCGCCGGCGTCGACGCGGGTCCGTCTCGTCTTCGGTGGCCCTAGGACCATGGAGGCGGTGGATCATGTCAAGGGCCAGCGGAAGGGCTTCGCTTTTAGTCGTTCCTTTCAGTTTTGTTAGGGTTTTTGTTCTATTCAGGATGGCGTAACGACGGCGGCTCCCTGAAGACGAAATAAAGGTCTCTTCGCCTAGCCCATGTTTCAGCAGCGCGTCTAGTATCGTTGGTGGGCGTGTGGAGCCGTATTCGACGGATTTATCTTTGATGGATTTGCTCGGATCTCGTTGGTGTTCGTCTACGTTTGTTTGTCTTCGGATTGGATCCTTCCGTTCTACATTATTCTTCATCTGCGGCTGTTGCTGTTCTGGCTGCGCTGGTCCTATGAAGCTTTAGCATGATGACTTCCCAACTGTCTACTATAACAAGTTGGTCCTATGGTCCTACGTATCTAGATGTAATTTTTATTATTTCTGATTTTCGATGTATTATCGTGATTGAATATGAATAGATCGAAAGATTTCTTGGAAAAAAGCATGTCAGTAGAGTGACTTTTTTTGTTTCCAAGTAAATCCGGTGAAGCTTGGGCCTCATCAACCACATATATATATATAGGAACAGCTTGGACGAGGCAAATTTGACAAATTTGACCTGTAGATGAAATTAAATTACAGAATAAACTACCCGTGAAACTATTTCACGCGGCTAACCTTTTTATGTGACGCCCGACACGAAGGCGCCACACTACATTGTGCAACGCCTCATAGATAGCGCTACATGCCTGGTCAGCGTTGCATCCTGCATCGTCTAAAAATTGCTAAGTCATTGTGCAGAGCCTCACGAGCTAGGCGCTGCATCAGAGAGTGTGGCGCCTAGCTCTCAGCGCTGCACTAGTGGTTGCACTATAAAACGAAGCAGCCACTAGTGCAACGCCTAGAAGCTAGGCGCTCTACACTATATAGTGTGGCGCCTAGCTCTCAGGCGCTGCACACTGACTTAGTAATTTTCGGATCACACGGATGCGACGCTGGCCAGGCGTGTAGCGCCTATCTGCGAGACGTTGCACAGTGTAGTGTGGCGACTTTGTGTCGGGCGTCACACAAAAAGGTCAGCCGCGTGAAATAGTTTCATGGGCAGTTCGTTCTGTGATTTGATTTCGTTCATAGGTCAAATTTGTTAATTTTGCCCTTGGACGATGGTCGACACTTGGACACATAACTAGTAGTACTAGCTCAGTGAGTGGCTGCACACTCGTCAAGCCACATCACGCTACACTGTTGGCACGAGCGGCGAAGTGAAGGTGCGGAGCGCGGTGGCATTGGCGGCGGAGGGAGCCCATGGTGGCCGCGGAGCTGCAGTGAGGGGAGAGAGGTCGCTGGGGCAGAGGGTGCCGGTGAAGGCGCCCCCTCCGCCGAAGCCCAACAAGCCCGCGAAGGCCAAGCCTCCGCGGCCGCGGCCGTCGGCGCCACCTTCTTCGCCATGCACTCCGGTGGCAGATAGTACATTCGGTTGATGTCCTGCTTTAGCTTCTACCATGACCCCTCCTGTTTGCGTTGCTGCTGCGGACGTCGTTACGGTCACACGCATATCGTCTTGTACGTGTTTCTTTGTGATATCTGAATAAAGCCAATAAACTGACAACCCGTCAAGCCACTCCGCCGCTCGAAGCGAATTTTAAAATTTAGATCGGGAACGACCAACGCGCGATTAATCACATGCAGCTGGATCTATGCAAAGTCCACGGTAGCAACACAAACCCATGCACGGATGCATTATACGATGTGTTAGTGCATGCAGTTTTTTATGGTACGCTAATCGATGATGCATGCGCCTCAACGAATTAGTCTAAGTATTAGAGCAACTCCAACGGGGCGACTCATTTCGTCCGCCCTCGTCCGTTTGAGTCGGCGCGGACAAAAGTGGCGGCCCAACGCGTCGACCCAAACTCAAATTGTATCCGCCTGGCGTCCGTGCTGATCCATTTCCGACCCAAAATTGCGCTTGGAATGCGTCGGCGCGGACGCGAAGCGGACGTGAAACGGACGTGCTGCGCGTCTCCTCGCAGTCCGCCGCGTCCCCACCTGGCGACCACCCAACCGCCACCGGTCGTCTTATTTAAGATGACCACCGGCAGCAGGCCCACGCGTCAGCCAGTGCGCGCGCCCTTTTTTAACCACGCGTGCGGCAGGGTCGGCCTTATCCACTTCTCCCGTCCACATCTGGCCCCCCACCACTTCCTTTGCTTCCTCGCCGGCGACCGCAAACCCTAGCGCGCCCATGGGCCTCTTCGGCAGCAGCAAGGGCAAGGGCAGGGCACCCGGCGCCGACATCCCGTGCTCCTCCCTCCACCGCCGGGCGATTTCGCCACGAATGCCGGCGCCTGCACATCCCGGTGCACCGAACGCGGTAGCACTGGGAGTACAGGCAGCCCCTCCCCTACCCCGACGTGACGCTCCGCACCATTGGCATTTGGATCCAAACCGGATCCCGGTGCCGGCGGTTCCGCGGACCCAGCGGGCGCACGACGACGAGGTGCGCCGGCGCCGAGCACTGCTCACGCCGGAGCAGCGTCGGCTGCCCGAGTACGCCGCCGACTCTCCCAACTGGGAGGCTTGGTTCGCCCTCGAACACGAGGAGAAACGGCGCTCGGGTATCGACGCCGTCCCGCCGCCGTTCCCGCCGCCGCCCCCGGAGGTAGAGCCGGAGGACATGGAGGCGGAGGCGGAGTACCAAGCCGCCCGAGGAGGCCCCGCAAAGACGCGATGGAGGCTAGCCGACGACGAGGACGCGACCGGGATGGGCTGGAGCAAGCCCTTGCCTGCCGGGCGGCGGGGACTCCGCTCACCGCCCGCTCTTCGCCGCCGCCTCCACCGCGCCGCCGCCTGGCCCAGCCCAAGCCGAAGCCGAGCTGTCGCAGAAGCGCCCCCCGCCCACCCACTTGGCCGGAGGAGGCCTACCGTGGACGGGCCGATACCGCTGAGTGGGGCGAAGCGCCCCCGCCCACTTCGCCGCCACGCCGGAGGAGGAGGCGGCCCACCTCGAGCGATGGAAGGAGCACTGGCTTCGCCAGGAGCAGGCCGACGGCGAGGAGCAGATGCGCTACGAGGCCATGCTCCAACGCGACGCGGAGGCGCTTCGGCTCGAGGAGGAGGAGGAGGAGGGCGCGCGGCTTGCCGCAATGCCGCCGCCCCAGCAGACGCCGGAGGAGGCTGCCCTGGCAGCATACCAGGCGGCGTTCGGGTGGGCTGGGCCTGCTCCGGTCTTCATCGACCTCACCGACGACGGCGGCGTTGAGGGAAAGGGCAAGGGCAAGACCGATGACGTCTAGGGCAGCGTGCGGGGCGGCAGCAGGCGGGCGCAGACTTTTTTAATGTTTTATTTAATGTTTATTAGATTTAGGTGGACTTTGGCCGGTGTTTGACCGACCACTTTATGTTTATTTCGTGCAACTTTTTTTTTTCACGCCGGCACATTTGGGTCGGCCTCCCTGTTGGGCGGTCAAGCCGACCCATTTTAAAATGCGGACCCGCATGTTCGTCTGGCCAACCTAAACGGACAAAAAGCGGACAAAGCGCGCGTCCGTTTGGGTCGTCCCGTTAGAGTTGCTCTTATATATGTGCACGTATATTAATGGTACACACATATAATTTTTTTTACGTGTTTATCGTAGAATTGAAGATAGCGGAGGGAGGGGGGCAACTCTGTAAAAATAGATAATAGTGTTTAAATCACTAAAGTAGTAATCTAAATGATCTTGCATTTGTTTACAGATGGAGTGGACTTTTGTAGACTTTACGTGGATGTAGAATTATTGAGTTTTAATCTAAATTTGAATTAGCATCATCACAAGATGTGACAAATCGCATGTGATTCAAAGCAGAAGATAGAGGGTTGGGACATATGAGGGCACCAGAAACTCAAATGCAACACCTTCTTCGGTCATAGTGATGAAGACAGGTGACCGGCTGACCGCCCGCCATAGAGGGAGTAGTCGAAGCAGACGAACTGACATCAAAGATGTAGTATGATACTATTAAACTTACACACTTTTCCCGCAAAAAATTAAAATAAACGTACACGCTTAAATGCAAGCCAAATGGATCTTTGAGATTTTAAAATTTTAACAGGGCAGGTGGGATACCCTATAGTACGATCTCTGGTTCAGATCAATCTTGGCACTACAACCCTTTCTCTGGTTTTGGAAGTCAAAGCTTCAAATGAAGTTAAACATATTTGTGCGGCCGTTGATGCTAGACAAATTAAATGCATGAAATATACTCCCTGCAAAACAAAACAAAACAAAAAAATGCAAAATATGCAACTCCCATTTTTGTTTGAAAGATCCAATTTAAAAATCTTATAAGGTGAAGTGGCCCTTTGTATTACAAATGCTACAAATGGTAGGATTGTCAGATAAATGGAATGACTGGATTATGCATACTATTAGGGGGGGGGGGGGGTTGGTGTTAAGGTTAATGAGAACTTGGGAAAATATTTTCCATCACACCAGGATTTGGGCATGAGGCCGCCACGTCTCCGGCATCAGTCATTGTGTTAATGGGCTATATGTACAACTGGGCTCTTAAATCCATCGGCCTTTCTAACGCCGATGGGTTTGAATTTTTTTTTTGAACCCAGTACAGATGCAAGCGCTCATATGCACGTGCATAAACTTACCCCTATGAACGCACACACACACACCCTACCTCTATGAGCACCTTCGAAAGACTGAACCGACATATCATCTTGAAATTTACGAGTCACCGTAGGCACCTCGTCATCAACGGGAACGTCTCCTCTCACTGAGTGCGCATCGACAGAAATCCTGAAATAAATCCAGGAATAAATGCGAGCACCAGGACTTGAACCCTGATGGGCTGGAAATATCACAGTCCCTCTAACCATCCAACCACAGGTTGGTTCGCAGGTCTAAAAATATTGGTTAGCCAATGTAACTGCGTCTAGTTTAGTCCCATGCAGAAACAGTGAGAAAATCGGCTTAGGGAAGATGTGTATAAGTCGAGGGTATGACAACATTGAAAATCACTTGCCTAGATGGGGTTTATGAGTGACCAATAAGGCTCATGGCCTAGTTTAACAGCTCACATTGCACTTTTGTGAGCGTATTGATCTACCAGCTCCCCTTTTTTCATGGGAGAGTGTATGTCATACTTTGTGACAGAACGGGGTACGCATTCACGTGGCCACTACCAAATTTTAAATTCAAAAATTGTGTTGATTTTCCTGTTTCTAGTATTGTTTTGTAACAAAGTTTGTTTTGAATTTAAAATATTTTATTTTCTTAATGCTAACACTCATGGTTTGATAAACTTGCAAAAGAAATTCATTACGGAGTTGTAATAAATACACATATCCAGGAAAATACAGTTAGTGAATGCTAACCGTGCAAGTTGCGAAGATGGTACATTGATGCTGCAGCCAAGCATCGATGGCCACTGGTTATGTTTGTGAAGATACCGTATGCCCACCAGTTCGGTGGCAACATGTCGGTAGAGTGAATGTGTAAATTTTTTGGTTGCAGATAGATCCGGTGGAGGTTGGCCCTCATCAACCACATATATATGCAAACAGCTTCGACGGTGATCGACACTTGACAGATAGTAGTACTTAGCAGTAGCTCAGTAAGTAACTGCACACTCGTCATGCACTGCAAGAAGAACCTCACTTCACTGCTCATGGCGGCCCTCCTCTTGTGCTCTTGTGCAATGTCCGTCAGCTCATCGCGCTACACTGTTGGCACGAGCGGTGAAGTGAAGGTGTGGAGCGCGGCGACATTGGCGGCGGAGGGAGTCCATGGTGGCCGCAGGGCTGCAACGAGGGGAGCGAGGTCGCTGGGGCAGAGGGTGCCAGCGAAGGCGCCCCCTCCACCAAAGCCCAACAAGTCCACCGGGGCGAAGCCTCCGCGGCCGCCGGCGCCACCCCCGCCATGCCCTCCGGTGGCAGATGCTAGGTTCGGATGATGTGCTGCTTTAGCTTTTACCGCGACCCCTCCTGTGTCGTGTCGCTGCTGTGGTGGACGTCCTTGCGGTCACACGGGCATTGCTTTGTGGAGTATGTGTTTTGCGATCTCATAATAAAGTCAGTAAACTGAGAGCCTGTCAAGCCGCGGTGATTTTCTAAACTGTTTTTTTTATTTTAAAAGCGAACTTTAAAATTCAGGTCGGGAACGACCCAACACGCGATTAACTACGAGGATGCAAAGTCCACGGTAGCAACACAAACCCACGCACGGATGCATTGTTCGATATGTCCGTCCATGCATACAGTTTTATTTTGTCTGGCGCGCTAACCACATGCAGCTGGATCGACGATGCATGCGCCTCAACGAATCTAGAGTTTTCTATAGGGAAATCGTCCCAGCCGGGGCGCCGACCCAAGGTTGGGCCGGTCGCACGCCAGCCCTGCGATCCGCCTGGATCGTGCGTCACACAGGCCACGAGCGCGACTCCTGCGAACCGTTTTTTTCCTTCTTTCGTACTTCTTCTTCCTCACGACGCGGGAGGGCAGTTTTGCAATCGTTTTCGCTGCTGGGTGATGCGCCGTGGTGCTCATCGTGCTCGTGCTGCTGGGCGCGCTCAGCATAGAGACCGCGGACGCGATGGAGAAGACGCTGTGATGTGCTTCCGTGGTCACGGCTGCCTACACTATGACAGGGTGCTGCAACCGGCGCTGCTCAAAACGAAAAAAGTTTCAATCATTTACAGGAAAGCTTCCACCGTAGAGGGAAAAAGCTTCAACCATTGAGAGAAAAGCTACAACCGTGTCAATTTTTTGCTACAACGGCATCTACTTTTTTGCTGGACCAACAGAGTTTGCTACATCCGGCATCGTTTTTTGCTACATCCGGCATCGTTTTTTGCTACAGCCGGCATCGTTTTTTGCTGGAACTAGTCAAGTGTCTAGCTTCCACCAAGGAAGAAAATGCTTCAACAGTTTGTGGAAAAGCTTCATCCAGCTAGAGGAAAAGTTTCAAGAGTGGCAGGAGGAAAAATCTTCCACTGCGGAAAAAAGCTTCAAACGGCAATGAAAAGCTTCAACCGCCAGAAGAAAAAGCTTCAAGCGGTAATGACAAAAAAGCTTCAATCAGGGGAGCCGGGCGAACGACGGTGACGGCGAGGACGGCGACCAGCGACCAGGAGCGGCAAGGACGGCGACCGGGCGCGAGGACGGCGACCGGGCGGCAACAAGGACGGAGATCGGCAATCGGGGGCAAGGACGGCGACCTGGCGGCAACAAGGACGGCGACCGGCGACCGGAGGCGAGGGCCGCGAGCCGGCGACGAGGACGGAGACCGGCGACAAGGACGGCCACCAGAGGGGACTGGAGGCGCGGCGACGATGGCAGCGAGCAGGAGCTGCAGATCTAACCCGAGGTAGAAGAAGCCCAGGACGAATCGTTTTTTTTTTCTGCATCCAGTGGCCACGCAGGCTCGCATCCAAGGGCTGGGGCTGGACCGGCCGAAATTTTCGGCCGGTGTGCCGGCGCCTAACATCGCCCTTTTCTGTATGTGTACGTATGATGCTCCTCTTGAGCCGCTAAATTAGGCATTTTTTACTTAAGCTTAATTTAAATTTGCACAAGATATGACAAATCGCATGCTAGCACATTTTGCATGTGGATCAAGGCGCCTAAAGAGAGACGGTCAGGACATACATGGGCACCCGAAACTCAGATGCAACGGTATCTTGAGCCGTGTAGTGATTAAGACAACGTGGTCGTCCGTCATATAGGGAGTAGTTGAAGCAAGTGAATGGACATCAACGATGTAGTCAAACATGAATGTTGATGAAATTGATGAAAAGAGTTTCTATTGAGGGGTCTGGATGTATAACAAGGCTCACATGGCCTAGATCAATGGCTCACATTCGTGATGATCTACCATGGCCCCTTAATTGCAGAGTGAATGTCCTAATTTTCGAAAGAGCTGATAGAATCTGACAAGTTTGAAAAAAAATATAATCTTCAGAGCTAAATTGTGTTGGCACCGCCATATTAAATGTTTCTTGTTCTCAGTTTATATCTGAAAATTTTCCAGTAGCGTTTCATACCTTGGTGACGTGTGTCTCATCTTGCAGCAGAGAGCAGACTAGCCCATGCAAGTTGAAGAAGAAAGCTCGTTAGGCAGATTTTTAGCCTGTTTTCTGGGCAGCGTATACCCAGTCATAGCATCGATGGCTGCTGTTTATGTTTGTCAAGAGAGATACGGCGTGCCTGCCCGTTTGGTATCAACGTGTTAGTCTCGATTTATTAGACACCTACTAGTAAAAGCTTAATTCAAAAGAGCTCATTAAGCGCAAATACACGGCCATTTGCATCGTTGCGCCTCACCCATCGCGCTCCGGTGATACTGTATATGCTAGTACTGTGTCTCCAGTTGACGATGGTTTTGACAGGTCGGCAACCTCCGTGCGTCCAAGTTCAGCGTACCAGCTCTTCAGTTAAGAGCAACCTGACCAGATATCGTCATACACATGGATGGATCGCAGGGCGTTTGGATGTTTTTCCTTTTTCTTTTTTTGAGACAAGGGCGCGTTTGGATGTTTGCTTGCTCGTGGCTGGGTTCGTCCCGACCTGGGCCCATTAATCACTCGGCCTTCTGGGCTAGAGAATAATTGTTAGCATTTTCTTTTTAGGGGTAGAGAATAATTTTTAGCTAGTTGTATTATCAGTTCGAGATTAATCAGGCCACCCAAACCCAAGGTAATTGCGTTTCGTTTCGTTTAGTACCTTTGTTTTTTAGATAGCTCACCACCTATGTAAGAATATCGGAGCGGGAAGGCGAGTATATAATTGGAGGGTAGGGTGACTATGAAACATACTTACATGCAGTGGCGGATCCAGGATTGAGAAAGCCCCGGCCCAAAAAAAATATTTTCGTCATGAGAGAAAAACTTAGCATCCATTAAGCTATAGCTACCTCAAAAGAATATCTCAAATATGGCTCAATTGCACTAAAAATTTAGAATTTAAATTCCATGCTTATGCTTAGAGATACAACAAAATAGATTAAAAGATGACAAAACTACGAATAGTACGTGCAGTAAAAAGAACACCAAATCAATGGCCTGCTTCGTCAGTCTCTTCCATAACTTGATCAACGGTGGAAGAAGAGCCAACACCTTAGAGAAATCATAAGCAAAATTTCATAAGAGAAGACATAAACAATAAGTGAAACAACTAACATTGTACAAAGTTGAAAACTTACTACTATGACGAGGTAGAATTCCTTTGCGAGATTTATAGGATTGAAAGCGATATAAGTGAAATTGTACAAACACTACTAGGAAAAGGGCTATAGATGGGATTGACACTAATGACGCACCAGAAAAGTGGTGCGCCATTAGTATATACTAATGGCGCACCACCTTCTGATGCGCCATTAGAGTTGAAACTACTAATGGCGCACCTGGCTCACGGTGCGCCATTAGTATCAAAAAATTATTTTTTTGAACTAGTGCGCCTGTCCAAACATACTAATGGCGCATCCACAGGCAGTGCGCCATTACTAGTTGTAACTAGTAATGGCGCACCTGCCCGAGAGTGCGCCACTAATGTTGTTTTTTTATTATTTTTTTATTCCTTTTTTTTTGCAAAACTACTAATGGCGCACCGTGGTGTAGTGCGCCATTAGTATGTTTTTTTTTTTTGCAAAACTACTAATGGCGCACCACCAGGGGGTGCGCCATTAGTAACCTGGATTACTAATGGTGCATTTGTGGTTGGTGCGCCATTAGTAAGTGGGCAGAAACAAGATATTTTGGACAGCCTCTCCTCCCACACTCACTTTCTCCTCACTTCATTCTCTCCACCGCCTCCTCCTTGTCTCGGGTGCCTCCTCTTTTTCACCTCATTTCCACCATAAATTCATTCAAATTAAGTGGTTAAGTTACCTTGTTTTGCTAGGTAAGTAAGGGCGGAAGCTATATTTATGTTGTTCTCCCTACAACAATGTACACATGCACTTTTTATGGCCTAGCTAGATCTATGTATGTTCGTGGTGTTGCATATGTTTGTGGTTTTGCATATGTGTTTGTGTTTGAGGTGTACCGTATTTGAAATGCGATAGTTGCCAATATTTTGCCGGAATGTTGATTCATTTCGTTTCGGCGAGAATTTTGGCATTAAGCATTCTTTTTGGTCCTATTTTTAGGGAAAGTCATGCCAAATTTTTTCTTGGTTCTAAAATATCGTTTTGCTCTACCCCGCAGGCGACCATGGTCCGCACGATGACCGAAGGCATCGTGAATAGGTTTTTGAGGTCCGCGAAGGCCGAGATGCTTCAAAAGAACGAGACGGAGATAAGATGTCCGTGTCGAAGATGCAAGCTGAATAGCCTTATTGCGGACCCGGATTCCGGGCAGGTGCGGGACCACCTGCTCTTGCGTGGTTTCATGGATGGCTATCGGTGGCAAGGTGATGAAGATGACTACGAAGTCGTCCATGGGGGCTGGGCAAGAAATGAGGAAGGGCAGCAAGACAACCACCGCTGCTCGGGTGGGCGAGAAGATGAAGAATCCCAAGGAGATGATCACGACGGTGATGTTGTACAGTCATCATGTAGAAGAAGATGCAGGACATGATGATGATGTGGCGGAGCGACGAAGCCGACCATCGATGGGCTGGGTGCAGGACCCTCATATTCAAGAGCTGCTTCTCAAGCGACGGATAACGCAAGAGCTGCCGCCGAGAGAAAGCCAAGATGGATCAACTTGAGTTAGACGCGTTACTCCATTGTATGAAGGATGCATGCCCGAGGATACCACTTTGAAAGTAACGCTAATGGCTCGAGATGAAGGTAAACACAAAATGACCGACGATGCTTCGACGAGAACATGTCATTCGCACGAACGCCTTCCCAAGGGGAACAAGTGCCCACCAGTTTGGAGGAGGCGAAGAAAATCATGTGTCCTCTGGATTTACCGACGTGAAATACCATGTGTGCATGAACAATTGCATCATTTATCGGGACGAGCACGCGAGTCTACCATATGTCCGGTGTGCGGTGTCACTCGATACAAGAAGAGGAAGAAAGCTCCTCGAAAAGTGGTGTGGTACTTTCCGATCACTCCTCTCGCAGCGGTATTTCGCGGACCCTAAGGTAGCAAAGCTCCTGCGCTGGCACGCGGATAGGGAGGAGAAGAAGCGAGAAGATGACGCAAATGATCCGGAGATAGATAAAAAAGACAAGATGCTGAGTCACCCTAAGGATGCGAGCCAGTGGCAAGCGTTGAGAAAGAATATTTCCCTATGAGAGCCGCACTGCCACGACGGTGCACGACTATCTCGGTTACGGATATCTTGCGGGCAGGTAGTCCACGGATTTTCCGGATGCGTAAGGTGCATGGATGACACAACGATCGCCAGCTAGATAGAGATCCCGGTCTTCGAAAACCGTGTTCATGGGACATCAAGGTGGCTTCGCGACGATGACCCGTGGAGGAAACGCAAGGATCTGTTCGATGGTGAAACCGAACCCCAAAACGCCTGTATGAGGAGCGGCGAGGAAATAGACAAGCTGTTGAAAAATTGAAAAGACCGCCCACCGCCGAAAGAAGCAAAAGGCGCCAGAGTCGGCTGCTGAAGGTATGGAAAACGAGGTCTGTTTTCTCGACTTGCCGATCGAAGATCCACCGTGTGCCTCACAGCCTTGATGTCATGCATATCACGAAGAACGTGTGCGAGTCTGCTTGGTACCCTGCTCAACATGCCGAGAGGACCAAAGATGGGCGAAAGCAAGGGCAGACTTGAAATCAATGGGCATCAGGCAGGAGCTTCACGCTATATATGATGATGATGATGAGGCGAAGCAGGACACAGAAAGTCGTCGCAAAGGCAAAAAGGCCAAGAAGACCGTGGGATCATGGACGCGCACGTCCGTGAAACGCTATTTAGCCTATGCAACTTCTTCGACGTCATCTCTCGGAAGTCGATTGGCGGAGGCAACTCGAAGGCTACAGGAAGAGATCGTGGTGATACTATGCGAGCTTGAGATGTACTTCCGCCGCATTCTTCGACGCTATGGTGCATCCGCTGGTCCATATAGTGGAGGATATCATCCAACTCGGGCCGACGCTCTGCACAAAGATGATGCCGCTCGAAAGGATGAATGGTGTCATCAAAGGATACGTTCGCAACATGTCACGCCCAGAGGGAAGCATAGCCGGGGCTTTTCGATCAAGAGTGCATCTCCTATCGCACTAATTATCTAGGCATCGAGAACCCCGCTGGTCTGCCGTCAACAGCACCTCGGCAGGCTCGCTGGATGGGGTCACCGTGAGGGTCGCCCAAATGCATGTCGATTTCGAGGGTCGACTCGCCGACTTTGAAAGAGCAAACCTAGTCGCGCTACAACACATAGACGTGGTCGATCCTTGGGTGGTAGAGCACAAAACCTTTATTAAGAAGACGACAATGACCGAGGCCAACAGAGGACGGACGGAGATATACTCAAAGAGCACAACTCATGTTTCACGTGTTGGTTCAAGCGAAGCTTCGTCGTGCACTTTACATGAGGATTCTTTCGCATGAAGAACAACTCATATTCGCCTTGTCACAGGCGCCGAGCACAACCTCGATGACCTATGAGGCGCACGATATCAACGGCTACACATTCTACACCGAGGCCAAGGACATGAAGAGCGATGGTTATCGTAACTCCGGGTAACGATGGAATCCTACACCGTAACGACAAGGACAGATACTACGGAAGGATCGAGGAGATCTGGGAACCGAGCTGTTGGAGAGAAGGTCCCATGTTCCGTGTCGATGGGCCAAGAACGTCATAAAGAAGACCGGTATTTCACCACCATGGTTATACCCGGCCAATCCAAGATCATGGCGCAAACGTCACCGCTAAAAATGAGCCATGGGTACCGGCTTCCCAAGTGGACCAATGCTTTTCATTACCGACCCGCCAAAGCCCAACCGTGTTGTCGGAGGAGAGGCAAAAGGAAGATCATCGGAATGGATGGAGTAGCCAATGAGCAAGACTTCGACAAGTACGGCGACCGAGGATCGAACATGACGACGATGATGAAGTAGCAGCATACACCACAAGAAGAAGCAGGACCACCCTATCTAAAGGACGTCTGCTCCATAGAAGAACTCCATTTGCGAAAAAGAAGGGCAAGAAGATTGTGAACAGATAGCTAGCTAAGATCGATTGTATTTAAATCGAGACTTCATTTCTCGATTATATTTCATGGGCACTTTTGAACTATCATGAATATTTTTAATTTCATGGACACTGATCTCGATCCTCCTCCATCTCGATCGCTATCCCACTCGCCAGATCCGTCCACCGCCGCCGCCGCCGACCGCCCGCACCTCTCGATTCCCTACTCAACCGCCACCGACCTCAGACCCCAGATCCGGTCCACGGCCCGCCCGCCACCGCCCAGACCTCTCGATTCCCTACTCAACGCCGCGCTGACCCCCGCACCCTCCCTACTCAACCGCGCCGACCCCCGACACCTCCCTACTCAAACGCCGCCGACCCCCAGACCCTCCTACTCTAACCGCCACCGACCCCAGACCCCAGATCCGTCCACGGCCGCCGCCGCCGACCACCAGACCTCTCGATTCCCCTACTCAACCCGCCGACGACCTCAGACCCCAGATCCGGTCCACGGCCACACACCGACCGCCCGACCTCTCGATTCCCTACTCAACCGCCCACGACCCCCAGACCTCCCTACTCAACCGCCGCACACCCCCAGACCTCCCCACTCAACGCCGCCGCCGACCCCCCAGACCTCCCCTACTCAACCGCCACCACGACCAGACCCCAGATCCGGTCCCGGCCGCCACGACCGCCAGACCTCTCGATTCCCTACTCAACGCCCACGACCCGCACCTCCCTACTCAACCGCCACACGACCTCAGACCTCAGATCCGGTCCACTGCACGCCGCCGACCGCCGCGCCCTCTCGATTCCCTACTCAACCGCCACACGACCTCAGACCCCAGATCCGGTCCACTGGCCACCGACCGCCAGCACCTCTCGATTCCCTACTCAACCGCCACACGACCCCCACACCCTCCCTACTCAACCGCCACACCCCCGCACCTCCCTACTCAACTGCCGCCACCCCCGCACCCCGCACCTCCCCCGCTCCACTGGCATTATTGTTTGATGATATTTTTAAAAAAATATTACTGTCTTATAAAAAATATTACTGTTATGATTTAAACAAGTTTGAACATATTTAAACACAAATAAGTATCAAGCAGCATTTTAAATGCATAAAAAATTGTGGAGCCTCGAATCAACCCAGACCTCTTGGTGTGAGAACTAGCTCACGACTAGTCGAGCTAGTAGAGAAGACTTGACATGTATCAGTCGTGGTAGATAACTGCTGGCTCGAAAGCAGAATAAAAAAATACTAATGGCGCACCTCACCCGGTGCGCCATTAGTATGTATGTACTTATGGCGATCGAGGGGTGGTGCGCCATTAGTATTGTGGCGCTCTACTTCATACCGATCCCTCTCTCCTCGCCGCGCCACGATCCCTTCCCGATCTCCTCTCCCGACGCCACCGTCGCTTCGCCGACACCACTGCCGCGCCCTCGACGCCACTGCCGCCCGCCATTACCGACGCCGCTTCGACACCACCGTCGCCCGCCGCCCTCGACCCGACGCCAGCCACGCTTCGCCCGCCCGCCGACGCCGCTTCGACACCACTGTCGCTTCGCCGCCCGACACCACCGTCCGTCGCCCGCCGCCCCAACCAGGAGCGGAAGCGCAGGCGGCGAACGAGCGGAGCAGGCGACCATCTCGTCCTCAACTCGTCGTCGACATCGCCGATTCCAGCTCTCGCAGCAAGGTATGCGGCTGGTTCGTCCCCCGTCATGGCAGATTGATTTTTTTCGTAAACTAGGCTAGGGTTCGATGGATTATGGAGATTCATGGTGATTCACCAGTGAATAAATTCGCTCCAAGAACAAGATCATGGCCATTTCTGTGCTAGCTAGAGCCGTTGTCACTG
The DNA here is from genome assembly GCA_021605205.1 of Aegilops longissima. Classification (NCBI taxonomy): domain Eukaryota; kingdom Viridiplantae; phylum Streptophyta; class Magnoliopsida; order Poales; family Poaceae; genus Aegilops; species Aegilops longissima. The sequence goes on along the minus strand of CM038682.1, from coordinate 126,411,853 downwards.
TGCAAGGTTCGAACAAGTTGTCGCGTCTTTGTGCTCTATACTTTGTATGAAAATAGCATCGCTAATAGTAATCACCGAGGGATAAAAATACGAATGATATTATAGTTTTCTATACTTCAAGTTTCTATTTTGTATATGCTCACCTGCATCTGCTCCGTATAATGTCTTTGACGTGATAATGCAATTAAAAAGCAATATTGGTTGAGAGAAATTGTTGTACTGGTTAAGACAACTGATTTTCATACAATGGCAGCAAGGCACAAACAGTGTGAGTGGTGTGTACTTATTTCAGAGATGATTGGTGTCGGCTCAGCGGCTGCCATTTAATCAAATCATTGTGCATTATTATCCTTTGAAACCATCTATAAATAGCTCAATGAACACATCACCCATTCACACTTGATTCATCAATCCCACACCTGTACAACTCCACGCCCCTGAACCAACAAAGTTAGAATCGTCAATCCCACACCTAACAACTCCACTGCCCTAAACCAACAAAGTTAGAATCATCAGTTTATCTCAATTTTCAACAGTAAAGTTAGAATCTCCGCCTCACTTTGCTCCTAAGATTACTTTCAGTTTCAAGGTCAGATGACAAGCCCAAAGGCATTGCAAGACAGAGTACGACGACAGCACTAGATGTATGGTGCAATTGTTCACCATGTGTGATCAATGAAACACGAACTAATTCATCACGGAAACAAAAATTTAACACACCTCATTTTAAATCTCAATTTAGGATCAAAATCACAAAATTGATGCTTTGAATAAAGAATTATGACCAAACCCAGGTTCTGAAAATTGGAGTAGCAAACATATGTAGGAGAAATTGTGCTGGTTGCTCACCATGTAGTTGATAGTCGAGGTTGTCCATGGCATCTTCAGAAGTGCATTTTTGCATCTTCAGAAGTGCGGTTGTCCATGGCATGGAGTTTTTGTACTGTTGTTAAGGTTCAGGACAAGCCCGTGACTATCGTGTTTCTAGTAGCTAAAATCTATTTGTTCCTATTGGCATTGGCTTGATTGTTCTAAAACTCAGAACCTGTTGGACAATGACATTATTTGTAACGGCAGCATGAGAGGAGGAAGATTTTGGTTTCTTGTTCTGTATTAATAACTTCCTATAAGCAATGCACCTCTGATGATTTTGTCAAAAGCGTGTCGAGTCGATATTCTCAATATATTATTCTTTATCAGTTTACAAGTTGATTAATTTCTCTGATTATTCTCAAATTCTTGAATTATTTGTAATGTCTTGCAGAATTATTTGTGCCTTTGTTTTTCCTAAGTTTAGGATGCACTCTGTTAGGTTTTAGAAAAAGTAGACGAGAGAGATTAAAGGGTTGTGACTAATGCTCCTCCTCCTGTAATGTGATACATTTTTTGACAGTGTGTCGAAATGTCTTGCATTATGGGATGGAGGGAGTATTTGTCGTATGTGATATACTTCTCCCATAAACGCCGGGTATGTGACATTATGGGATTAGGGGTTACAAAAAACATCAGTTACAAAAAAGTTCAGATTGTAAAATGTTCATTTTGCAGCTAGTGCCCATTTTGAGTAATTGCTTAGAGGGATGATCCTGTGTGAGCTGGTGGAGTGATTTGTTTTCTACATAAAGCTCTTTAGTCAGGCTGGTTTTCGTGAAATACACATGAAGCTTCACCAGCTCCTGTGGGTGTGGGATCCATGTGACATGTGACATTGCATCCATGTCCACCTGGGATAATGATTTTGCAGGTACCCCGAGAGGCCCTTGAGTTTGCCGGAATGTCGATTAACTTCCGTTCCGGCAAATTCGGGTACTCCATATGTCCTATTTTCAGCAAAGGTCATGCTGAAATTTTCCGTGAATTTTAGCATGACTTTGCTAAAAATAGGACATATGGGGTACTTGTGACTAATGCATGGGCCGGGTATCGAGTAGTTAATTAAGTAGGATCAAGTGCCCGCGCATTTGTGACTAATGCATGGCTTTTAGGGTGCCTCGTGTCGATAAAACCGAAATGATGAAAGCTTAGGCTTTTAGGGTGCCTCGGCGCCGAAAAACCCTCAATGATAAAAGCTTAGATTTTAGGATGCCTCGTGTCGACAAACCCTAAATGATGAGACCATGATCTTGTTCGTTGACAATAACCAACTTTTGACCAAGCTTTGTTTCTATTTAGAGAGAAACATGGCCCACAACGATGAGGCCGGGGTTCGGGCGGCAAGGCATTCAGGAGCTGTCCCAGAGATGGAGGAACAACCTCACTTGTATGAGGCCGCCGCCTTCCCCACCGATCCCGAGACCACCGATGGTGCCGCCGAGGATGACCACACCGATGCCACCACCGATGGTGCGGCCGAGGATGCCACCATCGATGATGGCGGCGCACGCACAGATGGCAGCCAACCAAGAGGCAACGGAAGGACTGGCGCTCGACCGTGCTTCGCACCCTCAAGGAGGAAGTTATCAAGTGGACTCCAACGGAATCCAACGGCGCCCGAACGAATAGTCAAGGGTACTCGCTTCAGCTCGGGTGCATTGTCCGAGCACCGCCTCGATCAACACCGAGAACCTGAGGCATCCTGACAGAGGGAATTTGCGCAACCTCCTCTTCACGAAGCTGCACGAACGATACAAGTTCCCCGCTGAATTTGCAAACACAAGCCTCAAAGGGAATAAAGTGAACAATGCTGCCCTCACGAAGATGAGCAAGGCCCTGTCTACTTGGAAAAGCAATGTGAAAAGAATGATCGAGAAAGGTGAGAGTTATCAGAAGATCAAGGAGAAAATCCTTCGATCACCGAAGATGACTACAACGACTTCAAGATCAATTGCTCGAGCACCGCAAACTCCCAATCAAGTGAGTGGGGGAAACAAATGCGGGAGCTGAACATAGGGGAACACACACTCGGTCCCGGCGGTTACAGAGTGGCGGAGCCTATATGGGACAAGGAGGAGGCGGACCGTGCCGAGCAAGGCCTACCGCCCCTCTTCGATAAATACGGTGACAAGCAGACCAGGAACTTTGTCAGGGCCCGGTACAAGAAGGACCCGAAAACAAAGGAGCTTACCACGGATCCAAGACCGTGCAGCTTGAGCTTGTTCTGGTAAGGAATACACCCCCGCGTAATTAGCTCCATATGGTTGCATTCTAATTAATGAAGCCAAATTTCTAAATGGTTCACATTCCTTCCGCAGGCGACTGAAAGCAGTAGCGCGGGGTCGACTAAGAGCAACCCTTGGGACACCACTCTAAATAGGGGGTTGAATGTAATGAAGAACAAGGATAAGCTCGAGAAGTCGACGCCACTGGTCGTGGTGGCCGCAAAGGCTTGTCGACAAAATGGGGTCATACTATACCGCTGGTGTGCGGAAGGAGAAAAGACCAGCTCGGAAAGCCGACGCGAGAGGTTCAAGAACTCAAGGCACAGTGGCGCAGATTCCGAGATTGTCCAAGAGCAAGTGGAACAACGACGGAGCGACGATCACCGCCATTGTGCCTACCTTGATCTCGGGTTGAGTCGTGGATTGCGGGCGGCCATCAGGGTCGCCCGATTCCTAGCTTCACGGCTAGCAACTCGGATAATGCGATGGCGGGCTATTGGTGCCTCCGGCGGAGGCGGCATTGGTGTCTCCGACGCCGACACGGAGCTTAATGCACCCGGTGTACGCCGCCGGCACCTCTCGCAGCAAGCGCCCTCCGTCAATCGCACGCCCGCCGTTGGCGGTGCCTCTACATTAGCCGAGCTCGACGCCATCATCACGGTAACTAACTAAGCTCTCTCGCCGAGGACTTCATCTCCTTGCCTTTGATGGGCATCCCCGACGCCCTACATGTTTTTGCAGGCGCCGCCGACGTTCCGTGCACTCTCCTCCACTTCGTGAACAACGAAGTTGGTCGATGTCGCCAAGGGCAAAATAGTTCAACCGGCAACCCTTGTTCCACGGTACCCGATGCCACCCAACTTGTTTAGGGTTCAACTGGTTCGGTGCTGCCAGCTGCGACGAGTTGTTACCTCCGAATCGACCCGTCGGGGCCGACGATGATGACGTGATGACCTCGGCGATGCTTGAGCTGGCCCTGCTTTGGTCAAGAGCCGATTCGTTTGGGGCGGGGACACCACCCCAAAGACAACACCGCCATCGTGCGGGCGCCAAGTCGGCCCCATGGCAAGACCGCCGCAACGGTGCGGGCATCCCTATGCCATCGGATCCAAACATGCATATGGCACAGGATTAGAACGACGACGACGACGACGATGATACATTTGGCAACGTCGATCAGTACTTTGCCGATCATGGGTACGATGGCGACTTCATGGGCCTCCTTCTCAAGAACCAAACCCAACAAAAGACGTGTGCGATCTAGCTCGCATCGCTGGAGAAGCTGTTGCAACAGCGCCGTCGGCGCTCAGCTCTCGTGAGACGCCCCTGCCGACTTCACCGAGCCTCGATAGGCGAGGTGCGAAATATTATCAGCCCCAACACACTCAAGAAGGCGGTCTGTGAGCAAAACTCGTCCCATTACAGAGAAGAAGAAGGCACGCAAAGAAAGACTAAGAAGGGTGCGAGCCAGCCGCACAGAGTACGATCCGTGCTCAGACGGGCCACCTTCACCGCAGGATATCTCGAGGAGGGTGCATGTGGCGGTAGGGCGATGCTACCGACAAATATGCTCAATGCTGCAACCGTGCTATGCGGAGTCTGCATGATAGTGTTCTTTCTTTGGAGAAGCGGCGCCTCGTGGAGAAGGATGTGGCATACCCGGGCCATGCGGCCAAGGTGCCGAGGGCAAGGGCTTTGTGGATAACTCCATCGCGCACGATTGTCCTGCGTTTTGATGACATCCACGCTATGTTGAACCTTCATCCGCTGCACTACACCTTCGCTCGCTATTTTCGCCGAGTATGGAGATGCGGATCATTCGCGACAAGACCCCGGCATCGTGATAGTCGACCCCTTCTACATGCGTGCCAAGATCTTGGGCAGCGCTGGGACCGCAAGTCGCGAAGTTCTTACCTCAAGGCGCCATTCGCAAACCAAGATAAGGATAACTTCCTCATGCCTTACTTTCCCGAGTAAGTCCTCCCTCAACCGCCCGTAACATATGAATTCTTACATTTCGATCGTTTTTCTTTTAACATTCCGTGTTTTCTGCAGTGACACACGTTGCACGCCATCCTCCTAAGCCCCAAATATTCCATGTCCACGATTTCGACCCGGACCGTCAATCGAACGTAGACTACACAAATGTCAAGAAGGTTCTTGATGATGTTCTCCCGCCACGCCAAATCTGGAGGCACCTTCACCAGGCCTATTCGTAAGGCACGGCAAGCACGTGTTCTCCCACAATACGACGCTCGCTGCGTCAAGCAAGCCACCGGCGGTCGGAAGGGTGCCTACTACGCCATCCATCACATGCGGCGATCATACGGGACCATCATCAACTTCGCCACCGAGTAAACTCAAAGATTGGGCTGCGAGCGTGTCGGCAATCCAGACGCGGACCTCCGACAAGAATTCTTTCGCATCCAATGGAGTTTGCGGAAATCATCCATCAAGATGTCCTTCGTACTCGGGCAGTTCTACCTCGAAATCAACCGTCCAACGGTGACATCGACACAATGCTACAAATGCAGGTGACAACGCCCGTTATTTCATGACTCCCACGATAGACGGCGGCTTCATCCACGCCCGTCCCTTGAGTCGAGTCGAAAGCAGTGATGCTGTGTCTAGTTCTCAAACATCGATTGGCTCATGTTGTAATTAAACTTTAATGAACTTGTAGTATGTCTCTTTGGTTTGAGAGTCGCTCAACTTAGATGTAATCGATGCTATTAATGTCTTGCTTTTCTTCCGATCGCTCTGTTGCATACTTATATATTGCTTATGTATTGTCTCGTGAATTGATACTAACGCTTCGCTTGGCTAGTGCATAGCGATGCCGACGTATGTCGTGGTACAAGGGTAAGGTTCCTGAGTCACGATGATCGGGAGGAGTGTCGGAGACAGGTTCACCGATTCAGCGGTAACAGTTACAAAGGGTACACCACTAGGGCCGAGGCCGAATCTAGATACGCCCGCTATCTAGCGGGAGAGGGAGGAGCGTTGAGGAACCGGATGAAGACGAAGTTTCATCGTGATGATGCTCATCGTGATGACCGCAGCTCTTTTCTATGTGATGGTAGTTTAGATGATCGATATCGACTTGTAATGTGAAGACAAACTCGCTACTCGCGGTCTCGAGACTTGTAATATAATGTTCTATCTTTGTTCGGTCTTTTCAATTCGGAGACTAATATGATGAATTGTATTCAAAGACTAATCTTCTATTGTATTCGATGAATCTGTTGTTGATGTGTGCTGTCTATATTTTGTCAAATTATACATTTTGTAACCTGTGCAAAAACAAAAATAAAAATAAAAAAACTAATATTCATACTAATGACGATCACATGACAGTGCGCCATTAGTATGACAAAGCATACTAATGACGATCATGGTCAGTGCGCCATTAGTATGCCGCCGCACTAATGGTGCATTCGTGGTCGTCAGCGCCATTAGTATGCCAAAGCACAGGGTATACATGGCCCGGAAGGCATACTAATGGCGCATCAGAGTTTATACTATCGGCGCGCAGGTGGTGCGCCATTAAGATACCAAATACAAATGACGTTGATCGATGCGCCATTAGTAAAATTACTAATGGCGTGCTAGTAATGGCGCACCAGTGATGCGTCATTAATGGCCAAATTAGGTGCACCATTATTTTAAAAGCGAACTTTAAAATTCAGGTCGGGAACGACCCAACACGCGATTAACTACGAGGATGCAAAGTCCACGGTAGCAACACAAACCCACGCACGGATGCATTGTTCGATATGTTCGTCCATGCATGCAGTTTTATTTTGTCTGGCGCGCTAACCACATGCAGCTGGATCGACGATGCATGCGCCTCAACGAATCTAGAGTTTTCTATAGGGAAATCGTCCCAGCCGGGGCGCCGGCCCAAGGTTGGGCCGGTCGCACGCCAGCCCTGCGATCCGCCTGGATCGTGCGTCACACAGGCCACGAGCACGATTCCTGCGAACCGTTTTTTTCCTTCTTTCGTACTTCTTCTTCCTCACGACGCGGGAGGGCAGTTTTGCAATCGTTCTCGCTGCTGGGTGGTGCGCCGTGGTGCTCATTGTGCTCGTGCTGCTGGGCGCGCTCAGCACAGAGACCGCGGACGGCGATGGAGAAGACGTTGCGATGTGCTTCCGTGGTCACGGCTGCCTACACTATGACAGGGTGCTGCAACCGGCGCTGCTTAAAACGGAAAAAGTTTCAATCATTTACAGGAAAGCTTCCACCGTAGAGGGAAAAAGCTTCAACCGTTGAGAGAAAAGCTACAACCGTGTCAATTTTTTGCTACAACGGCATCTACTTTTTTGCTGGACCAACAGATTTTGCTACATCCGGCATCGTTTTTTGCTACATCCGGCATTGTTTTTTGCTACAGCCGGCATCGTTTTTTGCTGGAACTAGTCAAGTATCTAGTTTCCACCAAGGAAGAAAATGCTTCAACAGTTTGTGGAAAAGCTTCATCCAGCTAGAGGAAAAGTTTCAAGAGTGGCAGGAGGAAAAATCTTCCACTGCGGAAAAAAGCTTCAAACGGCAATGAAAAAGCTTCAACCGCCAGCAGAAAAATCTTCAAGCGGTAATGACAAAAAAGCTTCAATCAGGGGAGCCGGGCGAACGACGGTGACGGCGACCGGCGACCAGGAGCGGCAAGGACGGCGACCGGGGGCGACGAGGACGGCGACCAGGGGCGAGGACGGCGACCAGGAGCGGCAAGGACGGCGACCGGGCGACGAGGACGGCGACCGGGGGCGAGGACGGCGACCGGGCGGCAACAAGGACGGAGATCGGCAATCGGGGGCAAGGACGGCGACCTGGCGGCAACAAGGACGGCGACCGGCGACCGGAGGCAGGGTCATGAGCCGCGACGAGGACGGAGACCGGCGACGAGGACGGCCACCGGAGGGACCTGGAGGCGCGGCGATGAGGGCAGCGAAAGGTGAGCTGCAGATCTAACCCGAGGTAGAAGAAGCCCAGGACGAATCGTTTTTTTTTTTTTTGCTGCATCCAGTGGCCACGCGGGCTCGCATCCAAGGGCTGGGGCTGGACCGGCCGAAATTTTCGGCCGGTGCGCCGGCGCCTAACATCGCCCTTTTCTATATGTGTACGTATGATGCTCCTCTTGAGCCGCTAAATTAGGCATTTTTTACTTAAGCTTAATTTAAATTTGCACAAGATATGACAAATCGCATGCTAGCACATTCGCATGTGGATCAAGGCGCCTAAAGAGAAACGGTCAGGACATACGTGGGCACCCGAAACTCAGATGCAACGGTATCTTGAGCCGTGTAGTGATTAAGACAACGTGGTCGTCCGTCATATAGGGAGTAGTTGAAGCAAGTGAATGGACATCAACGATGTAGTCAAACATGAATGTTGATGAAATTGATGAAAAGAGTTTATTTTGAAATTGAATTCATTTTTAGATAAACTTGTTGGATTTTTTCGAGATATATAAACATGTCCAGAAGTTGATGAAAAGAGTTTCTATTGAGGGGTCTGGATGTATAACAAGGCTCACATGGCCTAGATCAATGGCTCACATTCGTGATGGTCTACCATGGCCCCTTAATTGCAGAGTGAATGTCCTAATTTTCGAAAGAGCTGATAGAATCTGACAAGTTTGAAAAAAAAAAAATCTTCAGAGCTAAATTGTGTTGGCACCGCCATATTAAATGTTTCTTGTTCTCAGTTTATATCTGAAAATTTTCCAGTAGCGTTTCATACCTTGGTGACGTGTGTCTCATCTTGCAGCAGAGAGCAGACTAGCCCATGCAAGTTGAAGAAGAAAGCTCGTTAGGCAGATTTTTAGCCTGTTTTCTGGGCAGCGTATACCCAGTCATAGCATCGATGGCTGCTGTTTATGTTTGTCAAGAGAGATACGGCGTGCCTGCCCGTTTGGTATCAACGTGTTAGTCTCGATTTATTAGACACCTACTAGTAAAAGCTTAATTCAAAAGAGCTCATTAAGCGCAAATACACGGCCATTTGCATCGTTGCGCCTCACCCATCGCGCTCCGGTGATACTGTATATGCTAGTACTGTGTCTCCAGTTGACGATGGTTTTGACAGGTCGGCAACCTCCGTGCGTCCAAGTCTAGCGTACCAGCTCTTCAGTTAAGAGCAACCCGACCAGATATCGTCATACACATGGATGGATCGCAGGGCGTTTGGATGTTTTTCCTTTTTCTTTTTTTGAGACAAGGGCGCGTTTGGATGTTTGCTTGCTCGTGGCTGGGTTCGTCCCGACCTGGGCCCATTAATCACTCGGCCTTCTGGGCTAGAGAATAATTGTTAGCATTTTCTTTTTAGGGGTAGAGAATAATTTTTAGCTAGTTGTATTATCAGTTCGAGATTAATCAGGCCACCCAAACCCAAGGTAATTGCGTTTCGTTTCGTTTAGTACCTTTGTTTTTTAGATAGCTCACCACCTATGTAAGAATATCGGAGCGGGGAAGGCGAGTATATAATTGGAGGGTAGGGTGACTATGAAACATACTTACATGCAGTGGCGGATCCAGGATTGGAGAAAGCCCCGGGCCCAAAAAAATATTTTCGTCGCGAGAGAAAAACTTAGCATCCATTAAGCTATAGCTACCTCAAAAGAATATCTCAAATATGGCTCAATTGCACTAAAAATTTAGAATTTAAATTCCATGCTTATGCTTAGAGATACAACAAAATAGATTAAAAAGATGACAAAAACTACGAATAGTACGTGCAGTAAAAAGAACACCAAATCAATGGCCTGCTTCGTCAGTCTCTTCCATAACTTGATCAACGGTGGAAGAAGAGCCAACACCTTAGAGAAATCATAAGCAAAATTTCATAAGAGAAGACATAAACAATAAGTAAAACAACTAACATTGTACAAAGTTGAAAACTTACTACTACGACGAGGTAGAATTCCTTTGCGAGATTTATAGGATTGAAAGCGATATAAGTGAAATTGTACAAAGTTAAAAACATCAAGTGAAACAATGCCACCTCAGCAGCTGGGACTGGAATTGCTTACAATGCATCTGGCCACTGACTGAATTCGGCTTCCCTTTCCCTCGCCGGTGCAGTGTCATCTGGATACCTCATAAATAAATCAAGCAGGCCGGCTAGTAAGCGATCCCGAGGGGCTATCTTCTCTCCCATGATGTACAAAGTGAAATTGAATGTTTGACAGCAGCAGCAACAATAAGCAACAGTAGCAAATCCAAACATTATAGCAGATAAAAAATGGTCAATCTTCAAAGTTTCTATCTACAGCAGGTCAGCGCAGCAACAACCATTACTAATTTACCCCCTGAATCCGGGGCCGCGTGGCGGAGAGCAGGAGAGGCCGGAGCCTGGCCGGAGCAGAGCGGGCGAAGCGGCGAGTACCGGAGCAGCAGGTGACCAGGGCCACCGGGCCAGGCTGGGCGAGCGGCAGAGCAGCAGGGGACAGTCGCCGGTCGGGCAAGGCGGCGAGCGGCGGAGGCCGAAGGGCACGTGCGAGCGGCGGACCGACGGAGCAGGCTAGCGGCGAAGCGGGGGAGCGCCGGACCGGAGGGCAGGTGGCGGCGGCTGACTCGCTGCCTCGCTCCACAGGGCGTGTGTCTAGGGTGTCGGGGTTATTTTTTGAGCGATCTAGGGCGTCGGGGTGTGCTGGGGCTCCTGCCGTCCCTGCTCCTGGGCTGTGCGAATGTGGAAGTTGGCCTGGCCCCTGGCTGTGTATTGGGTTAAGCCCCGGGCCCATTAGAAAAAATGGCTATATAATAATTAAAAAAATTGCCACGCCCCAGGCCTGGGCCCTGGGGGCCTGGGCCCCAGATCCGCCCTGCTTACATGGACCGGGTCTATGGGTGATCAATAAGGTCCATGTCCTAGGTTAACAGTTCACATTGCACGTGGTGAGTGCGTTGATCTATCATCTCCCTTGTAAGAAAGAGTGGACGTCGTAATTTGTGATAGAGGGGGTACACGTTCGCGCGGCCCCTGCCAAGTTTTGAACTCAGATTTTGTATAGTTTTTTGTGGACGCAGATTTTTGAGACATGGTAGCGCGCGAGGATGAAATCTGGGCGGTCCATCTATGCTATAAGATTAGCAATTAATATAATGATTGAATGAATACCCAAACAATATGCGAGGTCAATTCAGCAAATACGTGTACATGGATTGGTGGCTAGCCATCTTAAATGGAATTAGATACAAGCGGATATGCATGCAAAATACGGTCTTGACCGTTCTGCCATGTTAATGTGATGCAGGCCATTTAAAAGACTGGTCTGCAACGTTTAAATGTGGCTGTCTCAAACCTGTATGCCTTGAATGGCATTTAACAAGTCTGGAGCTACCGGTTTTGTTTTGGTTTGTGTTGCCCAACTTTATTTTTCGTGTGTATTATTGAGGGTACTGTTGTATCAGTTCATCAAAGCACTGCCACTGTTCATGTTAATGCTGTAGTATTACCTAGTGGATGATGGGATATCTCCATAAGAATGAATGTAAATAACAAATATGTGTTACGTTAATAACAAATTTCATGAGAAGGTAACAGTAATACTCGTACACTGTGCAACCTTCTTCAACCTGCCAGTTGGGAGAAGACAAAATGATAAGGTGACCCTTGTATCAAGCTCAGGCGACAGCAGAAGGGTAGCCGTTCGTTAATGTTCCTACTATAGGAATACCGGTGCTATGCTCAAAATATGTGCTTAGGCGAGGTTTTGTTATTGATTTTCTAGGCTCGTTGGGAACCTAGTACAGGAGCTTGCATTGTCCCTTGCAAAAAAAGGAGCTTGAAATGTCCACTAGCTGATTCTGAACAAGTTGCATACCCAGAGTTGATGAGTGCACCAAATGACACATGGTGGATTAGATCATTAGAAGGTGTGTTGAAGGAGCTCACGAACTAATCCATTCATGCCATCGGATGAACAGAATGGGAGCTACCTGGTCTGAATGAATACGTGTTGGAGGAGCTAATGAACTAGACTAGAACATGGAGGAGCACATGATAGAGCACAAAGCAGGGAAGGCCAGAAGTTGAACACAAATAGAGTCGACGAGGAGGACGAATGCGAGGGGATGAGCACTTGTTGGTGAGAGGATGAGTAAAAAAAGTTTGATGCATATTACCGTTGGTAGCAGCTGTCTATGAGTAGAGCTGATGAACCAATGTGGGATAAACAGGAGAAAGAAACTGCAAGAATCAGGGAGGCTAATTAAGGGAGGAGCTGCGGGATGAAGAGGGGCAACAGATAATATGTGCAGGGTGCCGTCAGACATCTCCTAAAATAAATGAGAGATTAACTCCTCTTGTCATCCCGGTGGGCCAGGGTCACTAATTGACACTGGGAATACATTGTCTATAAAGGAATACCACATCCTGAGAAATGCATATACCTGACAAGTGGTATAAATATGGAATGAATCATGACATAATGGACGGTGAGATATAGACCTCGCGTGCCACCATGTGCACTCACGCATTTTCGGTTTTTTGTGTCCTATTCTTGTTTTTTCTTTGGAAAACCCGTTTTTCTTTGCTTGCTGCAAACCTTATTTAGACTTTAATAAATCTATTGTCTTCTTATAATGCTAATTTTCATGCTTTGGTAAACTTGCCAAAATTATTACTCCCTCCGTCCAGGTATATAAGTCATTCGTGTAGTTCTAGGTCATCGATTTAAGGAATTAAATATGTGTTATATGTCATAAAAAGTATACCACTAGATTTCCATACGGATGTATTTTTTAAATATATATTTTTTATGACATATAATATATATTTAGATAGTTAAATTATCAACCTAAAATTACGCGAATGACTTATACACCGGGACGGAGGTAGTACATCACGGATTTGCAATATCCAGGAAAATGGAGTCAATGAATGCTAATTAAATTGGTGCAGGCCCGATCAACAGACCAACCTGTCCAAGTGGTGAAGATAGTTCAGCACAAATACCAGCGTGCATTGATGCTGCTGCCACGCATCGATGTCTGCCAAGATACCATATGCCGACCAGTTCAGTGGCAACATGTCGGCACAGTGATTATTTTTTTGGTTCGAGATAAATCTGTTGGAGCTTGGGCCTCATCAACCACATATACTCCCTTGATTCAGAATTATTTGTCTTAAAAATAGATGTATTTAAAACTAAAATACATTTAGATACATCCATTTCTGCGACAAGTAATTCCGAACGGACAGAATAGTATATAAAAACAGCTTCGACGATGATCGACACTTGGACATATAACTAGTACTAGCTCAGTGAGTAAATGCACACTCGTCATGTACGGCAAAAAGATGCTCACTTCACTGCTCATGGCGGCCCTCCTCTTGTGCTCCTGCGCAACATCCGTCGGCACATCGCGCTACACCGTTGGCACGAGCGGCGTAGCCAACGTGCGGAGCGCTGTGGCATTGACGGCGGAGGGAACCCATGGTGGCCACAGAGCTGCAGCGAGGGGAGCGAGGTCGCTGGGGCAGAGGGTGCCGGTGAAGGCGCCAGGGGCGGAGCTACGGGGGGACGAGCGGGGCCACGCCCCCAACGGCTGCGTCGTACGTTAAGTGCCGTGATCTACGTATAAGGAGATTAATCTCGGTCAAGTAGATTTTTCACTAACTGCCCCCCCCCCCCCCTAACCGTGCGTCAAGGCTTGAAGCCCGGAACTTTGCAAGTTAAAGCCCATCTCTATTTGTTGGTTAGCCCACACTAGTAGGAAAGCCCACCAGACCACGATCGATCCAGGGCATCCTCCATTGATCGCATCCTTCATCGATCGTTTCGGCGGCGGCGACGAACGCACGCACGCACCCTGCGCAGCCGCCAAGGGAAGTTCGACTAGGGCATCTGCACAATGGATCAGCGCTGCGGTGAGTCTCGTCGAATCCTTCGCAGATTGATACTGTGATGAACTAATCCGCACCTGTCTCGAGAAGACTAGAAACTTCTTGCTTTAGATGACATTAATTAGGGTTACAATTTCTTGATTTATTCTCAAAAATAGGTAGTACCCAAAATTAGGCATGCACAAATTCTATCATCTGGGTTTGTATGTCAGTCCAAGTAGAAATCAATATACTTGTTCGCATACATGAGAGCTTAAATGTGAAATTAGTTTTTATACAAACTACCGATCGAATATTTTGGCATGACTAATATTTACACAACAAGCTAGAACCAAAAGCACACCACATAAGATTATCCACTTTGTTCTATGTGTTTTAGGCGTAAGAGACACATTCAAACTAATGTGAGAAACTAATACAGTTTTCTAGTTACAAAATACATATAATCTGGTGTTCATTTTCAGGAAGAAATCTTTATATAGGTTTATTGTCTTCTTCGCCCCCCTATGGTCAAATCCTGGCTCCGCCCCTGGAAGGCGCCCCCTCCGCCGAAGTCCAACAAGCCCGTGAAGGCCAAGCCTCCGCGACCGCGGCCGCCGGCGCCACCTCCGCCATGCACTCCGGTTGCCGGTGGCAGATGGTAGATTTGGTTGATGTGCTGCTTTAGCTTTGATCGTGACCCGTCATGTTTGCGTCGCTGCTGTGGACGTGGTTGCGGTTGCGCTCACATGCGCACCGCCCTTATACGTGTTTCTTTGCGATCCCTGAATAATAAAGTCAGTGAACTGACAACCCGTCAAGCCGCGGTGATTTTCTGAACTGTTGTTGGTACTGACACTTCGTCTCCCTGTTCTGTTCATACTGACCTCTGCAATAGTACTAACCTCTTCTTGCTGACACTTCGCCTTCTGTTGAGCACATCGGCGCGGTTTGCATAATACTGCCCTCGACAGCGCACCCCTGCTCCATTGCTCAAAGCGAATTTTAAAATACAGACTGAGAACCCAACTCGCGATTAACTACGAGTATAGGAGGATGCGAAGTCCACAGTAGCAACACAAACCCACGCACGGATGCATTATACGATGTCTTCGTGCATGAAGTTTAATTTTGTCTGACGCGCTAACCACATGCATGCAGCTGGATCGATGATGCATGCGCATCAACGAATTTAAAGTAGTCTATATGTGCACGTATGATAAGGCTGGCTATAGTGGGGGTAATATAAGTAGTAGTATCATGCATTTGGAACTCGCAAACATGCTTATGTGGTAGGTAATTAAAAAAGAAAGAGATGGTTATAGTAACATAGGTAGATACCATAACATAATAAATTTGATGCTACTATGTGTCATGCATGACAATAAATGACACTATCTATGATATTAATATATGATACTATGCACTATAGAGATAGTAATAACATATGCATGTTATTAGTCTAAATTACTTCCCACTATGACCAGCCTAATGATACACATATATAAAAAGTTGTGTCCCGACACCTCGGTCCGGACGCTTACGGAAGGTTTGAGGATCTGCTTTGAAGATGCCTTAGAGCATGGTTAATAGTATAGCCAGCTGCTGGCTATAAGCCAATGCCATGTCATCTACAGCCCATCTTATAGCCAACATGTATAATAGTAGATCAAAAGAATGTACTACTTTTTCATTATGTGGCCCATCTTTTATTCTCACAAAGTGCCTAAGAGCACGTGCTAGAGCTGGCTCTTCACGAAGAGCCCGCTTACCTTCTTTCTTCTCTTCTCTTTCCTCGAACTAAGCAGAAATATACTAGTTTATAGCCCGCTGACTCATCTCTATTATACTTGCTCTTATGTGTTTATCGTAGGATTGGGGATATATAGGGGAGGAAGGGGGGCAAGAGAACGACACGGATTTTTAGGACATGCGGCCACGCGCATCCCATATCCATGACTACTTTTAATAGGCAACCTCGGAATGCCGGACAGCTTAATTAGCAGCTTACCAAATACCTCACTTTATACACCGTGGTGTGGGCCAGGGCTGCATTTAATGTCGTGTGAATACACGGGCGAGGCGACGCCCAACCGATCGAATAATTGCTTTGGGCGCTGGGTGGACATAATTGAGCTGTTGCCCAAGTTCGGTTCTCGCAGTGTGCATCTCGTCTTTCCGCCGACTGTGGACAAATAGAGCAAGGTGTGGAGATGAGTTCTGCATAAACGGAGAGCGGCATCAGTTGCACAACACACCCACTGCACGCTTCTCTCGCGTTTAGCAAGTAGAAAAAATCCAGCGATGTCGTTGTCTTCTAGCTGCGACACGCCCGTAAGCATCTCTCCGAATTTCTTTGTTGCGAGAGACACGCAGCTAGGAGGCCGTTGCGTTGATGGATCATCAATTCATTGTTGGGTGCATTTACGTTTTGCAGGGGCAGCTGAGCGTATTCACTCCTACGACATGTCTTTAATATGTGCATCGCATGTGGGGAGGACATATCTAGTGATACGGGATCTCATGTGCTACAATGCTCGAATGAATCCTGGACCCCTAGATCATATTCAAAGGGACATGATGAATACAAGGGTGATGACCAGCTCCTCCACCGCAGAATATTCCAGAAGCACCCTGGATTCTATACTTAATTAAACCCAAGGGAATGGGAAGATGGGGATTTCTGGATTTCCTCAATTTTGCACATTGTTTATTTAGCAACATCCGTGAAATGATGCATGCAACCTTGTTATCACAAGAAAAAAAGTACAACACGCTTCTACTGGTAAAAACCATATACACATTCTAAAACTGTAAATGTTAACTTAGAAAAAAAAGTATAGCACTACAAGAAATATGTCAACTAGTGACCTTCTGTCAGTGACCCTGGAAGAATTGGTCATAGATCTATGACCATTTCAGACCAATTGGTCAAAAGCTGTTCGGGGGGCTCCAAACCCTAAACCATTGCGACCATTTTGGTCAGAAAGGTCGTAATTTGCTTACACGAAAAGGTCATAAAGCAAACAGCGCTAGTCCGCTGCCTTATTTCTAGTTGTTAACGACCAATATAGATGGTCATAGACTTGTAAATTATGGTGGGTTGCTATGACTAGGCGCCACCTCATCAGTTTTGCCTATGTGTCAATGTCCATGTGGCAGTTTTTGCCCTAGGTTGTGAAGCAACCTATATTTCTGTCATTCCCAAAATTCCCAAAAAAATCTCATAAATTCTTCGGGTCCTATCTTCGTCAAATATGTAAAAACCTTCCTTGCCTAGTTCAAAAATAATTCAAAAATATTCATTTTCCTATTCTGTTCAGAACAACAGTTTGTGAAGGAAGTACCACTTTGGCATGTCCAAATAGTATCCATTTTCTACAATGCTTTCCTATGCCCAAATAACCATCCTCCACCAAATGCCAGCTCATTCCATTCATTATTTTGAGCCGGGCTTCAACATTCGTATTTATGTCCAGTGTGGTAGTTTGCAAAGCAAGTACCACCTAGGCCCCTCCTTTTGAGCTGAAAATTTGTGAAGACGGTCTTCTTAGTAACTGATCATCCTCAGCCAAAACTCACGCCCATTAGCCATGTACATTTCCCGTACCGCTAATCGAACACTTGGCTGCTTATTCATGTTTGAGCATCGATCGGTCTCCTCGTGAGAAGCTTATGTTGTGATTTTCCTCCTAGCACCTATCTAGGGAGTGCCCAACCCACTAGACATGCCTAGGCCGCCCAGAACACATGGCAACGCCACGGTCAAGCGGTGACCACGCGGCGGGCATGCGAGGTTACGCGCTCTAGAGTTGGGGCCCTCGGCCACCGTCCAAACCTCGATGTCTCGCCATCAAACCATGTATTTATGATTAAATAGATACTTATTTACCTAGAAATGATTTTTGGAAAAAATAAAGAGCAAACTGTGAGGCAGCTGCAGTTCAAATTTGACCCGTTTCCAACTGAATCGACGACAATTTGTCTTTTTCACCAGAGGTGGATCAAAACTTTTTCCACCCAACAATTTTGTCAATTGTGCATTATATATGGCCTAGTATTTTAGAAAATTGATTTGGTCCATTTTTGCAACAATTATTTGGTAGTTCCTTCACAAAAAAACCTCCTTTTGGGCACTCGGAAAATGAAAAATGAATTTTCCGTGCAAAAAAAATGAAAACTTCCTTAGGCAACATTGTTTGGAATTCCAAGATGTACCCTTGTGCACAATATGAGATCATTTGAATAAACTATGCCATGAATGTGGCCATAAGATTGATCATTTGGCTTGAAAGCCATGAATCTTCACGCATGATAGCTCATTTCTGAGAACACTTTTTTAAAATAATTACCGTATTACAAGTTTATTATTTTTTCTGGAAACTTGGTCACATATAATGACACAATGCGAAGGTTTTCCAAATTTTTATTTTTTTTGAATTTTTTATGCCTGTTTCAAAATGCGGTCAAAACGGCGGGCTTGACCGTTCCTACCTAGTGGTTGAATCTTGGAATTTTTTTGATGTTTCTCTGATTAAATAGATACTTATGTACCTAGAAATAATTTTTGGAAAAAATAATTAGCAAACTATGAGGCAACTGCAGTTCAAATTTGACCCGCTTCTAGCTGAATCGGCGGGAATTTGTTTTTTTCACCAGAGGTGGATCAAAACTTTTTACACCCAACCATTTGGTCAATTGTGCATTAAATATGTCCTAGTATTTTATAAAAATGATTTGGTCCAATTTTTTGACAATTATATGGTAGGTCCTTCACAAAAAACCTCCTTTTGGGCACTCGGAAAATGAAAAATGAATTTTCCGTGCAAAAAAAATGAAAACTTCCTTCGGCAACATTGTTTGGAATTCCAAGATGTACCCTTGTGCACAATATGAGATCATTTGAACAAACTATGCCATGAATGTGGCCATAAGATTGATCATTTGGCTTGAAAGCCATGAATCTTCACGCATGATAGCTCATTTCTGAGAACACTTTTTTAAAATAATTACCGTATTACAAGTTTATTATTTTTTCTGGAAACTTGGTCACATATAATGACACAATGTGAAGGTTTTCCAATTTTTTATTTTTTTTTGAATTTTTTATGCCTGTTTCAAAATGCGGTCAAAACGGCGGGCTTGACCGTTCCTACCTAGTGGTTGAATCTTGGAAATTTTTTGATGTTTCTCTGATTAAATAGATACTTATGTACCTATAAATAATTTTTGGAAAAAATAGATAGCAAACTATGAGGCAGCTGCAGTTCAAATTTGACCCGCTTCCACCTGAATCTGCAGGAATTTGTTTTTTTCACCAGAGGTGGATCAAAACTTTTTACACCCAACCATTTGGTCAATTGTGCATTAAATATGACCTAGTATTTTAGAAAAATGATTTGGTCCAATTTTGCAACAATTATTTGGGAGGTCCTTCACAAAAAAACTCATTTTGGGCACTCAAAAAATGGAAAATGAATTTTTTGTCAAAAGAAAATGAAAACTTCCTTAGGCAACATTGTTTGCTATTGCAAGTTGCACCCCTGTGCAAAGTATGATATAATTTGAACAAATTATGCCATTCCAAAATGCACCCTTGTGCAACAAATACAAGAGAAACAAATAGAAAAACACAATTAAATAAGCTTTTTGTTCTTATTGGTTGAAATGTTTGTGTCATGGATTGATGACATGGCATCCATCCATCCATCCATCCCATTTATCTAAAGAAAAAAAAGAGAAAGATAGAAAAAAACCACCCCCGGGCAGCCCAACCAGGCAACCACCCAAACCCTATCCTCTCCCACTCCATCGTCGCCGCCCCCCGATCCAGTCTCGCTGCCACTCCATCCTCTCCCGCTCGTGCACGCTCGCCGCCACCACGTCCGCCGCCGCGGCCGCACTCAGGGCGCAGCGGCCTCCTCCCCGCTCGCCACCCTCCTCGCCTCATCCAAGGCCGCCTCCTCATTCTACTCCAACGACGACGACGGGATAGTCCAGCGGGGCCCGGCGCGGGCCTTGTCAGTCCCGACCCCCGCCATCGCCCCGGCCAGGGATCCCTCTTCGCCACGGACCCTGCGCCATACGAGTTCGCGTCCTCCTTGTCGCCGTCCGCGGCGGCCAGGGGATCTCCACGGCGTCCTCGTCGTCGTCCGCGGCAGCCAGGGGATCTCCGCGACGTCCTCGTTGTCGTCCGAGTTCGCGTCCCGGCCCCCACCTACTCCAGCTTCCAGGTCGGCTAGCTCTGCCTCCCGGGCTCCCCCGACGTCGCGCTAAACATCATCGAAGCGCGACCGGCCGTCGCCGCCGCCTGGGGGGGGCAGTAGGGCGCCACGCCACAAGAATCGCCAGCGGCACCACCTTGCCTTCTCCGTGGCTGACTTCGACGGGTTCCTCACCGTGCTCAGGACCCGTGGCACCCAGCTGTTCGAGAAGTCACAGCCCGACGGCCGCATGCGCCAGGTCTTCTTCTTCGACCCCGGCGGTGAGTGAGCGAGGGAATCCTCATTATCGTCGTTGGGTTACTATTTTCTCACAATCCTTTTACATTTTTACTGTAATTGTTGTGGCGTTTGAGTAATATTGTGTCTAATTGACGAAATTCTGAGAGAGATTCTTCAGTAGGTGAACTACAAAACAGCCTGCAACTTGGGAGTGGCTTGAAACGGGAGGGTTATTCAGGTTGAGTGATGGAGGGATGCCAGCCTAAAACTTGTTTGCTTCATCACAAATCACAATCTGTCACTTGTGCTATCTGTGAACTTGCAGTGTCCTTGTGGTGATCTTCTTCAGGCAAAGATCAGAGTTGTTGGGTTTATGCATGTTTTATGTCCTTAGGATAACTTATGATAGGTAGTACTAGTAGTGATGTCAGCTTATCATGTCAAGTCTTTGGAACAGGGTTAGTTAAGATAAAAAGATGCATTTTATTTCTGCAGCATACATGTACAGTTTTCCTTGTAGATTGCTATTCAGTATGTGTAACACATGCTTGATTATGACCAGATCGATGAGTTTAATGTGTGTAGATTGCTGTTCAGTGTGTGTAATGTGATGTCTGGCATTCACTTGAAGTGGAACTCCTATATTTGCTTATAATATAAATACTTGTTTATGCATACAATGCAAATATTTTGTTTATGCATACCTGAACTCCTAGCTAGCACTTGACAACTTATTCTTTGGTTTGCTATTAATTAAATGGTACATGCAATGAAGATATCTGGTTTCCTGCCTCTTTGATTTGTTCGAGTATTATCTGCACATTAGTTCTTTCGTTGAGTAGTGTGTATTTTCTGCTCATCTGAGTTTGACAACTAGTTCCTTGCTCTGCTCTGCTCCTGCTAGGTGCTCGCGGAGGAGGCCAAGGCGTTGTAAGACAAGGCCGTCTACAAGGTGCTCGATCTGGTACGATCTTTTAACCTCGGAAGGTTGAACCTCTCATCAACGACAGCCGTCATCGGTGAGCTCCTGGTTGCCTTGGCCTCCCGCGGCATCTCCGACCGCCCCTACTCTTCTGACGAGCACATGCTGCAGCTCCTAGAGAGGTATGCATCTCCGTCCTTCCCCTTCCCCTACTGATGCTGCTCAGATTCCCCGGTCTTAGTCATCTTGTCTCTTGTGTAGGGTGCACGAATGCCACTTCTTCCACCAGCGACCCTCCCCTCTACGCCCAGCCCGTGGAACACTTCGACGCCATCTTTGGAGCTGCCAATGTCTTCCTGCAGGTAGCACCCCCTTGTCCCTCTCCATCCTCCATTCCCCTGCAGTTCCGTTTTTTCTTGAAGTTATCCTACATACCTGCATAATTAGGCACATATGCTAAAGTGAAACTAGTGCTATATTGCATCAAATGGTTATTTCTGGATTTGGTACCAGTTTATTGTTGGCCTGGCATGTGCTTCATACCTTGCTTTGGTTTTCAGTAGCAAGTAGTGCCTTAGTACCTTTTCTATCATCTGGTGTCCATGGATCGAAATTTCGGCTGTTATGTATTTATTGTAGTATCGAGAATGGCTCAAACCTGAAGTTTTTAGGCTGTACATATGGCTATGCTCCATTCTTTTGTGCATTTTAATTTAGTGTTGGTGTTGATTTGATGCCCATGTTTAGAAACAAATTACAGTGGGCTAAATAGGTTAATCTTCTTGGTTTGTTCGGGTGTAGATGACTGATGAGCTGATCTTCTTCCACCAGTGGTAGCGGGAGGTGATGCTGGAGCAGTACATTGATCAGCAGATGGCAAGGAGAAGCTGGGACAGCCCTAATGCAGTAACATCACCATGTGGCAAATCCAGTAGATTGACACAACATTGGTGCTTGGGTGACGGGACAAAGTATGTGTACTAGTGATGGTACATGATATTCATGCTTCTCATTGATGTTATGTGTTATCAGCTAAAATTTGTGCTTCTCGTCCAATCTATGTGGATGTGCGCTTGTGCACTTGTTGGGCCTTGAACCTTGCTGTGTAGAGGAGTCGATTGATGATGTATTGTATTTCATGTGATGTGTTACTGAAATGAAATATATGAAATATTGTATTATGTTGTATTTGTTTTCTAATGGGCCTATCCTTAAATGTGCATGCTTTTGACAAAATAATGCATCAGCCCAAATAAATCAAACAAATTCAATTAAGAAAATAGGTATTGGGCTGGGTCCATGTCGGCTAGATTGGTGGATTGGGCTGTGAAATTTACGATGATTGGGCCAGGCCCATGTAGGCTAGATTGGTGGACTGGGCTATGAAATTTATGATGATTCCATTTGGTCACTAACAATGCCACGTCAGCTCTGCCACGTCAGATCCTATGTGGCTCAGGCAAATGGGTAGTGACCTTTCTGAAATTTTTGTCGTTGGTCTAGCTATGACAAAAATTCCAAAAAGGTCAAGTTTGTTCGTTCTTGACGGCCAACTGTTGACCTTCTGAATTTGGTCAAAAAAGGTCAATAATGGATAAATATGACGAATCAACGACCAAAATGGGGAGTCATAATTGACCGTATTTCTTGTAGTGTAGCATGTCTCTCGCAATGGAGTACTAGGTCAGTTGTCCAACTGATTTCAGATTGTACAAGCTAGAACTACACATGAAATATGTGAAGACCAACAGTAGAAAATGTTTGTTTATAGTAGTACTCTTTGTGGATTATCATAATTGACATTATATGCAAATTTAGGGACTAGACATACCAGACTACTATTAGTGTTTCACGGACAAAGTAACCAAAAAATTACTAGATTTATTTTGTTGAACTTTTAGCAGTATAAAAGCAAAATATGGAGATGGCATAATTTCATATGGAGATTGCACGAATAGCAAGACATGAGTGAAAACCAGGTTTAAGTTTCTGTGTCTGGGCAATGAAACTAAGCCTTTTTTTGCCCGTAAGTGAAACCGAGGCTCATAAACTAGTAGGAAGAGGGCCTGATGCTTAATTAATAACATGAATTAGAGTGTTTTTGTATATTTTGCGGTGGAGAGGCTGCTCATCACGCGTGCCTTCATCGTGTCCCTTCCAACGTAATCAAAAGGCCCATGATCCATCGGAGCATTGTATCACTTGAGTTGCGGTATCATCAGATATGTTGTCTGCATGTGGGCTACCAGATCGTTGAGTTATTGCCGTTGGACTGCTGGGTGTGGGATTAATGCACGCGCCGCCTCGCGGGACACACACTGCATGTGTCAGGTGCACATACACACACCATACCGAATGCTATATAACGAGGCGAATTCCTTATACGGCCAGAGGGTATTAAAGCTACACGCATCACGCGGCAGCGTGCGGTGTGGATTTCGGACGCGCGTGGTGGCATGTCTACTCGCGATTTATCGGGCAAGAGAACTGCTAGTTACTACTTTAGGAAGTTACACAAGACTTTTGTAGACTTTATGTAGATATAGGATTATTGAGTATTCAGTTAAGCTTGATTTGGATTAGCATCATCACAAGATGTCACAAATCGCATGTGGATCAAAGGCGTCAGAAGAGAGAGGGTCGGGACATACGAGGGCACCCCGTGTGGGCATAAACGTACAGAACGTAAGTAGAGTGTGGGCTAGACCGAGTTGGACGCTAACAATAACGTATACCACAAGCCAGGTGCAAGGAACATAAACATGCATGCAGTGGCAAGTACTTTGTTAACAAAATAAAACAAAGCAAAACAAAAATACGCAAAATATGCAACTCCCCTTTTGTTTAAAGGATCCAACTTAAAAAACTTTCCAAGCAAGATAAATGGTGAGTGGTGAAATAAATTTCATATTTTCAAAAAGTAGTTATAGTTTAATTTGCATTGACTGTAATGCATCATGCATGGCCATTAAAATGAGTAAGAATTTCTGCATGCATTGTTGAGTTTTCTTTTAATCTCCCTCATTTTAAACGGATGATTGAGAGCAATAGAAATGAAACAAACAGAACAAAATATATGTAGTATTTTTGAAGATAGACACGACGGTGAATGTATTCCCCAAACAGAATAGAAATGAAAGCAACAGCGAGAACTACGGTGAATTTATTCCCGAAAGCACAGCATAGTAGTTGGATAAAAGAAACATTATACGTGATCGATCCTACTACGTTCACGTCGTGTAAGCGCTTCCTCTTTTGGGCAGCACCGCGCCTCGGACGAGCTCCTCGGAGAGCCTCTGCAACGAAGCGTAGGAGGAACCGCTCTGCTCCACGGCATTGCGGCAGGCGCGCTTCATCTCCATGGCCTTCTCCCTCGCCTTATTAACCCCCTCCTCGCCGTCGCCGCCCATGAGGGACCTGACCGCCCGCTCCAGCTGCACCGCCTCGACGTAGTTCCCGCGCTCCCTGTCCATCTCCAGCGGCACGGCGGCGCCGATCCCGTGGACCACCGCGAACGCGTTGAGGTGCTGGTCGGCGGCGAGGGGCCACGGCAGCATGGGCACGCCGAACCAGAGGCTCTCGAGGATGGAGTTCCAGCCGCAGTGCGTGACGAAGCCCCCGACGGCGGCGTGCGCGAGTATCTCCTTCTGCGGCGCCCGCGTCGGCCACACCAGCCCTCTCCCCTTGGTCTTGTCCAAGAAGCCCTCCGGGAGCAGCTCGGCGAGGTTCGCGTCCGTCGGGTCCCTCGCGCCCATCGTGGCGTCCACCGGCAGGCCGCGCAGCACCCAGAGGAAACGGTGGCCGCTGCGCTCCAGGCCGTGCGCTATCTCGTGCACCTGCGGTGGCGGCAGCATCCCTTTGCTCCCGAAGCAGAGGAAGAGCACCGAGCTCGGAGGCTGCGAGTCGAGCCACCGCACGCACTCGTGCGGCTGCGGCTGCGACTGCTCGGCCGGCGGGCTTGTTATTAGCGAGATTGCTGGCCCGATGGGGTACACGGTCGGGGCGCGGGCGCCGCGGGTGCACCGGCCCTCGGAGATGGCGGCGAGGACGCCGGGCTCCAGCTCGGCCGCCGTGTTGACGATGATGCCGTTGGCTTCCATGTAGCGCCTCCCCGTGTACAGGAACCACGCGTAGGTGGGGCACTTTTTGTCCAGCAAGGTCTCCGGCAGGAAGGACGGCGGCAGCGGCGGGAGCCCAGGCACGTCCACCGCCTCCTCAAACTCCCCCTCCACCTCCTCCTGCAGCGACGGCGCGCGCAGCAGCAGCGCCAGCATCGCGGCGCCGGAGGTGAAGTAGACGTAGGCCGGCACGGCGAGGTCGCGGGAGACGTCGAGCGCGGGGGTGAAGAAGATGTCGAAGACGAGCGCGGCGACCGGGCAAGCCAGGCCGGAGACGGCGACCCGGATGTGGGGCACGTGGAGCTGCACGATGCGGGAGATCCACTCCTCGACGCCCGTGTGGTCGGTCGGGAGCGGCACGGGCGGGAGGTGAAGGAAGCGGATGTCGACGGCGCCGGCCTCCTCCTCCCGGCGTATGTGGTCGGCGATGTCGGACTCGGCCTGCGCCGTGGGCGCCGGCATGAGGAGCACCGTGAGCGAGAGGGCGCTGCTGCAGCATTGGAGCATCCGCTTGCCGGCCTCGATCATGGGCATGAAGTGGCCGACGCCCCACGCGGGCAGTAGGACGATGGTCGGTTTTGCTGCCATGGAGAGTGTTCTGAGCTGCTGGCTACTCCTTCTTCGTTGATTTCCTTTTTCTTAGCGACTCGCTAATATCAATGGCATCAGCTTGTTCGGTGGTAGGTACAGCAGCAAACGAATGAATGGTCCTGCGATTTGCACGTATGACCATCACGAATCACGTGGCATTGATGTCGGATTAATTATTTGGGGACCTGACACTGTAACTTTTTCTTGGCATGTTAAGTACTCTTTCGTTCTACTCCCTCCTTTCCGGTTTATAGGGCTTATCTCAAAATTTTAGTTTTTTTATTTTATAAGGCTCAATTTGGTTGTTTCTCATCACATGTTCGAATTTCAAGGTGCATTAAATCATTGCATGCAAGTATTAAGAGAAAATTGATCAATGCATTTAATTTATGTAT
Source organism: Aegilops longissima (assembly GCA_021605205.1). NCBI lineage: Eukaryota > Viridiplantae > Streptophyta > Magnoliopsida > Poales > Poaceae > Aegilops > Aegilops longissima. The sequence continues at coordinate 126,385,459 of CM038682.1, read as the reverse complement.
GCATGCACTGCAATTAATGCATTGGTAAACATACCTTTTTAAGGAAAACAAGAGCATTAATTGAATGCTTTTGCAAACTACAAAAGTTATTCCACCACTCATCATCTATCATGGTTGATGAGATTTTTGAATTGAGCTTAGAGCAGGTACAATAGTCTCAGCCGGCTGCAACGGATTCCACATCGACAAAATTCTGACCTGGAGGAAAAAAGTGAAGGAGAGAGAAGCGAGCGGGCTCTTCGTCAAGCGCCCGGCTAATACACAGAACGCGAGACACAACAGCCCGCTTGCAGCCCGACGCGAGCGCTAGCGCCGCCGCTTCCGATTCCCTGCGCCTCCCCCGCCTCCCGCCCTTCTCCTTCCATCTCCGCGCGGGAAATCCACTCCTCCATCGCTCCAAATCGTCTATCTCGCGCCAAATCGAAGCTTTAATCCAACTCCCCAAATCGCCACCTCCCGAACCCTAGAACACTGTCGGCGCCCATCAAGGAGATGGGTCAAGCAGTCCAAAGGACTTCGCGCCGGCGCTCAGTCGTTCGCCGCCGCCGCCTCAGCTCATCACGCCGCTGTAGCCCCATCTCGTCCCGCCGTCGGCGCAGCAGGTCGTCCCACCGATGGTACATAATCTTGTCTCGCCGCGGCGCCAGCCCGGACGGGGCGCCTGGATTCCCCCACGACCAGCACAGGCAGCAGCGGCCTCTGCACCATGCTGGCTCGCCCAGCCGCAAGGCCCTTTGTGCTATATTCCTGAGAATATTGATGATTTCAATCCAGCAACATGGTATGTGTGCTCCCCTGTTTATGCATCTCCAGTTAGTTAATATGGTACATTTTTGTATGATATACAGCCTGTTATTTGGTACGGGTTTTCCCCTGTTTATGCATTCAGAAACATGGTCATCCTATGCTACTTGGTATAATTTTGTCCCTGCTTATTTGGATGATGTGCAGCTATGCGTTTATATCTCCATAAGGTAGTAATACCTGCTTGTAACCATCTGAATTTGATATATATGTGTGTAATCTATCTACAGAGTGTCCACATGACTGAAAAAAAAGCTAATACTGATGGCATTTGTTGCTTTGCATCTTCGACATGACTGAGAAAAATAAGCAGTTGTACCGAACATCTGTTGTAGTATGAAATCGACTGTTTGATCACCTATTATTGTCTATAAGCAAGGGAGTGGATTCTCACCCACCTGGTGGGTTCCTTAGTTTCCTTAAGAGCACACCAAGCCTTTCACAAGCCGTGAACAAAGGGAGTTCATCGCAACAAATCAAGCAAGGAGATGCCACCAACAGTACCGATTGTGTAAGGACTGAAAAGCGCTTGTTGTGGACAAAACAAGAGGATCTTAGATTGGTAAGCATTTTTTTTTGCATGTTGGTCTTCATATGTTACATTACTAGGACATCAATAAACCTCTTTTGGTAATATTGTAGGTCGGTGCTTGATTGTGTAAGGACTGAAATTCTCATGTGCTGAAATATAAGTATCTATTACTTGAAATTCTCATGTGCTGAAATATACACTTGTTATTCAGGATCCAAATGACAAATTGGGCAAATGATTTAGGAATGTGCTGTACTGTATGGTTTAGAATTTACACATCTTGTTCTTTTAATAATGAGTTCTCTTTTGTACCGTTCAGTTAATGGGAATGTACCATTGCACATATATTTGATCTGCAAACAGACTCCTTTTTATATGGGGAGTGTCCTCTTTTTAAGCTTGTTCCTTCCCTATTGGAATAGTATTTCATTTGGGACCTCTTCTTTGATGCACATGTTGTAAGTTTGCAATGGCGAAATATTTATCATCTGCCTTTGTTTCCCATTTTCCATACAGTGGCTGGAGGTTGTCGATGCAAATGGATTAGATGTTCCTTTCTGTTGCATTTTCAACCTATCGTCATCAAGATCAAAATTAATGAGTGGTTTGCGAGAGATCTTACCTAATATTATGTTCGGTTTATGCTTTCTTATGAAGACTTGTGTGATGTTTACGTGTCATGGTGTTATGTTCATCATTGTCGTCCAGATAAAAATTAACGGCTTGTTTGTCGGGAGTTTTTATTTTAATGTTTGGTTAATGCTTCCCTATTCAGACGTTGGTAATGTTTAACTATGTTGTCATGGTCTTATGTACGTTTGATGCTTGCTTGTTAATGTGGCGTGAATGGCATATATGTATGCTGATAAGATGGCCACAAAGATGCAGCTTGCATTGGATCACAGCTGGTCATATGCACATGCAAGTATTAAGTGTTCTTGTATTTATTACAATCAGCTTTGTAGCCAACCTAAGAGCCAGCCTATTGTATGGGTGAAGGCTTTAGCTGATGTGGCAATGGCTTATAGCCAGCAGCCGATTGTGCTATTAACCATGCTCTTAGGCTGGTCATAGTGGGAGTAACATAGGTAGTAACATAAATGTCACATAAGCAAAAATATTGATGTGGCAAGTAGTTAATGAGGAGAGAGGCAAATAGAGTAACCTAATATGTTACCGTCACATAGCGCTTTCCAATACAAAATGAGTCTACAAGACAATAAATGAACATGTGTATGTTACTACACATATGACACTTCCCACTATAAGGGTAGTAACATAGAGTAGTTACTTATGCCCCACTATGACCAGCCTTATAAACCGGAAAGGAGGGAGTACAATGTAGTGCGTCCACGCTTCTTAAGATTTAACTTTGACCATAAATTTAGTCAACAAGACCAACTGCAACGGGAGCAAAAATTATGCCACTGGTCGGCAGTCTGAGCATAAATTTAGTCAACAAAACCAACTGCGGCAGGAGCAAAAATTATGCCACTGGTCGGCAGTCGGTGGTTAAATTTATGACCAAACTTATCCTAGAAAACGTAAGCGTACTATATTATAGAATGAAGTTAGTATTTAATACCGCTCCATTTAGATAGGAGGTAATAACATCACTTGTGCTTAAATTTGCTATCGATGTTTATTTTAGTGTTTGAATTTGAAAAATACACCGAATTATTTTAAAACTTGACATCAGTACAATATCTAAGCTTCCTCGATTGTAAGCACTGTGAGCGCTCCGGAGCTGGGAAGGGTCATGTGACCACGTTCTCTTACTTTTATACGAGAATCACTTAGTTTTTCTTAGAAAAATTATGATCTCTTACTATGTGAGTAGGTATTATTTATTTTAACATGGTACAATCAAAGTCGTTCACATATACGAGCATATACTCATCCGGATGCACACACGCACACCCTATCCCTATGAGCACCTCCAAGAGACTGAGTCAGCACATCATCTTGAGACTGACGAAGTCGTCACAGACGCATTCGTAGTTTACGGGGACGTCTCCTCCGATAGATTGAGTCGGCACATCGCCAAAAGGCCCGGAATAAATCCAGAAAAATGCGAGCACCAATGTCAAGTCTGGGACTAGGGGATACCAATGTCCTCCTAACCATCCGACAATAGGTATTCTTTACTGTTTGGGTCAACCATCTAACTATGTGTGCCCAACACTTGATGGGTTATGTGTCACTTACTCTCTAAACTAAAATGACGATATTTATTTTAGATCGGAGGGACTATTTTTTTGCGAAAAAGGGGTTGCATGCTGCTCATGTACAACTGGTATGAGGGAAACTAATGATTCGGCCAACTATATTCACGCTTATCAAAGTGATGTACCATCGCACACCCTCACGGTCACCGCCAGCTTGGTCCATCACCGTCTCCTCTGTGTCACATGGCTGCATGGGCGCCGTCAGTCCATCACCACGCCGCATGCTCCGCCCATCTCTCCGTCTTTCTCCCACTCTCTCATGGCGGTATGCCCGCGCCATCATTGCCTCCTCCACACCACACGGATGCACAGGCACCCGGGCCATCACCTGCTCCGCGTCATATGGTTGCACGGGCGTCAATCCATCAACGCCTTCTTCACACCACACGGTTACACGCGCGCCTGACCCACGCCGCCTCCTCCGCACCACAAGGTTGCACGGGCTTTGCCTGTCCACCACCACGCCGCACACCCTGCCCATCTCTCCATCTTTCTCCCCTTCTTTTGTGCGGTAATTAACGTCGAACGACGACGACGCTTGGGTCCTAGAGGAGCAGGCGACAAGGTAGGCTGCCACGGCCAGCAATGGCGTTGCACAGGGATGGCTATCGTCTTCGGAACTTGGTCGCCTTCATAAACACGCCATGGTCACAAGGTCTGTAGTACAACTCCTTATACCTCCTTCCTCTCCCTCTGCCATCCTTTCTTTGGCACCCTGATTCAAATTCAATCTCGCTCGCTTCGGGGCTAAACAAGTAGTACATTATACCAGGATTTTATCTCACCGTGTAAGGTTTCAATCTGAAAGGCTCATGCATCACTTCTTGAGTACTATGTCCGTGCTTGTGGATTAACAACCTCAGGCAGTTTATACATGGCATGTTTTATGCTGCCTCTGTTCCACAATGCAATGCATATTAGTTTTTTCAAAGGTCAAAGCTGCCATGTTTGACGAAGTGTCTAGAATAAACTATCAATATCTTGAGTACTAAATAAATAAACTATAAAAGTACATGTGGATGTTGATTTTTTAAACTTGGTCAAACATTGACACACTTGACTTTTCAAAACAAAGCATGGACTATATTTAAGAACCGAGGGAGTATTAATTAGCATATGGTTCCACGCGTAAGGAGCACAGTCCCTAACTGAACTTAATTGGCATTAAAACAATAAGACAAGATGATAACTAGGTTTTTCTATGAATATAATTTGGTTAATTGTCACCGGGTTGCTTATGTACATAGCTGACCAGACCTTATTAATGTATCAATAGTGTTACATTCAAATGAAAACTGAGATCAATTACTTGTACTGTTATTTATCTATCGCCCCATTTCTGTCTCTTCCTCTTAGAGGTCGCTATAAACATGCTTCATTTTCTTTCCTGTCGTTAGTCAGTGCAAAGCATGGCTTTTATTTCCGCGCAGAAAAAAGAATTGCTTTTATTTTAACTATGTTCCTTCTATTTTGATTCTAACTATGCATCTGAATGATCGAGATTTAAAACTAGAAGCCATATACTTTGGTGCAGTGCTGCAACTTCCAGGTATTTCACACTTCCACTACCCTTTTACCATGATTGCGGACCATTATTCTTGGTGTTTTGTATTATTTGTATGTGACCAAGATAAGTTATGAAATATTGGTTTGTCAAATCATAAAGCTGTATGATTGTTGTAGAAGAACACTACAATAGGAAACCTGAGTTACGCATGTAATAGTTTTAAATTAGTTTTGTAGATGAATATTATCTTATTCATCCAGTACTATGATTTAACCCTGCAGGTCAAGAACAATAGTTGTAAAAAGATGAGTAATATCCTACCAACTAAATGATGATGTGTCTTAGCATTCGAACATATCCTGCAATGCAATAAAGGGGTTCTCAAGCCAAACACACAGAAGGCAATTGAAATGAACATCAACCTCCGCCCCTCAAATAGAGCTGCAAGGAATCTATCCGTGAATTAACAATCAAACAAATAAACGGTAGAAAAGTAAAACGGCGCAGCAAGGCGCGCGTATGCTTCTAGTCATAGTACAAATATGGTTCAAATTAAGTCCAATGTTGCTGACTAGACATCTGGAAGATGGTATATGTGCCGGGTTCATGGTTAATGGATGGCAGGTACGGTTTCCTCCTTGGGCGTCTTAGTCATGGTGGGGTGCCAGATCTGGAGTTCGATGGTAATGGCTTCACTTTTGGGGAGCCATTTTGGAGGTCCGCAAAGCTGCATGTCAGCGATGGAGCCACGTCGAGCTCGGGTGAGGACGTGATCCATCATTTTTTTCCTTCAATGACTGTTGTGATGGTGTCGGAGGCGGGTGACGGACGTTGGTGTCTCACAGATGTTATGTTGTCTTTTCAGTTTTATCATATTGGTTTTACGTGATTTGTACTTTAATCTTTATGATATAAATAAGACACGTATTATCATGAAGAAAAACATGGCGCATGCACACTGGCAATGCCAGGACAGACATCAGAGTATATGTCTCAATGACCATTGGGCCTCTCCTGTTAGTGCACAACGGAAATAAACACAAAAAACAAGCACGGCGGTACTCGGACCGGCGGCCTGCCGCGAATGACCTAGGCTAACCATGAAATACTCCCGTCTTCCCAAGTTGCGACAAGTGGCGCGCTGCATGTACGCCACTTGTCGCAACCTAGGAGATTTCTTTTTTTTCGTAGATCCATTTATTGAAAATGTTTTATCTTTTAAACCGTGCGTTCAAATCTCGAACCCTTTTCACCGTTGGATTCCTCATGTCGAGATCTTCAAAACTAGATTCCATGTTGATAGGTTTGGACGAACTTTTTTCATTAAAAAAACTAGACGAAAAAACCGAATCGGGAGCACGGGTTTTTTCCCTTTCCGAAAGAGGCACGTCCGTGCCTCTCGCGGAAGCAAAATCGTGCCTCTCGCGGAAGCAAAAAAAGAATAAGAGAAAACACATTTTTTCACGTTTCGGAGGCACTACTAGGGAAAAGCCTATACACAGAATCTTAGTAGCAGCGCGCTTTAAAATAAGGCGCTGCTGCTAATTAGCAGTAGCGAGGTCAAGCTTAACTCGCTGCTGAAATAAATATAGCAGTAGCGCGCCCGCCCAAAGAAGCGCTACTGCTATAATTCCCACGAGGCCGCCGCGAGGCTAGTTATAGCAGCAACGCGTTATAATGACGAGCGCTACTGCTACGGTGCGTAGTAGCAGCGCATCTCTCCAATAAGCGCTACTGCTAAGTTTACTACAAAATCCGATCCACTCACAGTCACACACTGACTGGATCCCCTCTGAATCCCCCGCGCCGGTCCTCCCCCATCGCCCCTCCGCCTCTGCGCGCCGCCACCTCCTCCTCCTTGTTGGACTCGGTGCACCGCCTCCTCCTCCGTCCTCCCTCCACACTCGCTGGCCGGCCCTCCTCGCCTCCGCCTTCCTCCTCCGTCCTCCCTCCACTGGCCGCCGGCCAGCCTCCTCCTCCGCCTTCCTCCTCCGTCCTCCCTCCACTGGCCGCCGGTCGGCCCTCCTCGCTCCGCCTTCCTCCTCCGTGATACTCTCTTCTCCTCCTTGATTTAGTAGGCTAGTTGATTTAGTTGATTTAGAACATTTTGATTTAGTTAATATGATTTAGTTGATTTAGTCGGCTAGTTGATTTAGAACATTTTGATTTAGTTGATTTAGTAGACTAGTTCATTTAGTTGATTTAGTATGCACCATTTTATTGTTATTTTTTTCTATACATGGATAGGTACGTAGTTGCTTTTGTTTTTTTTATAAGTTACTTTTTGGCAAAATGTAGGTGGTACCTTGTCATCTAATATGTTACTTGCGGAAGAACCAAAAATATCACGTGCTAATACGTAGATCTTAGGATTATAATTGTCCATCAAATTGCTTCTCGCGGAAGAACCAAAAATATCACATGCTACTGTTTTTCTTTCCTGTGAAGTGGATCGTTAATCCTTTGCTCATATTGCTTTAGGAAAAATGGCGCCACCACCACCACCACTATGTCGACTATGCAAGTCAAGGTGCGCCAGCAGCCTTGAAACTGGCAAGCTGTTCGGCATCTACTTCCAGCTGAGTTTTCGTCATGCGGCGGTAAGAAATTAGATGAAATATAATAACTATTGTATTTTTAGTGATGGCATTACTGCATTGTGTCATTTTGCTTATTTTACATAGATCGTCCCATGCAATGTGAGGTTGAAATTCAACAAGCTGACAGGAGACACTGTGACATTTGAGGCTCCTGGGGGCCGTACACTATGGAGGTCGAGAAAGGACGCAATATGTCGCAGTTTGGAGGAGATGGATGGGCCCGTTTCGTCGCTCACATGCGTCTTACTGGTGGTGAGTTGATCAGCTTCTCCTTCAGAGCAGAAAGACCCAAGCTGGCTGTCATTTATCTCAACCTGGTGGAAGATGATGAAGATGACGAAGATGATGAAGATGATGAAGGTAATGAGGACCCACTCGATGAAGATGATGAAGACCCACTTCATGAAGCCATCGTAGCTCAAAGAACAAGTCTGAGTGAGGAGGAGGTGTCCAACCTGTGGGACATAATTCCGCCACGTGCTGACTTTGTCGGGGTGCCATTCATGACCTGCCTGACAAATACCATGGTTGATCGACATGATATGGTATGTTATACTTACAAATGCAAATTATCCGATGAAATACTTAGTGTACAATCCAATGATATGGTATGTTGTGTGGAATCTAGTCGATGATATGTTTTAGTGTAGAGTTCGATCACATGCTTATTAGTGTAGAATCTAAGGAAACTATTAATAGTGTAGATAATCCATATGTACTTATTTGCGAGGCTATTTATTAATTGATATGTTTTCTTATTCAGAAATTGGCAAAGAGCATATTTGTGAGTTATGGTATCGAGCCTGATGAAGAAGGCTCAGCTGGACTACGCCTTACTGCAAGGGGCTCCGTCACAACCTGTACTTACCGCGTGGACACGGACGGTCGCACACACTTAAACTCGGTTGGGTGGAAGAAATTCCTCGATGGCAAGAATCTTCGTGTTGGACAGGCCATCCTAATTACTATCAGGAACACCAACCGCCCAGGCTTGAGGATGATGATTGTCTTCGATATCATCTAGAACTAAATATGTGTGTGGCTATATCATCTAGAACTACATATGTGTGTGTGGCTATATCATCTAGAACTACATATGTGTGTGTGGCTATATCATCTAGAACTACATATGATGATTGTCGTTGATATCATCTAGAACTACATATGATGATCGTCGTTGATATGACCTTGTACTGCTTGAGGATGCATATTGACTATGCATGAAATTGTTATCTAGTATTTTTCGTTTCAAATTACTCATCGTGGTTTTAACTAAAACCACGACGAGTAATTTGGAACGGCGAGTACTACCCAAGAATCGTTTATGAATTTGATATCTAGTAGCAGTACCTAGTATCTAATGTCTGAAAGGAAACTGAAAGGGAAAATGATGAAAGATATAGCAGTAGCGAGGGACTGCGAAATCGCTACAGCTAACTAATAGTAGCGCGTTGGGAAAAAGGCGCTGCTGATATCGTCATCAGTAGTAGCGCGAGTACGGACCGCGCTACTACTACAAGTTAGCTGTAGCGCCTTATTAGTAGCGCGGCCACCCGCGCTGCTGCTACACTCAAAACCCGCGCTGCTGCTAGGGTTTTCCCTAGTAGTGAGGAGGCACGGCCGTGCCTCTTATAGAAGGAAAATAATACAAAAAACACATTTTTTTTTCGTTCCCGAGAGGCACGGCCGTGACTCTCGCGAAAGCACAACCGTGCCTCTCGCAGAAGAGAAAAAAAAAGAGAAAACACGTTTTTTCTTTTCCGAGAGGCACGGTCGTGACTCTCGCGAAAGCAAAAACCGTGACTCGCGAATGAAAAGAAAGCTTTTTCGCGTAATTTTTTTTCAAAAGAACCTTTAGCGTCCAATAGTTAAGGGAGACTGGTGGTAAACCGAAACGTCGAAAAGGCCCGAAAAAAACCGTTTATAATGTGTGCGAAAAAATAAAAAAACAATCCGGAGGGTTCGCCCAGAGCGCGACATTGAAAGATCGAGGATGTCGCCTAGGGGGAGGGGGGTGAATAGGCACTTTAAAATAATTAGGTTCAAGCTTGAACAAATGCGGAATAAACATAGCGGTTAATTTGTCAAGAACAAAACCTACAACAACTAGGCTCACCTATGTGCACCAACAACTTATGCTAAGCAAGATAAACAACTACTCCCTCCGTTCCTAAATATTTGTCTTTCTAGATATTTCAATAAGTGACTACATACGGAGCAAAATGAGTGAATCTACACTCTAAAATATGTCTACATACATCCGTATGTGGTAGCCATTTGAAATGTCTAGAAAGGCAAATATTTAGGAACGGAGGGAGTAAGTGATAGCAAGATATATGACAAGAAAAATATGGCTATCACAAAGTAAAGTACATAAGTAAAGGGCTCGGGTAAGAGATAACCGAGGCACGCGGAGACGACGATGTATCCCGAAGTTTGCACCCTTGCGGATGCTAATCTCCGTCTGGAGCAGTGTGGAGGCACAATGCTCCCTAAGAAGCCACTAGGGCCACCGTAATCTCCTCACGCCCTCGCACAATGCAAGATGTCGTGATTCCTCTAAGGGACCCTTGAGGGTGGTCACCGAACCCGTACAAATGGCAACCCTTGGGGGCGGTCACCGAACCCGTACACTTTGGCAACCCTTGGGGGCGATCACCGGAACCCGTCAAATTGCTCGGAGTGATCTCCACAACCTAATGGAGACCCGTACGCTTGCCCGGAGCTTTACACCACAATGATTGAGCTCTAAACACCACCAACCGTCTAGGGCGCCCAAGCACCCAAGAGGAAAAAGCTAAAGAGTACCAAGAACCAAAGAGTAATAAGCTTATCAACTTGTAACTTCCACGTATCACCGTGGAGAACTCAAACCTATGCACCAAATACAATGGCAAGGGCACACGGAGTGCCTAAGTCCTTCTCTCTCAAATCCCACCAAAAAAACTAATGCTAGGGAGGGAAATGAGAGGAAGAACAAGAAGGAGAACACCAAGAACTCCAAGATCTAGATCCAAGGGGTTCCCCTCACATAGAGGAGAAAGTGATTGGTGGAAATGTGGATCTAGATCTCCTCTCTCTTCCCCCCCCCCAAAACTAGCAAGAATCCATGGAGGGATTGAGAGATAGCAAGCTCGAAGAAGGTCAACAATGGGGGAAGAACGCGAGCTCAAAGGATAAGGTTCATTGGGGAAGAAGACCCCTTTTTATAGTTGGGGAAAAAAATCCAACCATTATGTTCACAGCCCGCACAGAGCGGTACTACCTCTCGTCCTCATGGTACTACTGCTAGGGTAGCCGTACTACCTTAAAGGTTAGCGATACTACTGCTTGCGAGCGGTACTAAAAAAATACATCTCTGCCTACCACCGCTGGACTTGAGACGAGTTTTTGGTCCGGAGCGGAAGTAGTCACGGAAGTAGCCGCGGTAGTACCGCTCCCAAGAGCGGTAGTTAAAAATTACATCCCCTCCAAGCGGTAGTACCGCTGCAACTTTTTTTTAAGGACACCAAAACTGACACAACTTCTGCAAACTGACTCCAAATTCAACGAAACCAAGTTTGTTGGAAAGCTAGCGACAAGGGCTAACACAATCTTGATGGAAATAACAATAAGAAGCAAATTAGAAAAGTCCCATAAGAAAATGGTGAGAACCCTTCCTCGAATAAGACCGGTAAAACCTCCAACACCGAAAACGCAATAGAAGAAGCATGTGAAGTCCGTTTTCGATGAACTCGAGCTTGTGAAGAAGATGACCATAAGCCCCAAATCTTACAAGAAGAAGACCAAACAAGAACCAAGAAAGATGATGCAAGCATGCAATGGTTTGAGCTCTCTATGAATGATACGATCAAGCTACTCACTTGAGAGCCCTCCTTGATAGTACGGTGATCGATTCTATAACCCAGTCTCCAAACTACCACCATGAGACCGGTAAAATAGAGAACCTATCAAGGCCAAAACTTTGCCTTGCACATAGTCCACTTGAGCTAGATGATTACGATCTGGACTCCCTCAAGTTGGACCACCTTTCTTGATTGCGTTGGCTCAATGAAGACTAGATGTTTGCTCCCTCATACTCTACTATGGGTGAGCCGCTCTTTGGCACATCTTCTCAAGTCCATTGACACTACAATGGACGACAAGCTTCAAGGATGATCTCTTCGTGATGCTCCACTTGAACTTGCACACTGCAACCTAACCCCACAAAGAACTCTCACAAATACCACGGGTTAGTACACAAAGCGTAATGGACAATGCTTATCGTACCATGGGATCACTTGATCCCTCGGTACATCTTGTATGCTTTTTGTGTTGATCAACTTGATTCACTCTTGACTTAGTCTTGATCAACCTTGAATCTTTCCAACTATCTTCATTTGGATGATGCCTTGAAGGTCGACATGAATGATCACATACTCTTCTTCTTCAAGACATGCTTGCAATAAGCTCAACACTCACATGACCAATCTTTGGATAATTCCTTAATAGCACCTTGGTCAACTCATAAACTTCTTGAAACCAACACATGGACTTCAAGAAAATCCTATGGAAAAATCCTTCAAATATAACTCAATGCAACCATTAGTCCATAGAGAATGTCATCAATTACCAAAACCACACATGGGGGCACCGCATGTCCTTTCATCTATTTTGGTAATTGATGATAATCACTTTCAAGAGAGTTTATATAAGGAATTATGCATCACCATGCAATGCAACAACCAATGATGCGTGAGAATGAGATGCAAATGCTTAGGAACAAAATCAATGCAAGGAGAAACTCTAAAAATTTCTCCACAAAACTCTCTGAAACTTCTCCCCCATTGGCATCGATTGCCAAAATGGGCGAAAAGCTTAGAAGGACAACATAAATTGTGGTCCTCCATAAATTGTGTATTTCTCAACAAGAGAGTGGAATGCAATACACAAAACCAAAGGTAAATACTTGGAGGAAGACAAACTATAATGAGGCCCAAAGATTGCAAAAGGATGATATGCCACAAAGACATAACAAATAGAGAAACAAGCAATCAAGCAATCAAAAGATACCAATTGAAGCAAGCTATCAAAAGATACCAATTGAACCAACTAGACCAATGATCCTACGTGCCACATGAATAAAAGATATTATGATAGAGCAAAGGGGTGTTCTAGAGAAACTAGAGAAGCTCCCCATGATTTGTGCACTCCTTAGAATATTTGCGTTAGGATACCAAATGCACAAAATAGGATCATCACTCCCCCAAAATCAGTAGAAACTCACAACAAGTGCAAAGTGGGCTAAAAACGAGACAAGGCATAGCTCTTGCAACAAGCACATGGTTGAGCAACATATAAAAGAGGCAACTTACAAGTGGGCTCAACCAAAAAGATGTGTGTGAGACATGGCAAAGCACTTGATAAGACTCATATATGGATGAGCATTAAGCATCAACATAGTCTTGGATAAATGAGATACAAGGTGCAAGACATGACCTTCCCCCCCACACACAACAAGCAAATGGATACACAAGCTTAGAAAAAGCAAAATAAAAACCAAGCTTGTGACAACCCATGGTGAAGATAGAAAGTGAAAGCCTCATCAAGACGAGGGATACTAATTAAGATGGCAAAAAGCCTCGTTAAGACAAGCATGAGCAAAAATATCTTCACCACACAAGAGTGCATCGAGATGCAACGAGATATGACCCGCACTAATGGCACACAGTTTCACGGAGCCACCAAAGAAATAACATGAGAAAGAAACGGTGGACGTGAAAGAAAGGGATATCAACTAGATATGCAACTTCTCTCAGGTGTATAAGATTCTAGGTAGAAGACAATCATGATGATATCAATCCACAAAGAAGGATATACACACGAAATAGTTACAAAAAGGAAAGAACAAGATATCCACAAGGAAGTCATAAATATACTAATAAGATATTTGCTTGAAAGCATAGCACTTGGCTAGATATGGTCTTATTGTATATAAATGAAGTCCAACCACACATCCATCGAAGACATCACAACTAGCAACAAGAGATTGATAAGTATCCAACGTATCTATAATTTTTTATTGTTCCATGCTATTATATTATCCATCTAGGATGTTTTATATGCATTTATATGCTATTTTATATGATTTTTGGGACTAACCTATTAACCTATAGCCCAGTGCCAGTTTTTGTTTTTTTCCTAGTTTTTGAGTTTTACAGAAAAGGAATACCAAACGGAGTCCAATTGACGTTCCAATTTTTGATGATTTTTATGGACCAAAAGAAACCCCCAGAGTAAAAGAGTTGGGCCAGAAGAGTCCCGGGCTGCCCACGGGGGTGGGGGGCGCGCCCACCCCCCTTGACGCGCCCCTATCTCGTGGACTGCTCGGAGACCCCCCCTGACGTGAGACCTACGCCAAAAATTCCTATAAATATAGAAACCTCCAGAAAATAACCTAGCTCGGGAGTTCCGCCGCCGCAAGCCTCTGTAGCCACCAAAAACCAATCGGGACCCTATTCCGGCACCTTGCCGGAGGGGGGATCCCTCACCAGTGGCCATCTTCATCATCCCGGCGCTCTCCATGATGAGGAGGGAGTAGTTCACCCTCGGGGATGAGGGTATGTACCAGTAGCTATGTGTTTGATCTCTCTCTCTCTCTCTCTCTCTTGTGTTTTTGATTTGGCACGATCTTGATGTTTCGCGAGCTTTGCTACTATAGTTGGATCTTATGATGTTTCTCCCCCTCTACTCTCTTGTAATGGATTGAGTTTTTCCTTTGAATTTATCTTATCGGATTGAGTCTTTAAGGATTTAAGAACACTTGATTTATGTCTTGCATGTGCTTATCTATGGTGACAATGGGATATTCACGTGATCTACTTGATGTATGTTTTGGTGATCAACTTGTGGGTTAAGTGACCTTGTGAACTTATGCATAGGGGTTGGCATACGTTTTCGTCTTGACTCTCCAGTAAAACTTTAGGGCACTCTTTGAAGTACTTTGCGTGATAGATGAAACTGACATTATACGATGCATATCGTATAATCATACCCACGGATACTTGAGGTGACATTGGAGTATCTAGGTGACATTAGGGTTTTGATTGATTTGTGTCTTAAGGTGTTATTCTAGTAAGAACTCTATGATAGATCGAACGGAAAGAATAGCTTCGTGTTATTTTACTACGGACTCTTGAATAGATCGATCAGAAAGGATAACTTTGAGGTGGTTTCGTACCCTACAATAATCTCTTCGTTTGTTCTCCGCCATTAGTGACTTTGGAGTGACTCTTTGTTGCATGTTGAGGGATAGTTATACTCCCTCCGTTCCTAGATATAGGGTGTATAGTTTTTGGCACGGAAATTAAAGAACGCACATGGATGAAAATTTTCACAAGTTTTAGGCGAGATTACACCTCACTAATTGACATGAGAAAATAGAGGAGCTTGCCCTATATAAGAAAATGTAATCAAATCCCTTAAAAAATTATCCAAACGAGTGATGCAATGCAATACACCTTATATTCCGGACTTATTCTCAAAAATCTATACACCTTATATCAAGGAACGGAGGGAGTATGATCCAATTATGTTATTATTGTTGAGAGAACTTGCACTAGTGAAAGTATGAACCCTAGGCCTTGTTTCAAAGCATTGCAATACCGTTTGCGCTCACTTTTATCAATATTTACCTTGCTGTTTTTATATTTTCAGATTACAAAAACCTATATCTACCATCCATATTGCAGTTGTATCTCCATCTCTTCGCCGAACTAGTGCACCTATACAACTTACCATTGTATTGGGTGTGTTGGGGACACAAGAGACTCTTTGTTATTAGGTTGCAGGGTTGTTTGAGAGAGACAATCTTCAACCTACGCCTCCCACGGATTGATAAACCTTAGTTCATCCACTTGAGGGAAATTTGCTACTGTCCTACAAACCTCTGCGCTTGGAGGCCCAACAACGTCTAAGAGAAGAAGGTTGCGTAGTAGACATCAAGCAGTTTCTAGCGACGTTGCCGGGGAGGTGAGTGCCTGAAGGTATATCTTTAGATCTTGCAAGCGAATCTTTTTGTTTCTTTTTTTATCACTAGTTTAGTATATAAAATAAAACTACAAAAAATGGAATTAAGGTTGCCTCATATGCTTCATCTTTTTAATGTCTTTTGTGAAAATGATGGGAAGGAAAATTGTGCTCAAGTACTAGAAGAAGAATTACATAGAATGCTTGGCATAAAATATGTGAATGATGAGTATGATTGCAATGTTGTCAGTATGAATTCTTTGAATACCCATGATGCTAATGATATGCAAATCCACAAGCTTGGGGATGCTATGTTTGATGAAGATGATATGTTTAGTCCCTCAAGTTTTGATGAGCAAATTTATTATGATGAAAGCATGCCTCCTATTTATGATGATTATTGTGATGACACGTATGCTATAAAGAATAAAGATAACCATGAAACTTGTCATCATGATTTTAATTTTCAATTGGATTATGCTTCACATGATAGTTATTTTGTTGAGTTTGCTCCTACTACTATTCATGAGAACAAATTTGCTTATGTGGAGAGTAATAAAATTTCTATGCAAGTAGATGATGAAAAGAATGCTTTATGTGCTGGTTATATGGTTGAATTCATTCATGATTATATTGAAAATTATTATGAGGGAGGAATATATGCTTGTAGGAATCGCAATAATATCAAGTTTCCTCTCTATGTGTAGAAAATCTTGAAGTTATGCTTGTTCTGCCTTCCTATGCTAGTTGATTATTGTTCACATAAGTTGTTTGCTCAAAAAATCCCTAGGCATAGGAAGTGGGTTAGACTTACATGTGCTAGTTATATTATTTATGATGCTCTCTTTATGTTTCAATTCTTATCTTTTATGTGAGCATCATTGAAATCATCATGCCTAGCTAGGGGCGTTAAACGTTAGCGCTTGTTGGGAGGCAATCCAATTTTATTTTTGTTTCTGTTTAATAATACGTAATTCATCTAGCCTCTGTTTTGATGTGGTTTTATGTTTTAATTAGTTCTTGTGCGAAGTAGAACCTTTGGGAAGACTTGGGTGAAGTCTATGCGATCTTGCTGTAAAAAACAGAAACTTTTGCGCTCACGAGATTAGCTGCCATTTTTTACTGGAGAGTGATTTTAGGTTGATTATTTTTTAAGATGATTAATAGAAAAATTCCTCAGGTCCACCAATTTATTTCATAATTTTTGTATTTCCATAAGTATACGTTTGATACAGATTACTACAGACTGTTCTGTTTTCGACAGATTCTGTTTTCTATGTGTTGTTTGCTTATTTTGATGAATCTATGAGTAGTATCGGAGGGTATGAACCATAGAGAAGTTGGAATACAGTAGATATTACACCAATATGAATTTAGAATGAGTTCACAATAGTACCTAAGTTGTGATTTATTTTCTTATACTAACGGAGCTTACGAGTTTTGTGTTGTGAAGTTTTCGAGTTAAGGGTAAAGATTCGATGGACTGTGGAATAAGGAGTGACAAGAGCCTAAGCTTGGGGATGACCAAGGCACCCTAAGGTAATATTCAACGACAACCAAGAGCCTAAGCTTGGGGATGCCCCGGATGGCATCCCCTCTTTCGTCTCCGTTCATCGGTAGCTTTACTTTGAGCTACATTTTTATTCACCACATGATATGTGTTTTGCTTGGAGCGTCATTTTATTTTATTTAGTTTTGCTTGTTGTTTGAAAATATCCCAAGATCTAAAATTCTTAAATGTTAGAGAGTCTTCACATGGTTACATAATTATTCGACTACTCATTTATCTTCACTTATATCTTTCGGAGTAGTTTGTCATTTGCTCTAGTGCTTCACTTATATCCTTTTAGAGCACGACGGTGGTTTTATTTAGAAGAAATAGATGAACTCTCATGCTTCATTTATATTATTTTGAGAGTCTTAAACATCATGGTAATTTGCTTTGGTTATGAATTTAATCCTAATATGATAGGCATCCAAGAGGGATATAATAAAAACTTTCATATAAAGTGCATTGAATACTATGAGAAGTTTGATTCCTTATGATTGTTTTGAGATATGAAGATGGTGATATTAGAGTCATGCTAGTTGATTAGTTGTGAACTTGAGAGATACTTGTGCTAAAGTTTGTCATTCCCGTAGCATGCACGTATGGTGAACCGTTATGTGATGAAGTCGGAGCATTATTTATTTATTGATTGTCTTCCTTATGAGTGGCGGTCGGGGACGAGCGATTGTCTTTTCCTACCAATCTATCCCCCTAGGAGCATGTGCGTAGTACTTCGTTTCGATAACTAATATATTTTTGCAATAAGTATGTGAGTTCTTTATGACTAATGTTGAGTCCATGGATTATACACACTCTCACCCTCCCATATACCTTCCTCAAAACAGCCACCATACCTACCTATTATGGTTTTCCATAGCCATTCCGAGATATATTGCCATGCAACTTTCCACCGTTCCATTTATTATGACACGCTCCATCATTGTCATATTGCTTTGCATGATCATATAGTTGACATCGTATTTGTGGCAAAGCCACCGTTCATAATTCTTTCATACATGTCACTCTTGATTCATTGCACATCCCGGTACACCGCCGGAGGCATTCATATAGAGTCATATTTTGTTCTAAGTATCGAGTTGTAATTCTTGAGTTGTAAGTAAATAAAAGTGTGATGGTCATCATTATTAGAGCATTGTCCCATGTGAGTAAAGGATGATGGAGACTATGATTCCCCCACAAGTCGGGATGAGACTCCGGACAAAAAAAAGAGAAACAAAAAGAGGCCATAAAAAAGAGAAGGCCCAAAAACAAAAAAAATGAGAGAAAAAGAGAGAAGGGGCAATACTACTATCCTTTTACCACACTTGTGCTTCAAAGTACCACCATGATCTTCATGATAGAGAGTCTCTATGTTGTCACTTTCATATACTAGTGGTAATCTTTCATTATAGAAATTGGCTTGTATATTCCAATGATGGGCTTCCATAAAATGCCCTAGGTCTTCGTGAGCAAGCGAGTTGGATGCACACCCACTTAGTTTCTTTTTGAGCTTTCATACACTTATAGCTCTAGTGCATCCGTTGCATGACAATCCCTACTCACTCACGTTGATATCTATTGATGGGCATCTCCATAGTCCGTTGATATGCCTAGTTGATGTGAGCCTATCTTCTCCTTTTTTGTCTTCTCCCCAATTCAATTCCACATAGTGTTATGTCCATGGCTCACGCTCATGTATTGTGTGAAAATTGAAAAAGTTTGGGAACATCAAAAGTATGAAACAATTGCTTGGCTTGTCATCGGGGTTGTGCATGATTTAAATATTTTATGTGATGAAGATAGAGAATAGCCAGACTATATGATTTTGTAGGGATAACTTTCTTTGGCCATGTTATTTTGAGAAGACATAATTGCTTGGTTAGTATGCTTGAAGTATTATTATTTTTATGTCAATATTAAACTTTTATCTTGAATCTTATGGATCTGAATATTCTTGCCACAATAAAAAAGATTGCATTTATAAATATGTTAGGTAGCATTCCACATCAAAAATTCTGTTTTTATCATTTACCTACTCGAAGACGAGCAAGAATTAAGCTTGGGGATGCTGATATGTCTCCAACGTATCTATAATTTTTGTTTGTTCCATGATATTATATTATCTATCTAGGAAGTTTTATATGCATTTATATGCTATTTTATATGATTTTTGGGACTAACCTATTAACCTAGAGCCCAGTGCCAGTTTTGGTTTTTTCCCCTTGTTTTTGAGTTTTACATAAAAGGAATACCAAACAGTGTCCAATTGACGTGCCAATTTTTGATGATTTTTTATGGACCAAAAGAAGCCCCCAGAGTAAAAGAGTTGGGCCAGAAGAGTCCCGGGCTGCCCACGAAGGTGGGGGCGCGCCCACCCCCCTGGGCGCCCCCCTATCTCGTGGACGGCTCGGAGACCCCCCTGACGTGAGACCTATGCCAAAAATTCCTATAAATACAAAAACCTCCAGAAAATAACCTAGATCAGGAGTTCCGCCCCCACAAGCCTCTGTAGCCACCAAAAACCAATCGGGACACTGTTCCGGCACCCTGCCGGAGGGGGGGATCCCTCACTAGTGGCCATATTCATCATCCCGATGCTCTCCATGATGAGGAGGGAGTAGTTCACCCTCGGGGCTAAGGGTATGTGTTGGGGAACGCAGTAATTGCAAAAAAATTCCTACACACACGCAATATCATGGTGATGCATAGCAACGAGAGGGGAGAGTGTCGGCCACGTACCCTCGTAGACCGTAAGCGGAAGCGTTATGAGAACGCGATTGATGTAGTCGTACGTCTTCACGATCCGACCGATCCAAGTACCGAACGTACGACACCTCCGAGTTCAGCACACGTTCAGCTCGGTGACGTCCCATGAACTCACGATTCAGCAGAGCTTCGCGGGAGAGTTCCGTCAGCACGACGACGTGATGACGGTGATGATGATGCTACCGACGCAGGGCTTCGCCTAAGCACCACTACGATATGAGCAAGGTGGATTATGGTGGAGGGGGGCACCGCACACGGCTAAAAGATCAACTGATCAACTTGTGTCTATGGGGTGCCCCCTCCCCCGTATATAAAGGAGTGGAGGAGGGGGAGGGGGCGGCCCTCCTAGGCGCGCCCCAAGGGGATTCCTACTCCCATCGGGAGTAGGACTCCAACCGTTCGAAGAGTAGGAGTAGGAGAGAGGGAAGGAGGAGAGAGGAGGAAGGAAATGGGGCACCACCCCCTCCTTGTCCAATTCGGACTAGAGAGGGAGGGGGCATGCGACCTGCCCTGTCCGCCCCTCCTCTTCTCCACTAAGGCCCAATAGGCCCATTACACTCCCCGGGGGGTTCCGGTAACCCCCCGGTACTCCGGTATTTGTCCGAAGTTGCCCGGAACCTTTCCGAAGTCCAAACATAGTCATCCAATATATCGGTCTTTATGTCTCGACCATTTCGAGACTCCTCTTCATGTCCGTGATCATATCCGGGACTCCGAACTACCTTCGGTACATCAAAACACATAAACTCATATTACCGATCGTCACCGAACGTTAAGCGTGCGGACCCTACGGGTTTGAGAACTATGTAGACATGACCCAGACTCGTCTCCGGTCAATAACCAATAGCGGAACCTGGATGCTCATATTGGTTCCTACATATTCTATGAAGATCTTTATCGGTCAAACCGCATAACAACATACGTTGTTCCCTTTGTCATCGGTATGTTACTTGCCCGAGATTCGATCGTCGGTATCTCAATACCTAGTTCAATCTCGTTACCGGCAAGTCTCTTTACTCGTTCTGTAATACATCATCCCGCAACTAACTCATTAGTTGCATTGCTTGCAAGGCTTATAGTGATGTGTATTACCGAGAGGGCCCAGAGATACCTCTCCGACAAGCGGAGTGACAAATCCTAATCTCGATCTATGCCAACTCAACAAGTACCATCGGAGACACCTGTAGAGCACCTTTATAATCACCCAGTTACGTTGTGACGTTTGGTGGCACACAAAGTGTTCCTCCGGTATTCGGGAGTTGCATAATCTCATAGTCATAGGAACATGTATAAGTCATGAAGAAAGAAATAGCAATATACTAAACGATCAAATGCTAAGCTAACGAAAGGGGTCAAGTCAATCACATCATTCTCTAATGATGTGATCCCGTTAATCAAATGACAACTCATGTCTATGGCTAGGAAACTTAACAATCTTTGATTCAATGAGCTAGTCAAGTAGAGGCATACTAGTGACACTCTGTTTGTCTATGTATTCACACATGTACTAAGTTTCCGGTTAATACAATTCTAGCATGAATAATAAACATTTATCATGATATAAGGAAATATAAATAACAACTTTATTATTGCCTCAAGGGAATATTTCCTTCAGTCTCCCACTTGCACTAGAGTCAATAATCTAGGTTACACAGTAATGATTCTAACACCCATGGAGTCTTGGTGCTGATCATGTTTTGCTCGTGAGAGAGGTTTAGTCAACGGGTCTGCAACATTTAGATCCGTATGTATCTTGCAAATCTCTACGTCTCACTCCTTGACTTGGTTGCGGATGGAATTGAAGCGTCTCTTGATGTGCTTGGTTCTCTTGTGAAATCTGGATTCCTTTGCCAAGGTAATTGCACCAGTCTTGATGTATGTCTTGCATGTGCTTATCTGTGCTGACAATGGGATATTCACGTGATCTACTTGATGTATGTTTTGGTGATCAACTTGCGGGTTCAGTGACCTTGTGAACTTATGCATAGGGTTTAGCACACGTTTTCGTCTTGACTCGACGGTAGAAACTTTGGGGCACTCTTCGAAGTACTTTGTGTTGGTTGAATAGATGAATCTGAGATTGTGTGATGCATATCGTATAATCATACCCACGGATACTTGATGTGACATTGGAGTATCTAGGTGACATTAGGGTTTTGGTTGATTTGTGTCTTAAGGTGTTATTCTAGTACGAACACTATGATAGATCGAACGGAAAGAATAGCTTCGTGTTATTTTACTGCGGACTCTTGAATAGATCGATCAGAAAGGATAACTTTGAGGTGGTTTCGTACCCTGCAATAATCTCTTCCTTTGTTCTCCGCTATTAGTGACTTTGGAGTGACTCTTTGTTGCATGTTGAGGGATAGTTATATGATCCAACTATGTTATTATTGTTGAGAGAACTTGCACTAGTGAAAGTATGAACCCTAGGCCTTGTTTCAAAGCATTGCAATACCGTTTGTGCTCACTTTTATCAATAGTTACCTTGCTATTTTTATATTTTCAGATTACAAAAACCTATATCTACCATCCATATTGCACTTGTATCACCATCTCTTCGCCGAACTAGTGCACCTATACAACTTACCATTGTATTGGGTGTGTCGGGGACACAAGAGACTCTTTGTTATTTGGTTGCAAGGTTGTTTGAGACAGACCATCTTCAACCTACGCCTCCCACGGATTGATAAACCTTAGGTCATCCACTTGAGGGAAATTTTCTACTGTCCTACAAACCTATGCACTTGGAGGCCCAACAACGTCTACAATAAGAAGGTTGCGTAGTAGACATCAAAGATCATCGTTGGGATGCTTTGAGAAAGGAAACAAGTATCACAAGATATGAAATGAATATCATGCCAAGATGCAACCTACACAAGGTTGAATCCAAGAGAGGAAAGCATGAATAGATACTTGTTACCGAGATAGCATTGGAAGGATGCAGAAGATACCAATTGAAGGTATTAGATAGTAGTTCATTGAACATCCTAGATTGACTCCAATAAGCACATGGTGACACCACCTTCCTTGTGAGTTAGCCGAGCATCCAATATATCTCCAATTGTTCCTAGAACAACAACACAAACAAAATGGTACCCAACCACATTGGGGCCAAAGAGTTAGAGGACCAACAATACATAGGACAGACTCCACATAAATATGTGCATATAGATATGAAAATGAATTTCATGCACATCTCATCCAATTTGAGACTTGGTGGAGTTTCCCCTATATATTGGGTCGAAGAAAGAAAGCATGCCAAAGATACTACATGAAGTTAATATGCATGCTCAATACTTTCAAGAACCGATACCAATTGACAAAGAAATACCAAGTGAATAAAATATGCCAAATGAATAAATCAACACTTGGAGGATATCAACTGAAAGATACGTCAAGGAATGAGATATCCATTAATACACGCAAAAAGAAAGATGTCAAACTCCCAAAAGAGAGAATGGTTCCAAACAAACCAAGTGCTCTACAAAGTTTCATGATGGCACAAAGTACCAAAAAGAAACGGTTTGCATTCCACCAACACAAACTTGATAAGGATCACAAGGTGAACGTTCTAAGAAAAATAGGATAGCTCCCCCAAGCATTGTGCATTATAGAGAATTTGCATTTGAATACAAAAACCACAAGATGGGATCACCACTTTCACCATATCTATACAAACACTAGAGAAGCTCAAGGAAATAACAAGATCCACAAGTGGTATGGAATACAATGGGAGTTGACACAATCCTAGGCAAGAGATAAGGCGAAAAAAGCATAGGCCAATGTAAAGATGATCAATAATTTCTGCCACACATAAGTGAGTACCAATTGTCAAAAGACAAGAAGTATTTGGAAATAATTCCCGTTGGTATACAAGGATATCCAACATCATCTTCACACCAAACACAAGCAAATTGCAACTTGTGGAGCTAACATGCCACCTAGGAACAAGATAATTTACAATATCAATTCTAGGTGACAATATCTCAAATGAACACATTTTCTAGGCTTGTAATATGCACATAGCATATTACTCCCCCATAATGTGATACCAATAAAAACTTAACAAGAGGCAATAAGGGAATCCAACAAGATATAATTAATGGACTATTTAGAATTTGAATTACTCATGAGAAGACATACCACATAGCGACTAATAATCTTGTAATATCAATACTAGATGGTATTACTCATGTACACACATTTATAGGATTGTGAGGTGCACAAAGCACATCACTCCCCCACAATGGGATATTCCATTAATCTCTCACAAGAGCCAACTAAGATACAAACAAGATGCACAAAGGCTCAACGAGTGACACACATGTACATGAAGTGCAAACCAACATACACATACTTGATTACTCAAGATAAGCAATTTGGAGACACAACATATACAAACACATGAAAGGAACAAAACCAGAACATGCAACGGGGCAGGTAACTTTTAGTTAAACAATCTAAGTATAAGTTACCGGAAGGAGGCACATTGGATATAGTATAGAAACTTGATAACCCAATTGACTTGGCTTGAGACAATAATAATGATGAAGTCCCCTTAATTCTTCATAATGTAGCCAAGTCTCCAATGCCCTCCAACAACACCTATTGATCAAGTTTGAGCTTGTTGGTCCCCAACCAAGTTGGGTCCTAAGAGGTTAGTCACGATAGGCTTGGCAACCCAAATGGTTCTTTGCTTGAAACCACTTTGAGTACCAAGAAACTTGGCAAACACATTGCCAACCTTATCCTTCCTAAGAGAATAGATATCATTAATAATAATTGGGTTGGATAAGTTACCACTAGTGCATGAGGAAGCAAGGTGACCTTTCTCACGACATAGGTAGCAACGTCTACTCTTCACTTTCTTCTCACTTGATTTCTCAACTTGAGAAGCATTAGCTTGAGTTTTCTTGGGAAGAGGCCTTTCTTCAACTTGTGGTTGAGCATGAGATTGAACTTGTGGTCGCTTTCCTTGTTGCTCGTCACTAATGGCCTTCTTCTTTAATGGGCAAGATCTAACATGATGTCCTTCAATTTTGCACTTGAAGCAAACAATCTTGGCCGAATTTTTGACTTGTTCTTGGCCCTCCTTCTTGTTCATCTTGAACTTATTCTTATTGGAGTTGAATCCAAGTCCACGTTTGTCATTGGGGGATTTTTTCACACTCAAGATATTGTTGAGTGTGGATTTCCCTTCATGACTCTTTTCCAAGTCTCTCTTCAAAGAAGTGACTTGGGCCTTGAGCTCTTTGATTTCCTCTACATGGTTAGTAACAACACAAGTACTAGAGGAAGTATAAGCTTCATCGTTAGAGCAACAAGGCAAGGAAAGCAATTCATCACAAGATGTACTAACATTGTGAGTAGATGAATTACAAGGACTAGCACATGGAAATATATCATTTTGATTAGAAATAGTGCTAGTATCCACATGAGGCTCACTAGATGTTACCTTAGCAATCTTGGCCTCATGAGCTATCTTTAGCACATTATGGGATACTAGAAGATCATCATGAGAGCTTGAGAGCTTTTCATGACTTTCTTCCAATTTCCCATAATTGCTAGATAGCAACTCAAGTTGAGCTCGTAGCTCAACATTCTCCTTCAAAATGGATGATTCACAAGTAATAGAATTAGTAGCACAAGCATCATCAATAATAGCAAGAGGAGAAGGCAACTTGGCAAGCTCTTTTGAATATGAAGCTTTAAGTTGTGCATGAGACTCGGTGAGTTTGATGAGCTCACTCTTAATGACCCTTGAGCCATTTTTTAGGTGCCCAAAGTCCTCAAGGAGTTTAGCATGCACAACTTCAAGCTTATCATTTTTAGTTTCAAAATCATTGGCCCCCTCAAGAGCTCTATCATGAGATTCCTTCACTCTAGATAGTTCTAGAGCAAAAGTCTCCTCAAGAGATTCCTTGGTGGTTTGTTCAAGTTTAAGATCTTGAGAGAGGTCTGCAATCTCATTAGCATAATCACGCTCATGACCTTACATTTTCTCAATGGTGACCTCATGCTCCTCAAGATGAGATTCCAACTCCTCAATACAATTCTTGCCCTCAATGGCAATGGACATGATTTCCATGAAGTTGGTACAAGCAATTTTATTTTTATGAAGTGCTTTAAAGACCATTTCCCCCTTAATTTTTAAGGAGGCAACATTATCATTCTCTTCATCATTATCCTCATCATCATTAGCATTAACATCATCATCAAGAGACATATTGGGGTTCAAAGTAGGAGATACCTTTGAAGCCTTAGCCATAAGGCATCAAGCAATAGATGATGATGTAGGATCCCTTGAAGCACCATTTAAGACCCCATATTGTTCCATGGAGTGTTGAGTTTCCTCTACATTGTTAGCACAACAACTCGAGGAAATAGATACATTTTTATCATGGCAACAAGTCATAGCAAGAATATCATCATGAGATTTGAGAAAGCAATTTCTACATGATATGCAAGGACTATAAGCACAAGCATGTGAAACATGTAAGGTGCTCGAAGTGTTAAATCCCAAAGAAAGACCATTGCAATAAGATAATGATGAAGGATCACCAAGAACAAGCACACTATCATCATTGCAATGACCAACACTACTCACCATAGCATTAACTTATGGCAATCCTCATGTAGGTGAAGTAGAAGAAGTTAAGAAGGCAACACGACCGGAGTTGGAGGGAGAACAATCATCCCCACAAATCTTGGACACAGCATATTTATCTTGAAGCTTTACAACTCATGAGCATCCCGGAACGACATGAGTTGAAATATAACTACATTGCTCAAAGCATCGAAAAGCACATTAGAAGCTTGAGCATTGAGATAAGAGTTTTTCTCATCCTCTAAAGATAATCTTTGGGGAACCTTTGGAGGAGAAAACCGCATATCTACAATACGCTCTAAATTTGGGTCCATGAACCTAAAGAGATTAAGCATGAGAATTAACCAAACATGAAAATTTGTGCCATCGAAACTAAGTGTCAGAGAATCCTAAACCCCTAGTAGACATCCTTACTCTCTAGGCGGTTAATCCCTAAAAAGAGAAACGAGGCTCTGATACCAATCGAAAGATCGAGGATGTCGCTTAGAGGGGGGTGAATAGGCGCTTTAAAATAATTACGGTTTAGGCTTGAACAAATGCGGAATAAACCTAGCGGTTAATTTGTCAAGCAGAAAAATTACAACAACTAGGCTCACCTATGTGCACCAACAACTTATGCTAAGCAAGATAAACAACTAAGTGATAGCAAGATACACTAGTAGAAAAAGGCCCATTTGTCCCGGTTCCGGAACTGGGACTAAAGGGTCGGTACTAAAGCCCAATACCGTCAGTCTCGGTTCTTATACGAACCAGGACAGATGGGGCTCCATGTGGCCGCTACGGCTTGCCCAGGTAGGAGGGCCTTTTGTCCCGGTTGGTAGCACCAACCGGGACCAAAAAGCGTCCATGCATCAGCAGTTCAGGGGCTGGGGTTTTTGTTTTTTAAAGGGGGTTGGGGTTTTGGGGTTTTATAGGGTTAATTTAGGGGTTTCATATATTGTGTTAGCTAGCTAATAGACAGAAGTGTCCTCTCTTATCTCCGTGTTTGGTCGACGCTACGTACTATGCGTATAGAGACGACTCGACACGCTAGGTAGTAAGCAAATGAAGGAAACCATTAAGTACAGAAGATCATCATGAACATATATAGAGAGACACTACTAGGAAAATGCTTATAGACAGACGCTTACTAGTAGCACGCTATATTTCCCAGCGCTACTGCTATTTACTAGTAGCGTGCTGTATTGACCCGCGCTACTAGTAAATATTATTGGTAGCGCGTGACAAAGAAAAACACGCTACTAGTAAATATCTTCAATTGTGCTCGGCGAACAGACTGTAGTAATAGCGCGGATTGTAAAACCTACACTACTACTACTACGTGGATAGCTATAGCGCAGTCAGACACCCACGCTACTACTAGTCTCCCACACCACCCACCCCCACCGGATACACTCCCACCCGCAACCGTCCCACACCACCCAACCCACGTTTGTCTAAAAAAATCAACCAACGCCAGATCCAGATCCCCTCCGCCTCCATCCCCCGCTGCGTGCGCCACGCCGGCGGCCGCGTGGCCGACGCTCCCCGTCTTGCGCCGCTGCCCGCCCCCCCTCCGCCGCGCACGTGCCCTCCCGCCGCGACCCCAACTCCTCCTCCATCACTTTCACTGCACCGCCTCGTCCCCTGTGGCATCAGCGTCTGTGGTGTCGGCATCCCCGTTGGCCTGGGACTGGACCCGTTGGAGCCGCCACTTCGCGACGGTGGACCAGGCTGAGAGCTACGTCTCCGTGCTGCGCTTCCAGCTCGAGGTGGCCGTGGAGGGTGAGAATTTCGCCGAGGCCGCCGCCCTCAAGTGCGCGCTCCTCTACGCCATCGCCAGTGATGCTGCCTCCCGCGTCATGGCCGGGCACAAAGTCTGCTGGCTCACCACTTGATTCCTCCATCTCTCCATCACCAATTCCGGCTTGATTCCCGATGTTCTTAATACCTACGGTTTGTCCCCGTCCCCTGTTTTGTTTCCCTCACCTATTGTTTTGGTCGATCCTGGCAGAACGTCATCGAGGAGCAGCGGTACCAGGACGCCTCCAGGCTGACCAAGCTCACCAGAACTAGCCTGGTGAGCCCCCTATCGCCCACTCCTGCTTCTCCATCGCTGCTTCTTCTTAATAAACCATCTTCTAATAGCAAGGTACTGGTCCTAATATAAGTAATAAAAAAACATGGCTAGTGATAATTCCTCTGTTGTTCAATCCTTTATATATGCAAAATAATACACACATGTCTGTTCCAGATATGGCCAAAGTTGTAAACATTAGATAATCCATCAAGTGGGCTTTTGATGCCATACTGCAGCACACGTTGTTGGGTTTGACTCTAGCCAATTTCATTTTCAGGTAGGTTGGTGGGTGGGATATGCTAAGGACACCGATGACTCAGTCGGGAGGATTGTGCGGATAAACCCTGGTGTCGGGAGATACGTCACCAAGAGCTACAGCCCAAGGTCCGCTTTCTCCGTTCTCTTAAGTTCGGTTGATGCAAAACTGAACATGCAGTTTTTTAGCCTAATGTATCACAAGAGAGGAGCAGTGAATTCTATAGTCCATTAGCTAAGGTTGATCGGCAAGTGCTTAAGCTTCTATTTCTACTTCTGAATTTTGAATGATTGTATGAGCAAATGAGTGCTACAGTTATTGCCTAGATACCACCGCCATCCATTCTTTTAGTTCAAAATAAAAAGACATCCTACATATATGCACATGGTCCAACACGGGCAGATTTATGAAACTACTGTTGTTGGTTTAGGCAAACACCTCACAGTACTCAAAAGTACAGTTTTGTAGAAACCATAGTATTCTGATTGAGCTAGTAAGCTTTAGTTTATGTAAGTTTAATAGATGAACTAGTAGGATCCTTCTGCTGAACTGAAGATGCTATTTGCCTCACATTTTTGTCGGTTAAACTTTCCCAGATTATGTAAATTTAGTAAGAACTAGTAAGAGTTAAATCAACTGTATGGGCAGCATTAACATAGGTGCTCCTCTGTCGTGCTGCTACGTACTTGGTACTTCGACCTTCTCCACCGGTTAGTGAGCTCCGCCACCAAACGTAGCTCCTGTGCTGTGTTGCTGTTCTAGCCAAAGGTTTTCTCTCAATTTTTATACATCTACATCCCTTCCTATGATGCTAGCTGAAGCACCTTGTTGAGTTATTTTGGAATCTTTTATGCACTTTTCTTGTCGAGTGCCTTTGTTTTAAGCTATGAGATATGCCTATGTTTAATTCTGAAATCTTAATGCAATCTTATGTTGTTTCACCGAGATTGATTTTTGAAAATGTGTATATCTAATGTTTCTTACTGCAGCTTTAAGCTTCACGCTGTCATCTAACTATTTCTACTTAATGTTTGTTATCTATCTTTGAACCTATAAAAATGGGTGATCTGTACAGTTGTCATCTCCTACATGTGTACAATATGACACTGAATTGGCCAAAAATAGGGAGCTACAAGATGAACTTTGGTTGGTTCCATTTTCTGTATATGTCTTGTACACTCTTATATTCTCCCATGATTGAAGTCTGCAATGCTTATGGGACAATCTTTGTTTGTAGGTTAAGACCTCACTGTCTGCTTCAACGAAGAGATTTGAAGAGTTGGAAAAGGTAATTTTGGGGCAAATTTCCAGTGCTGCAGGATAAAGAGATGTTGAAGCGGCAGACTGAATCCATGACACCAAAGTGCAATTGCGGCAGATTATCTCTATTTTTCCTTTTCATTTTTCTTATTAGTGGAGTGAGAATAGGTAGAATGAGGAACTATGTGATAGTAGATACAACAACTGTAGTAAAAAGAAACTTATGTTTGCAATTGTTAATGACATACATACTTGCATGTTCTTTGAAGTGGTCAATCGTGAGTACCAATGCATAATGATGGGGTTTTGGCTCATTTATTGGCTTCGGTGTCCAGTTAACCATGAAATAGGAGCCCATGTCAATTATGTATGCTCTTACTGGATGTGTTCTAATGCTGGTTTATTATGAGTCTTGTATTTGTAATGATGTGTACTGGTTTATTACAAATCTTTGTTTGTTTTGTTGGAATTGTAAACATAAAATGGAATTGGTTCATTTTATTTTATTTAATTCCTAATAAGTTAGTAGTAGTGTGGGGTGGAAACTGGGCGCTACTAGTATATTGGATACTAGTAGCGTTGGTTGTTTACACACGCTACTACTATTTCATTAGTAGTAGCGCGTGTACGTAATAGCAGTAGCGCGGGTTTCACCCACCCTACTACTAACTATTTGCTGTAGCGTGATACTAGTAGCGCGGGTACACGCGCTGCTAGTAGCCATTTTACCCGCGCTGCTAGTAGCCTTTTTCCTAGTAGTGAGAAGTGATCGACCTCTCCTTCTCCGAGAGATTGGTCGACCAACAAGTTTTCGTACATCTATCCGACGCTACTGGCTACATATATACAATATAAGATCTCTTACAATCCCTTAACATCCGAACTCAACTTACACATGGTATTCTCCGTCTTTATTGATGACGTGGTCAAGAAAGAATCCCGCCAATTTCTCTTGAATTGCTTTTATGCGATCTTGTGGTAGGGGTTCATCCCGCAGCTGCCAAAGCCAATTTGAAGAAGGGGGTTAATACATATATATATGAATGAAATCAACACAAATGATGGTAATAAAATAAAATTGTGAATATTATTGCTTACGCACTTCATAATCTTCTTTAGAGTAGCCCCGCTTAGAGGTCGTCGCGTTGTAGATGTATTTGCAAATGTAGTATCCAAAAAAGTTATTCCCGCCTTCCTGCCACAACCACTTTATGAGAAATATAGGT
Source organism: Aegilops longissima (assembly GCA_021605205.1). Classification (NCBI taxonomy): domain Eukaryota; kingdom Viridiplantae; phylum Streptophyta; class Magnoliopsida; order Poales; family Poaceae; genus Aegilops; species Aegilops longissima. The sequence goes on along the minus strand of CM038682.1, from coordinate 126,354,055 downwards.
CAATCAAACTGATAATCAAGCATTATAAATTGGTATTGATGAAACTAGCTAGAATCAATGGGAGATGCGCGGAACTAGCTAGTAGTACTTACTTTCGGGTGTGTAAATCATAGCTCCCCCTGCAGTCCCGGAGCTTCTGCGTTGAACTCGTTCCAAACCTTGCCAGACAAAGAAAATAATTATTACTTGATATCAGGAAATGAACAAAGTTGTCGATATGGTGCGATAATGATCGATTGAACTTACTTCTCGAGCATTTCAGTCATGGCCGCATACTCCTTGGGATCTTTTCGTCTTGAATCTAAGACGGTTACTAGTACCTGCTCAAGCTTAATCTCTAGGAGAATAAAGTGGAAGCTGCGCATGCATGCATAACTCATCAATTAAATTACTATAACCTCGAGTAATAAGGAAAATCGAATATGCACAAGACAGTAACACTCACTTGAAGTTGTAAGGAAATATTATTCTCTCTTGTTTTGATTTTGAAGCAACGATTTTAGCAAGTTGGCCTTGGTTTCTTTGGCCTTAAATTTAACCATCCATTCATCTATGAGATTTGTGTTAATGAACCCAATATCATAGATTTGTCTTCTCTTGCATTCGACGATCTTCAATCTGCATAATATAGTGAGGATAATTATATATACATGCAATGAAAGAGCTGAGCTATATATAGAGACTTAATTACAGAAGTAGTACTTACAGACAGTAGCAAGTGACGATTATTTTATCGAGGGCCTTTTGATAGAAAAACTAGAAGAACTCCTCAAATGGAATAGACAACAAATCAATTCCAACGAGGTCGTGCTCCTCTTTAACTCTCAGCGTCAAAATATCCTTCCCATACTTGCAGGTGTCCATGTACCACTTATGGAATCTTCGCATCATCGTTGTTAGAGGAGGATGACCAGGTTTGACGAGAGGCTTCCCGTACCGGTATTTGTGTTCGTCCACCTCCATTGTATCAAAATGTGCATCGTCGGGCAGGTAATCACCAGGATTGGTACCGGGCAACATCCCTGGCAGATTTGCGATGATATCGCTAGACACCTTCAGCGGGGGGCACGATTGGTTCGCCTGTTTGCCGAACTGGGGAATTTTTTTCCCACTTGTTCGTCCTTGTAACCTTTTGTCACTTGAAGTGGTTCCCAACCGGCGCGCTTCTTGCACTGCCTTTTTAAGAGCACAGACATGGTTGTCATCCGGCGGAGGCGGTGGTGGTCGCTTCAGGGCATCCAAAGTGCGCTTCAATTTCACCGGATCTATCTTCTCCTCCGGCGGTGGATTTTTCTTTGCAAAAAGGTCCTACACTTGGGCTTTATAGATCTTTGTGTTTTCATCCTCGCTCATCTCATATGGCAACTTCTCTAGAGGCTTGAGAGATGGACCGAATCTGTATTGCCTCCTACGTCTGGCTGTACTACTAGACACCGGAGCAGCCGGGGTGGCCGCGGCTGTCTTCCTTCGTTGCTTACGAGGCAGAGAAGGAGGCGAAGTGCTACGACGCGCCGGAGCAGCCAGAGCAGCGGCAACTGTCTTTCGCTGTTGCTGACGAGGCGGAGGAGGAGGCGGGCAGCTCTGATGCGCCAGCGCAGGCAGAGAAGGAGGCGGAGTGCTTCCATGTGGCGGAGCGGCCGGAGAAGGAGGAGGGGGGCCCTGATCACTCACCGGAGGAGGAGGCGGAGTGCCCTAACTCGCCGGAGGAGGAGGCGGAGGCGTCCAGTTCAGAAGCTTGATGAGCTCCTTCCGCCATAGACATGGAGTCTTCAGAGCAAGACCCAGCTGAGTCTCCCCTTCACCGCTAGGGTGGTCAAGCTCGAGCTCCTCAAATCCCTCCGTTATTTCATCGACCATCACAACATCATAGCCTTGTGGAATTGGAAGGTAGTGAAAAGTTGCGCCGGGTTCAGGAGGTGTAATAGAGCCCAACAGCCGCCTTGACTTTGAGGTGCTGCCATAGCGTCATAAGGTGGCAATCTTGAGCCTCTGTGATAGCATCCATGGTGTACCTGGGAGCCGTGAAGTAAGGCTGCTGAAGGAGCTCGGTGGAAGCCATGTTGCTTTTCCCTGAGATGGCGGGTTAGCTTCTGGGCTAGCTCCGGCAGGTTGCTGGCTGTGAACTGCTTGTTCCTCTAGCGCTTGTACCCTTGCATTCAGCTTCTGCAGATCGCTGAGCTCCAGTTTCCTGTTCCTCTCCCGGGTTTTGTAACCGCCTGCGTGGGGAAACCCAACCTTCCATGCAACGGAGCCTGTCGTGCCTCGTGTTCATCCTGGGTGCTCAGGATTCCCAAGTTCTTGTGTGAGCTCGTCGTTTTCTCTGCAGGGAACGAACGTCCCTTGTTGTGCTGCAGCGATATACTTCTGAAGCTTCTTGACGGTATTTCCAGTTGCTTGTCCGTCCAAACGTACTTCCCTGTTTCAGGGTCCAAGGTTCCCACAACCCCGAAGAACCAAGTCCTTGAACGGTATGTCCAGTTCAATGTCTCTGGTTCGACCCCTTTATCAAGCAGGTCCTTCTCAGCCTTGTACCAGAACGGCCGGGCTTTGAGGTAGCCACCTGACCCTATGCGATGGTGATGCTCCTTCTTTGCAGCATTTATCTTGTTTGTCGCTGACATCTTCTTACTCTTATCTGATGTCTTGTGGGCCACAAATGTGGGCCAATGATCTCTTATCTTCTCAAATCAGCCGGTGAATTCTGGAGTCTTCCCTTTGTCGACAAACGTTGCTTTCAACTCATCCTTCCACCTCCTGAATAGATCTGCCATCTTATTAAGAGCATGATCCTTGACCAATGGCTCTATAAGTGGCTTATCCTGATCCTCCTCTGGCGGTAGGGTGAAATTTGCCTTCAGCGCGGTCCAAAGATCATCTTTCTGTCTATCGTTGACAAAAGACACTTGAGGGTCTTCGCTCTTAGGCTGATTCCATTGGTGGATGCTGATCGGGATCATGTCCCTAACAAGAACCCGACACTGAGTAGAAAATGCTTCCTTGGTCTGGTTGGGTTCAATCGGTTGGCCATCGCCCTTGATTGTTGTGATCGAGAACCTTTCATCATGGCGCAACCTTTTCTTCGGACCTCGTCTCGTTACAAAGTTTGGCTCGATCCAGAGGGCTAGAAAAGAAGAAAGAAGAGAGTTAATATGTGTACATACCAAAACTTAGTGCATCAATTTGCTAGTCAGCACAGGCTTAATTAATATATGTACCTCGCCCGACTTTGGAATAGATTCTTCCTCCATTCTCTCGCGGTCTCCTTCTTCCACCGACATTCCGTCACCGGCGCCATCATAATCATGTCCTTCCACCTCCATTGTTCGATCACCGGAGCTTGCTTCACCCTCTCCTTCCAGACCATCAGTGTCGTTGAGATACGACATGATATGACCTCCGCCGAGGATGATGTCCCCCAACAACTGTTCTGCTTCGATGTCTCGGTGCTCCATAGTTTCTGCAAAAATTACAACATGGCAATTAATATACAAACATGACAGATGGATATATTAGTGGCAAACGTAGACCTAGCTAGCTCCACGTTTCTACGGTTTAGGGTGGCCTCGACGACAACGCTCTTTTAACTTGGTAAATTTGGGTGGCCTCGGCAACACTTCTAGGGTTTGGGCCGGACCGCCTCTCTCATGAATTTCTGACTTTCGGACCAACAAGGGATTTAACAAAATGGCGCCATTCTGGATGTGCAGAAAATGGTCCATATTTTTCCTAATCTCATCTACCCTTCTATATGTCATGTTGTCTAGTGTCAAAGAATTCAAGAAAACCATGACTTCATCATTAGCCGGAAATGAGAGGCGCATAATGGTACGAAGCTCTTCAAAGTTGTTTCGGAACGGAGTTCCCGATAGAATAATTCACTTTTTGGTACAAAGTTCAGCAAGAGCTTTCCGAATATTTCTATTTGGAAGGCCTATGCTGAAGTTCGTACCAAAAGGCAAATTATTCTATCAGGAACTCCATTCCAAAACAACTTTGAAGAGCTTCGTAGCATCATATGCCTGTTACTTGCAGCAAATGATGAAGCCATGGATTTCTTCAATACTTTGACAGACAACGTGACATATAGAAGAATATATATATATATGAGATGAGAAAAAATTTGGATCAACTTGTGCACATCCATAATGGGGCATTCTTGATAAATCTGGACCATCGACCCCTGGACGACCCTCGACCCTCGACCCCTTGGCGACCCTCGACCCTCTACCCTAGTTCACGACCCTCGACCGCTCGGTGATCCAGGACCCTCTACCCTAGTTCCCAACCCTCGACCCCCTCATGCCACGTTTGTCTAGTGTCAAAGGATTCAACAAAACCATGTCTTTATCATTAGGCGAAAGTAACAGGCGCATGATGGTACGAAGCTCTCCAAAGTTATTTTGGAACAGAGTCCCAGATAGGATAATTCGTTTTTTGGTACAAAGTTCAGCAAGAGCCTTCCGAATATTGCTTTGCTAAAATTCGTACCAAAAGGCGAATTATCCTATCCGGGACTCCGTTCCAGAATAACTTTGGAGAACTTCGTACCATCATGCCCCGGTTACTTCTGGCTAATGATGAAGCCATGAATTTCTTCAACACTTTGACACAAGGCAACCTCTCGTCCCCTCGGCGATCCTCGACCCTCGACCCCTCGACTACCCTCGACCCTCGAACCCTCGGTGACCCTCGACCCCTCGTTGTTCCTCGACCCTTGACCCGTCGGCGACCCTCGACGACCCTCGACCCTCTACCCCTCGGCAACCCTCGACCCTCTACCCTAGTTCACCACCCTTGACCGCTCGGCGATCCACGACCCTCTACCCTAGTTACCAACCCTTGACCCCCTCATGTCATGTTTGTCTAGTGTCAAAGGATTCAATAAAACCATGTCTTCATCATTAGGAGAAATTAATAGGCACATGATGGTACGAAGCTCTCCAAAGTTATTTTGGAACGGAGTCCCAGATAGGATAATTCGCTTTTTGGTACAAAGTTTAGCAAGAGCCTTCCGAATATCGCTATTTGGAAGGCCTTTGCTGAAATTCATACCAAAAGGCGAATTATCCTATCCGGGACTCCGTTCCAAAATAACTTTGGAGAACTTCGTACCATCATGCCCCAGTTACTTCCGGCGATGAAGCCATGGATTTCTTCAATTGACACAAGGCAACCCCTCGACCCCTCGGTGATCCTCGACCCTCGACCCCTCAACGACCCTCGACCCTCGAACCCTCGGCGACCCTCGACCCCTCGGTGTTCCTCGACCCTTGACCCCTCGACGACCCTCGAACCCTCCGCGACCCTCGACCCCTCAGTGACCCTCGACCCTCTACCCTAGTTCCCGACCCTCGACCGCTCGGTGATCCTCGACACCCTCGTTCCCGATAAAAAATAAGAAGAGGAAGAAGAAGAAAAAGAAGAGGAGAAGAAGAAGGAATAGAGGGGAAGAAGAAAAATTTTACGTCTATTTTTCTCCTTCTCATCTATTCCTTCTTCTTCTCATCTTTTTTTTCTTCTTCTTCCTCTTCTTATTATTTTCTCCTTTTCTTCCTCTCCTCTTCTTCTCTTCTTCTTCTCCTTCTTTCCCTTCTTATTTTCTTTCTCCTCTCTTCTTCTCTTTTCCCCCCTTTTTCCTCTCCTTCCTTTTCTTCCCTTCTTCCTTCTTCCTTCTTCCTTCTTCCTCTTTTCCATACATATAAAAGTTTAAAAATACATACATACATACATACATATAAAAGAAATTATATATATATATATATATATATATATATATATATATATATATATATATATATATATATATAAAGCAACGCTGACGGCGAGGGGGGGCGCGGTGCTCACAGAGGAGGCAACCTGGCGGCGGGGGGCGGCCAAAGGCTGGGCAGGCGGGCGCAGGCGGCGGCAGGCGGCGTCGTCGTCGGGCCGGGGGCGGCGTTGGCAGCGGGCGGGCAGGGCAGCTGGCGGCGCGGGACAGGGCTCGGCGGCGACGGTGATCGACGAGGAGTAGTTGGGCATCGGGGCAGAGAAGACAAGTGATTTTTTTGGAGAAACTGCTAAGTTTTTCTTATATACACGAAACATTGGTCCCGGTTCGTGGCACCAACCGGGACCAATGCCCCCCTTTGGTCCCGGTTCGTGCCACCAACCAGGACCAAAGGTCTCTTTTCAGCAGCCCAAAGGGCGGGAAACAGAGACCTTTGGTCCCGGTTGGTGGCACCAACCGGGAGTAAAGGGTGGCATTGGTCCCAGTTGATGCCACGAACCGGTACCAATGCACCCCTTTCGCCCTGGTTGGTGCTACCAACCGGGACCAAAAGCCTTGCGTTGGCGCGATGCGGTGGGATTTTTAGTCCCACCTCGCTAGTTGAGAGAGCTCGAGAGTGGTTTATAAGCGTTGTTGTGCCCACCCTCTCGAGCTCCTCTCAACTGCAGGCTTTCAGGCCTACTCTGTCACTCCTTGCCCGTGGGCCTGCTGCGGGCCTGAATCATGGCGCATGGTTGGGTTTCTAGTCGTATTAAAGCCGTGGTGGCCCAGTAGGTGGCATTTTTTATTATATTTTAATTTTTTTTCCTGTTTTTTGTTTTCTTTTTTGCTTTATTTATTTTATTTTGTTTCTAGTTACAACAAAATACTTACTGTTGCTATTTTTATTTATTTTATTTTACTTTATTAAAGTTTATTTGATTTTATTTTGTTTCTACTTATTTATTTTATTTTGTTTCTACTTATTTATTTTATTTTGTTTTGTTTCTACTTATTTATTTTATTTATTTCTACTTATTTATTTTATTTTCATTTTTGCTTTTTATTTATTCTATAAAAATTCTTTTTGCTTTTAATGTTTTGAACAGAAAATACTTTGATAATTTTAGTTGCATAAATTTATATAATTTTAGTTTCAATAATACTACAGGTTTATAAAAGCTTTTTAGTTGATTCCTTTTGCTATTAGAGTTTCATTAAAGTTTTGTAGTTCATTCTTTTTCTATTAGATTTTTATTAAAGTTTTCTAGTTCATTCTTTTAGTTTATTATTTTTGCTATTAGAGTTTCATATAAGTTTTCCAGTTCATTCTTTTTTATATTAGTTCATTCTTTGAGCTAAATGACCCTGAAATTGAAAAGCACTTCAAATGAACTCTGAAGAGGTTGAAAATTGGCATGATATCGTCATTTCACCCACATAGCATGTGCTAAAAAGTTGAGAGGGTTACGACAAAAATTGGATGCACTTCGTGCACAAAATAAACAATCTCTTTCGAAGTATCAGGGTTTGGGACGAAAACTCATCTGTTACAAAGGGATTTCATTTTTTTGAACTTATTTGAACTCCAGACTTTTTGTGTGTTCAAAATGAACCATGCAAAGCCACATCATAAACTTTCAACCCTTTCTGACTTCATCTGTTATTTTTCATGCATTTACTGATTTTTTTGAGCTAAATGACCCCGAAATTGAAAAGCACTTCAAATGAACTCTGAAGAGGTTGAAAATTGGCATGATATCATCATTTCACCCACATAGCATGTGCTAAAAAGTTGAGAGGGTTACGGCAAAAACTGGATGCACTTCGTGTACAAAATGGACAATCTCTTTCGAAGTATCAGGGTTTTGGACGAAAACTCATCTATTACAAAGGGATTTCACTTTTTTGAACTTATTTGAACTCCAGAATTTTTGTGTATTTAAAATGAACCATTCAAAGCCACATCATCAATTTTCAACCCTTTCTGACTTCATCTGTTATTTTTCATGCATTTACTGATTTTTTTAGCTAAATGACCCTGAAATTGAAAAGCACTTCAAATGAACTCTGAAGAGGTTGAAAATTGGCATGATATCATCATTTCACCCACATAGAATGTGCTAAAAAGTTGAGAGGGTTACGGCAAACACTGGATGCACTTCGTGTACAAAATGGACAATCTCTTTCGAAGTATTATGGTTTCGGACAAAAACTCATCTGTTACAAAGGGATTTCATTTTTTAAATTACTTGAACTCCAGACTTTTTGCGTGTTCAAAATGAAACATTCAAAGCCACATCATCAATTTTCAACCCTTTCTGACCTCATCTGTTATTTTTCATGCATTTACTGATTTTTTAAGCTAAATGACCCTGAAATTGAAAAGCACTTCAAATGAACTCTGAAGAGGTTGAAAAATGGCATGATATCATCATTTCACCCACATACCATGTGCTAAAATGTTGAGAGGGTTACGGCAAAAACTGGATGCACTTCGTGTACAAAATGGACAATCTCTTTCGAAGTATTAGGGTTTCGGACGAAAACTCATCTGTTACAAAGGGATTTCATTTTTTTAAGTTACTTGAACTCCAGACTTTTTGCGTGTTCAAAATGAACCATTCAAAGCCACATCATCAATTTTCAACCCTTTCTGACTTCATCTGTCATTTTTCATGCATTTACTGATTTGTTTTGAGCTAAATGACCCTGAAATTGGAAAACACTTCAAATGAAATCTGAAGAGGTTGAAAATTGGCATGATAACATCATTTCACCCACATAGCATGTGCTAAAAAGTTGAGAGGGTTACGGCAAAAACTAGATGCACCTTCGTGTACAAAATGGACAATCTCTTTCGAAGTATCAAGGTTTCAAACAAAAACTCATCTGTTACAAAGGGATTTCATATTTTTGAACTTATTTGAACTCCATTCTTTTGTGTGTCCAAAATGAACCATTCAAAGCCACATCATCAATTTTCAACCCTTTCTGACTTCATCTGTCTTCACTTTTTCTTTGCTTGTGTCCTTTGCTTATTGCGCCGTAACCATGGATATTCTTCATCACATAACAGGCTGCTTGGGTCAGCCTTGACTTTGAAGGGAGGAATTTCATGAAAATTTTCATAATCTTCAGACATGTCTGTCTTGCCCTCCAATCCCACGATGTCTCTTTTTCCTGAAAGAACTATGTGGTGCTTTGGCTCATCGTATGATGTACTCGCGTCCTTATCTTTCTTTTTCTCGGTTTGGTAGACATGTCCTTCACATAGAAAACCTGCACCGCATCATTGGCTAGGACGAATGGTTCGTCTGTGTACTTATACGTCTCCAACGTATCTCTAATTCTTGATTGTTCCATGCTATTATATTATCTGTTTTGGATGTTTATGGGCTTTACTAAACACTTTTATATTATTTTTGGGACTAACCTATTAACCGGAGGCCTAGCACAAATTGCTGTTTTCTTGCCTATTTCGGTGTTTCGAAGAAAAGGAATATCAAACGGAGTCCAAACGGAATGAAACCTTCGGGAGAGTTATTTTGGAATGGAAGCAATCAGGGAGACTTGGAGTAAACGTCAGGGAAGCTTCGAGGTGGCCACAAGGCAGGGAGGCGCGCCTGCCCCCTGGGCGCGCCCCACCCTCGTGGGCCCCTCGTGGCTCCCCTGACCGACTTCTTTCGCCTATATATGTCCATATACCCTAAAAACATCGAGGAACACAATAGATCGGGAGTTCCGCCGCCGCAAGCCTCTGTAGCAACCAAAAACCAATCAGGACCCTATTCCGGCACCCTGCCGGAGGGGGGGGGGGGAACCCTCACCGGTGGCCATCTTCATCATCCCGGTGCTCTCCATGACGAGGAGGGAGTAGTTCACCCTCGGGGCAGAGGGTATGTACCAGTAGCTATGTGTTTGATCTCTCTCTCTCTCTCTCTCGTGTTCTTGAGGTGATACGATCTTGATGTATCGCGAGCTTTGCTATTATAGTTGGATCTTATGGTGTTTCTCCCCCTCTACTCTCTTGTGATGGATTGAGTTTTCCCTTTGAAGTTATCTTATTGGATTGAGTCTTTAAGGATTTGAGAACACTTGATGTATGTCTTGCATGTTCTTATCTGTGGTGACAATGGGATATCACGTGATTCACTTGATGTATGTTTTGGTGATCAACTTGCGGGTTCCGTGACCTCGTGAACTTATGCATAGGGGTTGGCACACATTTTCGTCTTGACTCTCCGGTAGAAACTTTGGGTCTCTCTTTGAAGTTCTTTGTGTTGGTTGAATAGATGAATCTGATACTGTGTGACGCATATCTTATAATCATACCCGCGGATACTTGTGGTGACATTGGAGTATCTAGGTGACATTAGGGTTTTGGTTGATTTGTGTCTTAAGGTGTTATTCTAGTGTAAACTCTATGATAGATCGAACGGAAAGAATAGCTTCGTGTTATTTTACTACGGACTCTTGAATAGATCGATCAGAAAGGATAACTTTGAGGTGGTTTCGTACCCTACCATAATCTCTTAGTTTTTTCTCCGCTATTAGTGACTTTGGAGTGACTCTTTGTTGCATGTTGAGGGATAGTTATATGATCCAATTATGTTATTATTGTTGAGAGAACTTGCACTAGTGAAAGTATGAACCCTAGGCCTTGTTTCAACACATTGCAATACCGTTTATGCTCACTTTTATTATTAGTTACCTTGCTGTTTTTATATTTTCAGATTACAAATACCCATATCTACCATCCATATTGCACTTGTATCACCATCTCTTCGCCGAACTAGTGCACCTATACAATTTACCATTGTATTGGGTGTGTTGGGGACACAAGAGACTCTTTGTTATTTGGTTGCAGGGTTGCTTGAGAGAGACCATCTTCATCCTACGCCCCCCACGGATTGATAAACCTTAGGTCATCGACTTGAGGGAAATTTGCTACTGTCCTACAAACCTCTGCACTTGGATGCCCAACAACGTCTACAAGAAGAGGGTTGTGTAGTAGACATCAAGCAGTTTCTGGCGCCGTTGCCGGGGAGGTGAGTGCTTGAAGGTATATCTTTAGATCTTGCAATCGAATCTTTTAGTTTCTTGTTTTATTACTAGTTTAGTTTATAAAAGAAAACTACAAAAAATGGAATTGAGGGTGCCTCATATGCTTCATCTTTCTTAATATCTTTCATGAAAATAAGGATTCCGATAATTGTGCTCAATTGCTAGAGGAACAATGCATTAGAATGTTTGGCACTAAATCTCTGAATGATGAGCATGATTGCAATGTTGTTAGTATGAACTCTTTGAGTATCCATAGTACAAATGATGATTGCACTAGTCATGATGGAAATGTCTCTTATAAGCATGTCAATTTATGTGGAGTGCATAGAGCTCGCAAGTACACACCAAATAGGGAAAATAGATTTTGCAAGAGGCATAAGTATTTGGAAACTAAATGGTTGCAAGAAAGGCTAGATGTTTGTGCTGAGAATTTAAACTTTCTTTGCTGTCCTTGTGAACTTTGCAATGAATGTGATCATTTCAATACCCAATGCAAATTGTTTCATGATCGTATCGTGTCCAAAAATTGTGATGACTTGATTTACCTTGCACATCATAATGAACTTAGTTTGCTTTTGGGTTATGAAGAAATGAAACGTATAACTAAGGATCTTCCAGAATTTGTACTTGATAAAGTTCTTGATTTTGATCCAGAAGAAATTGTTATGTATTGTGCGGTGAATTGCATTGAAAATCCTTATATTGCCAATTACGTAGAGATAAGAAAACAAACATAAGATGAAGAGAATACTAATGAAAGGGAATAGACTTCCCAATATCCTCCTATTATTTCTTATGATGAATCAGGTAACAAGGAGGAGCTTTCTATTCAACCAATCTCATTAATAAGGAGCTCAAAAAAGAAGGTTAAACCCACACATGATGTGAAGAAGAAAAAGAATAGACGGAGAAGCAAAGGTGAAAAGGTATCCCTCCCAAATGATGTTGCTCCTATTACTCATTGTGATGATGATAATTGCTATACTATTGGTGCTATCCATACTATTAATGATGAGAGTGATTATGCTTATGATATGAAAAGGCCCAAGCTTGGGGATGCTATGTTTGATGAGAATGACAAGTTTGAGAATATATTTGCTGAAATTAATGTTTGTCCCAAGCTTGGGGATGCTATGTTTTATGAAGATGATATTTTTAGCCTCCCAAATTTTGATATGCAAATTTGTTATGATGATAGCATGCCTCCTACTTATGATGATTATATTGATGAAAGTGGGTTTGGAATAGTGTCAACTTTAGGAAGTAATGATCCCACTATTTTGGAGGATGTTGAATCTTATTTTGATAATTATGAAAGTGGACTTGGAGAGGTCATGACTTTATTTAGTAATGATTCCACTATCTTGGAAGAGGTTTCAATCGATTATGATGAGAACAAAGTTGCTACTTATGATGATTACTGTGAAGACACTTGTGCTATAAAAAGTAGTGATTCTTATATTTATAAAACTTGTCATTATTATGATTACCCTTTTTCTGAACATTACACTTTTAATGTGGAAACAATTTATAGTATTCGAGTTTCTTATGATACTCCCACTATTCTGAATGAGAAGAATTTTGCTTATGTGGAGAGTAGTAAATTTTCTATGCTTGTAGATCATGAAAGGAATGCTTTAGGTTCTAGTTATATTGTTGAATTAATTCATGATTCTACTGATAATTATTATGAGGGTGTAATATATGCTTGTAGGAATTGCAATGATATCAAGTTTCCTCTCTATGTGCTTAAAGTTTCGAAGTTATGCTTGTTTTGCCTTCCTATGCTAGTTGATTATTGTTCCCATAAGTTGTTTTCTCACAAAATCCCTAGGCATAGGAAGTGGGTTAGACTTAAATGTGCTAGTCATATTCTTCATGATGCTCTCTTTATGTTTCAATTCTTATCTTTTATGTGAGCATCATTGAAATCATCATGCCTAGCTAGGGGCGTTAAACGTTAGCGCTTGTTGGGAGGCAACCCAATCTTATTTTTGTTCCTTGCTTTTTGCTCCTGTTTAGAAATAAATAATTCATCTAGCCTCTGGTTAGATGTGGTTTTGTGTTTTAATTAGTGTTTGTGCAAAGTAGAACCTTTGGGAAGACTTGGGTGAAGTCTATGCGATCTTGCTGTAAAAAATAGAAACTTTAGCGCTCACGAGATTAGCTGTCATTTTTTACTGGAGAGTGCTTTAGGTTGATTATTTTTGCAGATGATTAATATACAAGTTCCTCAGGTCCACCAATTTATTTGAGAATTTTTGGAGTTCCAGAAGTATACGTTTGGTACAGATTACTACAGACTGTTCTGTCTTTGACAGATTCTGTTTTCATTGTGTTGTTTGCTTATTTTGATGAATATATGAGTAGTATCAGAGGGTATGAACCAAATAGAAGTTGGAATACATTAGATATTACACCGATATGAATTTATAATGAGTTCACAACAGTACCTAAGTGGTGGTTTTATTTTCTTATACTAACGGAGCTTACGAGTTTTCTGTTGAGTTTTGTGTTGTGAAGTTTTCAAGTTTTGGGTAAAGATTTGATGGAATATGGAATAAGGAGTGGCAAGAGCCTAATCTTGGGGATGCCCAAGGCACCCCAAGGTAATATTCAAGGATAATCAAGAGCCTAAGCTTGGGGATGCCCCGGATGGCATCCCCTCTTTCGTCTTCGTTCATCGGTAACTTTACTTGGAGCTATATTTTTATTCACCACATGATATGTGTTTTGCTTGGAGTGTCATTTTATTTTCTTTAGTTTTGCTTGCTGTTTGAATAAAATACCAAGATTTGAAATTCTTAAATTTTAGAGAGACTTCACATAGTTGCATAATTATTCGACTACTCATTGATCTTCACTTATATCTTTTGGAGTAGTTTGTCGTGCATGGGTGGTATCCCTTGTTTGTCTGTCCTGAAAGGTTACTGAGAGCATGCCAATCATTGATGGTTACAACCAGCAACGCATGCAGGTCAAATTCCTCCTGTTTGTGCTCATCCCACACACGTACACCGTTTCCATTCCACAGCTGTAAAAGTTCTTCAACTAATGGCCTTAGGTACACATCATTGTCGTTTCCGGGTTGATTAGGGCCTTGGATTAGAACTGGCATCATAATGAACTTCCGCTTCATGCACATCCAAGGAGGAAGGTTATACATACATAGAGTCACGGGCTAGGTGCTGTGATTGCTACTCTGCTCCCCGAAAGGATTAATTGCATTCGCGCTTAAACCAAACCATATGTTCCTTGGGTCACCAGCAAACTCAGCCCGGTACTTTCTCTCGATTTTTCTCCGCTGCGACCCGTCGGAGGGTACTCTCAACTTCTCGTCTTCCTTACGGTCTTCTCTATGCCATCGCATCAACTTGTCATGCTCTTTGTTTCTGAACAGACGTTTCAACCGTGGTATTATAGGAGCATACCACATCACTTTGGCAGGAACCTTCTTCCTGGGGGGCTTGCCGTCAACATCACCAGGGTCATCTCGTCTGATCTTATATCACAATGCATCGCATATTGGGCATACGTTCAAATCCTCGTACGCACCGCAATAGAGGATGCAGTCATTAGGGCATGCATGTATCTTCTACACCTCCAATCCTAGAGGGCATACGACCTTCTTTGTTGCGTACGTACTGTCAGGCAATTCGTTATCCTTTGGAAGTTTCTTGTTCAATATTTTCAGTAGCTTCTCAAATCCTTTGTCAGGCACAGCATTCTCTGCCATCCACTGCAGCAATTCCAGTACGGTACCGAGCTTTGTGTTGCCATCTTCGCAATTGGGGCACAACCCTTTTTTGTGATCCTCTAACATGCGATCCAACTTCAGCTTCTCTTTTTCACTTTCGCATTGTCTCCTTGCATCAACAATGACCCGGCGGAGATCATCATCGGGCACATCGTCTGGTTCCTCTTGATATTCAGCTTCCCCCGTTGCAGCATCACCATATTCAGGGGCACATAGTTGTCATCGTCCTCTTCTTCTTCGCTGTCTTCCATCATAACCCCTATTTCTCCATGCTTGGTCCAAACATTATAGTGTGGAATGAAACCCTTATAAAACAGGTGGGTGTGAAGGATTTTCCGTCAGAGTAAGGCTTCGTATTCCCACATATAGGGCATGGACAACACATAAAACCATTCTGCTTGTTTGCCTCAGCCACTTCAAGAAAATTGTGCACGTCCTTCATGTACTCGGAGGTGTGTCTGTCACCGTACACCCATTGCCGGTTCGTCTGCGTGCATTATATATAATTAAGTGTGTCAAAAACCATTACAGAACATCATGAATAGATAAGTGACCAAATTAATAGAAGTTCATCATCACATTAAAACCAAATTACATACATAGTTCTCATTGAATAACATATAGCTCTCTAGAGCATCTAATTAAACCATACATTGAAACTATGTAAAACATTTCAATGCAACAACAAATGTGATCATAATCGCAACCAAGGTAACAATTGATCAAATGACATAATGATACCAAGCCTCGGTATGAATGGCATATTTTCTAATCTTTCTAATCTTCAAGCGCATTGCATCCATCTTGATCTTGTGAACATCAACGACATCCGCAACATGCAACTCCAATATCAACTTCTCCGCCTCATTTTTTTCCTTCAAGTAATTGTTTTCTTCTTCAACTAAATTTAACCTCTCGACAATAGGGTCGGTTAGAATTTCTGGTTCACATAACTCCTAGATAAATGAAATCTATGTCACGTTGGTCGGCATAATTGTCATAAACAATAGGGTCGACAATAGGGTCGGTTAGAATTTCTGGTTCACATAACTCCTAGATAAATGAAATCTATGTCACGTTGGTCGGCATAATTGTCATAAACAATAAATGAACCAAAAAGTTATAAAAGATAATATATACCACATCCGAATCATAGACAGGACGAGGGCCGACGGGGGCGGATACCAGAACCATCCACCATATAATAACAAGCATAAGAGTAAGAAAATTAGACAAGTATTTATCTAATCATACAAGTATGAATTTTTTTCTTTTAGAAAGAAGATAAGAATAAGAGGCTCACCACGGTGGTGCCGGCGACGAGATCGGCGTGGGCGATCGATGGCGGTGAAGACGGGGACGGGACGTGACTTACCGCTAAACCTAGACAAATCTTGAGGAAAATGGAGCTTGGAGGTCGAGTTTGGAGAGGAGAAAGGTTAAGTAGTGTGGCTCGGGCATTTCATCGAACACCTCATGTGCATAGGAGGTGAGCTAGAGCACCACAAAGCCCTCCCCTCCCCGGCCAGAAGAAAACAGAGTAGTGGAGTGCTCTGCTCACGGGCGAGGGGTATATATAGGCACCTCAATGGTCCCGGTTCGTGGCTGGAACCGGGACTAAAGGCCCCCCTTTTGTCCTGGTTCCATCCACGAACCGGGACCAATGGATGTGGGCCAGGTGCGAGGCCCATTGGTCCCGGTTCATGTTTGGAACCGGGACAAAAGGTCCTAGACGAACAGGGACCAATGCCCCACGAGGCCCGGCCGGCCCCCTGGGCACACGAACCGGGACGTATGCCCCCATGGGTCCCGGTTCGTGACTGAACCGGGACTAATGGGGTGGCCAGGCCTGAACCAAAGCCCTGTTTTCTACTAGTGATATATGACAAGAAACAATATGGCTATCACAAAGCAAAGTGCATAAGTAAAGGGCTCGGGTAAGAGATAACCAAGGCGTGCAGAGATGACGATGTATCCCGAAGTTCGCACCCTTGCGGATGCTAATCTCCATTTGGAGCGATGTGGAGGCACAATGCTCCCCAAGAAGCCACTAGAGCCACCGTAATCTCCTCACGCCCTCGCACAATGCAAGATGCCGTGATTCCACTAAGGGACCCTTGACGGCGGTCACCGAACTCGTACACTTTGGCAACCCTTGGTGGTGGTCACCGGAACCCGTCAAATTGCTCGGGGCGATCTCCACAACCTAATTGGAGACCCCGACGCTTGCCCGGAGCTTTACACCACAATGATTGAGCTCCGAACACCACCAACCGTCTAGGGCGCCCAAGCACCCAAGAGGAACAAGCTCAAGGGTACCAAGAACCCAAGAGTAATAAGTTTCTCAACTTGTAACTTCCACGTATCACCATGGAGAACTCAAACCTATGCACCAAATGCAATGGCAAGGGCACACGGAGTGCCCAAGTCCTTCTCTCCCAAATCCCACCAAAACAACTAATGCTAGGGAGGGAAATGAGAGGAAGAACAAGAAGGAGAACACCAAGAACTCCAAGATCTAGATCCAAGGGTTTCCCCTCACATAGAGGAGAAAGTGATTGGTGGAAATGTGGATCTAGATCTCCTGTCTCTTTTCCCCCCAAAATTAGCAAGAATCCATGGAGAGATTGAGAGATAGCAAGCTCGAAGAAGGTCAACAATGGGGGAAGAACACGAGCTCAAAGGATAAGGTTCATTGGGGAAGAGGACCCCCTTTTATAGGTGGGGAAAAATCCAACCGTTATGTTCACAGCCCGCACAGAGCGGTACTACCGCTCGTCCTCACGATACTACTGCTAGGGGTAGCAGTACTACCTCAAAGGGTAGCGGTACTACTGCTTGCGAGAGGTACTAAAAAATACATCTGTGCCTACCACGCTAGACTTGAGATGTGTTTTTGGTCCGGAGCGGAAGTAGCCACGGAAGTAGCCGCGGTAGTACCGCTCCCAAGAGCGGTAGTAAAAAATTACATCCCCTCCAAGCGGTAGTACCGCTCCCACGAGCGGTAGTACCGCTGCAACTTATTCAAACGGACTCCGAATTCAACGAAACCAAGTTTGTTGGAAAGCTAGCGACAAGGGCTAACACAATCTTGATAGAAATAGCAATAAGAAGCATATTAGAAAAGGCCCATAAGAAAATGGTGAGAACCCTTCCTCCAATAAGACCGGTGAAACCTCCAACACCGAAAATGCAATAGAATAAGCATGTGAACTCCGTTTTCGATGAACTCAAGCTTGTCAAGAAGATGACCATAAGCTCCAAATCTCACAAGGAGAAAATCAAACAAGAACCAAGAAAGATGATGCAAGCATGCAATTGTTTGAGCTCTCTACAAACGATACGATCAAGCTACTCACTTGAGAGCCCTCCTTTATAGTACGACAATTGATCCTATAACCCGGTCTCCAAACTACCACCATGAGACCGGTAAAATATAGAACCTATCAAGGCCAAACCTTTGCCTTGCACATGGTCCACTTGAGCTAGATGATGACGATCTTGACTCCCTCAAGGTGGACCACCTTTCTTGATCGCGTCGGCTCAATGAAGACTAGATGTTTTCTCCCCCATACTCTATTATGGGTGAGCCGCTCTTTGGCACATCTTCTCAAGTCCATTGACACCACAATGGACGGCAAGCTTCAAGGATGATCTCTTCGTGATGCTCCACTTGAACTTGCACACTTCAACCTAACCCCACGAAGAACTCTCATGAATACCATGGGTCAGTACACAAAGCGTAATGGACAATTAATGCTTACCATACCATGGGATCACTTGATCCCTCGGTACATCTTGTACGGTTTGTGTGTTGATCAACTTGATTCACTCTTGACTTAGTCTTGATCAACCTTGAATCTTTCCAACTCTCTTCTTTTGGATGATGTCTTGAAGGTAGACATGAATGATCACACACTCTTCTTCTTCTTCAAGACATGCTTGCAATAAACTCAACACTCACATGGCCAATCTTTGGATAATTCCTTAAAAGCACCTTGGTCAACTCATAAACTCCTTGAAACCAACACATGGACTTCAAGAAAAGCTGTGGACAAATCCTTCAAATATAACTCAATGCAACCATTAATCCATAGAGAATGTCATCAATTATCAAAACCACACATGGGGCCACCACATGTCCTTTCAGACACATGACGGGCGGCTGACAGCGCGCCAAGTGGCGCTGATCATTGTGAGGCTCCCGAAGGAGCGCTCGTCAACTAGTTGCTCTCGGCTAAGCACCTCGCCCAAGTAACTATGTTGTCCAATGGGCATCGCTAACTTTATTTCCCCTACGTAGTAAAATGGGCTACCGTCAGCGCGGCCCATTTTTCATATGTTAGTTGTTTTCCTTTTTTTGTCAAATTATAAAGAAATATTTAAACTATAATTGCAATAATAAATAAATGTTCATGTACTTTTAAATATTCATGTAATTAAAATAGTACTTAAGAATTATTATAATGCTTTCAATATTTTTTAAAGCATTCACATATTTATAACATAATTTGAAATGTTTTATGTTTTGAAAATGATAATCTAAGTTTCAAATTATTCATGTTTTACAACAATATTCATGTGGTCTTTGTCTAGAATGTTAGTTTTTTCCCTTTTACGCGGCCCTTAGTCATGTGAGTTTTTTTCTTTTAGAAATTTGTAGAAATTATATGAAATAGTTATAAAAATAAATTTAGAATGTTCTTGTCTTATACAATGCTGACAAAATAACTTGCTTTTAAAACATGTTATTGTAATTTTAAAAATATATTATTTTAAAAATCATGTGACTAAACTAAGTCTTAAATTATAAAAGTGTATGTGTAATTTAAAAGTGTTCGGTTGAGGATCTGTAATCCTGATGGCACAGTAGTCTATTAATTATTTTTCCGCACATATTTTTAAATTTATTTTTATTCAAAAGTATATCTGTTGACAAACACACAAACTTTGTTAAAATACATGAACATGTTTTAAAACTAGATATACATTTCCTAAAAGCATGATTGCTTTATATACTACCAGAATATTTTTGCAATTTCTAAAAATAATGTCATGTGGAAAATGGGTTGCGCTGACTGCATCCTATTTAACTCCATTAGCGTGCCAGCGTAGATAACGTTTAGCGATGCCAACTGGAAACTCAGTTACCTGGACGAAGTTGTTAGCACAGGTCACGCGCCGCAGGAGGTCGTTGTTTTCAATCCCACTGTGACTGATTTTTGTGTTTATTTCTGTTATGCACTAACAGGTGGGACCCGATGGTCATTGAGATGTACACTCTGCAAATCAGTCTGTCCAGGCACTGGAAGTGGGCCCTGTGCCACGCCGGCGTGTCTAGACAGCAATGCATACGTATCTGGACGTAATTTGAACCATACTGCCAAGTTTTAGAATAAGTTTGATGTATGTTTTAAGTTCATGCACCAAAATGAACATAGATAGTAAGTTTAAGCACCATTTGTGTTATTACCTCTTTGGATAAGTATACCTATTTCCTTCATCGGGTTTATTAGGCCCCTTATATTTCTATCCCAAGTTTGATTGTCATATAGACAAAATATGATTTACATGCTACAAAAAGTGTATCATTGAATTGTATTCAAAATAGGATTCCCATTGTATAATTTTTGTGACATGCTATATTACTTATGTTTTATTAGTAAAATTTATCGTGAAAGTTTGACGGTAAACATGAAAGGGCCCAACAAACCCTGACAAAGGGACTAACAACTAACACAAATCAAGATATAACTTAACCAACAGTTACATGCACGAGTCATCGACTGGAGGCAAATAGGCTACCAAAGACAGAGAGGAGCTGGAGCTTTGGCAGCAGCCGGTAGGCGTGTTGACATGGAGAGTCGGTAGACGAAGACGCCCAGTTCAATGCCATGAGGGCCAATGGCGTGTCGCGTCTCATCGCTGCATGGAGGTGGGCTGTTCGATCCAAGCGTGCCACCACCGAAGAGCTTCGACGGGCACCTACTGAAATGGCCAAATTGGTCAAGTGTGGCTGCCAGCAAGAGGCCGCTCGGCACGTCGCACGTTGTGAGTCGGAGGAGGCGGATAACTCCCCAGGTGCTGGGAGCTTGTGGCGCTCGGCAACCGGAATGCCCCAAGGAGTGATTATTAATTATAGTTTATCTTTATTTTTTATGCGTTGCAGTAGTTAATTTGTATCACCACATCGATGTGATGATTTATATATGTAATGAAATGGAGTACTATTGAACAATATTATGAATTTCCCTATTTTGATCCTTTTTCCTACTCAATGTCTTATTTTTTATGAATCATACCAAAGCAATCCACATCGCAAACGATTCAAGAAAGTAACATGTGTGTCATGATTACAATTATCGCTGACAAATTTCTTCCTAGCAACTGTTTGCCAGAAACGCACATGGCTTGTGCGGGGTAATCGTCTATGTTATCTCCAGTCATCTCATAGAAAACATCCGACCGAACTGTTTACCTTATATCGCACGCGGCATGCGGCCCGGTATCATCTGTGTTGTGTACGCTCATCGCAAACAGTTATTCCGACACAACTGTATGCCCCATATCGCACGCATATCTCGTTTCTGAACCATGCCTGGCGTATTGGCCATTGCATACGTTTCGTTTTCAGACACGCAGGTTTATTTTCCTACACTTTGCGATGTCTGCATCACACACAGTTTGCTCTAAGGGTATGCGATAGATGTGTTGTCTTATGTCCATTCTACGGTAGTGAAATAGAACAAACTGTATCCAATGGGCTTGACTGAATCTAATGCAGGCAACGAAACATGTTCTTGGTGCTAAGATGCGGACGAAGGGAACAGTAGTACCAAGCCGCTTGTTGTTGTTATTGTAACAAGCAAGTCCATCATTATTATGAAGCTGCTTGCTTGCTTCACGGGTTTGCTTTGTCTATATGTGTGTCTAATTTATTTATCGGCAGGTAACCTATGAGGTGCATAACAAAGCCAAGATGTTGACAACTAGTGATGCTAACTAGACAGATGAATTGTATCAAAAAAAAAAAAACTAGACACATGAATTGGTATGATATGGTGCAATTGTCAGTCCACATTCCATAACCCAGTACGCTCGCATCTCAGTGTCCATCCTGCATGCTTTTTGAGAAATGCCTCTAGGGGCTGTAAGGGGAAAATATCAGGTGATCCCATTCTTGGGGGTGCTCCGACGCTCCCATTTCAAAACAAATCAATTTTATATGTTTTAGAAAATTCTGAAGAAATGTGACTACCATCCCTAAAAGTTTCCGGTCCAAGCTCAAAATTCACATGAGAAAAAAAATGTGAAATCTAGTATGAATAGTGTAAAAGAAAAGACAAAAGCAATATTAACACTATTTACATATGGATTTATCTCTTTTATTTCTCATTGTGCATTTCAAATTTTTGGGTTTGAAATTTTTAGGGGTTGTAGTCACATTCCTTGTGAACATTCACGTTTTCCTAGGTTTCACATTTAAAATTTATTTTTGAAAAATTAGAGCATGGGAGCACATGATATTTTCTCGGACTGTTAGTAGACGTGACGCGGTCGTCCGCGAAGACGAAAATAAGCTAATCAATGTTGCTTTAAAAATTGAGCTAATACAAAAACCACGAATGTGGATGTTGGCAGACTTCGCAGACATGTCCACTTACATCTCTGCCTCAGAGAAGTTTTGTATGTTGCCTCAATTTCTCAGCTATTATGAAATGAAACGGACACTCAGCATGATCAAGATGCTCCAACCACAACCAAATACTCCTAGCAACCAAACAAAAATAGTAAGCCGGTAACTGTGCCATAAAGACCAATATGGGAGCATATTACAAAAACCGTATGTGAATCAATCGTATGGACTGCAATTTCGGTGCCATAAAGACCAACATGGCTAGGAGGCGTTCACAGAGCCAATAGTGATCACCATACACATTAGCTTTCATAGCAATAAGTACTACTCCCTCGGTCCCATAATAATCGCCATGGACCGAGGGAGTACATACCAAACAATCGCCACAGGGCGGAGTAGCAGTAGGTGTAGCACGGCACTCAACAGTACACAGAGTGACCGAGAGGAGAGACCTCCACCACTCACCATTTGTTTCTTGATTGATTGGATTGATTTTCATGTTGAGGCCTATAAACAGAAAAAGAGGGAGTAGAGTAGTATACTGGTTAAAATGACTTTCCAGTTCCCACTATGACCAGCCTAAATAGCAGCAATGTGATCGTCCACGAAGACGAAAATAAGCTAATCAATGTTATTTTAAAAGTCAAGCTAATACAAAATTCATAAAACGTAGATGTTCCCGGACTTCGCAGACACGTCTACTTACATCCCTAAATGCGTCGGAGAAGTTTCATATGTTGTCTCAATTTCTCAACAATTGTGAAATGAAACGAACGCTCAGCATGATTAAGATGGTCCAACCACAACCAAATACTCATAACAACCAAGCGAAAATAGTAAGCCGGTAACTGGGAAATGCATCGGAGCTCACAGGTGCCATACACCCCTATATAAATATAGCATTAAAAAATATGAGGAAGTACAAAAAAATTCTGAATTTTTGGGATATGAAATCTGTGTGCTCATTCTACACTAGTGTCCAGTTTCGTAGGGAATATGTATCCATGGTATCCGCAGCGAGGAAAATACGGCCCTACATACAATCCATCCAAATAGTTTTTATATACATAGGATTTTTTTTATTTTTTTTTCTCGAATATGCACGAGTGTGCGTATCATTCATACTTTTTTTTTTCTCGAATACGCACGAGTGTGCGTATCATTCATTAAAGAAGAAAGCCGGGAGAGTCCCGAGTCCACGGTTACATTGTAAATTTACATGCCGGGGTTAACCAACATCACCATACACACGAGACACTACTCTCGGTCCGGCCCTCCGTCTTCTACCTCAAACCCTACAGCGTTACCTTCCATAAGGCCAGCCCTAGCCCAGAGAGCGCCCTCCTCCTTAATCCTAAGTAAAACCGCAGCGAGTGATGGGATAGCCCCATTGAACACAATGTCATTTCAGTGCTTCCAAATGCACCACATCCCAAGTAGGCATTTGGCGCGAGTGGACGTACGATGGGCAGATGGACGATCCTGATGGAGGCACCAATCGCCAAGGCCTTCACCATCCTGGGGCTTGAAGTCAGGTCTGTTCGTGAGGCCACCCAGCCAGTGCCACACCTATTTAGCAAACACACAGCCAACAAGGAGGTGATGAATGGTTTCGTCATGCTAGTTGCAAAGTGGGAAGGAATCCTGGTGAGGTAAACCACGGCGGGCCAGCCGGTCGGAGGTCCAGCATCTGTTCTTTAGGGCAAGCCAAGTGAAAAAGTGGCATCGCAAGGGCGCCTTCGACTTCCAGGTGAATGTCGTTGTCTGGGAGACGATGCGCCCCATGAATCCAGCGGCATAGGCAGATCTAGCAGAGAATTGTCCATCCTTCTCCCAAGACCAAGAAAGTGTATCCTCAACATCGTTCAAGAGCTACCATCCAGAGATTAGGGTCCACAACCGTATGAACTTGTTCAGAGCTCGGGGCGAGAAGTTGGGCCAAGGTCCCGAACCCAGCTATCATTGGGTAGAGCATCGGCAACAAGCTTTGATCTTTTTGTTGGGTAACGTAGTAATTTCAAAAAAAAATCTACGCACACGCAAGATTATGGTGATGCATAGCAACGTGAGAGGAGAGTGTCGTCTATGTACCCTCGTAGACCGTGAGCGGAAGAGTTATAACAACGCGGTTGATGTAGTCGTACATCTTCATGATCGACTGATCCTCAACACCGAACGTACGGCACCTCCGCGTTCAGCACACGCTCAGCTCGGTGACGTCCCGCGAACTCACGATCCAGTAGAGCTTCCGGGAAGAGCTTCGTCAGCACGACGGTGTGGTGACGGTGATGATGATGCTACCGACGCAGGGCTTCGCCTAAGCACCGCACCGATATCTCCGAGGTGGATTACGGTGGAGGGGGGCACCGCACACGGCTAAGAGATCAACAGATCAATTGTTGTGTCTTTAGGGTGCCCCCTGCCCCCGTATATAAAGGAGCTAGGGGGGAGGCAGCCGGCCAGTGAGGAGGGCGCACCAAGGGGGGAGTCCTACTCCCACCGGGAGTAGGACTCTTCCTTTCCTAGTAGGAGTAGGAGAAGGGGGAAGGGAAGAAGAGAGGAGGAAGGAAAGGGGGGCGCCACCCCCCCTCCTTGTCCACTTCGGACTAGAGGGGGAGGGGCGCGCGGCCTGCACTGCCCCCCCCCCCCTCCTCTTCTCCACTAAGGCCCATTAGGCCCAATATACTCCCCGGCGGGTTCCGGTAACCCCCAGTACTCCGGTATATGTTTCAAACCTCCCGAAACACTTCCGGTGTCCGAACATAGTCGTCCAATATAACGATCTTTACTTCTCGACCATTTCGAGACTCCTCGTCATGTCTGTGATCACATCCAGGACTCCGAACTACCTCCGGTACATCAAAACACAAAAACTCATAATACTGATCGTCACATAACTTTAAGCGTGCGGACCCTACGGGTTCGAGAACTATGTAGACATGGCCGAGACACGTCTCCGGTCAATAACCAATAGAGGAACCTAGATGCTCATATTGGTTCCTACATATTCTACGAAGATCTTTATCGGTCAAACCGCATAAAAACATACGTTGTTCCCTTTGTCATCGGTATGTTACTTGCCTAAGATTCGATCGTCGGTATCTCAATACCTAGCTCAATCTCGTTACCGGCAAGTCTCTTTACTCATTCCGTAATGCATCATCCCACAACTAACTCATTAGTTACAATGCTTGCAGGGCTTATAGTGATGTGCATTACCGAGAGGGCCCAGAGATACCTCTCCGACAATCAGAGTGACAAATCCTAATCTTGATTTATGCCTACTCAACAAATACCATCGGAGACACCTGTAGAGCACCTTTATAATCACCCAGTTACGTTGTGACGTTTGGTAGCACACAAAGTGTTCGTCCGGTATTCGGGAGTTGCATAATCTCATAGTCATAGGAACATGTATAAGTCATGAAGAAAGCAATAGCAATATACTAAACGATCAAGTGCTAAGCTAATGGAATGGGTCAAGTCAATCACATCATTCTCCTAATGATGTGAACCCGTTAATCAAATGACAACTCATGTCCATGGTTAGGAAACTTAACCATCTTTGATTAACGAGCTAGTCAAGTAGAGGCATACTAGTGACACTATGTTTGCCTATGTATTCACACATGTATTACGTTTCCGGTTAATACAATTCTAGCATGAATAATAAACATTTATCATGATATGAGGAAATAAATATTAACTTTATTATTGCCTCTAGGGCATATTTCCTTCAGTCTCCCACTTGCACTAGAGTCAATAATCTGGATTACACAGTAATGATTCTAACACCCATGGAGTCTTGGTGCTGATCATGTTTTGCTCGTGGAAGAGGCTTAGTTAACGGGTCTGCAACATTCAGATCCGTATGTATTTTGAAAATCTCTATGTCTCCCACCTGGACTTGATCCCGGATGGAATTGAAGCGTCTCTTGATGTGCTTGGTTCTCTTGTGAAATCTGGATTCCTTTGCCAAGGCAATTGCACCAGTATTGTCACAAAAGATTTTCATTGGACCCGATGCACTAGGTATGACAACTAGATCGGATATGAGCTCCTTCATCCAGACTCCTTTATTTGCTGCTTCCGAAGTAGCTATGTACTCCGCTTCACACGTAGATCCTGCCACGACGCTTTGTTTAGAGCTGCCCCAACTGACAGCTCCACCGTTCAATATAAACACGTATCCGATTTGCGATTTAGAATCGTCCGGATCAGTGTCAAAGCTTGCATCGACGTAACCATTTACGACGAGCTTTTTGTCACCTCCATAAATGAGAAACATATCCTTAGTCCTTTTCAGGTATTTCAGGATGTTCTTGACCGCTGTCAAGTGATCCACTCCTGGATTACTTTGGTAAATCCCTGCTAAACTAATAGCAAGGCACACATAATGTCTAGTACACAGCATTGCATACATGATAGAGCCTATGGCTGAAGCATAGGGAACACTCTTCGTTTTTTCTCTATCTTCTGCAGTGGTCGAGCATTGAGTCTTACTCAACTTCACACCTTGTAATACAGGCAAGAATCCTTTCTTAGCCTGATCCATTTTGAACTTCGTCAAAACTCTGTCAAGGTATGTGCTTCGTGAAAGTCCAATTAAGCGTCTTGATCTATCTCTATAGATCTTGATGCCTAATATGTAAGAAGCTTCACCGAGGTCTTTGATTGAAAAACTCTTATTCAAGTATCCTTTTATGCTATCCATAAATTATATATCATTTCCAATCAACAATATGTCATCCACATATAGTATTAGAAATGCTACAGAGCTCCCACTCACTTTCTTGTAAATACAGGCTTCTCCAAAAGTCTGTATAAAACCATATCCTTTGATCACACTATCAAAACATTTATTCCAACTCCGAGAGGCTTGCACCAGTCCATAAATGGATCGCTGGAGCTTGCACACTTTGTTAGCACCCTTTGGACCGATAAAACCATCAGGTTGCATCATATACAACTCTTCTTATAGAAATCCATTCAGGAACGCAGTCTTTACATCCATTTGCCAAATTTCATAATCATAAAATGCGGCAATTGCTAACATGATTCGGATGGACTTAAGCATTGCTACTGGTGAGAAGGTCTCATCATAGTCAACTCCTTGAACTTGTCGAAAACCTTCCGCAACAAGTCGAGCTTTGTATACAGTAACATTACCATCAGCGTATGTATTGTTCTTGAAGATCCATTTATTCTCGATGGCTTGCCGATCATCGGCAAGTCAACCAAAGTCCATACTTTGTTCTCGTACATGGATCCCATCTCAGTTTTCATGGCCTCAAGCCATTTTGCGGAATCTGGGCTCATCATCGCTTCCTCATAGTTCGTAGGTTCGTCATGGTCTAGTAACATGATCTCCAGAACAGGATTACCGTACCACTCTGGTGCAGATCTCACTCTGGTTGACCTACGAGGTTCGGTAGTAACTTGATCTGAAGTTTCATGATCATCATCATTAGCTTCCTCACTAATTGGTGTAGGTGTCACAGGAACCGGTTTCTGTGATGAAATACTTTTCAATAAGGGAGCTGGTACAATTACCTCATCAAGTTCTACTTTCCTCCCTCTCACTTATTTCGAGAGAAACTCCTTCTCTAGAAAGGATCCATTCTTAGCAATGAATGTCTTGCCTTTGGATCTGTGATAGAAGGTGTACCCAACAATTTCCTTTGGGTATCCTATGAAGACGCATTTCTCTGATTTGGGTTCGAGCTTATCAGGTTGAAGCTTTCTCACATAAGCATCGCAGCCCCAAACTTTAAGAAACGACAACTTTGGTTTCTTGCCAAACCACAGTTCATAAGGCGTTGTCTCAACGGATTTCGATGGTGCCCTATTTAACGTGAATGCAGCCGACTCTAAAGCATAACCCCAAAATGATAGTGGTAAATCAGTTAGAGACATCATAGATCGCACCATATCTAGTAAAGTACAATTACGACGTTCGGACACACCATTACGTTGTGGTGTTCCGGGTGGCGTGAGTTGCGAAACTATTCTGCATTGTTTCAAATGAAGACCAAACTCGTAACTCAAATATTCTCCTTCACGACCAGATCGTAGAAACTTTATTTTCTTGTTCCGATGATTTTCCACTTCACTCTGAAATTCTTTGAACTTTTCAAATGTTTTAGACTTATGTTTCATTAAGTAGATATACCAATATCTGCTCAAATCATCTGTGAAGGTGAGAAAATAACGATACCCGCCGCAAGCCTGAATATTCATCGGACCACATAAATCAATATGTATGATTTCCAATAAATCTGTTGCTCGCTCCATTGTTCCGGAGAATGGCGTTTTAGTCATCTTGCCCATGAGGCATGGTTCGCAAGTACCAAGTGATTCATAATCAAGTGATTCCAGAAGTCCATCTGTATGGAGTTTCTTCATGCGCTTTACACCAATATGACCCAAAGGGTAGTGCCACAAATAAGTTGCACTATCATTATCAACTCTGCATCTTTTGGCTTCAACATTATGAATATGTGTATCACTACTATCGAGATTTAATACAAATAGACCACTCTTCAAGGGTGCATGACCATAAAAGATATTACTCATGTAAATAGAACAACCATTATTCTCAGATTTAAATGAATAACCGTCTAGCATCAAACAAGATCCAGATATAATGTTCATGCTTAACGCTGGCACCAAATAACAATTATTCAGGTCTAAAACTAATCCCGAAGGTAGATGTAGAGGTAGCGTGCCGACGGCGATCACATCATCTTTGGAACCATTTCCCACACGCATCGTTACCTCGTCCTTAGCTAGTCTTCTCTTAATCCCTAGTCCCTGTTTCGAGTTGCAAATATTAGCAACAGAACCAGTATCAAATATCCAGGTGCTACTGCAAGCTCTGGTAAGGTACACATCAATAACATGTATATCACATATACCTTTGTTCATCTTGCCATCCTTCTTATCCGCCAAATACTTGGGGCAGTTCCGCTTCAAGTGACCAGTCTGTTTGCAGTAGAAGCACTCAGTCTCAGGCTTAGGTCCAGACTTGGGTTTCTTCTCTTGAGAAGCAACTTGTTTGTCGTTCTTCTTGAAGTTCCCCTTCTTCTTCCCTTTACCCTTTTTCTTGAAACCGGTGGTCTTGTTGACCATCAACACTTGATGCTCCTTTCTTTTTTCTACCTCCGCAGCCTTTAGCATTGCGAAGAGCTCGGGAATTGTCTTATCCATCCCTTGCATATTATAGTTCATCACGAAGCTCTGTAGCTTGGTGGCAGTGATTGAAGAATTCTGTCAATGACACTATCATCCGGAAGATTAACTCCCAGTTGAATCAAGTGATTGTTATACCCAAACATTCTGAGTATATGTTCACTGACAGAACTATTCTCCTCCATCTTATAGCTATAGAACTTATTTGAGACTTCATATCTCTCAATCTGGGCATTTGCTTGAAATATTAACTTCAACTCCTTGAACATCTCATATGCTCCATGACGTTCGAAACGTCGTTGAAGTCCCGGTTCTAAGCCGTAAAGCATGGCACACCGAACTATCGAGTAGTCATCAGCTTTGCTCGCCAGACGTTCTTAACGTCGTCGGCCAGCATCTGCAGCAGGCTCTGGCACCCAGCGGTGCTTCCGGACGTAATTCTTACGTGCAGCAATGAGGATAATCCTCAAGTTACGGACCCAGTCCGTGTAATTGCTACCATCATCTTTCAACTTTGCTTTCTCAAGGAACGCATTAAAATTCAACAGAACAACAGCACGGGCCATCTATCTACAACAACATAGATCAGCAAAATACTATTAGGTACTAAGTTCATGATAAATTTAAGTTCAATTAATCATATTACTTAAGAACTCCCACTTAGATAGACATCCCTCTAATCATCTAAGTGATCACGTGATCCATATCAACTAAACCATAACTGATCATCACGTGAAATGGAGTAGTTTTCAATGGTGAACATCACTATGTTGATCATATCTACTATATGATTCACGCTCGACCTTTCGGTCTCAGTGTTCTGAGGCCATATCTGCATATGCTAGGCTCGTCAAGTTTAACCCGAGTATTCTGTGTGTGTAAAACTGTCTTACACCTGTTGTAGATGAACGTTGAGCTTATCACACCCGATCATCACGTAGTGTCTCGGCACGGTGAACTTTGGCAACGGTGCATACTCAGTAAGAACACTTTTATCTTGAAATTTAGTGAGAGATCATCTTATAATGATACCGTTAATCAAAGCATAATAAGATGCATAAATGATAAACATCACATGCAATCAATATAAGTGATATGATATGGTCATCATCATCTTGTGCCTTTGATCTCCATCTCCAAAGCAGTGGCGGATCCAGGATTTGGAGTTACCAGGGGCGGACTTTTAAAGAAAAAAAAATCTAAGCCACAATATAATAATAAAAATAGTTGGCCAAGAGTATGCATGCAGGAAAGACTATCAACACAATAAATTTATCTAAGTAATTTTATTCTCAAGAAGTAGGCAAAAAATTGTAACGCAAAAATTCACATAAAGCCTAACTTGGACTTCCGCTGGTTAAATCTTCCATGCGTTACCCCCAATATTTATTCTTCTAGTCCATTAGGTACTTGAAACATGTAAAAACAATCAGGCCGACTCACTTCTCCTTCTCCATCTAGCACCACCGGCTGGACAGACCTCGGCAGCGCCGGCGACTGCAAGATGGCATTGGAGGCGGCGCCGCGTCTTTAGGGCGTGATCGCTAGGCGTGAGTTTAGGACGACCAGTTCCACGATCGATAGAAATTAGAAAAGGACTTGTGAACGTGAATATCAGGCTGCGTACTAATGGGCTCATCTAATTTTTATCGGGCTTACTTGATTGGCCCATCTATAGATTAATTGATCTCTAGTGAGCAGTTATCTTTGGCAGCGAATCGTTTTCCTCTTCCCTCGTCATGCTCGATCAGACCTGAGACCTTCCAGCGAAACTGCTCGCCTCCTATGGTGGCCGCCGGCTAAGATGAGTAGGGGGGGTACCCTAGGTTTCGAAAATTTACCCGGGGCGACCGCCCCTACACGACTCCACGCTGGAGCTGCCCCTGCTCCAAAGCACTGTCATGATCACCATCGTCACCGGTGCGACACCTTGATCTCCATCGTAGCATCGTTGTCGTCTCGCCAACTATTGCTTCTACGACTACCGCTACCGCTTAGTGATAAAGTAAAGCAATTACAGGGCGATTGCATTGCATACAACAAAGCGACAACCATATGGCTCCTGCCAGTTGCTGATAACTCGGTTACAAAACATGATCATCTCATACAATAAATATAGCATCATGTCTTGACCATATCACATCAGAACATGCCCTGCAAAAACAAGTTAGACGTCCTCTACTTTGTTGTTGCAAGTTTTACGTGGCTGCTACGGGCTGAGCAAGAACCATTCTTACCTACGCATCAAAACCACAACGGTAGTTCGTCAAGTTAGTGTTGTTTTAACCTTCTCAAGGATCGAGCGTAGTCACACTCGGTACAACTAAAGTTGGAGAAACTGACACCCGCCAGCCACCTGTGCGCAAAGCACGTCGGTAGAACCAGTCTCGCGTAAGTGTACGCGTAATGTCGGTCCGGGCCGCTTCATCCAACAATACCGCCAAACCAAAGTATGACATGCTAGTAAGCAGTATGACTTGTACCGCCCACAACTCACTTGTGTTCTGCTCGTGCATATAACATCTATGCATAAACCTGGCTCGGATAACATTGTTGGGTAACGTATTAATTTCAACAAAATTCCTACGCGCACGCAAGATCATGGTGATGCATAGCAGCGAGAGAGGAGAGTGTCGTCTACGTATCCTCGTAGATCATAAGGGAAGCGTTATAACAACGCGGTTGATGTAGTCGTACGTCTTCACGATCGACCGATCCTCAGCACCGAACGTATAGCACCTCCGCGTTCAGCACACGTTAAGCTCGGTGAAGTCCCGCGAACTCACGATCCAGTAGAGCTTCTGGGAAGAGCTTCGTCAGCACGACGGCGTGGTGACGGTGATGATGATGCTACCGACGCAGGGCTTCGCCTAAGCACCGCTACGATATGACTGAGGTGGATTATGGTGGAGGGGGCACCGCACACGGCTAAGACATCAACAGATCAATTGTTGTGTCTTTAGGGTGCCCCCTGCCCCCGTATACAAAGGAGCTAAGGGGGAGGCGGCCGGCCAAGGAGGAGGGCGCGCTAAGGGGGGAGTCCTACTCCCACCGGGAGTAGGACTCCTCCTTTCCTAGTAGGAGTAGGAGAAGGGGGAAGGCAAGGAGAGAGGAGGAAGGAAAGGGGGGCGCCCCCTCCTTGACCAATTCGGACTAGAGGGGGAGGGAGCGCGCGGCCTGCCCTGGCCGCCCCTCCTCTTCTCCGCTAAGGCCCATTAGGCCCAATATAATCCACGGGGGGTTCCGTAACCCCCCGGTACTCAGGTATATGTCCGAAAACCTCCCGAAACACTTCCCGTGTCTGAACATAGTCGTCCAATATATTGATCTTTACGTCTCGACCATTTCCAGACTCCTCGTCATGTCCGTGATCATATCCGGGACTCTGAACTACCTTCGGTACATCAAAACACAAAAACTCATAATACCGATCGTCACAGAACTTTAAGCGTGCGAACCCTACGGGTTCGAGAACTATGTGGACATGACCGAGACACGTCTCCGGTCAATAACCAATAGCGGAACCTGGATGCTCATATTGGTTCCTACATATTCTACGAAGATCTTTATCGGTCAAACCGCATAAGAATATATGTTGTTCCCTTTGTCATCGGTATGTTAATTGCCCGAGATTCAATCATCGGTATCTCAATACCTAGCTCAATCTCGTTACCGGCAAGTCTCTTTACTCGTTCCATAATGCATCATTCCGCAACTAACTCATTAGTTACAATACTTGCAAGGCTTATAGTGATGTGCATTACCGAGAGGGCCCAGAGATACCTCTCCGACAATCGCAGTGACAAATCCTAATCTTGATTTATGCCTACTCAACAATAACATCGGAGACACCTGTAGAGCACCTTTATAATCACCCAGTTACGTTGTGACATTTGGTAGCACACAAAGTGTTCATCTGGTATCTGGGAGTTGCATAATCTCATAGTCATAGGAACATGTATAAGTCATGAAGAAAGCAATAGCAATATACTAAACGATCAAGTGCTAAGCTAATGGAGTGGGTCAAGTCAATCACATCATTCTCCTAATGATGTGATCCCGTTAATCAAATGACAACTCATGTCCATGGTTAGGAAACTTAACCATCTTTAATTAACGAGCTAGTCAAGTATAGGCATACTAGTGACACTATGTTTGTCTATGTATTCACACATGTATTATGTTTCCGGCTAATAAAATTCTAGCATAAATAATAAACATTTATCATGATATGAGGAAATAAATAATAACTTTATTATTGCCTCTATGGCATATTTCCTTCACTTTTAGTCCGGTCCGGAATCAAGCTATGAACTGTGGGTGCAATCTCCTCAATTCTCCACCCGTCCAGCCATCTAGCATCCCAGAAGAGGGTAGCTTTGCCATTGCCAATTGTAGTATGTGCCACCGCATGAACTATACCCAGAGCTTCTGCCGGTACAGGGATGTTAAACTCAGCCCACGATCGGGCTCGATCCGCACGCTGTAGCCAAGCCCACCTGGCTCGCAGAGCCTTGTTGAGACACTAAAGGTTCGGGATCCCTAGGCCACCCGCCCACTTGGGAGTGCACACAGCGTCCCAGGAGACAACACAGTTACCTCCTCTCGCATCTTTCTTCCCGCACCACAAAAAACCTCGGCAAATTTTGTTGAGGGCCGCAAGGGTCTTGGTAGGTAGATCTAGCGCTAGCATGGAATGGACTGGGATTGCACAAAGCACAGATTGGATTAGGAGGAGCCGCCCACTTTTTGGCATAGATGCTGCCTTCCGCAGAGGTAGACTGTTGGCCACACGATCCACCAGCGGTTGGAGCTGCACCGCGTTTTGCTTCCGAAGTGTCAACGACAGACCCAAGTACTTGCACGGGAAAGCGGCGGAAGGGCATCCTAACATGGAGGACAGAAGCTCAATCTCCTCAGGAGAACATCGAATGGGAAGTATCGAGCTCTTGGCCAAATTGACAGACAACCGAGAAGTTTGGCCAAACAAAGTCAAGATCGCGCTGCAGGTTCCAGCCTCAAGTTCAGTTGGCTTGATGAAGACCACAACATTGTCCGCAAACATGGAAACGCGTTGTTGCATGCGAGATCAAGCCAAGGGAGCTAGAAGGCCATGCTCAGAAGCAAACTGGAAAAGTGCAGAGAGGGGCTCCATACATAGGATGAATAGCATCGGCGACAGTGGATCACCTTGCTTGAAGCCTTGACACGCCGGGATTGGTTTGCTTGGGCGGCCATTTATCATGACTCACATGGAGGAGTTAGCGAGCAGTCCACAAATCCAAGTCAGCCACTTGTAGCCAAAGCCCATACGACGCAGGACCTCGAGCAAGAACGGCCATTGTATAGAGTCGAAAGCTTTAGTAATGTCGATCTTGAGCAGGGATGCGGAACTCCTTAAGGCGCCGAGCCGTGCATTGCATGAGCATGAAGTTATCGTGGAGGGAACACCCTTTGAAAAACGCACTTTGGTGGCATCCCACAAGCTTCGGAAGTTCCACCGCAAGTCTTGTGGCAAGGATCTTGTCAAAAAATTGATCGGGCCATTAACCAAACTGATCGGCCGAAATTCCTTAGTATCCACCGCTCCGGCTACTTTCGGCAGGAGAGTAACGAGTGCCTTCTTGATGGCAGCCATGCCCCTCGAGTCTCCCAAGTGAAACGGGTGAAACGCCCTCATGAAATCATCCTTGATGATGTGCCGGAGCGGGTCAAGGCCAACTCATGAGAAATAAACTAATAATACTGCGGAAGCGTCGAAGATAAGCGAGTCCATCCGACTCCAAAGGGCAATCGCCAAGCGCGGAGCATAGCCTCACTCCTAATCGGAATATATCTCTGCAACATAATACGTTGCAGCCATGTAGGTCAGCTTTTGGAATAAGCTGGCAAGTCATGAAGAATAACAATAATAAAGTTACTAACTCTATATGCATTTTGGCTGTGGAGCTCTAAGTTTCATCATTTTGCGAAAAGCAGATTTTATCCTACTACAGTGGACTTGCTTGCAAATTACTACAATTGTTGGTAGTTATTGAGATGGTTCCGCCAACCAATATCTCGTTCCCAATTATTAAGTCATAAAAACCCCTCAATTAATTCATTAGTTTTAGTGTTGAGATATCCGAATACTTCCAAGTTCCAGAGGCTCAAATGTCCGTAACCGGGGACACGGCTAATCGATTAGATCTTTAACTCTGCAGAGGGTTGCGCACTTTCCCCGCAAGAATCATTCCCTCCTTTAAAGTCTTCGCACTTCATGGTGTTTGAAGACGGGACGAATGAAACAGGGTCTTCCAAAGAGTTCTTCTGGCTACTGCCGGTACCCATCCAATCCTACCGTTCGTCTACTTCTCGTAGTACCGTCCAGCCAGCGTCACTACTAGGGTCAACCCAGCCAGAGCCCATAATGGCTTGCGGCTGCACAGTAAGCTTCGGTCATGGGGCATCCATCCTTCTCTTTGTGGCTGGGTGAAGCTTTCCGCAGGATGTCATGGCGCTTCTCCATGCATCCCGCCACCACTGGTGCTCCAGGTGCCCGTCAACCGTCCTCCACCCAAAGTAGTGATTTTCAAGTCCATCTTGATCATTGTAGTTCATGGGGTTGTCATCATCATTGACTCTCACATCTTGCTTATGAATTTCACTCATCCCAAATCCGTCTCTGAGCATAGCAAAATAACTACTACGTCCGGGGTCATGGTAACAAGGGGATTGGTTCATCCTACCACATGATACTACTCAAGTTTAATGACTTCAAGATTTCACTACTGCATGCATGGTGGGGTGGTGACAACTACTAATGCACAAAAACATAGGTATAGAAATAACATGATCAAAACTTGCCTTGCTGATGATCCTCGTAAGCTAAAGAGTCGTAGTAGCAAGCTTCGCAATCCGGAAACTCTACCGAGACAAACAATAACACAATAAGCATAAAGCAATAGGATCACCTAACACAACATAACAAAAGTAACATAACACAACAAAACAATCAAAACCAAATCCAAAAGAAAAACTCAAATAAAAAAAAACACTCAAAGTTTTCCCTACTCCAAACAATAGCTAAAATAGTTTTATATAACAAAATTCCTTAATATAACCTAATCATGGTTTTAAGTTAACTTAACAGAAAAGGTTTCACTAAGCAACTAGGAGCAAAAAGAATTAATTAAAAGCTATTATAAAACTCATATTAGGCCTAATCCAATTTCTATTAAGAAAATAAATTAAAACTTTTATTAATTATAAATAAAAGTTCATCTACTAGAGTGACAGAAACTAACATAGAATAACTAATCACAAGTTAAAAATAAATTCATTTACTAATTAAAATATTAGGAAAACAGCATCTAGCTAATTAATTAGGATTAATAGGATTCTGCTTAAAACTAATTATTTATTAATCCTAAAATACCCAAGTTAATTTCTAGGGTTTGGCAATGTCAAAATAAAGTTGGGGCAAAAGGAATCATGCAAAAATAATTTTTCTAACTCAAGTTATAGCAGATTTACTATTCTGACTAAAACTAAATTAAAGCATTTTAATTATTTTTAACATAGCTAAATATATATTCTACAGAAACTACATAAAATTTGCAATCCAACAAAAAAAATCACTCAAAAATATTAAACAGAATAAAAGATATGAATTTTGAAAATGAAACTATTACGCTAAAACAGAAAATCAAAATAAAAGAAAAAGGCCTAATGGGCCTAAAGCTGCCTACAATGCGTTAAATAGCCTAATGGGCCTCGGGTTAAAACTAAAAGCGGGCCGGCTAATTGACTAAAACCCTAACTAATAAACCGGACGAACCGGCGGTTTTCTAATAAAACTTACCCCTTCGGGTTCTAATCGTGGCCGTTGATTTAGATCGGACGGGGAGGTGATCCCGACGACGTCGGAGTCCGGGCGGCAATGGCGGCAGCGGCGAGAGTCGTCGGGGCTTCAAGGCGTCGGTGAGCTCGAGGGAGTCGCCGTCTTGAGTCTGGGGAGGTCGGTGAGTGGTGCAGTGGCGTCATTGGGGTCGGGCGGACTAGGGTGGCGGCGGCGGCGACTTTGGCGGCGGGGAGAGCTTGGGCTCGGCGTGCCAGGAGAGAGAGGAGAGGGCTCGGCGAGGCTAGGGGAATGGGGTGCGGAGGGCTCGGCTTTATAGCCAGGGCCTCGGGCGTCTTGGGTCAATCGAGGCGATCGGGATCCGGATCCCGGGATCCGGCGATCTCCGGCGAGCTGCGTTGCGTGGGCGAGGGGGGAAGAAGATGGGGCGGGGCCCACGGGTCAGAGAGAGAGAGGGAGAGGCGAGGCGAGCGGGTGGCCGAGGCCAAGGGAATTCGGGTGCGAGGGGGGGTTGAGCTGGGCCGGCTCGGCTCGGCTGGCCTGGCCAGGTGGGCCGGCGCTGGCTGGGCCAGGCGGGGAGGGGTGCGGCGCTGGCTGGGCCTGGGGTGGCCTGGCTGGCGCCCCGGGGGGTTTTTCTTTTTAGAATTTTATTTTTTTAAAATAAAACAAAAACAGAAATAAAACTATATCTATAAATATTTTATATAGGGTATATATATACCAAAATGATCAGGGGAATATTCCTTTCATTTGAACATTTTTCCAAAGGCAAAATCAAACTTTATAAAATCCATTTTTTTCAAATTCAAATAAGATTCAGATTTGAATCCAAATCTTTTGGCATTGTTTCCTCGATATTTTTGGAGTGTCATGTTTACTCCTCTCATACTTTTGATCAAGTATTTATCAGGCTTAGTTTTTGAAATGTTTCCCACATGCCAAAGTTTGAAATTCAAATTCAAAACTCAAAATTCTCTGAAACTTCAAATGACATTCAAATTCAAACAGGATGCATAGGATGCTTAGCTATAATTGTAAAACATTCCAAATAGGAAATTTGGGATGTTACAAAACCTACCCACCTTAAGATGAATCTCGCCCTCGAGATTCGGGTTGGCTAGCAAATAGGTGCGGGTGGTCTCGAAGAAGGTCTTCTTCGCGTTCCCAGGTGGCTTCTTCCTCGGTGTGGTGACTCCACAGCACCTTGCAAAATTTGATGACCTTGCTGCGGGTGACTCTGCTTGCAGTCTCGAGAATTCGGATGGGTTTCTCCTTGTAAGTCAGATCTTTGTCAAGCTGTATGGCCTCTAGGGGCACCTTGTGTCTCTCAACGGAACATCGGCCATGTCGGCATGGCACTTCTTGGTGAGAAACGTGGAAGACATCATGAACTCCGGACAATCCTTCCGTAATTCCAACTTGTATGCAACTTCTCCACGACGTTCGAGGATTTTGTAGGGCCAATGAATCGTGGTGCTAACTTTCCTTGACTCCAAACCTCTTGATTCCACGAAGTGAGACACACGAAGGTATGCTCGGTCTCCCACTTCGTAAGTCACTTCCTTGCGCTTCTTTGTCGGCATAACTCTTACGTCATGTTGTGCTATCTTGAGCCTGTCTCGAATCAGCTTGACTTTCTCTTCGAATCCTTGATAAGGTCGGAACCGAAAAGTGATCGATCTCCAACACTATCCCACATCAATGGTGTTCTCGCACCTCCTTCCGTATAGAGCTTGAAGGGCCATCTTCAAACTGGATTGATAAGCTGTTGTTGTATGAGAACTCTGCGTATGGCAAATTATCATCCCAGCTAGACCCATAGTCTAGTACACAAGCTCTCAACATGTCCTCCGAATCTGATTGACTCTCTCGGTGCGTCCATCATGCTGCGGATGAAAAGCTGTCTTGAATTCCAGCCTCGTACCCAAAGTTTCATGCAAGCTGCTTCCAAAACTTTGAGGTAAACTGCGTTCCTCTATCGACACGATTTTCCTCGGAACTCCATGCGGACATACGATCCTGGTCATGTATATCTTGGCCAACTTGGCACTGGTATAGGTAGTCTTCACGGGAATGAAGTGAGCTACCTTAGTCAAACGATCAACCACTACCCAGATAGAATCATAACCTGAGCGGGTCTGGGTAATCTGTGATGAAATCCATACCAAGTTTCTCCCATTTCCAATCGGGAATCGGCAAAGGTTGAAGTAACCTGCTGGCTTCGATGTTCGCCTTTACACATTGACAAACATCGCATATCGCTACGTACTCGGCAATATCCTTCTTCATACCGTCCACGAAACTTTCCTTCAAATCCAGGTACATCTTGGTGTTGCCGGGTGAATCGAGTACGGTGAATCATGAGCCTCTGAAGAATCAGCTTCACGAGCTCGGGATCATTGGGCACATAAATCGATCCTCAAACCATATAGTTCCATGTTCATCCTTACGGAATCCTTTAGCTTTTCCTTCATCCATCTTTTGCTTAATCTCATCAATTTCCTTGTCCGACTTACGGGCTTCACGAATCCTTTCGGTCAAGGTGGACTGAACTTCGAGTTGCAACAAATCCTTTGGAACTATCTCGATCGGAGATCTCTAAGGTCATCGACTAACTCTCGGGTAATCCTCCTGTTGTAAGAGTATTCACATAACTCTTACGGCTCAAAGCATCTGCTACAACATTAGCTTTACGGGGTGGTAATGCAATCTCATGTCGTAGTCCTTTATCAACTCTAGCCATCTCCTCCGCTCGAGGTTCAATTCTTCGTGTGAAGATATACTTCAAACTCTTGTGATCTGTGTAGACATCACAGCGATTTCCGATGAGGAAATGTCTCCAGTCTTGAGTGCATGCACTACATTTGCTAACTCCAAATCATGCGTGGCATAATTCACCTCATGAGGCCGTAGCTGTGCGGAGGCATAAGCTACAACCTTACCTTCCTGCATCAATACTCCTCCGAGTCCTTGACGAGAAGCGTCACAATAAACCTGGTATTCCTTGTGTATGTCCGCAAAATCAACCCGGGCTGTGACCAACCGTTTCTTCAATTCCTGAAAACTGGCTTCACATTCCTCGGTCCAAACATACTTGGCTTCCTTCTTCAACAGCTCAGTCATGGGCTTGGCAATCTTCGAGAAGTTCTCAATGAACCTCCGATAATATCCTGCGAGTCCGAGAAAACTGCGGATCTCCTTGGTCGAGGTGGGCGATCGCCAATCGGTGGTGATTCAACCTTGGCGGGATCAACTGCTATTCCTTCTCCTGAAATAACATGTCCGAGGAATCCAACTTCCTTCAACCAAAATTCACATTTGCTGAACTTGGCATACAAGCGATGTTCTCGAAGTTTCTCGAACTAGACGCAAATGCTCCTTATGCTCTTCCTCGCTCTTGGAGAAAATCAATATATCATCGATGAACACCACGACAAACTTGTCCAAATATTCCATGAACACCTTGTTCATCAAATTCATGAAGTATGCAGGAGCATTAGTCAATCAAATGACATGACGGTATACTCATATAAACCATACACAGTGGTGAATGCTGTTTTGGGTATATCCTTTTCAGGATCTTCAATCGATGATACCACGATCAAGATCGATCTTAGAGAATACCTTGGCTCCAACAAGCTGATCAAACAAGTCATTGATCATCGGCAGGGGGTACTTGTTCTTGATGGTTACTTCGTTCAAAGCACGATAATCCACAACCATCCTCAAGCTTCCATCCTTCTTCTCTACCAAAAGAACCGGGGCTCCCCAAGGTGATGAGCTTGGACAAATATATCCTTTCTCCAATAACTCATTTATTTGATCCTTGATCTCTTTCAACTCATTCGGTGGCATCCGATAAGGTCTCTTGGATATTGGGGCTGTACCGGGTAATAGCTCAATCAGAAATTCAATGTCCCTGTCCGGTGGTATTCCTGGTAATTCCTCCGGAAACACATCGGGAAATTCTTGCACTCTGGCACTTCCTCTGAACAACTCCGTGAGGGAATGCACCTGATTTTTCATCTGGCTGTGCTGGCTACATACTTGATCCTCTTACGCTCCGGGGTGGTGAGCAGAATAGACTTCTTGAGCACGATCAATGTTCCTTCAAACTTTGACAACCAATCCATGCCTAGGATTACATCCAAGGTCTGAGTTTCCAACACTATGAGGTCCACGGAAATTTGTGGTTCCCGATGTTGAGGGTTGCGGGACAGCCTACACCGCCATCATTTCTCCTCCTGCGGGCCCGACGCGAAGGGGCTTCTAAGGGTTCTAGTGCGTAACCCGTACTTTTCCACAACTACCCTTGATATGAATGAATCGTTGCACCGAATCAAAGAGAACCAAAACTGAGCGTGAATTCAATAAAACTTACCAACCACGATTGTCCGGCTGATCATAGGCGTCCTCCACGTCGATGTGGTTCACCCGAGCACGAGGAACGGATTTGGCTTCTTCGCTGAGCCTCCATTGCCATTTCCATTCCTCTGCTTGGCCTCCGGGCAGTCGGTGGCATAGTGCCTGTCTTCGGCACTTGAAGCGGTGATGTGGCTCAGATCCTTGAGCCGGGCAGAACGGTGCTGATTGCCATTACCATTGCCATTGCCATTGCCATGGCCTGACTTGTTGTCCTGGCTGCGGTTGTTCCCATTTCCTCCATGGTTATGGCCTCCATGGTTATGATGGGTGTGCCCTCCTGAGTATGGTGCATAGCAGGGCTTCTGCTGAGCTCCCGAGTTGTGCTTCCCCTGGCTGTACTTCCGCTTGCGGCTTTCTATCTGTTGCTGCTTGCCTTCAAGAATGGTGGCCTTGTCTACCAGCTCCGGTAGTTGTTGAAGGTAGCCACAATAAGCTGCATGCTCAGTTCATCATTGAGTCCCTCAAGGAACTTCTCCTGCTTGGCGGCATCGGTGGCCACATCATCAGGGGCATAGCGAGCGAGCTTGTTGAATTCATCCATGTCTTGTGCCACGAGACGGTTCCCTGGCGCAAGTTGCGGAACTCACGCTTCTTGAGACTCATGGCTCCAGCTGAGACATGAGCGGTGCGGAAGGCCTGCTGGAATTGGTCCCAAGTGATGGCACCAATGGGAAACGTGGCGGTGTAATTCTCCCACCAAGAAGCTGCAGGTCCATCCAGTTGATGCGCGGCAAAGCGCACCTTCTCAGCATCAGTGCATCCAACGGTGACTAGCTCTCTTCCGACTTTGCGGAGCCAATCATCAGCCACAATCCGCTTAGTGCTACTAGAGAACACTGGCGGATTCAACCTCAGAAATCGAGTCAAGTTGTCCACAGTGGGTGGTGGCGGTGGCGGTGGATTGTTGGCGTTGTTATTATGATTCTGAATAAGGAGCTGCATCAGTGCATTCTGCTGTTGGAGCAGCTGGGTGAGCTCCGGAGGGAAACCAGTGTCACGTCTCGGAGGCATCTGGTGTTTTGGAGGGGATGAGAAAATTAGAATAGAACAATGGTCTATGAGGAATAACACTACCAATATGAATGCACAATCATAACACACCAATCATTTATTCATTCCATTCAAACATGGTTCAAACTCGATTACAAAAGCTCATGACTAATCGAAGGGAAAACATCGGCCTAACTGATCGACGAAAAAGTAAAAGATAACATGGTGGTCGACTAAAAAGTCTTCATTAGTGGCGCCTCCTCTTGGGGTTCCCTTCGGTGGTACTCCCTTCGAAATCCTGATCATTGCTCACGAGGGGTGCTTCATCTCCACTCGGGTAAAGGTCCTCTCCCAAGTCCATCTTTTCCTCTATCGCGGCAAGCTTCATCTTCAGGTCGTCGACTATCTCCATGAAGTCCGTGATTTCTTCCTCATGGCCAAGGAAGTCTGCGCGTGCCTTCTCCTCCAGTTCCAGTTCGTGAAACAAAAGCTTTCGGTGTGTCTTCGAGTTACGGCGAGTCTGAATCTCCGCTTCCGAGAAGACACTCCAAGTCTGGATGTATGAGAGAGTG
Source organism: Aegilops longissima (assembly GCA_021605205.1). NCBI lineage: Eukaryota > Viridiplantae > Streptophyta > Magnoliopsida > Poales > Poaceae > Aegilops > Aegilops longissima. The sequence continues at coordinate 126,310,831 of CM038682.1, read as the reverse complement.
GAATCGTCCTCAATGGTGCGGATGATATCTCCATTCCTTGCCTGCGAGAAACCATGGCGAGGTCTCGAGTGGTCGAGTTCGGCCTGTACTCCTCTCGGAGATGTCCAAGTGCTCGGTAGATCGCCACGTCCCTTCCGATGATCCAGTTGAACTCGGTGAACTCAAAGTTGATAGGCTCCGTGTGTCCTCCAAAGGTTCTCCACAGGATATGCACTTCAATCTGTGAGCGGGTGTCCATCGGAAGTGCATTAGTGGGTTTCCGGTGATCGAGGGTAGAGCTATCTTCAGCTGCTTCACCATCTGGACCAGCTTTCTTCGAAGGGCATCGTCTCATCGGGTGGCAGAACTCGGTAACAAAGCTGGGGTGAACTCGGCCATCTAGAATGTTGCAAAGGGAGAAGAGTCGAGAATTGAGCAGGGGAGAATTATGGAATGTAAAGGATTCAAAGTAAATGGTCTCTTCTTATGACTTTCCGATCCTAGGGGTTACGATCCTACGGTCAGCGTGTGCTCGATACCATCTCTGAGCGACCTGACCCAAAATCGGTCAAATCTACGTATGCATACCATCCCAAGATCATCTTTGGTACTCACGATTACATCGATAAAGTAATCAAAGTTCAATCACACCTGAATATCATTAACGATTCTCATATAGAGTCTTTATTACAAGGGAATAAATTAGGCTCAAGGCCAACTCATGAGAAATAAACTAATAATCTGCGGAGCGTCGAAGATAAGCGAGTCCATCCGACTCCAAAGGGCAATCGCCAAGCGCGGAGCATAGCCTCACTCCTAATCGGAATATATCTCTGCAACATAATACGTTGCAGCCATGTAGGTCAGCTTTTGGAATAAGCTGGCAAGTCATGAAGAATAACAATAATAAAGTTACTAACTCTATATGCATTTTGGCTGTGGAGCTCTAAGTTTCATCATTTTGCTAAAAGCAGATTTTATCCTACTACGATGGACTTGCTTGCAAATTACTACAATTGTTGGTAGTTATTGAGATGGTTCCGCCAACCAATATCTCGTTCCCAATTATTAAGTCATAAAAACCCTCAATTAATTCATTAGTTTTAGTGTTGAGATATCCGAATACTTCCAAGTTCAGAGGCTCAAATGTCCGTAATCGGGACACGGCTAATCGATTAGATCTTTAACTCTGCAGAGGGTTGCGCACTTTCCCGCAAGAATCATTCCCTCCTTTAAAGTCTTAGCACTTCATGGTGTTTGAAGGCGGGACGAATAAACAGGGTCTTCCAAAGAGTTCTTACGCTCTGCCGGTACCCATCAATCCTACCGTTCGTCTACTTCTCGTAGTACCGTCCAGCCAGCGTCACTACTAGGGTCAACCCAGCCAGAGCCCATAATGGCTTGCGGCTGCACAGTAAGCTTCGGTCATGGGGCATCCATCCTTCTCTTTGTGGCTGGGTGAAGCTTTCCGAGGATGTCATGGCGCTTCTCCATGCATCCCGCCACCACTGGTGCTCCAGGTGCCCGTCAACAAATCCTCCACCCAGTAGTGATTTTTCCGAAGTCCATCTTGATCATTGTAGTTCATGGGGTTGTCATCATCATTGACTCTCACATCTTGCTTATGAATTTCACTCATCCCAAATCCCGTCTACGAGCATAGCAAAATAACTACTACGTCCCGGGGTCATGGTAACAAGGGGATTGGTTCATCCTACCACATGATACTACTCAAGTTTAATGACTTCAAGATTTCACTACTGCATGCATGGTGGGGTGGTGACAACTACTAATGCACAAAAACATAGGTATAGAAATAACATGATCAAAACTTGCCTTGCTGATGATCCTCGTAAGCTAAAGAGTAAGTAGTAGCAAGCTTAGCACTCGGAAACTCTACGAGACAAACAATAACACAATAAGCATAAGGCAATAGGATCACCTAACACAACATAACAAAAGTAACATAACACAACAAAACAATCAAAACCAAATCCAAAAGAAAAACTCAAATAAAAAAAACACTCAAAGTTTTCCCTACTCCAAACAATAGCTAAAATAGTTTTTATATAACAAAATTCCTTAATATAACCTAATCATGGTTTTAAGTTAACTTAACAGAAAAGGTTTCACTAAGCAACTAGGAGCAAAAGAATTAATTAAAAAGCTATTATAAAACTCATATTAGGCCTAATCCAATTTCTATTAAGAAAATAAATTAAAACTTTTATTAATTATAAATAAAAGTTCATCTACTAGAGTAAGAAACTAACACAGAATAACTAATCACAAGTTAAAAATAAATTCATTTACTAATTAAAATATTAGGAAAACAGCATCTAGCTAATTAATTAGGATTAATAGGATTCTGCTTAAAACTAATTATTTATTAATCCTAAAATACCCAAGTTAATTTCTAGGGTTTGGCAATGTCAAAATAAAGTTGGGGCAAAAGGAATCATGCAAAATAATTTTTCTAACTCAAGTTATAGCAGATTTACTATTCTGACTAAAACTAAATTAAAGCATTTTAATTATTTTAACATAGCTAAATATATATTCTCTGAAACTACATAAAATTTGCAAGCCAACAAAAAAATCACTCAAAATATTAAACAGAATAAAAGATATGAATTTTGAAAGCAGAAACTATTCTGCTAAAACAGAAAATCAAAATAAAAGAAAAAGGCCTAATGGGCCTAAAGCGTATACTGTGCGTTAAATAGCCTAACGGGCCTCGGGTTAAAACTAAAAGCGGGCGGCTAATTGACTAAAACCCTAACTAATAAACCGGACGAACCGGCCGGTTTTCTAATAAAACTTACCCCTTGGGTTCTAATCGTGGCCGTTGATTTAGATCGGACGGGAGGTGATCGACGGCGCACGAGTCCCGGCGGCGGCGGCGGCGAAGTGCGTCGGGGCTTCAAGGCGTCGGTGAGCTCGAGGAGTCGCCGTCGGGTCGGGGAGGTCGGTGAGTGGTCTGGTGGCGTCGTTGGGGTCGGGTGGACTAGGGTGGCGGCGGCGGCGACTTTGGCGGCGGGAGAGCTTGGGCTCCAGCGTGCCGGGAGAGAGAGGAGAGGGCTCCGGCGAGGCTAGGGGGAATGGGGTGCGGAGGGCTCGGCTTTTATAGCCAGGGCCTCGGGCGTCTTGGGTCGATCGGGCGATCGGGATCCGGATCGCCGGGATCCGCGATCTCCCAGCGAGCTGCGTGCGTGCGTGGGGGGAAGAAGATGGGCGGGGCCCATGGGTGAGAGAGAGAGGAGAGGCGAGGCGGCGGGTGGCGAGGCCAAGGGAATTCGGGTGCGAGGGGGTTGAGCTGGGCCGGCTCGGCTCGGCTGGCTGCGCTGGCAGTGGGTGGGCGGCATTTGGGCGGGCCAAAGGGAGGGTCTTGGCACTGGCTGGGCTGGGTGGCTCGGGTGGCGCCCAGGGGTTTTTCTTTTAGAATTTTATTTTTTAAATAAAACAAAACAGAAATAAAACTATATCTATAAATATTTTATATAGGGTATATATATACCAAAATGATCGGGGAATATTCCTTTCATTTGAACATTTTCCAAAGGCAAAATCAAACTTTATAAAAATCCATTTTTTCAAATTCAAATAAGATTCAGATTTGAATCCAAATCTTTTGGCATTGTTTCCTCGATATTTTTGGAGTGTCATGTTTACTCCTCTCATACTTTTGATCAAGTATTTATCAGGCTTAGTTTTTGAAATGTTTCCCACATGCCAAAGTTTGAGATTCAAATTCAAAACTCAAAATTCTCTGAAACTTCAAATGACATTCAAATTCAAACAGGATGCATAGGATGCTTAGCTATAATTGTAAAACATTCCAAATAGGAAATTTGGGATGTTACAGTCATCCACCAAATCTGAATATTGTCCTACCCAGTGTACATCGCCCCATTGTGTTGCATAGCAGTGACCACATTTTTGCGTTACCTATGTCGGGCCTGCCTTTGGAAGAATGACGTATTGACATCGCCATCGGAGAGGTATAGCAGACGAGATCTTTGCCTCGCGATAGTTCTTTCAAGCGAGCACAACCCCAACAACTTTTTCTTCGGAAGCTCACGTAGGGCATGTTCCTCCTCCGAGAGGGATCTTGATTCCGCGGCCACATCAAGCCAACCAATAACCTCCATTGCAATCGCAAGCTGCAAGCGAACATTTCCAATCCACCTATCGCTCTAGCTTTGAAGTGCTTTTGCCGTGGCGTGAAGCTTATTATCTAGGACCACAAAGGGATTTCCATCAGCCGGGACCGCATGCCAGGCCTCATGCACCGTGTCCATGAACCCATCGGCTTTGGGCCAGAAGCTCTCAAACTTGAACCGTCGCCCAATCTGGAATTCAGCATCGAGGTTAACTAATAAAGGGCAGTGGTCAGTGAAGGAAATATGCCCTAGAGGCAATAATAAAGTTATTATTTATTTTCTTATGTTCATGATAAATGTTTATTATTCATTCTAGAATTGTATTAACATGAAACTTGATACATGTGTGAATACATAGACAAACAAAGTGTCACTAGTATGCCTCTACTTGACTAGCTCGTTGAATCAAAGATGGTTAAGTTTCCCAGCCATAGACATGAGTTGTCATTTGATTAACGGGATCACATCATTAGAGAATGACGTGATTGACTTGGCCCATTCCGTTAGCTTAGCACTTGATCGTTTAGTATGTTGTTATTGCTTTCTTCATGACTTATACATGTTCCTATGACTATGAGATTATGCAACTCCCGTTTGTCAGAGGAACACTTTGTGTGCTACCAAGCGTCTGGCGTATGCTGGGTGATTATAAAGGTGCTCTACATGTGTCTCTGAAGGTACTTGTTGAGTTGGCGTATTTCGAGATTAGGATTTGTCACTCTGATTGTCGGAGAGGTATCTCTGGGCCCTCTCGGTAATGCACATCACTATAAGCCTTGCAAGAAATGCAACTAATGAGTTAGTTGCGGGATGATGTATTACGGAATGAGTAAAGAGACTTGTCGGTAACGAGATTGAACTAGGTATTGAGATACCGACGATCGAATCTCGGGCAAGTAACATACCGATGACAAAGGGAACAACGTATGTTGTTATGCGGTTTGACCGATAAAGATCTTCGTAGAATATGTAGGAGCCAATATGAGCATCCAGGTTCCATTATTGGTTATTGACCGGAAATGAGTCTCGGTCATGTCTACATAGTTCTCGAACCCGTAGGGTCCGCACGCTTAACGTTTGGTGACGATCGGTAATATGAGTTTATGTGTTTTGATGTACCGAAGGTTGTTCAGAGTCCCAGATGAGATCGGGGACATGACGAGGAGTCTCAAAATGGTCGAGACATAAAGATCGATATATTGGACGACTATATTCGGACATTGGAAAGGTTCCGAGTGATTCGGGTATTTTTTGGAGTACCAGAGAGTTACGGGAATCCGGCGGGGAGTATATGGGCCTTATTGGGCTTTAGGGGAAAGAGAGAGGGGAGGCTGCGCCTCCCCCCCCAAGACTTAGTACAAATTGGACTAGGGGGACGGGCGGCGCCCCCTCCTTCCTTCTCTTCTCTATTCTCTTTCCTTCTCTCCTACTCCTACTACTTGGAAGGCTCCTAGTTCTACTAGGAAAAGGGGAATCCTACTCCCGGTGGGAGTAGGACTCCCATAGGGCGCGCCATAGAGAGGGCCGGCCCTCCCCCTCCTCCACTCCTTTATATACGGGGGAGGGGGCACCCCATAGAGACACAAGTTGATCTGTTGATCTATTCCAGCCGTGTGCGGTGCCCCCCTCCACCATATTCCACCTCGGTCATATCGTAGCGGTGCTTAGGCGAAGCCCTGCGTCGGTAGCATCATCATCACCGTCATCATGCCTTCGTGCTGACGGAACTCTCCCTCGAAGCTCTGCTGGATCGGAGTTCGTGGGACGTCATCGAGCTGAACGTGTGCTGAACTCGGAGGTGTTGTGCGTTCGGTACTTGGATCGGTCGGATCGTGAAGACGTACGACTACATCAACCGCGTTGTCATAACGCTTCCGCTTTTGGTCTACTAGGGTACATGGACACACTCTCCTCTCTCATTGCTATGCATCACCATGATCCTGTGTGTGCGTAGGAATTTTTTTTTGAAATTACTACGTTCCCCAATAGTGGCATCCGAGCCAGGTTTTATGCGTAGATGTTATATGCACGAGAAGAACACAAGTGAGTTGTGGGCGATACAAGTCATACTGCTTACCAGCATTTCGTACTTTGGTTCGGCGATATTGTTGGATGAAGCGGCCCGAACCGACATTACGCGTACGCTTACGCGAGACTAGTTATACCGACGTGCTTTGCACATAGGTGGCTGGCGGGTGTCAGTTTCTCCAACTTTAGTTGAACCGAGTGTGGCTACGCCCGGTCCTTGATAAGGTTAAAGCAACACTAACTTGACGAACTATCGTTGTGGTTTTGATGCGTAGGTAAGAACGGTTCTTGCTCAGCCTATAGGAGCCACGTAAAACTTGCAAGAACAAAGTAGAGGACGTCTAACTTGTTTTTGTAGGGCATGTTGTGATGTGATATGGTCAAGGCATGATGCTATATTTTATTGTATGAGATGATCATGTTTTGTAACCGAGTTATCGGCAACTAGCAGGAGCCATATTGTTGTCGCTTTATTGTATGCAATGAAATCGCCATGTAATTGCTTTACTTTATCACTAAGCGGTAGCGATAGTCGTAGAAGCAATAGTTGGCGAGACGACAACGATGCTACGATGGAGATCAAGGTGTCGCGCCGGTGACGATAGTGATCATGATGGTGCTTCAAAGATGGAGATCACAAGCACAACATGATGATGGCCATATCATATCACTTATATTGATTGCATGTGATGTTTATCTTTTATGCATCTTATTTTGCTTTAATTGATGGTAGCATTATAATATGATCTCTCACTAAATTTCAAGATAAAAGTGTTCTCCCTGAGTATGCACCATTGCCAAAGTTCTTCGTGCCGAGACACCACGTGATGATCGGGTGTGATAAGCTCTACGTCCATCTACAACGGGTGCAAGCCAGCTTTGCACATGCAGAATACTCGGGTTAAACTTGACGAGCCTATCATATGCAGATATGGCCTCGGAACACTGGAGACTGAAAGGTCGAGCGTGAATCATATAGAAGATATGATCAACATAATGGTGTTCACCATTGAAAACTATTCCATCTCACGTGATGATCGGACATGGTTTAGTTGATTTGGATCACGTGATCAGTTAGATGACTAGAGGGATGTCTATCTAAGTGGGAGTTCTTAAGTAATATGATTAATTGAACTTTAATTTATCATGAACTTAGTCCTGGTAGTATTAGCATATCTATGTTGTAGATCAATAGCTTGCGATGTTGCTCCTCGTTTATTTTGATATGTTCCTAGAAGAAAAACTATGTTGAAAAATGTTAGTAGCAATGACACGGATTGGATCCGTGATCTGAGGACTATCCTCATTGCTGCACAGAAGAATTATGTCCTTGATGCACCGCTAGGTGACAGACCGATTGCAGGAGCAAATGTAGACGTTATGAACGTTTGGCAAGCTCGATATGACGACTACTTGATAGTTTAGTGCACCATGCTTTACGGCTTACAATCCAGGCTTCAAAGAAATTTTTGGAATGTCATGGAGCATATAAAATGTTCCAAGAGTTGAAATTAGTATTTCAGACTCATGGCCGTGTCGAGAGGTATGAGACCTCTGACAGTACTTTGCCTAAAAGATGGAGGAGAATAGCTCAACCAGTGAGCATGTGCTCAGATTGTCCGGGTACTACAATTGCTTGAATCAAGTGGGAGTTAATCTTCCAGATAAGATAGTAATTGACAAAGTTCTCTAGTCACTATCACCAAGTTACTAGAACTTCGTGATGAACTATAATATGCAAGGGATGACGAAAACAATTCCCAAGCTCTTCGCGATGCTAAAATCGGCAAAGGTAGAAATCAAGAAAAACATCAAGTGTTGATGGTTGACAAGACCACTAGTTTCAAGAAAAGGGGCAAAGGGAAGAAGGAAAACTTCAAGAAGAACGGCAAGCAAGTTGTTGCTCGAGTGAAGAAGCCCAAGTCTGGGCCTAAGCCTAAGACTAAGTGCTTCTACTGCAAAGGGACTGATCACTGGAAGCGGAACTACCGCAAGTAATTGGCGGATAAGAAGGATGGAAAAATGAACATAGGTATATTTGATATACATATTATTGATGTGTACTTTACTAGTGTTTATAGGAACCCCTCGGTATTTGATATTGGTTCAGTTGCTAAGAGAAGTAACTAGAAACGGGAGTTCAGAATGAACAGCGACTAGTTAAGGGTGAAGTGACGATGTGTGTTGGAAGTAGTTCCAAGATTGATATGATCATCATCGCACACTCCCTATACTTTCGGGATTAGTGTTGAACCTAAATAAAGTGTTATTTGGTGTTTGCGTTGAGCATGAATATGATTTGATCATCTTTATTACAATTCGGTTATTCAGTTAAAGTTAGAGAATAATTGTTGTTCTGTTTACATGAATAAAACTTATATGGTCATACACCCAATGAAAATGGTTTGTTGGATCTCGATCATAGTGATACACATATGCATAATATTGAAGCCAAAAGATGCAAAGTTAATAATTATAGTGCACCTTATTTGTGGCACTGCCGTTTAGGTCATATTGGTGTAAAGCACATGAAGAAACTCCATGCTGATGGAATTTTGAAATCACTTGATGCTTGCGAACCATGCCTTATGGGAAAGATGACTAAGACTCCGTTCTCCGGAACAATGGAGCGAGTGCTACCTCTTGAGCACTGCGTCGGTTTTCCCTTGAAGTGGAAAGGGTAATGCAGTAAAGTAGCGTAACTATTTCCCTCAGTTTTTTAGAACCAAGGTATCAATCCAGTAGGAGGCCACGCTCAAGTACCTCGCACCTACACAAACAAATAAAAACCTTGCAACCAACGCAATAAAGGGGTTGTCAATCCCTTCACGGTCACTTACGAAAGTGGGATCTGATAGATATGATAAGATAATATTTTTGGTATTTTTATAATAAAGATGCAAAGTAAAATAAAAGGCAATAAAAATAACTAAGTGTTGGAAGATTAATAGGATGGAAAATAGACCCGGGGCCATAGGTTTCACTAATGGCTTCTCTCAAGAGCATAAGTATTACGGTGGGTGGACAAATTACTGTTGAGCAATTGATAGAATTGAGCATAGTTATGACAATATCTACGTATGATCATGTATATAGGCATCATGTCCGTGACAAGTAGACTGACTCCTGCCTGCATCTACTACTATTACTCCACACATCGACCGCTATCCAGCATGCATCTAGAGTATTAAGTTCAAAAGAACAGAGTAATGCTTTAAGTAAGATGACATGACGTAGAGGGATAAACTCATGCAATATGATATAAACCCCATATTGTTATCCTCGATGGCAACAATACAATATGTGCCTTGCTGCCCCTACTGTCACTGGGAAAGGACACCGCAAGATTGAACCCAAAGCTAAGCACTTCTCCAATTGCAAGAAAGATCAATCTTGTAGGCCAAACCAAACTGATAATTCTAAGAGACTTGCAAAGATAACCAATCATACATAAAATAATTCAGAGAAGATTCAAATATTGTTCATAGATAAACTTGATCATCAACCCACAATTCATCGGTCTCAACAAACACACTGCAAAAGAAGATTACATCGAATAGATCTCCATGAGAATCGTGGAGAACTTTGTATTGAGATCCAAAGAGAGAGAAGAAGCCATCTAGCTAATAACTGTGGACCCAAAGGTCTGAGGTAAACTACTCACACATCATCGGAGAGGCTATGCTGTTGATGTAGAAGCCCTCCGTGATCAATGCCCCCTCCGGCAGGACGCCGGAAAAGGCCCCAAGATGGGATCTCACGGGTACAGAAGGTTGCGGCGGTGGAATTAGGTTTTCGTGGATGCTTCCGTTGGTTTGGGGGTACGTAGGTATACATAGGAGGAAGAAGTACGTCGGTGGAGCAACATGGGCCCCACAAGGGTGGAGGGCGCGCCCTGATACGGCTCTGTCGTATCTACTTCTCCAAACACTTTTGCCCTTGTTTTGGACTCTAACTTGTATGATATGAATGGACCTAACCCGGACTGACGCTGTTTTCAGCAGAATTGCCATGATGTTGTTTTATGTGTAGAAAACAAAAGTTCTCGGAATGACCTGAAACTCCACGGAATATCTTAGAATAAATTATAAAAAATCCTCGCCAAAGATGAAGAACAGGGGGCCCACACCCTGTCCATGAGGGTGCCCCCCCCCTGCTGGGGCGCCCCCTACCTCGTGGGCCCCCTGGAGACCTTCCGACGCCAACTCCAACTCTATATATTGGCTTTCGGGGAGAAAATATCAGAGAGAAGAAATCATCATGTTTTACGATACGGAGCCTCCGCCAAGCCCTAATCTCTCTCGGGAGGGCTGATCTGGAGTCCGTTCGGGGCTCCGGAGAGGGGGATTCGTCGCCGTCATCATCATCAACCATCCTCCATCACCAATTTCATGATGCTCACCGCCGTGCGTGAGTAATTCCATCGTAGGCTTGCTGGACGATGATGGGTTGGATGAGATTGATCATGTAATCGAGTTAGTTTTGTTAGAGTTTGATCCCTAGTATCCACTATGTTGTGAGATTGATGTTGCTATGACTTTGCTATGCTTAATGCTTGTCAATAGGGCCCGAGTGCCATGATTTCAGATTTGAACCTATTATGTTTTCATGAATATATGTGTGTTCTTGATCCTATCTTGCAAGTCTATAGTCACCTATTATGTGTTATGATCCGACAACCCCGAAGTGACAATAATCGGGATACTTCTCGGTGATGACCATAGTTTGAGGAGTTCATGTATTCACTATGTGCTAATGCTTTGTTCCGGTTCTCTATTAAAAGGAGGCCTTAATATCCCTTAGTTTCCAATAGGAACCCGCTGCCACGGGAGGGTAGGACAAAAGATGTCATGCAAGTTCTTTTCCATAAGCACGTATGACTATTTACGGAATACATGCCTACATTACATTGATGAATTGGAGCTAGTTCTGTGTCACCCTATGTTATGACTATTACATGACGAACCGCATCCGGCATAATTATCCATCACTGATCCGGTGCCTACGAGCTTTCCATATACTGGTTTACGCTTATTTACTTTTCCGTTGCTACTGTTACAATCACTACAAAAATACCAAAAACATTACTTTTGCAGTCTTTACTTTTGTTACCGTTACCACCACTATCATATTACTTTGCTACTAAACACTTTGCTGCAGATACTAAGTTTCCAGGTGTGGTTGAATTGACAACTCAGCTGCTAATACTTGAGAATATTCTTTGGCTCCCCTTGTGTCGAATCAATAAATTTGGGTTGAATACTCTACCCTCGAAAACTGTTGCGATCCCCTATACTTGTGGGTTATCACACCCATGGGGGTAGGCGCGCCCCCCTGCCTCGTGCTCTGCTGGTTGATTTCTTAACGTGGACTCCAAGTCCTCTGGATCACGTTTGTTCCGAAAATCACGTTCCCGAAGGTTTCATTCCATTTGGACTCCGTTTGATATTCTTTTTCTGCGTAACTCTGAAATAGGCAAAAACAGCAATTTTGGGCTGGGCCTCCGGTTAATAGGTTAGTCCCAGAAATAATATAAAAGTATATAACAAAGCCCATTAATCATCCAAAACAGAATATAATCTAGCATGAAGCAATAAAAAATTATAGATACGTTAGAGACGTATCAGCGAGCAGCTGACTTATTGGAAATAATACATACTGACGTATGCGATCCGATGAGTGTTGAGGCTCGCGGCGGGTATCGTTATTTTCTGACCTTCATAGATGATTTGAGCAGATATGGGTATATCTACTTGATGAAACATAAGTCTGAAACATTTGAAAGGTTCATATAATTTCAGAGTGAAAAATCATCGTAACAAGAAAATAAAGTTTCTAGGATCTGATCGTGGAGGAGAATATTTGAGTTACGAGTTTGGTCTTCATTTGAAACAATGCGGAATAGTTTCGCGACTCACGCCACCTGGAACACCACAGCGTAATGGTGTGTCCGAACATCGTAACCGTACTTTATTATGTATGGTGCAATCTATGATGTCTCTTACCGATTTACCACTATTGTTTTGGGGTTATGCATTAGAGACAACTGCATTCACGTTAAAAAGGGCACCATCTAAATCCGTTGAGACGACACCATATGAAGTGTGGTTTGGCAAGAAACCAAAGTTGTCGTTCCTTAAAGTTTGGGGCTGCGATGCTTATATGAAAAAGCTTCAACCTGATAAGCTTAAAATTTGGGTTGAATACTATACCCTCGAAAAATGTTGCGATCCCCTATACTTGTGGGTTATCAAGACCATTTTCTGGCGCCGTTGCCGGGGAGCATAGCTCTATTCTTTGAGTCACTTGGGATTTATATCTGCTGGATACTATGAAGAACTTGAAAGACGCTAAGACAACAATTTATCCCTCAACTACGAGGGGAGGTAAGGAACTGCCATCTAGCTCTGCACTTGATTCACCTTCTGTTATGAGTAAGCTAGCGACACCTAAACATGCTTCTGCTATTCATTCCGATATGTTGCATGTTATTGATGATGCCACTTCTGCTATGCATGATACTTATGATGAAACTACTTCTATGCTTGATACTACTGTGCCCCTTGGTGAATTTCTAGATGAACAAATTTCTAGGTCTAGAGAAAGAGAAATTATTGAAGCTGAATACAATGATGAGAGTGATGATGAAAATATGCCTGCTATTCCTGAGAGTTATCTTTTTGATGCGGAATCTTCTGCAGCTATTTTTGCCTGCCAGGATAGATATGAACTTAAGAGGCTGCTAGCTAAATGGAGTAAAGAATCTCTTAGGGATAGGATGAGACCTGACCCTGCTTTTGCTACTTCACCTATCTGTGTTCCTGATAAGGATTATGAATTATCTGTTGATCCTGATATAATTACTTTGGTAGAATCTGATCTGATCCTTTTTATGGCTATGAATCTGAAATTGTTGTGGCACATCTTACTAAGTTAAATGATATAGCTGCCCTGTTTACTAATGATGAGAGATCGCGCTACTTTTATATACTCAAAATATTTCCGTTCTCATTAAAGGGTGATGCTAAGATATGGTTTAATTCTCTTGATCCCGGTTGTGTGTGTAGTCCCCAGGATATGATTTATTACTTCTCTGCTAAAATATTTCCCTGCCCATAAGAAACAAGCTTCTTTGAGGGAAATATACAACTTCGTGCAAATTAAAGATGAGAGTCTCCCACAAGCTTGGGGGAGGCTTCTCAAGTTGCTTAATGCTTTGCCTGATCATCCTCTTAAGAAACCTGAAATACTTGATATCTTTTATAATGGACTAACCGATGCTTCCAGAGATTACCTGGATAGTTGTGTTGGTTCTCTTTTCAGGAAAAGAACACCGGATGAAGCTGAAATTTTATTGAATAATATGTTGACAAATGAAAATAATTGGGCACCTCCTAAGCCAGCTCCTGAGCCAATTACTGAGCCTATTCCTAAACCAACTCCGAAGAAGAGAGGTGTTCTATTTCTCAGTCCTGAATATATGCAAGAGGCAAATAAATCTATGAAAGAAAAAGGTATTAAAGCTGAAGATGTTAATAATTTACCTTCTATTGAAGAAATACATGGTCTTAATTTACCGCCTGTTGAAGAAGTGTATGATCTCAATCCTTTATTCACTGAAGAACCTCCTGATCCTGATATCCCGACACAGGTAGTAAAGGTAAATTCTCTCTATAGATATGATAAAGCCGAAGTCCCTCCTACTAAAATTGCTAGTCAGTGCTTGGATGAGTTTGATAACTTTATGTTTAAGCAAGATGACTTTAATGCTTATTTTGGTAGACAACTAAAACAAAATACCTTTATGATTAAACGCTTGGGTGATTATATGGCTAATATTAGAGCTGAACTTAAACTTGTTAGCAAACATGCTTCTATGGTTACCACTCAAGTAGAACAAGTACTTAAAGCTCAGAAAGAAGTGCTTGATGAAATGAATAGTAAGAAAAATGATTATGCTGTTAGAGTGGCTACTAGAAGTGGTAGAATGACTCAGGAACCTTTGTATCCTGAAGGCCACCCTAAGAGAATCGAGCAAGATTCTCAGAGAAATAATATTGATGTACCTAGTTCTTCTAAAAGGAAGAAAAAGAAAAATGATAGGACTTTGTAAACTTCTAGTGAACCTATTGCTGAACAACCTGATAATCCAAATGATATCTCTATGTCTGATGCTGAAACACAATCTGGTAATGAACATGAACCTAGTGAAAATGTTAATGATGATGTTCATGATGATGCTCAACCTAGTAATGATAATGATGTAGAAGTTGAACCTGCTGTTGATCTTGATAACCCACAATCAAAGAATAAATGTTATGATAAAAAAGACTTTGTTGCTAGGAAACATGGTAAAGAAAGAGAACCATGGGTTCAGAAACCCATGCCTTTTCCTCCAAAACCATCCAAGAAAAAGGATGATGAGGATTTTTAGCGCTTTGCTCAAATGATTAGACCTATCTTTTTGCGTATGCGATTGACTGATATGCTCAAAATGAATCCTTATGCTAAATATATGAAAGATATTGTTACAAATAAAAGAAAGATACCGGAAGCTGAAATTTCCACCATGCTTGCTAATTATACTTTTAAGGGTGGAATACCAAAGAAACTTGGAGATCCAGGAGTACCTACTATACCATGCTCCATTAAAAGAAATTATGTTAAAACTGATTTGTGTGATCTCGGAGCCGGTGTTAGTGTTATGCCTCTCTCTTTATATCGTAGACTTGATTTGAATAAGTTGACACCTACTGAAATATCTTTGCAAATGGCTGATAAATCAACTGCTATACACTGCCGGTATTTGTGAGGATGTGCTGTTGTGGTTGCAAACATTACTATTTTAACGGACTTTGTTATTCTTGATATTCCCGAGGACGATAGTATGTCTATTATTCTTGGAAGACCTTTCCTTAATACTGCAGGGGCTGTTATTGATTGCAACAAAGGTAATGTCACTTTTCATGTTAATGGTAATGAGCATACGGTACACTTTCGAGAAACAACCTCAAGATCATAGTATCAACTCTATTGGAAAAATTCCATCGATTATATTTGGAGGTTTTGAATTTCCTCTCCCTACTGTCAAGAAGAAATATGATATACTTATTATTGGGGATGTCCATATCCCGTTGAGGTAACATAGTGTTATTGAAATTTCTCGGTTCCATGATTATCGGAATGAGTTTGTTAACAAGACTTGATCAACCTTGTTAGTGGATTCTTTTTATGAGCATGAGATGGATGAAACTAGAAGCACAACCTTCTGTACCCTCTTTATATTTTCTGTTATTTAGTAGAAATAAAGTAAAATAGCATTTTTACATCATTTCACGATTATCCGTGCAATATAAAAATATCCCAAAATAAAAGTCCTCGAATGCCATGCCAATTTAATATGATTTTTTGGAAATATTTGAGGATTTTAGTGCAAAAATTACCGTGGGGGCTGCCACTGGCCACGAGGGTGGAGGCGCGCCCCTGCCTCGTGGGCCCACGGTGGCCCTCCTCCACTTATCCTGCACCCATCTTCTTCCTCTGCCTCCACAAACCCGAAAAACTAACTCAAGCACGAGTTCCAGCCACTTTTGCTGTGATTTTGATCTCCTTGCTCAAAGCACCTCTCATAAAACTGCTTGGGAGATTGTTCCTTGGTATGTGACTCCTCCATTGGTCCAATTAGTTTTTGTTCTAGTGCTTTATTCTTTGCAAATTTTTTCTGCATAGGTGACCATGTTCTTGAGCTTGCATGTCAAATTTATATGGTTCCAAGTAGTTCTAATGCTTGATATATGCTCTAGGCACTTGTATGAGTAGTTGCTATCAGTTTTATTGAAGTTGGTTCACTTTTGTTTGAAGTTACTAAAAATTTCAGATTATTTCAGAAATAATGAAGAGACTTTTGAGGGGCTCGTCGAGCCGAAGCTCGAAGGAAAAACAAAAGGAAGAAGAGCAGAAGCCCAAATTTAATTTGCCTCGCACCGCGGAGGTCCGGCCGTGTGAATGGCCTTCCGATGACTTCTTGAGGAGAGCCGGGATTTATGAGGATTTCTATCTATTAATTGAGAACGCCGGCCTCACCGACTTCCTCCGTGACCAACGGCATCAGTATCTCTTACTCACAAATACTTTTGTGAAGAACTTCTACTTTTTCCCTAAGAAATCACCTCCAACAGTAGAGTTTCATTTATATGACGTTGTTAAGGAGATGCCATTAGCTGAATTTTGCGAGGTTTGCAAAATACCCTTTGAGGGTACCTTAGATGAACCACACCGTAATGAAGTGGAAGCTTTTATTAACATTATCACTGTGGGAGAAACCAGAAAGGTTTCTAATGCAAGAATTACTGGCATACATTTTCCTGTTTTACTCTACTTTGCCTTATTTGCTAGTCGTTGCTTGATA
This sequence comes from Aegilops longissima, assembly GCA_021605205.1. Taxonomy (NCBI): domain Eukaryota; kingdom Viridiplantae; phylum Streptophyta; class Magnoliopsida; order Poales; family Poaceae; genus Aegilops; species Aegilops longissima. The sequence goes on along the minus strand of CM038682.1, from coordinate 126,294,253 downwards.
GGTCGCGGGAACTGTGGAAACCTTAGTGTTCCTGATATTACTATTTTGTTCCATGGTTTATACCGTAATAACTCTGTTAGTATGGGTGGAATTGTTGCTAGACGGTTAAGTCTGAACCATACTAAAAGCCCCATCTTTGGAGGCATTTATGCTTCACGCCTAGCTGAATATTTTGAAATACCTATTAGGCATGAGGAGAAAGAAGAAACAGCGTTGCCCCGTGCTTATTTAGATTATAAGAGTATGCTAGCGCATGATTTTCTTATTAAGAGTCGCGATGGGGAGCTCAAATATAAATTGTACTTTGATAAACATCACCCTGAGACTATTACTTTGCCTGCTCCCTCTTTGTTTAACTTGTCTACAGGTCCTTACATTGTTCCGTGGGCGGCTGTTCAAGCCTATCGGAATCCTGCACCAGCCCCGGAACTGGAACCACAAGATGAGCCTCCATGACAGTCTGTTTATTCTTGGGATCCTGAGGCGGTTGCCGGCCGATGGCGATCGAGTCCTCCTCATCACATTATGATCCCAACTATTCTTCATCGTGATCGACCCAGCTACACCTACGGGTATCCGCCAGGCTATCCACGGCAATAGACCAACTTAGGCCAAAATCCTAAGCTTGGGGGAGTACGTATTTCTCACCGACATTACATTTATGCTCACACACACTCATTGCTAGATGTCGGTGCTCATACTCTTTCACTGTAATATCCATGCTAGTTTATTTTCCTTTTTCCTGCTTTCTTCTTGTGTGTTTAATAAACCTTAAGAAAAACCCAAAAAAATTATTTCCCGTTCTTCTTTTGCTTGTTGGGAGCTTTCCCGTGTAAATAGTATTTATTTCTTTTCTTTTCTTTGGGGGTCAGTAGGAGAAGACCATGATTAAATTGTTGTAGTGACTCTTATATGCATCATTGTTGATTTAACCAAGAGCCCGTATTGCCTTGCCTTCTCCTGTTTATTGAATGCTCGTGGATTCCAGCTTAGTCCAATGCACGTGCACTCTTATTATTATTCACATTGTTCGGTCGTGCAAGTGAAAGGCAATTATGATGACATATATGATGGACTGACTGAGATGGGAAAAGCTGGTATGAACTCGACCTCTTTTGTTTTTGTAAATATGATGAGTTCATCGTTCTTGATTCAGCTTATTATTAATAAACATGTTTGCAATGACAATTAGAGATCATAGTTGCTTGTGCCATGCCTGATTAGCTATGAGTTATAATGGTTTACCTTGCATGCCAACATGCTATTAAAATGGTTGTGATGTGGTATGATGGGGTGGTATCCTCCTTTGAATGATTTAAGTGACTTGACTTGGCACATGTTCACGCATGTAGTTGAAACAAATCAATATAGCCTTCATGATATTTATGTTCATGGTGGATTATATCCTACTCATGCTTGTATTCAATGTTTATTAATTTTGATGCATGTTCATGACTATTGCCGCTCTCTAGTTGGTCGCTTCCCAGTCTTTTGCTAGCCTTCACTTGTACTAAGCGGGAATACTGCTTGTGCATCCAACCCCTTAAACCCCAAAGTTATTCCATATGAGTCCACTATACCTTCCTATATGCGGTATCTACCTGCCGTTACAAGTAAATTTGTATGTGCCAAACTCTAAACCTTCAAATAAACATTCTGATTTGTATGCTCGAATAGCTCATATATCAACTAGGGCTGCCCTTATCTTCCGTGTTAGGCGGGTTATTCTAAAGAGGAGTGGACTCCGCTCCTTACTCACGAGAAAATGGCTGGTCACCGGGATGCCCAGTCCCATGATTTATGCAAACTAAATCAAAATAATTGCAAACAAAACTCCCCCTGGGACTCGTTGAATGTTGGAGGCACTCGTTGTTTCGAGCAAGCCATGGATTGATGCTTGTGGAGGAGGGGGAGTATAAACTTTCCCATTCTGTTTGGGAACCGCCTATAATTTTTTTAGCATGGAAGATATCGTCATCTCTTAGTTGTTATGTTGACAATGAAAGTATGCCGCTCAAAATATAATTTATCTCTATTTCAAAATCGAGCTCTGGCACCTCTACAAATCCCTGCTTCCCTCTACGAAGGGCCTATCTATTTACTTTTATGTTGAGTCATCGCCCTCTTATTAAAAGCACTAGCTGGAGAGCACAGCTGTCATTTGCATTCATTAATGTTAATTTATATCGGGTATGACTATGATTGGATCTCTTTTACCATGAATTACAATGTCTAGTCAGTCCTTGATCTTTGAAGGTGCTCTGCATTTATGTTTTGCAGTCTCAGAAAGGGCTAGCGAGATACCATCTTGTTAAATCATATTACGATTATTTTGAGAAAGTGTTGTCATCCGAGATTTGTTATTATGGCTTGCTAGCTGATTATGTTATTGATATGAGTAAACATGAGACCTGAGAATTATTGCAAATGTGGTTAGTTATGATCTTTGTTGAAAACCTAAATGCTGGCTTGACATAAGTACAACAAGAGCAAACAGAGTTTGTAAAAGTTTTTCTTTTTCTCTTTCTGTTTGTCAACTGAATTGCTTGAGGACAAGCAAGGGTTTAAGCTTGGGGGACACTTTTTCCCTTGTTTTGGACTCTAACTTGTATGATATGAATGGAACTAACCCGGACTGACGATGTTTTCAGCAGAATTGCCATGATGTTGTTTTATGTGCAGAAAACAAAAGTTCTCGGAATGACCTGAAACTCCACGGAATATCTTAGAATAAATAATAAAAAATCCTCGCCAAAGATGAAGACCAGGGGCCCACACCTGTCCACAAGGGTGGGCGCCCCCCCCTCTGGCGCGCCCCTACCTCGTGGGCCCCTCGAGGCCTTCCGACGCCAACTCGAACTCTATATATTGGCTTTCGGGGAGAAAAAAATCAGAGATAAGAAATCATCACGTTTTACGATACGGAGCCGCCGCCAAGCCCTAATCTCTCTCGGGAGGGCGGATCTGGAGTCTGTTCGGGGCTTCGGAGAGAGGGATTCATCGCCGTCGTCATCATCAACCATCCTCCATCACCAATTTCATGATGCTCACCGCCGTGCGTGAGTAATTCCATCGTAGGCTTGCTGGACGGTGATGGGTTGGATGAGATTTATCATGTGATCGAGTTAGTTTTGTTAGAGTTTGATCCCTAGTGTCCACTATGTTCTGAGATTGATGTCGCTATGACTTTGCTATGCTTAATGCTTGTCACTAGGGCCCGAGTGCCATGATTTCAGATCTGAACCTATTATGTTTTCATGAATATATGTGTGTTCTTGATCCTATCTTGCAAGTCTATAGTCACCTATTATGTGTTATGATCCGACAACCTCAAGTGACAATAATCGGGATACTTTCGGTGATGACCATAGTTTGAGGAGTTCATGTATTCACTATGTGCTAATGCTTTGTTCGGTTCTCTATTAAAAGGAGGCCTTAATATCCCTTAGTTTCCATTAGGACCCCGCTGCCACGGGAGGGTAGGACAAAAGATGTCATGCAAGTTCTTTTCCATAAGCACATATGACTATTTACGGAATACATGCCTACATTACATTGATGAATTGGAGCTAGTTACTGTGTCACCCTATGTTATGGTGAAACATGACGAACCGCGTCGGCATAATTATCCATCACTGATCCGGTGCCTCTGAGCTTTCCATATCTGGTTTACGCTTATTTACTTTTCCGTTGCTCTTTGTTACAATCACTACAAAAATACCAAAAACATTACTTTTGCAGTCTTTACTTTTGTTACCGTTACCACCACTATCATATTACTTTGCTACTAAACACTTTGCTGCAGATACTAAGTTTCCAGGTGTGGTTGAATTGACAACTCAGCTGCTAATACTTGAGAATATTCTTTGGCTCCCCTTGTGTCGAATCAATAAATTTGGGTTGAATACTCTACCCTCGAAAACTGTTGCGATCCCCTATACTTGTGGGTTATCACGCCCATGGGGGTAGGCGCGCCCCCCTGCCTCGTGCTCTGCTGGTTGATTTCTTGACGTGGACTCCAAGTCCTCTGGATCACGTTTGTTCCGAAAATCACGTTCCCGAAGGTTTCATTCCATTTGGACTCCGTTTGATATTATTTTTCTGCGTAACTCTGAAATAGGCAAAAACAACAATTTTGGGCTGGGCCTCCGGTTAATAGGTTAGTCCCAGAAATAATATAAAAGTATATAACAAAGCCCATTAATCATCCAAAACAGAATGTAATCTAGCATGAAGCAATAAAAAATTATAGATACGTTAGAGACGTATCAGCGAGCAGCTGACTTATTGGAAATAATACATACTGACGTATGCGATCCGATGAGTGTTGAGGCTCGCGGCGGGTATCGTTATTTTCTGACCTTCATAGATGATTTGAGCAGATATGGGTATATCTACTTGATGAAACATAAGTCTGAAACATTTGAAAGGTTCATATAATTTCAGAGTGAAAAATCATCGTAACAAGAAAATAAAGTTTCTAGGATCTGATCGTGGAGGAGAATATTTGAGTTACGAGTTTGGTCTTCATTTGAAACAATGCGGAATAGTTTCGCGACTCACGCCACCTGGAACACCACAGCGTAATGGTGTGTCCGAACATCGTAACCGTACTTTATTATGTATGGTGCAATCTATGATGTCTCTTACCGATTTACCACTATTGTTTTGGGGTTATGCATTAGAGACAACTGCATTCACGTTAAAAAGGGCACCATCTAAATCCGTTGAGACGACACCATATGAAGTGTGGTTTGGCAAGAAACCAAAGTTGTCGTTCCTTAAAGTTTGGGGCTGCGATGCTTATATGAAAAAGCTTCAACCTGATAAGCTCAAACCCAAATCGGAGAAATGTGTCTTCATAGGATACCCAAAGGAGAAAGTTGGGTACACCTTCTATCACAGATCCGAAGGCAAGACATTCATTGCTAAGAATGGATCCTTTCTAGAGAAGGAGTTTCTCTCGAAAGAAGTGAGTGGGACGAAAGTAGAACTTGATGAGGTAACTGTACCTGCTCCCTTATTCGAAAGTAGTTCATCATAGAAATCTGTTCCTGTGACTCCTACACCAATTATTGATGAAGCTAATGATGATGATCATGTAACTTCTTCAGATCAAGTTACTACCGAACCTCGTAGGTCAACCAGAGTGAGATCCGCACCAGAGTGGTACGGTAATCCTGTTCTGGAGGTCATGTTACTTGACCATGAAGAACCTACGAACTATGAGGAAGCGATGATGAGCCCAGATTCCGCGAAATGGTTTGAGGCCATGAAATCTGAGATGGGATCCATGTATGAGAACAAAGTATGGACTTTGGTTAACTTGCCCGATGATCGGCAAGCCATAGAAAGTAAATGGATCTTCAAGAGGAACACAGATGCTGATAGTAGTGTTACTACCTACAAAGCTAGACTTGTCGAAAAAGGTTTTTGACAAAGTTCAATGTGTTGACTACGATTAGATTTTCCACTCGTATCGATGCTTAAAGTATGTCCGGATCATGTTAGCAATTGCCGCATTTTATGAAATCTGGCAAATGGATAAGAAAACTGCAATCCTTAATGGATTTGTTAAAGAAGAATTGTATATGATGCAACCAGAAGGTTTTTTCAATCCTAAAGGTGCTAACAAAAATGTGCAAGCTCCAGCGATCCATCTATGGACTGGTGCAAGTATCTCGGAGTTGGAATATATGCTTTGATGAGTTTATCAAAGCATATAGTTTTATTCAGACTTGCGGTGAAGCATGTATTTACAACAAAGTGAGTGGGAGCACTACAACATTTCTAATAAGTATATGTGAATGACATATTGTTGATCGGGAATAATGTAGAATTTTTCTGGAAATCATAAAGGAGTATTTGAAAGGAGTTTTTCAAAGAAAGACCTCGGTGAAGCTGCTTACTTATTGAGCATCAAGATCTATAGAGATAGATCAAGACGCTTGATAAGTTTTTTCAATGAGTACATACCTTGACAAGATTTTGAAGTAGTTCAAAATGGAACAGTCAAAGAAAGAGTTCTTGCCTGTGTTACAAGGTGCGAAATTGAGTAAGACTCAAAGCCCAACCACGGCAGAAGATAGAAAGAGAATGAAAGTCATTCCCTATAGGTTCTATAAAGTATGCCATGCTGTGTACCAGATCTATTGTATACCCTACACTCAGTTTGGCAAGGAAGTACAATAGTGATCTAGGAGTAGATCACTGGACAGCGGTCAAAATTATCCTTAGTGGAATAAGGATATGTTTCTCGATTATGGAGGTGACAAAAGGTTCGTCGTAAAGGGTTACGTCGATGCAAATTTTGACACTGATCCAGATGACTCTAAGTCTCAATCTGAATGCATATTGAAAGTGGGAGCAATTAGCTAGAGTAGCTCCGTGCAGAGCATTGTTGACATAGAAATTTGCAAAATACATACGGATCTGAATATGGCAGACCCGTTGACTAAACTTCTCTCACAAGCAGAACATGATCACACCTTAGTACTCTTTGGGTGTTAATCACATAGCGATGTGAACTATATTATTGACTCTAGTAAACCCTCTGGGTGTTGGTCACATGACGATGTGAAACTATGGGTGTTAATCACATGGTAATGTGAACTATCGGTGTTCAATCACATGGTGATGTGAACTAGATTACTGACTCTAGTGCAAGTGGGAGACTGAAGGAAATATGCTCTAGAGGCAATAATAAAGTTATTATTTATTTCCTTATTTTCATGATAAACGTTTATTATTCATGCTAGAATTGTATTAACCGGAAACTTGATACAAGTGTGAATACATAGACAAACAGAGTGTCACTAGTATGCCTCTACTTGACTAGCTCGTTGAATCAAAGATGGTTAAGTTTCCTAGCCATAGACATGAGTTGTCATTTGATTAACGGGCTCACATCATTAGAGAATGATGTGATTGACTTGACCCATTCCGTTAGCTAAGCACTTGATCGTTTAGTATGTTGCTATTTGATACGTCTCCGTCGTATCTACTTTTCCAAACACTTTTGCCGTTGTTTTCGACTCTAACTTGCATGATTTGAATGGAACTAACCTGGACTGACGCTGTTTTCAGCAGACTTTCCATGGTGTTATTTATGTGCAGAAACAAAAGTTCTCGGAATGATCTGAAACTCCACGGAACATATTTTTGGAAAATATTAAAAATACTGGAAGAAGAATCCACGTCAGGGGGGCCTCCACCTGTCCACGAGGGTGGTGGGCGCGCCTGACCCCCGGGCGCGCCCCGTGCCTCGTGGGCCCCCTGTTACTCCACCGACCTCAACTCCAACTCCATATATTCGTATTTGGGGAGAAAAAAATTAGAGAGAAGGATTCATCGCGTTTTACGATACGGAGCCGCCGCCAAGCCCTAAAACCTCTTGGGAGGGCTGATCTGGAGTCCGTTCGGGGCTCCGGAGAGGGGAATCCGTCGCCATCGTCATCATCAACCATCCTCCATCACCAATTTCATGATGCTCACCACCGTGCATGAGTAATTCCATCGTAGGCTTGCTGGACGGTGATGGGTTGGATGAGATTTATCATGTAATCGAGTTAGTTTTGTTAGGGTTTTATCCCTAGTATCCACTATGTTCTAAGATTGATGTTGCTATGACTTTGCTATGCTTAATGCTTGTCACTAGGGCCCGAGTGCCATGATTTTAGATCTGAACCTATTATGTTCTCATGAATATATGTGAGTTCTTGATCCTATCTTGCAAGTCTATAGTCACCTACTATGTTATATGATCCGGCAACCCCGAAGTGACAATAATTGGGACCACTCCCGGTGATGACCGTAGTTTGAGGAGTTCATGTATTCACTATGTGTTAATGCTTTGGTCCGGTACTCTATTAAAAGGAGGCCTTAATATCCCTTAGTTTCCATTAGGACCCCGCTGCCATGGGAGGGTAGGACAAAAGATGTCATGCAAGTTCTTTTCCATAAGCACGTATGACTATATTCGGAATACATGCCTACATTACATTGATGAATTGGAGCTAGTTCTGTGTCACCCTATGTTATGATTGTTACATGATGAACCGCATCCGGCATAATTCTCCATCAACGATCCAATGCCTACGAACTTTTCACATATTGCTTTTCGCTTATTTACTTTTCCGTTGCTACTGTTACAATCACTACAAAACCCAAAAATATTACTTTTGCTACCGTTACCGTTACTTCCGTATTACTTTGCTACTAAATACTTTGCTGCAGATACTAAGTTATCCAGGTGTGGTTGAATTGACAACTCAGCTGCTAATACTTGAGAATATTCTTTGGCTCCCCTTGTGTCGAATCAATAAATTTGGGTTGAATACTCTACCCTCGAAAACGGTTGCAATCCCCTATACTTGTGGGTTATCAGGACTATTTTCTGGCGCCGTTGCCGGGGAGCATAGCTCTATTCTTTGAGTCACTTGGGATTTATATCTGCTGTTCACTATGAAGAACTTGAAAGACGCAAAAACCAAAATTTATCCCTCAACTACGAGGGGAGGTAAGGAACTGCCATCTAACTCTGCACTTGATTCACCTTCTGTTTTGTGTAAGCTTGCGACACCTAAACCTGCTTCTGCTATTAATTCTGATATGTCGCATATTATTGATGATGCCACTTCTGCTATGCATGATACTTATGATGAAACTACTTCTATGCTTGATACTACTGTGCCACTTCGTGAATTTCTTGATGAACAACTTGCTAGGGTTAGAGAGAATGAAATTATTGAAACTGATAATATTGAAGATAGTGATGATGAAGACTCTCCCGCTAATAAATATGAATTACCTTTGTTCCTGAGGGTTATGTTATGAATGAAGAAGCTGCTAGAGCTATTTTAGCTTGCAATGATAGATATGAACTTAAGAAGTTATTAGCTAAATGGAAGCAGCAATCTCTTAATGCTTGAATGAAACCTGGCCCTGCTTTTGCTACTTCACCTATCTGTGTTACTGAGAAGGATTATGAATTCTTTGTTGATCCTGATATAATTACTTTGGTTGAATCTGATCCTTTTTATGGCTATGAATCTGAAACTGTTGTGGCACATCTTACTAAATTAAATGATATAGCCACCATGTTCACTAATGATGAGAGAACTCACTACTTCTATGTCCTTAAAATATTTCCGTTCTCATTAAAGGGTGATGCTAAGATATGGTTTAATTCTCTTGATCCTGGTTGTGTGCGTAGTCCCCAGGATATGATTTATTACTTCTCTGCTAAATATTTCCCTGCTCATAAGAAACAAGCTGCTTTAAGAGATATATATAATTTTGTGCAAATTGAAGAAGAGAGTCTCCCACAAGCTTGGGGGAGGCTTCTCCAATTACTTAATGCTTTGCCTGATCATCCTCTCAAGAAAAATGAAATGCTTGATATCTTTTATAATGGACTAACCGATGTTTCCAGAGATTACCTGGATAGTTGTGTTGGTTCTGTTTTCACGGAAAGAACACCGGATGAAGCTGAAATTCTATTGAATAATATGTTGACAAATGAAAATAATTGGACACTTCCTGAGCCAACTCATGAGCCTATTCCTAAACCAACTCCGAAGAAAAGGGGTGTTCTATTTCTCAGTCCTGAAGATATGCAAGAGGCAAAGAAATTTATGAAAGAAAAGGGTATTAAAGCTGAAGATATTAAGAATTTACCTCCTATTGAAGAAATACATGGTCTTAGTTTACCGCCTGTTGAACAAACATATGATCTTAATCCATCACCTATTGAATAAACTCATCGTCTTGATAACCCGACACAGCTAGTAAAGGTAAATTCACTCTATAGATATGATAAAGCTGAAATCCCTCCTACTAAGTTTGCTAGCCAATGTTTGGATGAGTTTGATAACTTTATGGTTAAGCAAGAAGATTTTAATGCTTATTTTGGTAGAAAATTAAAACAAAACTCTTATATGCTTGAACACTTGGGTGATTATATGTCAAGAGTTAAAGGTGAACATAAACTCATTAGTAAACATGCTTCTATGGTTACCACTCAAGTAGAACAAGTACTTAAGGCTCAGAATGATTTTCTCAATGAATTAAATAGTAAGAATAATGATTTTGTTGTTAGAGTGGCTACTAGAACTGGTAGAATGACTCAGGAACCTTTGTATCCTAAAGGCCACCCTAAGAGAATTGAGCAAGATTCTCAGAGAAATAATATAGATGCACCTAGTCCTTCTAAGAAGAAGCAAAAGAAAAATTATAGGACTTTGCATGCTTCTAGTGAACCTATTGTAGACACACCTAAGAATCCAAACGATATTTCTATCTCTGATGCTGAAACACAATTTGGTAATGAACATGAACCTAGTGATAATGTTAATGATGATGTTCATGTTGATGCTCAACCTAGTAATGACAATGATGTAGAAATTGAACCTGTTGTTGATCTTGATAACCCACAATCAAAGAATCAACGTTATGATAAGAGAGACTTTGTTGCTAGGAAGCACGGTAAAGAAAGGGAGCCATGGGTTCAGAAACCCATGCCTTTTCCTCCCAAACCATCCAAGAAAAAGGATGATGAGGATTTTGAGCGCTTTGCTGAAATGATTAGACCTATCTTTTTGCGTATGCAATTAACTGATATGCTCAAAATGAATCCTTATGCTAAGTACATGAAAGAAATTGTCACTAATAAAAGAAAGATACCGGAAGTTGAAATTTCCACCATGCTTGCTAATTATACTTTTAAGGGTGGAATACCTAAGAAACTTGGAGATCCAGGAGTACCAACTATACCATGCTCCATTAAAAGAAACTATGTTAAAACTGCTTTATGTGATCTTGGAGCCGGTGTTAGTGTTATGCCTCTCTCTTTATATCGTAGACTTGACTTGAATAAGTTGACACCTACTGAAATATGTTTGCAAATGGCTGATAAATCAACTGCTATACCTGTCGGTATTTGTGAGGATGTGCCTGTTGTGGTTGCAAACGTTATATTTTAACGGACTTTGTTATTCTTGGTATTCCCGAGGACGATAGTATGTCTATTATTCTTGGAAGACCCTTTTTGAATACTGCAGGGGCTGTTATTGATTGCAACAAAAGCAATGTCACTTTTCATGTTAATGGTAATGAGCATACGGTACACTTTCCGAGGAAGCAACCTCAAGTTCATAGTATCAACTCTATTGGAAAAATTCCATCGATAATTTTGGAGGTTTTGAATTTCCTCTTCCTGCTGTCAAGAAGAAATATGATATTCTTATTATTGGGGATGTGCATATCACCGTTGAGGTAACATAGTGTTATGCAAAATTTCTCCGGTTCCATGTTATTCGGAATGAGTTTGTTAACAAGACCTGATCAACCTTGTTAGTGGATTCCTTTTGATGAGCATGAGATGGATGAAACTAGAAGGCGCAACCTTCTGTACCCTCCTTTTAACTTCTGTTATTTAGTTGAAATAAAGCAAAATAGTATTTTCCTGTCTGTTTTTTGAATTATCCGTGCAATATAAGAATACCCCGAAAATAAAAGTTCTCCAAATGCCCTGCCAATTTAATATGATTTTTATGGAATATTTGAGAATATCTGGCACTGAGAACACAGCAGGGGGAGCAAGCACCTGGCCACGAGGGTCCAGGGCGCGCCCCCTGCCTCGTGGGCCCATGTTAGCTCCCCTCCACTTATTCCTGCACCCACACACTTCTTCTTCCTTCCAAAAAAAATCACCATCCAGCTCAAGCATGAGTTCTAGCTCATTTTGCTGCGATTTTCGATCTCCTTGCTCAAAGCACTTCTCACAAAACTGCTGGGGGGGTTGTTCCTTGGTATGTGACTCCTCCATTGGTCCAATTAGTTTTTTCCTAGTGCTTTATTCATTGCAAATTTGTGCTGCCTAGGTGACCATGTTCTTGAGCTTGCATGTCAAATTTATATGGTTCTAAGTAGTTCTAATGCATGATATAGGCCCTAGGCACTTGTAGGAGTAGTTGCTATCAATTTTGTTGAGCTTGGTTCACTTTTATTTGAAGTTACTAAAAAATTTAGAATTTTTCAGAAAATAATGAAGAGATTTTTGAGGGGCTCATCGAGCCGAAGATCGAAGGAAAAGCAAGGTGAAGAAGCTGAGAGGCCCAAATATAATTTGCCTCGCACCGCGGAGGTCCGGCCGTGTGAATGGCCTTCCAATGATTTCTTGAGAGCATCCAGGATTTATGATGATTTTTATGAATTGGCTGACAATGCAGGCCTCACCGACTTCCTCTGCGACCAATGCGAACAGTATCTCTTACTCACCTATACTTTTGTGCAAAACTTCTACTATTATCCTAAGGAACCACCTCCTTCAGTAGAGTTTCATTTATATGATGTGGTTAAGAAGATATCACTAGATGAATTTTTCAAGGTTTGCCAAATACCTTTCGAGGGTAGTTTAGAGGAACCACATCGTAAAGATGTGGATGGGTTTATTGACACTATTACTGTAGGGGAAACTGGGAAGGTTTCCGATGCAAGAATCACTAGCATACATTTCCCAGTTTTACGCTACTTTGCAATATTTGCTAGTCGTTGTTAATCAGTCGCGGAAACTATGGAAACCTTAGTGTTCCTGATATTATGATTTTGTTCCATGGTTTATTTTGTGATAACTCTGTTAGTATGGGCGGTATTATTGCTAAACGGTTAAGTCTGAACCATACAAAGGGCCTCATCTTTGGAGGTATTTACGCTTCACGCCTTGCTGCACACTATAACATACCTATTAGGCACTATGAAAAAGAAGAAAAATCACTGCCCACTATTTACTTAGATTATAAGAGTATGGTAGCGCATGATTTTATTGTTAAGAATAGGGAAGGGGCGCTTAAATACAAATTGTTCTTTGATAAACATCACCCTGAGACTATTACCTTGCCTGCTCCTTCCTTGTTTGATTTATCTGCAGGTCCGTATCTCGTTCCGCTGGCGGCCATTCACGCCTACCGGAACCCTACATCAGCCACAGAGCCGGAGCCGGAACCACAATTTGATCCTCCACGACGATCTAATTACTAGTGGGATCCGGAGATGATTGCCAACCAGTGGCAATCAGAGTCTTCTTCATCTCAGTACGACCCCAACTACAACTTTGTATAGCCGCCAGGCCATCCGTGGCAATAAACCAACTTAGGCCAAAAGCCTAAACTTGGGAGGGTACGTATTTCTCACCGACATTACATTTATGTTCACACACTCATTGCTAGTTGTCGATGCTCATACTCTTTCATTGTACTATACATGCTAGTTTATTTTCTTTTTTCTTGCTTTCTTCTTGTGTGTTTGTTAAATCTTAAGAAAAACTAAAAAAATTAGTGATAGCTTTAGCTAGTTTACTTTTCTTGCTGTAGTAGTAATAATTAAAAAGAAAACCCAAAAAGATTTCCCGTTCTTCTTTTGCTTGTTGGGAGCTTTCCGGTGTAAATAGTTTTATTTCTTTTCTTTTCTTTGGGGGTCGATAGGAGAAGACCATATTTAAATTGTTGAAGTGGCTCTTATATGCATTATTGTTGATTTAACCAAGAGCCCATATTGTCTTGTCTTCTCCTGTTTATTGAATGCTCGCAGATTCCAGCTTAGTCCAATGCAAGTGCACTATTATTATTATTCACATCGTTTGGTCGTGCAAGTGAAAGGCAATTATGATGATATATGATGGACTGATTGAGATGAGAGAAGTTGGTATGAACTCGACCTCTCTTGTTTTTGTAAATATGATTAGTTCATCGTTCCTGATTCAGCCTATTATGAATGAACATGTTTGCAATGACAATTAGAGATCATAGTTGCTCGTGCCATGCTTGATTAGCTATGAGTTATAATGGTTTACCTTGTGTGCCAAAATGCTATTAAAATGGTTGTGATGTGGTATGATGGGGCGGTATCCTCCTTTGAACGATTTAAGTGACTCAACTTGGCACATGTTCACACATGTAGTTGAAACAAATCAACATAGCCTTCACGATATTTATGTTCATGGTGGATTATATCCTACTCATGCTTGTACTCAATTTTTATTAATTTTAATGCATGTTCATGACTGTTGTCGCTCTCTAGTTGGTCGTTTCCCAATCTTTTGCTAGCCTTCACTTGTACTAAGCGGGAATACTGCTTGTGCATCCAATTCCTTAAACCCCAAAGTTATGCCATATGAGTCCACTATACCTTCCTATATGCGGTATCTACCTACCGTTCCAAGTAAATTTTTATGTGCCAAACTCTAAACTTTCAAATGAAATTCTGTTTTGTATGCTCGAATAGCTCATGTGTCAACTAGGGTTGTCCGTATCTTCCATGCTAGGCGGGTTATTCTCAAGAGGAGTGGACTCCGCTCCTCACTCACGAGAAAATGACTGGTCACCGGGATGCCCAGTCCCATGCTTTATGCAAATCAAATCAAAATAATTGCAAACAAAACTCCCCCTGGGACTGTTGTTAGTTGGATGCACTCGTTGTTTCGAGCAAGCCAAGGATTGATGCTTGTTGGTGGAGGGGGAGTAAAAACTTTACCATTCTGTTTGGGAACCGCCTATAATGTGTGTACTATGGAAGATATCGCCATCTCTTGGTTGTTATGTTGACAATGAAAGTATGCCGTTCAAAATATTACTTATCTCTATTTCAAAACCGAGCTCTAGCACCTCTACAAATCCCTGCTTCCCTCTGCGAAGGGTCTATCTATTTACTTTCATATTGATTCATCACCCTCTTATTAAAAGCACCAGCTGGAGAGCACCGCTGTCATTTGCATTCATTACTATTAATTTATATTGGGTATGACTATGACTGGATCTCTTTTACCATGAATTACAATGTCTAGTCAGTCCTTGATCTTTAAAGGTGCTCTGCATTTATGTTTTGCGGTCTCAGAAAGGGCTGACGAGATACCATCTCGTTATATCATATTATGATTGTTTTGAGAAAGTGTTGTCATCCGAGATTTATTATTATTGCTCGCTAGTAGATTATGCCATTTATATGAGTAAACATGAGACCTAAGAGTTATTGTGAATGTGGTTAGTCATAATCTTTGCTGAAAACTTGAATGCTGGCTTTACATATTAACAACAACAAGAGCAAACAGAGTTTGTAAAAGTTTTTCTTTATCACTTTCAGTTTATTAACTGAATTTCTTGAGGACAAGCAAAGGTTTAAGCTTGGGGGAGTTGACACGTCTCCGTCGTATCTACTTTTCCAAAAACTTTTGCGCTTGTTTTGTACTCTAACTTGCATGATTTGAATGGAACTAACCCGGACTGACGTTGTTTTCAGCAGACTTTCCATGGTGTTATTTATGTGCAGAAACAAAAGTTCTCGGAATGATCTGAAACTCCACAGAACATATTTTTGGAAAATATTAAAAATACTGGAAGAAGAATCCACGTCAGGGGGGCCTCCACCTGTCCACGAGGGTGGAAGGTGCGCCTGCCCCCCTGGGCGCGCCCCCTGCATCGTGGGCCCCTTGTTGCTCCACCGACCTCAACTCCAACTCCATATATTCGTGTTCGGAGAGAAAAAAATTTAGAGAGAAGGATTCATCGTGTTTTACGATACGGAGCCGCCGCCAAGCCCTAAAACCTCTTGGGAGGGCTGATCTGGAGTCCGTTCGGGGCTCCGGAGAGGGGAATCCGTCGCCGTCGTCATCATCAACCATCCTCCATCACCAATTTCATGATGCTCACCGCCGTGCTGAAGGAAATATGCCCTAGAGGCAATAATAAAGTTATTATTTATTTCCTTATATCATGATAAATGTTTATTATTCATGCTAGAATTGTATTAACCGGAAACATAATACATGTGTGAATATATAGACAAACAGTATGTCACTAGTATGCCTCTACTTGACTAGCTTGTTAATCAAAGATGGTTATGTTTCCTAACCATGAACAAGGAGTTGTTATTTGATTAACAAGGTCACATCATTGGTTGAATGATCTGATTGACATGACCCATTCCGTTAGCTTAAACACTTGATCGTTTAGTATGTTAATGCTTTCTTCATGACCCATACATGTTCCTGTAACTATGAGATTATGCAACTCTCGTTTACCGGAGGAACACTTTGGTACTACCAAGCGTCTGGCGTGGCTGGGTGATTATAAAGGAGTACTACAGGTGTCACCAAAGGTACTTGTTGGGTTGGCGTATTTGAGATTAGGTTTTGTCACTCCGATCGTCGGAGAGGTATCTCTAGGCCTTCTCGGTAATACACATCACCTAAGCCTTGCAAGCATTACAACTAATGAGTTAGTTGTGAGATGATGTATTACGGAGCGAGTAAAGAGACTTACGGTAGCGAGATTGAACTAGGTATTGGATACCGGCGATCAAATCTCGGGTAAGTAACATACCGATGACAAAGGGAACAACGTATGTCGTTATGCGGTTTGACCGATAAAGATCTTCGTAGAATATGTAGGAACCAATATGGGCATCCAGGTTCCGCTATTGGTTATTGACCAGAATGGTTCTAGGTCATGTCTACATAGTTCTCGAACCCGTAGGGTCCGCACGCTTAACGTTTCGATGACAGATCATAATGAGTTTATAAGTATTGATGCACGAAGGTTGTTGAGTCCGGATATGATCACGGACATGACGAGGAGTCTCGAAATGGTCGAGACATAAAGATTGATATATTGGAAGCCTACATTTGGACATCGGAATGTTCGGGTGAAATCGGGATTTTACGAGATGCAGGAGGTTACGGAACCCCGAGAGGTCAATGGGCCTTAATGGGCCATAGGAGAAGAGGAAGGGCAGCCCAAGGTGGGCTGCGCCCCTCCCCTCTAGTCCGAATAGGACAAGGAAAGGGGCGCCCTTCCCCTTCTCCCTCCTCCAAACCTAGTCCAACTAGGAAGGGGGAGTCCTACTCCGGTGGGAGTAGGACTCCTCCTTAATGCGCCTCCTATAGGGCGGCCACCTTCCCTTGTCTCCTTTATATCTGGGGCAGGGGCACCCCAAGACACACAAGTTGATCTCGGATCTTTCCTTAGCCGTGTGCGGTGCCCCCTTCCACCATATTCCACTTCGGTCATATCGTCGCGGAGCTTAGGCGAAGCCCTGCGCGGGAGAAGTCATATCGTCGCGGAGCTTAGGCGAAGCCCTGCGTCGGTGGAGCATCATCACCGTCCTGCGCCGTCGTCTTGTGGAACTCATCCCGACACTTTGCTGGATCGGTCAGGGGATCGTCATCGAGCTGAGCGTGTGCAGAACTTCGGAGGTGCCGTCGTTCGGTGCTTGGATCGGTCGGATCGTGGAGGCGTCGACTACATCAACAGCGTTGTTATAGCGCTTCGCTTTCGGTCTCACGAGTGCGTGGGCGGACCTCTTCCTCTCGTTGCTATGCCATCACCATGGTCTTGCGTGATCGTAGGAAATTTTTGAAATTACTCGTTCCCCATGATGGCATCGAGCCAGGTTTTATGCGTTGATGTCATATGCACGAGTAGAACACAAGTGAGTTGTGGGCGATACAAGTCATACTGCCTACCAGCATGTCATACTTTGGTTCAGCGGTATTGTGAGATGAAGCGGCCGGACCGACATTACGCGTGACGCTTACGCGAGACTGGTTTCACCGCTCCGAGCACTTTCGTTGCTTAAAGGTGACGGCGGTGTCTGTCTCTCTCACTTTAGTTGAACCGAGTGTGGCTCGCCGGTCCTTGAGAAGGTTAAAGCGGAGTCTATTTGTGAAATATCGTTGTGGTTTTGATGCGTGGTAAAGCGGTTCTTGCTCAGCCCGTAGCAGCCACGTAAAACTTGCAACAACAAAGTAGAGGGCGTCTAACTTGTTTTTGCAGGGCATGTTGTGATGTGATATGGTCAAGGCGTGATGCTATATTTTATTGTATGAGATGATCATGTTTTGTAACCAAGTTATCGGCAAGCTGGCAGGAGCCATATGGTTGTCGCTTTATTGTATGAAATGCAAGCGCCATGTAATTGCTTTACTTTATCACTAAGGAGTAGCGATAGTCGTAGAGGCAATAGTTGGCGAGGCGACAACGATGCTACGATGGGGATCAAGGTGTCGCGCGGTGGCGATGGTGATCATGGCGGTGCTTGGCGATGGAATCACAAGCACAAGATGATGATGACCATATCATATCACTTATATTGATTGCATGTGATGTTTATCCTTTATGCATCTTATCTTGCTTTGATTGGCGGTAGCATTATAAGATGATCTCTCACTAAAATTATCAAGAAGTGTTCTCCTGAGTATGCACCGTTGCCAAAGTTAGTAGTACCCGGACACCACGTGATGATCGGGTGTGATAAGTTCTCGTCCATCTACAACGGGTGCAAAACAGTTGCACACGCGGAATACTCAGGTTAAACTTGCGAGCCTAGCATATAACAGATATGGCCTCGGAACACGGAGACCGAAAGGTCGAGCGTGAATCATATAGTAGATATGATCAACATAGTGATGTTCACCGTTGAAACTATTCCGTCTCACGTGATGATCGGACACGGTTTAGTTAAATGGATCACGTGATCACTTAGATAACTAGAGAGATGTCTGTCTAAGTGGGAGTTTTTAATATGATTAATTGAACTTAAATTTATCATGAACTTAGTACCGATAGTGTTTTGCTTGTCTATGTTTCTTTGTAGATAGATGGCTCGTCTTTGTTGTTCCGTTGAATTTTAATGCGTTCCTTGAGAAAGCAAAGTTGAAAGATGATGGTAGCAATTACGGACTGGGTCCGTATTTGAGGATTATCCTCATTGCTGCACAGAAAAATTAAATCTGGAAGCACCGCTGGGTAGCAGCCTCTGCTGCAGATCTTGAGCGAAGTTGTGAGCGTCGGCAAAGCGAGCTGATGACTACTCTATAGTTCAGTGTGCCATGCTACGGCTTAGAACCGGGTCTTCAACGGCGTTTTGAGCGTCATGGAGCATATGAGATGTTCGAGGAGTTGAAGTTAATATTTCAAGCAAATGCCGGATTGAGAGATATGAAGTCTCCAATAAGTTCTATAGCTGCAAGATGGAGGAGAATAGTTACGTCGGTGAGCACATACTCAAAATGTCAGGTATAACAATCACTTAATTCAGCTGGGAGTTAATCTTCCGGATGATAGTGTCATTGATGAATTCTCCAATCACGCCACCAAGCTACAAGAGCTTCGTGATGAACTATAATATGCAAGGGATGACTAAGACAATTCTGAGCTCTTGGCGATGCTAAAAGCTGCGGAGGTAGAAATCAAGAAAGAGCATCAAGTGTTGATGGTCAACAAGACCACTAGTTTCAAGAAAAGGGCAAAGGGAAGAAGAAGGAAACTTCAAAAGAACAGCAAGAAAGTTGCTGATCAAGAGAAGAAACCCAAGTCTGGACCTAAGCACAAGCCGAGTGTTTTCTTTGCAAGCAGACCGGACCTTTGAAGCGGAACTGCCCCAAGTATTTGGCGGATAAAAAGGATGGCAAGGTGAACAAAGGTATATATGATATACATGTTATTGATGTGTACCTTACTAGAGCTCGTAGTAGCTTTTGGGTATTTGATCTGGTTCCGTTGCTAATATTTGCAACTCGAAGCAGGGACTACGGAATAAGCGAGCACCGGCAAAGGGCGAGGTGACGATCTGGCGTGGGAAATGGTTCCAAAGTCAATGTGATCGCGATCGGCACGTTATCTCTACATCTACCTTGGGATTAGTTTTAGACCTAAATAATTGTTATTTGGTGCGGCGTTGAGCATGAACATTATATCTGGATCTTGTTTATTGCGAGGCGGTTATTCATTAAATCAGAGAATAATGTTTGTTCTATTTATATGAATAATATCTTTTATGGTCATGCACCCTTGAAGAATGGTCTATTCTTGTTGAATCTCGACAGTAGTGATACACATATTCATAATGTTGAAGCCAAAAGATGCAGAGTTGATAATGATAGTGCAACTTATTTGTGGCACTTGCCGTTTAGGTCATATCGGTGTAAAAGCATGAAGAAACTCCATCTTGATGGACTTCGGAATCACTTGATTATGAATCACTTGGTACTTGCGAACCGTGCCTCATGGGCAAGATGACAAAACGCCGTTCTCGGAACTATGGGCGTGCAACTGATTTGTTGGAAATCATACATACTGATGTTTGTGGTCCAATGAATGTTGAGGCCTTGGCGGGTATCGTTATTTTCTCACCTTCACAGATGATTTGAGCAGATATGGGTATATCTACTTAATGAAACACAAATCTGAAACATTTGAAAAGTTCAAAGAATTTCAGAGTGAAGTGGAAAATCATCGTAACAAGAAAATTAAATTTCTACGATCTGATCGTGGAGGAAAATATTTGAGTTCTGAGTTTGGTTTACATTTGAAAAAATTGTGGAATAGTTTAGCAACTCCGCCACCGGAACACCACAGAGAAATGGTGTGTCGAGCGTCGTGTCGTACTTTACTAGATATGGTGCGATCTATGATGTCTATTTCCGATTTACCGCTATCGTTTTGGGGTTATGCTTTAGAGGCGGCGCATTCACGTTGAATAGGACACCGTCAAAATCCGTTGAGACGGCGCCTTATGAACTATGGTTTGGCAAGAAACCAAAGTTGTCGTTTCTTAAAGTTTGGGGCTGCGATGCTTATGTGAAGAAACTTCAACCGGATAAGCTCGAACCCAAATCGGAAAATGTGTCTTCATAGGATACCCAAAGGAGACTGTTGGGTACACCTTCTATCACAGATCTGAAGGCAAGATTTTCGTTGCTAAATTCGGATCCTTTCTAGAGAAGGAGTTTCTCTCGAAAGAAGTGAGTGGGAGGAAAGTAGAACTTGATGAGATAACTGTATCTACTCCCTTATTGGAAAGTAGTTCATCACAAGAAATGGTTCCTGTGACAACCACACCAATTAGTGAGGAAACTAATGATGATGATCATGAAGCTTGAGATCAAGTTACTCTGAACCTCGTAGGTCAACCAGAGTAAAATCGCACCGAGTGGTGCGGTAATCCTATTCGGAAGTCATGTTACTTGACCATGGCGAACCTACGAACTATGAAGAAGCGATGGTGAGCCCAGATTCATAAAATGGCTGGAAGCCATGAAATCTGAGATGGAATCCATGTATGAGAACAAAGTATGGACTTTGGTTGACTTGCCCGATGATCGGCAAGCCATTGAAAATAAATGGATCTTTAAGAAGAAGGTGGCGCCGATGGTAATATAACTGTCTACAAAGCTCGACTTGTTGCAAAAGGTTTTCGACAAGTTCAAGGGTTGACTACGATGAGACTTTCTCACCCGTGGCGATGCTTAAGTCTGTCCGAATCATGTTAGCAATTGCCGCATTTTATGATTATGAAATTTGGCAAATGGATGTAAAACCGCATTCTTGAATGGATTTCGGAAGAAGAGTTGTATATGATGCAACCAGAAGGTTTTGTCGATCCAAAGGGTGCTAACAAAGTGTGCAAGCTCAACGATCAATTTATGGTGCGGTGCAAGCCTCTCGGAGTTGGAATAAGCGTTTTGATAGTGTGATCAAAGCATATGGGTTTGTCTGAGACTTTTGGAGAAGCTGTATTTACAAGAAAGTGAGTGGGAGCTCTGTAGCATTTCTAATATTATATGTGGACGACATATTATTGATTGGAAATGATATAGAATTTCTGGATAGCATAAAGGATACTTGAATAAAAGTTTTCAATGAAAGACCTCGGTGAAGCTGCTTACATATTGGGCATCAAGATCTATAGAGATAGATCAAGGCGCTTAATTGGACTTTCATAAAGCACATACCTTGATAAAGTTTTGAAGAAGTTCAAAATGGATCGAGCAAAGAAAGGTTTTTACTGTATTACAAGGTGTAAGATTGAGTCGGACTCAATGCCCGACCACAGCAGAAGATAGAGAGAAAATGAAAGATGTTCCTATGCTTCAGCCATAGGCTCTATCATGTATGCAATCTGTGTACCAGACTGACGTATGCTTAGCTGTAAGCTTGGCGGGAAGGTACCAAAGTAATCCAGAGTGGATCTTTGGACAGCGGTCAAGAACATCTGAAATACGAAAAGGACTAAGGATATGTTTCTCGTATATGGAGGTGACAAAGAGCTAGTCGTAAATGGTTACGTCGATGCAAGCTTTGACACTGATCCGGACGATTCTAAATCGCAAACCGGATCGTGTTTTTATTAAGCGGTGGAGCTGTCGGTTGGTGCAGTTCTAAACAAAGCGTCGTGGCAGGATCTACATGTGAAGCGGAGTACATAGCTGCTCGGAAGCAGCGAATGAAGGAGTCTGGATGAAAGAGTTCATTTCCGATCTAGGTGTCATACCTAGTGCATCGGGACCGATGAAGATCTTACGTGACAATCTTGGTGCAATTGCCTTGGCAAAGGAATCCAGATTTCACAAGAGGACCAAGCACATCAAGAGGCGCTTCAATTCCATTGGGATCAAGTCCAAGTGGGAGACATAGAGATTTGCAAAATACATACGGATCTGAATGTTGCAGACCGTTGACTAAGCCTCTTCCACGAGCAAAACATGATCAGCACCAAGACTCCATGGGTGTAAGGATCATTACTTTGTAATCTAGATTATTGACTCTAGTGCAAGTGGGAGGCTGAAGGAAATATGCCCTAGAGGCAATAATAAAGTTATTATTTATTTCCTTATATCATGATAAATGTTTATTATTCATGCTAGAATTGTATTAACGGAAACATAATACATGTGTGAATATATAGACAAAGCAGTATGTCACTAGTATGCCTCTACTTGACTAGCTTGTTAATCAAAGATGGTTATGTTTCCTAACCATGAACAAGGAGTTGTTATTTGATTAACAAGGTCACATCATTGGTTGAATGATCTGATTGACATGACCCATTCCGTTAGCTTAAACACTTGATCGTTTAGTATGTTAATGCTTTCTTCATGACCCATACATGTTCCTGTAACTATGAGATTATGCAACTCCGTTTACGGAGGAACACTTTGGTACTACCAAGCGTCACAACGCTGGGTGATTATAAAGGAGTACTACAGGTGTCACCAAAGGTACTTGTTGGGTTGGCGTATTTGAGATTAGGTTTTGTCACTCCGATCGTCGGAGAGGTATCTCTAGGCCTTCTCGGTAATACACATCACCTAAGCCTTGCAAGCATTACAACTAATGAGTTAGTTGTGAGATGATGTATTACGGAGCGAGTAAAGAGACTTACGTAGCGAGATTGAACTAGGTATTGGATACCGGCGATCAAATCTCGGGTAAGTAACATACCGATGACAAAGGGAACAACGTATGTCGTTATGCGGTTTGACCGATAAAGATCTTCGTAGAATATGTAGGAACCAATATGGGCATCCAGGTTCCGCTATTGGTTATTGACCGAGAATGGTTCTAGGTCATGTCTACATAGTTCTCGAACCCGTAGGGTCCGCACGCAACAACGTTTCGATGACAGATCATAATGAGTTTATAAGTATTGATGCACGAAGGTTGTTGAGTCCGGATATGATCACGGACATGACGAGGAGTCTCGAAATGGTCGAGACATAAAGATTGATATATTGGAAGCCTACATTTGGACATCGGAAATGTTCGGGTGAAATCGGGATTTATCGAGATGCCGGAGGTTACGGAACCCCGAGAGGTCAATGGGCCTTAATGGGCCATAGGAGAAGAGGAAGGGCAGCCCAAGGTGGGCTGCGCGCCTCCCCTCTAGTCCGAATAGGACAAGGAAAGAGGCGGCGCCTTCCCCTTCTCCCTCCTCCAAACCTAGTCCAACTAGGAAGGGGGAGTCCTACTCCCGGTGGGAGTAGGACTCCTCCTTGCGCGCCTCCTATAGGGCCGCCACCTTCCCTTGTCTCCTTTATATCTGAGGCAGGGGCACCCCAAGACACACAAGTTGATCTACGGATCTTTCCTTAGCCGTGTGCGGTGCCCCTTCCACCATATTCCACTTGGTCATATCGTCGCGGAGCTTAAGCGAAGCCCTGCGGGAGAAGTCATATCGTCGCGGAGCTTAGGCGAAGCCCTGCGTCGGTGGAGCATCATCACCGTCCTGCGCCGTCGTCTTGTGGAACTCATCCCGACACTTTGCTGGATCGAGTCGGGGATCGTCATCGAGCTGAGCGTGTGCAGAACTCGGAGGTGCCGTCGTTCGGTGCTTGGATCGGTCGGATCGTGGAGGCGTCGACTACATCAACAGCGTTGTTATAACGCTTCGCTTTCGGTCTCACGAGTGCGTGGGCGGACACTCTTCCCCTCGTTGCTATGCCATCACCATGGTCTTGCGTGATCGTAGGAAAATTTTTGAAATTACTCGTTCCCCAACACGTGCGTGAGTAATTCCATCGTGAGGCTTGCTGGGCGGTGATGGGTTGGATGAGATTTATCATGTAATCGAGTTAGTTTTGTTAGGGTTTGATCCCTAGTATCCACTATGTTACGAGATTGATGTTGCTATGACTTTGCTATGCTTAATGCTTGTCACTAGGGCCGAGTGCCATGATTTCAGATCTGAACCTATTATGTTTTCATGAATATATGTGAGTTCTTGATCCTATCTTGCAAGTCTATAGTCACCTACTATGTGTTATGATCCGCAACCCAAGTGACAATAATCGGGACCACTCCGGTGATGACCGTAGTTTGAGGAGTTCATGTATTCACTATGTGTTAATGCTTTGGTCCGGTACTCTATTAAAAGGAGGCCTTAATATCCCTTAGTTTCCATTAGGACCCCGTTGCCACCGGAGGGTAGGACGAAAGATGCCATGCAAGTTCTTTTCCATAAGCACGTATGACTATATTCGGAATACATGCCTACATTACATTGATGAATTGGAGCTAGTTCTGTGTCACCCTATGTTATGATTGTTACATGATGAACCATATCCGACATAATTCTCCATCACCGATCCAATGCCTACGAGCTTTTCACATATTGTTTTTCGCTTATTTACTTTTTCGTTGCTACTGTTACAATCACTACAAAACCCAAAAATATTACTTTTTCTACCGTTACCGTTACTTCCATATTACTTTGCTACTAAATATTTTGCTGCAGAGAATAAGTTATCCAGGTATGGTTGAATTGACAACTCAGCTGCTAATACTTGAGAATATTCTTTGGCTCCCCTTGTGTCGAATCATTAAATTTGGGTTGAATACTCTACCCTCGAAAACTGTTGCGATCCCCTATACTTGTGGGTTATCAACATTTCTTTCTTCATGACTTATACATGTTCCTATGACTATGAGATTATGCAACTCCCGTTTACCGGAGGAACACTTTGTGTGCTACCAAAGCGTCCAAGAATGGCTGGGTGATTATAAAGGTGCTCTACAGGTGTCTCGAAGGTACTTGTTGAGTTGGCGTATTTCGAGATTAGGATTTGTCACTCCGATTCTCGGAGAGGTATCTCTGGGCCCTCTCGGTAATGCACATCACTATGAGCCTTGCAAGCAATGCAACTAATGAGTTAGTTGCGGGACGATGTATTACGAAACAAGTAAAGAGATTTGCCGGTAACGAGATTGAACTAGGTATTGAGATACCGACGATCGAATCTCGGGCAAGTAACATACCGATGACAAAGGGAACAACGTATGTTGTTATGCGGTTTGACCGATAAAGATCTTCGTAGAATATGTAGGAGCCAATATGAGCATCCATGTTCCGCTATTGGTTATTGACCGGAAATGAGTCTCGGTCATGTCTACATAGTTCTCGAACCCATAGGGTCCGCACGCTTAACGTTCGGTGACGATCGATAATATGAGTTTATGTGTTTTGATGTACCAAAGGTTGTTCGGAGTCCCAGATGAGATCAGGGACATGACGAGGAGTCTCAAAATGGTCAAGACGTAAAGATCGATATATTGGAAGACTATATTCGGATATAGGAAAGGTTCCGAGTGATTCGGGTATTTTTTGGAGTACCGGAGAGTTACGGGAATTCGGCGGGGAGTATATGGGCCTTATTGGGCTTTAGGGGAAAGAGAGAGGGGAGGCTGCGCCCCCCCCCCCCAAGACTTAGTCCGAATTGGACTAGGGGGAGGGGCGGCGCCCCCTCCTTCCTTCTCTTCTCTTTTCCCGGTGGGAGTAGGACTCCCCTAGGGTGCGCCATAAAGAGGGCCGGCCCTCCCCCTCCTCCACTCCTTTATATACGGGGGAGGGGGCACTCCACAGAGACACAAGTTGATCTGTTGATCTATTCCAGCCGTGTGCGGTGCCCCCCTCCACCATATACCACCTCGGTCACATCGTAGTGGTGCTTAGGCGAAGCCCTGCGTCGGTAGCATCATCATCACCGTCATCACGCCGTCATGCTGACAGAACTCTCCCTCGAAGCTCTACTGGATCGGAGTTCGTGGGACGTCATCGAGCTGAACGTGTGCTGAACTCGGAGGTGTCGTGCGTTCAGTACTTGGATCGGTCGGATCGTGAAGAAGTACAACTACATCAACTGCGTTGTCATAACGCTTCCGCTTTCGGTCTACGAGGGTACATGGACACACTCTCCCCTCTCGTTGCTATGCATCACCATGATCCTGTATGTGCGTAGGATTTATTTTTTAAATTACTACGTTCTCCAACAGTCAGATGTTGTCATACTCATGGCAGTCAGCAAGTTTCGTGGGAATATATCTTCCCAAGAGTTGGTTACGAAGATGTGGTCTATCTTCTCCATGGTTGGGTCCCGCCTCTCATTCGACCAAGTGTAGCATCGGCCATTGAGATAAAGCTCCTTAAGTTCCAGCCAGTTTAGGCGCCATCATCCTGTGGTTGAAAGTGACTCTGTTCTTGTCCTCGGGATTTACGAGCAAGTTGAAATCGCCTACAACTGTCCAAGCACCCGCATGCAGATCACGTACATCCCTCAACTCTTGGAGGAATTCAATCTTTTAGCGAGATTATCACAGACAGTCATCCCCACAAAACTGAACACGGGTGTTGAGCACCCAGGTTTGATGTCCAAAAATAATATATATTTTTCCTGAAATTTCCTAATATTTTTTTGTTCTATATTTATATAGGGGTGTATGGCATCCTAGAGCCACAAATCCTCGCCTCTAACAGTGTTATAGAAAGACCAATATGGGAGCAAATAAACATACAAAAACCGTGTGTGAAACAATCGTACAGACAATAATTTCGGTGCCATAAAGACCAACATGGCTTAGTGGCGTTCACTATGCCAACAGTGATCAGCGAAAACATTAGCTTTCATAGCAATTAGTACCAAAAACAATCGCCACTGGGTGGGGTAGCAGTATACTGGTGTAGCACACAATAACGCTAAACGTACAAAGAGTTACACACAATTACACGCTGACTAGGATTGATGCACTACAATCGCCACGGGGTGGGGTAGCAGTATAATGGTGTAGCACACAATAATGCTCTTCACTCTCGTCATTGATGCGCTAAACTCGCTCCTCCAGTGCGCGGTCGTTAAGGGCATCATTCGGCGGCTCATGGCGCGCCAGGCTGCTTCCAGCGTCTCTCTTTTTGCGGATGATGTGGTTATTTTCTGTCACTCCGACCCCCGGGAGCTCGCCATTGTCAGCGGCTTACTCGATTTCTTTGGGGCTGCTTCGGGCCTTCACACGAACTTCGCCAAGTGCCTCGCGGCACTGATCCAGTGCACTCCCCGAGGCTTCTGACACCATTGGCTCCTCCCTGGCCTGCCCGGTGGTGGCCTTCCCCATCTAATACCTTGGCCTCCCACTTTCCCTGCGCAAGGTGCCCGCCTCCCACCTCCAACCACTCCTCGACAAACTGCTGCGCAAGCTAGCAACCTGGAAGGCCGCACTCCTCTCGTGCGGCGAACGCCTTGCTCTGGTCAGGCAAGTGCTGACAGCTATGCCCGTGCACATCCTGTTGGCCATGGCGCTGTCACCCCCTATTCTAAAGAAGGCGAACAGGATCATACGTGATTTCCTTTGGCATGGACGCAAGGATGCTCGGGCTGGCTGCTGCCTTGTGAGCTGGGCAAGGGTTTGCCGCCCCATTGAGCTTCGCGGCCTTGGCATTCGTGACTTGCACCGCACTGGTATCTCTCTCTGTGTCAGATGGCTTTGGCTCCACGCTTCAGATGGCTCTCGCCCCTGGTCTCATTTGCAGCCACCTTCGGCCCCGAGGCCCTACAGTTTTTCCGGGCCTCGACGACTTGGACTCTTGGTTATGGAAATTCTTGCCACTTTTGGACCGACAAATGGCTCTCCGGTCGTTCACTCCAGGACATCGCTCCGAGCCTCGTGGCCCTAGTGTTGGGGAACGTAGTAATTTCAAAAAATTTCCTACGATCACGCAAGACCATGGTGATGGCATAGCAACGAGAGGGGAGAGTGTCCGTCCACGTACCCTCGTAGACCGAAAGCGGAAGCGTTATAACAACGCGGTTGATGTAGTCGTGCGTCTCCACGATCCGACCGATCCAAGCACCGAGCGTCACGGCACCTCCGAGTTACGCACACGTTCAGCTCGATGGCGATCCCGGACTCGATCCAGCAAAGTGTCGGGGATGAGTTCCGTCAAGACGACGGCGTGGTGGCGATGTTGATGCTCCACCGGCGCAGGGCTTCGCCTAAGCTCATGACGATATGACTTCTCCGGCGCAGGGCTTCGCTAAGCTCATGACGATATGACGAAGTGGAATATGGTGGAAGGGGCACCGCTGCGGCTAAGGAAAGATCCGTAGATCAACTTTGTGTATTGGGGTGCCCCCTGCCCCGTATATAAAGGAGACAAGGGGAGGTGGCGGCCCAAGGGAGGCGCGCAAGGAGGAGTCCTACTCCCACGGAGTAGGACTCCCCCTTCTCCTAGTTGGAGTAGGATTGGGGAGGGAAAGAGGGAAGGCGCGCCCCCTCTCCTGTCCTATTCGGACTGGAAGGGGAGGGCGCGCAGCCCACCTGGCCGGCCCTTCTCCTTCTCCCTTGAGGCCCATGAAGGCCCATATACCCCGGGGTTCCAGTAACCCCGGTGTTCGATAACATCCTGTTTTCACTCGGAACCATTCGAAGTCAAACATAGGCTTCCAATATATCAATCTTTATGTCTCGACCATTTGAGACTCCTCGTCATGTCCGTGATCACATCCGGGACTCGAACAACCTTCGTGCATCAATACTTATAAACTCATTATGAGCTGTCATCGAAGCGTTAAGCGTGCGGACCCTACGGGTTCGAGAACTATGTAGACATGACCTAGAACCATTCTCGGTCAATAACCAATAGCGGAACCTGGATGCCCATATTGGTTCCTACATATTCTCTGAAGATCTTTATCGGTCAAACCGCATAACGACATCGTTGTTCCTTTGTCATCGGTATGTTACTTACCCGAGATTCGATCGTCGGTATCAATACCTAGTTCAATCTCGTTACGGTAAGTCTCTTTACTCGTTCCGTAATACATCATCTCACAACTAACTCATTAGTTGTAATGCTTGCAAGGCTTAAGTGATGTGCATTACCGAGAAGGCTGGAGATACCTCTCCGACAATCGGAGTGACAAAACCTAATCTCGAAATCGCCAACCCAACAAGTACCTTTGGAGACACCTGTAGTACTCCTTTATAATCACCCGATTCGTTGTGACGTTTGGTAGTACCAAAGTGTTCCTCCGTAAAGCGGAGTTGCATAATCTCATAGTTACAGGAACATGTATGGGTCATGAAGAAAGCATTAACATACTAAGCGATCAAGTGTTAAGCTAACGGAATGGGTCATGTCAATCAGATCATTCAACTAATGATGTGACCTTGTTAATCAAATAACAACTCCTTGTTCATGGTTAGGAAACATAACCATCTTTGATTAACAAGCTAGTCAAATAGAGGCATACTAGTGACATCTTGTTTGTCTATATATTCACACATGTATTATGTTTCCGGTTAATACAATTCTAGCATGAATAATAAACATTTATCATGATATAAGGAAATAAATAATAACTTTATTATTGCCTCTAGGGCATATTTCCTTGATCTCCCACTTGCACTAGAGTCAATAATCTAGATTACAAAGTAATGATCCTTACACCCATGGAGTCTTGGTGCTGATCATGTTTTGCTCGTGGAAGAGGCTTAGTCAGCGGTGTCGCAACATTCAGATCCGTATGTATTTTGCAAATCTCTATGTCTCCCACTTGGACTTGGTCCCGAATGGAATTGAAGCGTCTCTTGATGTGCTTGGTCCTCTTGTGAAATCTGGATTCCTTTGCCAAGGCAATTGCACGATATTGTCACAGAAGATCTTCATCGGTCCCGATGCACTAGGTATGACACCTAGATCGGAAATGAACTCTTTCATCCAGACTCCTTCATTCGCTGCTTCGAAGCA
Source organism: Aegilops longissima (assembly GCA_021605205.1). Classification (NCBI taxonomy): domain Eukaryota; kingdom Viridiplantae; phylum Streptophyta; class Magnoliopsida; order Poales; family Poaceae; genus Aegilops; species Aegilops longissima. The sequence continues at coordinate 126,263,905 of CM038682.1, read as the reverse complement.
GCTATGTACTCCGCTTCACATGTAGATCCCGCCACGGCGCTTTGTTTAGAACTGCACCAACCGACAGCTCCACCGTTTAATAAAAACACGTATCCGGTTTGCGATTTAGAATCGTCCGGATCAGTGTCAAAGCTTACATCGGCGTAACCATTTACGACTAGCTCTTTGTCACCTCCATATCGAAACATATCCTTAGTCCTTTTCGGTATTTCAGGATGTTCTTGACCGCTGTCCGATGATCCACTCTGGATTACTTTGGTACCTTCCTGCCAAGCTTACAGCTAAGCATCGTCGGTCTGGTACACAGCATTGCATACATGATAGAGCCTATGGCTGAAGCATAGGAACATCTTTCATTTCTCTCTATCTTCTGCTGTGGTCGGGCATTGAGTCGACTCAATCTTACACCTTGTAACAGGTAAAAACCTTTCTTTGCTCGATCCATTTTGAACTTTTCAAAACTTTATCAAGGTATGTGCTTTGTGAAAGTCCAATCAAGCGTCTTGATCTATCTCTATAGATCTTGATACCCAATATGTAAGCAGCTTCACCGAGGTCTTTCATTGAAAAACTTTTATTCAAGTATCCTTTTATGCTATCCAGAAATTCTATATCATTTCCAATCAATAATATATCGTCCACATATAATATTAGAAATGCTCTGAGCTCCCACTCACTTTCTTGTAAATCTGAGGCTTCTCCAAAAGTGCATACAAACCCATATGCTTTGATCACATTATCAAAGCGTTTATTCCAACTCCGAGAGGCTTGCACGGACCATAAATTGATCGTTGGAGCTTGCACACTTTGTTAGCACCTTTTGGATCGACAAAACCTTCTGGTTGCATCATATACAACTCTTCTTCTAGAAATCCATTCAAGAATGCAGTTTTACATCCATTTGCCAAATTTCATAATCATAAAATGCGGCAATCGCTAACATGATTCGGACAGACTTAAGCATCGCCACGGGTGAGAAAGTCTCATCGTAGTCAACTCCTTGAACTTGTCGAAAACCTTTTGCAACAAGTCGAGCTTTGTAGACAGTTATATTACCATCGGCGTCGGTCTTCTTCTTAAAGATCCATTTATTTTCAATGGCTTGCCGATCATCGGCAAGTCAACCAAAGTCCATACTTTGTTCTCATACATGGATCCCATCTCAGATTTCATGGCTTCCAGCCATTTTATGGAATCTGGGCTCACCATCGCTTCTTCATAGTTTGTAGGTTCGCCATGGTCAAGTAACATGACTTCGAATAAGATTACCGTACCACTCAGTGCGTATTTTACTCTGGTTGACCTCGAGGTTCGATAGCAACTTGATCTGAAGCTTCATGATCATCATCATTAGTTTCCTCACTAATTGGTGTAGTTGTCACAGGAACCATTTCTTGTGATGAACTACTTTCCAATAAGGGAGCGAATCTGATTATCTCATCAAGTTCTACTTTCCTCCCACTCACTTCTTTCGAGAGAAACTCCTTCTCTAGAAAGGACCCGAATTTAGCAACGAAAATCTTGCCTTCAGATCTGTGATAGAAGGTGTACCCAACAGTCTCCTTTGGGTATCCTATGAAGACACATTTTTCCGATTTGGGTTCGAGCTTATCTGGTTGAAGTTTCTTTACATAAGCATCGCAGCCCCAAACTTTAAGAAACGACAACTTTGGTTTCTTGCCAAACCACAGTTCATAAGGCGTCGTCTCAGCGGATTTTGACGGTGTCCTATTCAACGTGAATCGGCCGTCTCTAAAGCATAACCCCAAAGCGATAGCGGTAAATCGGAAATAGACATCATAGATCGCACCATATCTAGTAAAATACGATTCGACGTTCGGACACACCATTTCTCTGTGGTGTTCGGGTGGCGTGAGTTGCTGAAACTATTCCACATTGTTTCAAATGTAAACCAAACTCGTAACTCAAATATTCTCCTCCACGATCAGATCGTAGAAACTTTATTTTCTTGTTACGATGATTTTCCACTTCACTCTGAAATTCTTTGAACTTTTCAAACGTTTCAGATTTGTGTTTCATTAAGTAGATATACCCATATCTGCTTAAATCATCTGTGAAGGTGAGAAAATAACGATACCGCGGCGTGCCTCAACATTCATTGGACCACAAACATCGGTATGTATGATTTCCAACAAATCAGTTGCTCGCTCCATAGTTCCGGAGAACGGCGTTTTGGTCATCTTGCCCATGAGGCACGGTTCGCAAGTACCAAGTGATTCATAATCAAGTGATTCGAAGCCCATCGGTATGGAGTTTCTTCATGCGTTTTACACCGATATGACCTAAGCGGCAGTGCCACAAATAAGTTGCACTATCATTATCAACTCTGCATCTTTTGGCTTCAACATTATGAATATGTGTATCACTCTTGTCGAGATTCAACAAGAATAGACCATTCTTCAAGGGTGCATGACCATAAAAATATTACTCATATAAATAGAACAACCATTATTCTCTCGATTTAAATGAATAACCGTCTCGCATTAAACAAGATCCAGATATAATGTTCATGCTCAACGCTGGCACCAAATAACAATTATTTAGGTCTAAAACTAATCCCGAAGGTAGATGTAGAGGTAGCGTGCCGACCGCGATCACATTGACTTTGGAACCATTTCCCCAGCGCATCGTCACCTCGTCCTTTGCGGTGCTCGTCTATTCCGTAGTCCCTGCTTTGAGTTGCAAATATTAGCAATGAACCAGTATCAAATACCAGTGCTACTACGAGCTCTAGTAAGGTACACATCAATAACATGTATATCACATATACCTTTGTTCACCTTGCCATCCTTTTTATCCGCCAAATACTTGGGGCAGTTCCGCTTCCAGTGTCCGGTCTGCTTGCAGTAAAAACACTCAGTTTCAGGCTTAGGTCCAGACTTGGGTTTCTTCTCTTGATCAGCAACTTTCTTGCTGTTCTTTTTGAAGTTTCCCTTCTTCTTCCCTTTGCCCTTTTTCTTGAAACTAGTGGTCTTGTTGACCATCAACACTTGATGCTCTTTCTTGATTTCTACCTCCGCGGCTTTTAGCATCGCGAAGAGCTCAGGAATTGTCTTAGTCATCCCTTGCATATTATAGTTCATCACGAAGCTCTTGTAGCTTGGTGGCAGTGATTGGAGAATTTCATCAATGACACTATCATCCGGAAGATTAACTCCCAGCTGAATTAAGTGATTGTTATACGGACATTTTGAGTATGTGCTCCTTGTGAACTATTCTCCTCCATCTTGCAGCTATAGAACTTATTGGAGACTTCATATCTCTCAATTTGGGCATTTGCTTGAAATATTAACTTCAACTCTGGAACATCTCATATGCTCCATGACGTTCAAAACGTCGTTGAAGACCGGTTCTAAGCCGTAAAGCATGGCACCTCGAACTATAGAGTAGTCATCAGCTCTGCTTTGCGGACGTTCATAACTTCGCTCAAGCATCGCAGCAGGCCTGTCACCCAGCGGTGCTTCCAGGCGTAATTTTTACGTGCAGCAATGAGGATAATCCTCAAGTTACGGACCCAGTCCGTGTAATTGCTACCATCATATTTCAACTTTGCTTTCTCAAGGAACGCATTAAAATTCAACGGAACAACAGCACGAGCCATCTATCTACATTAAACATAGACAAGCAAAATACTATCGGTACTAAGTTCATGATAAATTTAAGTTCAATTAATCATATTAAAAAACTCCCACTTAGACAGACATCTCTCTAGTCATCTAAGTGATCACGTGATCCAAATCAACTAAACCATGTCCGATCATCACGTGAGGCGGAGTAGTTTCAATGGTGAACATCACTATGTTGATCATATCTACTATATGATTCACGTTCGACCTTTCGGTCTCCGTGTTCGAGGCCATATCTGTTATATGCTAGGCTCGTCAAGTTTAACTGAGTATTCGCGTGTGCAACTGTTTTGCACCCGTTGTAGATGGACGTAGAACTTATCACACCCGATCATCACGTGGTGTCCGGGTACTACGAACTTTGGCAGCGGTGCATACTCGAGGAGAACACTTCTTGATAATTTTAGTGAGAGATCATCTTATAATGCTATCGTCAAACAAAGCAAGATAAGATGCATAAAGGATAAACATCACATGCAATCAATATAAGTGATATGATATGGTCATCATCATCTTGTGCTTGTGATCTCCATCGCCAAGCACCATCATGATCACCATCGTCACCGCGCGACACCTTGATCTCCATCGTAGCATCGTTGTCGTCTCGCCAACTATTGCTTCTACGACTATCGCTACTCCTTAGTGATAAAGTAAAGCAATTACATGGCGTTGCATTTCATACAATAAGCGACAACCATATGGCTCTCGCCGATTTCCGATAACTCGGTTACAAAACATGATCATCTCATACAATAAAGTATAGCATCACGTCTTGACCATATCACATCACAACATGCCTGCAAAAACAAGTTAGGCGTCTTCTACTTTGTTGTTGCAAGTTTTACGTGGCTGCTACGGGCTGAGCAAGAACCGTTCTTACCCACGCATCAAAACCACAGCGATATTTCGTCAAATAGACTCCGTTTTAACCTTCTCAAGGACGGGCGTAGCCACACTCGATTCAACTAAAGTGAGAGAGCAGACACCCGCGGTCACCTTTAAGCAACGAGTGCTCGAGCGGTGAAACCAGTCTCGCGTAAGCGTCACGCGTAATGTCGGTCCGGGCGCTTCATCTCACAATACCGCTGAACCAAAGTATGACATGCTGGTAGGCGGTATGACTTGTATCGTCCACAACTCACTTGTGTTCTACTCGTGCACATGACATCAACGCATAAAACCAGGCTCGATACCCTTTGTTGGGGAGCGAAGACCATGGTGATGGCATAGAAGCGAGAGGGGAGAGTGTCCGTCCACGTACCCTCGTGAGACCGAAAGCGGAAGCGTTATAACAACGCTGTTGATGTAGTCGACGTCTCCACGATCCGACCGATCCAAGCACCGAACGACGGCACCTCCGAGTTACGCACACGTTCAGCTCGATGGCGATCCCGGACTCCGATCCAGCAAAGTGTCGGGATGAGTTCCGTCAAGACGACGGCGTGGGGCGATGTTGATGCTCCACCGGCGCAGGGCTTCGCCTAAGCTCGCGATGATATGACTTCTCCGGCGCAGGCTTCGCCTAAGCTCATGACGATATGACCGAAGTGGAATATGGTGGAAGGGGCACCGCACACGGCTAAGGAAAGATCCGTAGATCAACTTGTGTGTATTGGGGTGCCCCTGCCCCGTATATAAAGGAGACAAGGGGAGGTGGCGGCCCAAGGGGCGCGCAAGGAGGAGTCCTACTCCCACCGGAGTAGGACTCCCCCTCTCCTAGTTGGAGTAGGATTGGGGAGGGGAAGAGGGAAGGCGCCCCTCTCCTTGTCCTATTCGGACTGGAAGGGGAGGGGGCGCAGCCCACCTGGCGGCCCTTCTCCTTCTCCCTTGAGGCCCATGAAGGCCCATATACCCCCGGGGTTCCGTAACCCCGGTGTTCCATAACATCCTGTTTTCACTCGGAACCATTCGAAGTCCAAACATAGGCTTCCAATATATCAATCTTTATGTCTCGACCATTTCGAGACTCCTCGTCATGTCCGTGATCACATCCGGGACTCGAACAACCTTGGTGCATCAATACTTATAAACTCATTATGAACTGTCATCGAAGCGTTAAGCGTGCGGACCCTACGGGTTCGAGAACTATGTAGACATGACCTAGAACCATTCTCGGTCAATAACCAATAGCGGAACCTGGATGCCCATATTGGTTCCTACATATTCTACGAAGATCTTTATCGGTCAAACCGCATAACGACATCGTTGTTCCCTTTGTCATCGGTATGTTACTTACCCGAGATTCGATCGTCGGTATCAATACCTAGTTCAATCTCGTTACGGTAAGTCTCTTTACTCGTTCCGTAATACATCATCTCACAACTAACTCATTAGTTGTAATGCTTGCAAGGCTTAAGTGATGTGCATTACCGAGAAGGCCGGAGATACCTCTCCGACAATCGGATGACAAAACCTAATCTCGAAATCGCCAACCCAACAAGTACCTTTGGAGACACCTGTAGTACTCCTTTATAATCACCCGATTCACGTTGTGACGTTTGGTAGTACCAAAGTGTTCCTCCGATGGCGGAGTTGCATAATCTCATAGTTACAGGAACATGTATGGGTCATGAAGAAAGCATTAACATACTAAGCGATCAAGTGTTAAGCTAACGGAATGGGTCATGTCAATCAGATCATTCAACTAATGATGTGACCTTGTTAATCAAATAACAACTCCTTGTTCATGGTTAGGAAACATAACCATCTTTGATTAACAAGCTAGTCAAGTAGAGGCATACTAGTGACATACTGTTTGTCTATATATTCACACATGTATTATGTTTCCGGTTAATACAATTCTAGCATGAATAATAAACATTTATCATGATATAAGGAAATAAATAATAACTTTATTATTGCCTCTAGGGCATATTTCCTTCACCTAGTGCCCAACCGACGGCGACGCTCGCGAACTATGGCTGCCGCTCTTCATGATCGCACATGGATTAAGGACATCCAAGGACATCTCAGCCCGGTGGCCCGTCACGTCTTGCAGCATGAGCCGGCATGAGTACTCTGCTCCCGGCATGCCAATACCTTGCATCACATCCTCGTCGAATGCGTCTTTGCCCGCATCATCTGGCACGGCATCCTCTTGTGGTGCTGTCCCACGATAACCGCTCCGGACGGATCACTTGGGTTATTTGATTGGCTTAGTGTGGCCATGCTACAGCTACCCCAGGATCGGCGACGAGAGATCTCCACAATTGCCCTTCTCACGGCCTGGTTAATATGGCGCCATCGCAACGCTATCATCTTCGATAAGGCCACGCCCTCTTCTACCCCCCCCCCCTCCTAGCCGCGATCCAAGATGAAGACGCTCCTGGGCCTACGCCGGAGCGAAAGGACTTAGTGCTATCATCCCTATAGGCTAGTGTACTTGTAAGGGGCTGAGCAACCCCATCTTATGCTCGTTTTGTGTCATGACCGCGCCTTCTTATGTACGCGACCGTGACACCTGCTGGAATTTTGTCTATTTGGGCCTAGCCCAATAACAGTTTCAGAAATTCCTAATAAATCCTAGAGGCCCATGCTGCCCATTCGTGCAAGGAAAGAGGTGGAACTAAAGTTTAGTCCCACATTGCTAGTTTAGAGGGAGTTGGACCTCTTTATAAGGGAGGCTCTTTCCCCACTTGTATGAGCATGAGAACAAGAGGGACATCCATGCGCGCTCCTACTCCGCCGCCCGCCTCGCCATGCCTCGTCACGACGCGCCGCGCCGCTCCGCGCCGCGCCATGCCGCGGGTTGCGGGAATGAGCCGAGCCGATGTCTAAATTTTTGCCACGCACTACGGGTATACGAAAGGTCACATGGAAGCTGAAAAGGTTTTGCGATAGTGGAGTTTGAATGCGTACGGTGCAGCCCATCGGCTGCTCCCTGTACGCTTCATCTTCGTCTCTTTGTTTCACCTTCCGTCGCTGCCCTCTCGCCTCCTTCTCTTGCGCCTATAAAAGGGAGGTCGCTCCTCTCAGAAAGGCGTACCAAAACTTCTCCTTCCTCTCGCCACTGGTTCCAATCTCTGAGCTGCTGTTGTCTTCCTCATCCCGGCTTGCGACGTGCACCACGAGTCGGCACAGTAGGCCTCCGAAACCGCGCCTCTTTGAGTCCTGTACGGGAGAAGGGTGATAAGGTTTTTGGGGAGCGCTCTGCGCGACTACTGACTTCTTCGTCACGGACGCCCCGGACTCCGAGGACTACTTCCCCGACGACGACTACTTCCCCGACATCGACAACCTCCTCGACGACATGGAGGACACCGACCCCAAGTCCAGTGCCTCTACTCCGGCTGCTGTCCAGTACGTGTTCTTGTTTTTCCTATTAGAGGTCCTTCCACAGTTCCTTGTTCTAGTGTTTGTCTTACACATGTTACGATCTACCTCATATATGCATCTTGATCTACTGTCTGCTCGAGAGATGATCGGTTCTAGCTCATATATGCAGATGTTATTTACCTTCACTTTGTCAAATCGCATGACTTGTTTTATCACTGCTATACTAGTCATGCTTTATCTAGTATTTCTGTTAATAAAATCATTCGGTAAATTGCTCATATTTCCAACAATCCAAAAACCTTATTATAGGCAATTTACCCCAAGTGGTTTTGCTGCTTCCATGAGACCTCCTATGTTTGAGGGTATCCACTATAAGAGGTGGCGCGTGAGAGCAGTCTTATGGTTTCAAACCATGAGTTGCTATGATTCCACTCTTGGCAAACCTGAAGGAGAGCAAGATGCCCAACAGGCACAAGCTTTTCAGAAAATGGATACCTTGTTTAAGGCTGCTCTCTTGAGTGCTCTTGGTGAGAACATAGTTGATGCTTATGCGTCAATTGATAATGGAAAAGATATGTGGGACGCATTCGAGGCCAAGTTTGGGGTCTCGGATGCCGGCACTGAGCTGTACATCATGGAGGAATTCTATGATTACAGGATGACTGAAGATCGCTCCGTGGTTGAGCAGTCTCATGAGATATAGTCATTTGCTAGAGAACTTGAGCACTTCAATTGCATGCTACCGGACAAGTTTGTTGCCGGGGGTATCGTCACTAAGCTTCCTCCTTCATGGAGGAACTTTGCTACCTTACTGAAGCATAAGAGACAGGAGTTTTCCGTTCCGGATCTCATTGGTACTCTTGATGTGGAAGAAAAGGCGAGAGCAAAGGACACACATGCTCGAGGTATTGAGGGAGGATCTAGTGCCAATCTGGTACAGAAGAAAAACTTCCAGTCCCACAAGTTCAAGAACAAGGGCAAGCTTGATGGTAAAGCAAAGTTCGATGGGAAGAACAAGGCTGTACAACACACGAACTTCAAGAAGAAGAGTGACAAGAAGAAAGGTGCTTTTCATGTGTGTGGAGATCCTGATCATTGGGATCCTAGTTGTCCTAATCGTTATGACAAGCGTCATCCTGGGAAAGGCGGCAAGACCGCTAATGTTGTCATTGGAGACACTGACATGAAGGATGCTGGGTATGGTATATTTCCCACTATTCTTTCAGTATGTCATTCTCCTGATTGGTTGATTGACACGGGTGCCAATGTGCATGTATGCGGTGATATTTCCATGTTTTCGTCTTATCAGACCGCAGGGACTTCCACCGTGCTGATGGGCAACGGTTCAAGTGCTTCGTTCATGGTGTTGGCACGGTCGATCTGAAGTTTACTTGGGAAGATCGTCTTGGTCAAGAACGTGCATTATGTCCCTCCGTCAATAAAAATCTTGTTAGCGGATCTCTTCTGTGTAGAGATGGCTATAAGCTTGTCTTTGAGTCAAATAAATTTGTAATATCCAAGTATGGAACCTTTGTTGGTAAAGGCTATGAGTCAGGAGGCCTGTTTCGTTTATCCTAGACGTTTGCAATAAAGTTGTTAATCATATTTGCAACAATAGTGAATCAAATGTGTGGCATTCACGTCTTTGTCATGTTAACTTTGGCTGCATGTCGCGACTAGCGAAGTTGAACTTAATCCCTAGTTTCACCACTGTCAAGGGATCTAAGTGTCAAGTGTGTGTGCAAGCTAAGCAACCTCGTAAGTCTCGCATGACTGCGGAGACGAGAAATCTTGCACCACTAGAACTTATACATTCAGATCTATGTGAAATGAATGGTGTTTTGACAAATGGTGGAAAGAAATATTTCATGACGTTAATTGACGACTCCACTAGATCTTTGCCGTGTGTATCTTCTCGAAATCTAAGGATGAGGCTTTGAACTTTTCAAGATCTATAAAGCTGAAGTGGAAACCCAACTTTATCGGAAAATCAAGAGGCTTAGGTCCGACCGTGGTGGAGAGTATTTTTCCAATGAATTTGATGCTTTTTGTGCGGAACATGGTATAATCCATGAGAGGACGCCTCCCTACTCACCTCAGTCAAATGGGATGGCCGAAAGAAAGAACCGTACTCTAACTGATTTGGTTAACGCCATGTTAGACACATCGGGTCTCTCCAAGGCATGGTGGGGGGAGGCGATATTGACAGCATGTCATGTCCTAAATCGAGTCCCCACAAAGAACAAAGAGATAACTCCATTCGAGGAATGGGAGAAGAAAAGGTTAAAACTCTCTTATCTGCGAACATGGGGTTGTTTGGCGAAATTCAATGTTCCAATTCCAAAGAAGCGGAAGCTTGGACCAAAGACTGTGGATTGTGTTTTCCTGGGATATGCTTTTCATAGCATTGGCTATAGATTCTTGGTTGTAAAATCTGAGGTACCTGGCATGCATGTTGGTACGATCATGGAGTCGAATGATGCGACTTTCTTTGAAGATATCTTTCCCATGAAGGATATGGCTACCTCATCTAATCAGGAGATGCCTAGTTCATCGAATCGGGAACCAGTTACAATTACCGAACCTGCCATTTCGATGGAACACTTTGAAAGTCATGTGGAGGAGAACAATGAAGTTCCTACTAGGAGCAAGAGACAGAGGACAGCAAAGTCCTTTGGTGATGATTTTCTTGTGTATCTCATAGATGATACTCCCAGTTCTATTTCGGAGGCCTATGCATCGGAAGATGCTGACTACTGGAAGGAAGTAGTTCGTAGCGAGATGGATTCCATCTTGGCGAATGAAACTTGGGAGATAACTGATCGTCCTTGTGGGTGCAAACCTATAGGATGCAAATGGGTATTCAAGAAGAAGCTTAGGCCTGATGGTACTATCAAAAAGTACAAGGCTCGGCTCGTGGCTAAGGGTTATACCCAAAAGGAAGGTGAAGACTTCTTTGATACTTACTCACCTGTGGCTCGATTGACCACTATTCGAGTTCTACTTTCACTAGCTGCCTCACATGGTCTTCTCGTTCATCAAATGGATGTTAAGACTGCTTTCCTAAACGGAGAGTTGGACGAGGAAATTTATATGGAACAACCAGATGGGTTTGTAATAGATGGTCAGGAAGGGAAAGTGTGCAAGTTGCTAAAGTCTTTGTATAGACTCAAGCAAGCACCCAAACAGTGGCATGAGAAGTTCGAAAGAACTTTAACAGCTGCAGGCTTTATTGTGAACGAAGCTGACAAATGTGTGTACTATCTCCATGGTGGGGGCGAGGGAGTTATGCTTTGCTTGTATGTTGATGACATACTGATTTTCGGAACAAATCTGAATGTTATTAAGGAGGTCAAGGATTTCCTATCTTGCTGTTTTGATATGAAGGATTTAGGAGTGGCTGATGTCATTCTGAACATCAAGTTTTTGAGAGACGATGATGGTGGGATTACATTGCTTCAATCTCACTATGTGGAAAAGATCTTGAGTCGCTTTGGCTACGGTGATCGCAAGCCCTCTCCAACACCATATGATGCTAGTGTGTTGCTTGAAGAATCGAAGAATTGCTAGAGACCAATTGAAATATTCTCAGATTATTGGCTCGCTTATGTACTTAGCCAGTGCTACAAGACCTGACATCTCTTTTGATGTTAGCAAACTGAGTCGGTTTGTCCCAAAACCAGGAGATGTGCATTGGAAAGCTCTAGAGAGAGTTTTGCGTTATTTGAAAGGCACTGTGAATTATGGAATTCACTACACTGGGCACCCAAAGGTGCTTGAAGGGTATAGTGACTCAAACTGGATCTCAGATGCTGATGAGATAAAGGCCACGAGCGGATATGTATTCACTCATGGAGGTGGCGCTGTTTCTTAGAAATCTTGCAAGCAGACCATCTTAACGAGGTCAACAATGGAAGCAGAACTCACAGCACTAGATACAGCTACGGTCGAAGCGGATTGGCTTCGTCGGCTCTTGAATGACTTGCCGGTAGTTGAGAAACCTGTATCGGGTATCCTTATGAACTGTGACAATCAAACCGTGATCACTAAAGTGAGCAGCTCAAAGGATAACATGAAGTCATCAAGACACGTTCAGAGAAGGTTAAAGTCTGTCAGAAAAATGAAAAACTCCGAAGTTATTCATTGGATTATATCCAAACGTCTAAAAATCTGGCAGATCCTTTTACTAAGGGTCTATCACGCAATGTGATAGATAATGCATCGAGGGAGATGGGTATGAGACCCACAATATGAGTTGTTCACAGTGGTAACCTATGTTGGAAATATGCCCTAGAGGCAATAATAAAAGGATTATTATTATATTTCCTTGTTCGTGATAATTGTCTTTTATTCATGCTATAATTGTATTATCCGGAAATCGTAATACACGTGTGAATACTTAGACCACAACATGTCCCTAGTGAGCCTCTAGTTGACTAGCTCGTTGATCAACAGATAGTCATGGTTTCCTGACTATGGACATTGGATGTCATTGATAACGGGATCACATCACTAGGAGAATGATGTGATGGACAAGACCCAATCCTAAGCATAGCACAAGATCGTGTAGTTCGTTTTGCTAGAGCTTTTCCAACGTCAAGTATATTTTCCTTAGACCATGAGATCGTGTAACTCCCGGATACCATAGGAGTGCTTTGGGTGTACCAAATGTCACAACGTAACTGGGTGACAATAAAGGTGCACTACAGGTATCTCCGAAAGTGTCTGTTGGGTTGACATAGATCGAGACTGGGATTTGTCACTCCGTATTACGGAGAGGTATCACTGGGCCCACTCAGTAGTGCATCATCATAATGAGCTCAATGTGACCAAGTGTCTGGTCACGGGATCATGCATAATGGTACGAGTAAAGTGACTTGCCGGTAACGAGATTGAACGAGGTATTGGGATACCGACGATCGAATCTCGGGCAAGTAACATACCGTCTGACAAAGGGAATAGTATACGGGGTTGCTTGAATCCTCGACATCGTGGTTCATCCGATGACATCATCGAGGAGCATGTGGGAGCCAACATGGGTATCCAGATCCCGCTGTTGGTTATTGACCGGAGAGTCGTCTCGGTCATGTCTGCATGTCTCCCGAACCCGTAGGGTCTACACACTTAAGGTTCGGTGACGCTGGGGTTATTAGGAAGACTTGTATGTGATTACCGAATGTTGTTCGGAGTCTCGGATGAGATCCCGGACGTCACGAGGAGTTCCGGAATGGTCCGGAGGTGAAGATTTATATATGGGAAGTTGTCATACGGACACCGGAAAGTTTCGGGGCATATCGGTATTGTACCGGGGCCACCGGAGAGGTTCCGGGTCCACGGGAGGCCACCCCTCTCGGAGGGCCTCATGGGCCTGAGGGCAGGGAACCAGCCTCGGAGGCTGGGCGCCCCCTTGGGCCCATGCGCCTAGGGTTGGGGCGAACCCTAGTGGGGCGCCCCTTGCTTGGGGGCAAGCCCCCTCCCAGCCGCCGCCCCCTCTAGATCTCATCTAGAGGGGCCGCCCCCTGCCCCTTCCCTATAAATAGAGGGGTGAGGGAGGCTGCAACACACTTCAAGGCGCAGCCCTCCCTCCCAACACCTCTCCTCCTCCGTTGAGTGCTTGGCAAAGCCCCTGCCTGAGATATGCCTCTCCACCATCATCACGCCGTCGTGCTGCTGCTGGAGCCTTCTTCCTCAACCTCTCCTTCCCCCTTGATGGATCAAGAAGGAGGAGACGCCGTCCGTTCCGTACGTGTATTGAACGCGGAGGTGCTGTCCGTTCGGCACTTGGTCATCGGTGATCTGAATCACGGCGAGTACGACTCCATCATCACCGTTCCCTTGAACGCTTCCGCACGCGATCTACAAGTGGTATGTAGATGCAATCTCTCTCCCATGACTCATTGCTTAGATGAACTCATAGATGGATCTTGGTGAAACCGTAGGAAAAATTTTAATTTTCTGCAACGTTCCCCAACAGTGGCATCATGAGCTAGGTCTATGCGTAGTTCTCTATTGCGCGAGTAGAACACAATTTTGTTGTGGGCGTAGATCTTGTCAACTTGCTTGCTGCTACTAGTATTTTCTTGCTTCAGCGGTATTGTGGGATGGAGTGGCCCGGACCGACCTTACACGTACGCTTACGTGAGACAGGTTCCACCGACTGACATGAACTAGTTGCATAAGGTGGCTAGCGGGTGTCTGTCTCTCCTACTTTAGTTGGAGCAGATTAGATGAAAAGGTTCCTTATGAAGGGTAAATAGAAGTTGACAAAATCACGTTGTGGTTATTCGTAGGTAAGAAAACGTTCTTGCTAGAACCCAATTGCAGCCACGTAAAAGATGCAACAACAATTAGAGGACGTCTAACTTGTTTTTGCAGCAATTGTCATGTGATGTGATATGGCCAGAAGTTGTGATGAATGATGAATGATATATTGTGATGTATGAGATCATGTTCTTGTAATAGGAATCACGACTTGCATGTCGATGAGTATGACAACCGGCAGGAGCCATAGGAGTTGTCTTAATTATTGTATGACCTGCGCGTCATTGATTCAACGCCATGTAAATTACTTTACTTTATTGCTAAACATGTTAGCCATAGTAGTAGAAGTAATAGTTGGCGAGCAACTTCATGGAGACACGATGATGGAGATCATGATGATGGAGATCATGGTGTCATGCCGGTGACAAGATGATCATGGAGCCCCGAAGATGAAGATCAAAGGAGCTATATGATATTGGCCATATCATGTCACTACTTTATATAATTGCATGTGATGTTTATTATATTTTATGCATCTTGTTTACTTAGAACGACGGTAGTAAATAAGATGATCCCTTAGAATAATTTCAAGAAAGTGTTCCCCCTAACTGTGCACCGTTGCTAAAGTTCATCGTTTCGAAGCACCACGTGATGATCGGGTGTGATAGATCCTTACGTTCACATACAACGGGTGTAAGACAGTTTTACACATGCATAAACACTTAGGGTTAACTTGACGAGCCTAGCATGTACAGACATGGCCTCAGAACACAAGAGACCGAAGGTCGAACATGAGTCGTATGGAAGATACGATCAACATGGAGATGTTCACCGACGATGACTAGTCCGTCTCACGTGATGATCGGACACGGCCTAGTCGACTCGGATCATGTGACACTTAGATGACTAGAGGGATGTCAAATCTGAGTGGGAGTTCATTAAATAATTTGATTAGGTGAACTTAATTATCATGAATATTAGTCTAAAATCTTTGCAAAATGTCTTGTAGATCAAATGGCCAACGCTCATGTCACCATGAACTTCAACGCGTTCCTAGAGAAAACCAAGCTGAAAGACGATGGCAGCAACTATTCGGACTGGGTCCGGAACCTGTGGATCATCCTCATAGGAGCCAAGAAACAATATGTCCTAGAAGCACCGCTAGGTGAAGCACCCATCGAGAGAACCAAGACATTATGAATGCTTGGCAGTCTCGTCTTGATGATTACTCCCTCGTTCAAGGCGGCATGCTTTACAGCTTAGAACCGGGGCTCCAAAAGCGTTTTGAGCAACACGGAGCATATGAGATGTTCGAGGAGCTGAAAATGGTTTTCCAAGCTCATGCCCGGTCGAGAGATATGAAGTCTCCGACAAGTTCTATAGTTGTAAGATGGAGGAAAACAGTTCATCGGTGAGCACATACTCAAAATGTCGGGTTGCACAACCGCCTGTCCCACTGGACATTAACCTCCCGGACGAGGCGGTCATTGACAGAATCCTTGATCGCTCCCACCAAGCTACAAGAGCTTTGTGATGAACTACAATATGCAGGGGATGGTGAAGACCATTCTGAAGTATTCTCAATCTGAAGTCAGCAGAGGTTGAAATCAAGAAAGAACATCAAGTGTTGATGGTCAATAAAACCACTAAGTTCAATAAGGGCAAGGGTAAGAAGAACTTCAAGAAGGACGGCAAGGATGTTGCGCGCCCGATAAGCAAGTTGCGGGAAGAATTCAAAGAATGGACCCAAACCTGAGACAGAGTGCTTTTATTGCAAAGGGAAGGGCCCCGAAGCGGAACTGCCCCAAATACTTAGCGGACAAGAAGGCCGCAACACTAAAGGTATATTTGATATACATGTAATTGATGTGTACCTTACCATTACTCGTAGTAACTCCCGGTATTTGATACCGTGTCGTTGCTCATATTTGTAACTCACAGCAGGAGCTGCGGAATAAACGGAGACTGGCGAAGGACGAGGTGTCGATGCGCGTCGGGAATGGTTCCAAGGTCGATGTGATCGCCATCGGCACGCTACCTCTACATTTACCTAAGGGATTAGTTTTAAACCTCAATAATTGTTATTTAGTGCCAAGTTTGAGCATGAACATTGTATCAGGATCTCGTTTAATGCGAGATGGATGGCTACTCATTTAAATCCGAGAATAATGGTTGTTCTATTTATATGAGAGATATGTTTTATGGTCATGCTCCGATGGTGAATGGTTTATTCTTAATGAATCTCGAGCGCAATGTTACACATATTCATAGTGTGAATACCAAAAGATGTAAAGTTGATAACGATAGTCCCACGTACTTGTGGCACTGCCGCCTTGGTCACATTGGTGTCAAGCGCATGAAGAAGCTCCATGCTGATGGACTTTTAGAGTCTCTCGATTATGAATCATTTGACACATGCGAACCATGCCTCATGGGCAAAATGACCAAGACTCTGTTCTCCGGAACGATGGAGCGAGCAACCAACTTATTGGAAATCATACATACCGATGTGTGCGGTCCAATGAGCATTGAGGCTCGCGGAGGATATCGTTATGTTCTCACTCTCACAGACGACTTAAGTAGATATGGGTATGTCTACTTGATGAAACACAAGTCTGAGACCTTTGAAAAGTTCAAAGAATTTCAGAATGAGATGGAGAATCAACGTGACCGAAAAATAAAATTATTACGATCAAATCGTGGAGGAGAATATTTAAGTCACGAATTTGGTACACACTTAAGGAAATATGGAATCGTTTCACAACTCACGCCGCCTGGAACACCTCAGCGTAACGGTGTGTCCGAACGTCGTAATCGCACTCTATTGGATATGGTGCGATCTATGATGTCTCTTACCGATTTACCGCTATCATTTTGGGGATACGCTCTAGAGACAGCTACATTCACTTTAAATAGGGCACCGTCTAAATCCGTTGAGACGACACCGTATGAATTATGGTTTGGGAAGAAACCTAAGCTGTCGTTTCTAAAAGTTTGGGGATGCAATGCTTATGTCAAGAAACTTCAACCTGAAAAGCTCGAACCCAAGTCGGAAAAATGCGTCTTCATAGGATACCCTAAGGAAACCATTGGGTATACCTTCTACCTTAGATCCGAAGGCAAGATCTTTGTTGCCAAGAACGGATCCTTTCTGGAAAAGAGTTTCTCTCGAAAGGAGTAAGTGGGAGGAAAGTAGAACTCGATGAAGTACTACCTCTTGAACCGGAAAGTAGTGCAGCTCAGAAAATGTTCTGTGGTGCCTACACCTCACCGGAGAGGAAATTAATGATGATGATCAAGGTACTTGGATCAAGTTGCTACTGAACTTCAGAGGTCCACAAGGACACGTTCCACACCGAGTGGTATGGCAACCCTGTCACGGAAATCATGTTGTTAGACAACGGTGAACCTTGAACTATGAAGAAGCGATGGCGGCCCGGATTCCAACAAATGGCTTGAAGCCATGCAATCCGAGATATGATCCATGTATGAAAACAAAGTATGGACTTTGACAGACTTGCCCGATGATCGGCGAGCGATAGAAAACAAATGGATCTTTAAGAAGAAGACGAACGCGGATGGTAATGTCACCATCTATAAAGCTCGACTTGTCGCTAAGGGTTATCGGCAAGTTCAAGGGATTGACTACGATGAGACTTTCTCTCCCGTAGCGAAGCTTAAGTCCGTCCGAATCATGTTAGCAATTTCCGCATACTATGATTATGAGATATGGCAGATGGACGTCAAAACGGCATTCCTTAACGGTTATCTTAAGGAAGAGTTTTATATGATGTAGCCGGAAGGTTTTGTCGACCCTAAGAATGCTAACAAGGTATGAAAGCTCTAGTGATCCATTTATGGGCTGGTGCAAGCATCTCGGAGTTGGAACATTCGCTTTGATGAGATGATCAAAGCGTTTGGGTTTATGCAGACTTATGGAGAAGCCTGCGTTTACAAGAAAGTGAGTGGGAGCTCTGTAGCATTTCTCATATTATATGTAGATGACATACTTTTGATGGGAAATGATATAGAACTCTTGGACAGCATTAAGGCCTGCTTGAATAAAAGTTTTTCAATGAAGGACCTTGGAGAAGCTGCTTATATATTAGGCATCAAGATCTATAGAGATAGATAGAGACGCCTCATAGGTCTTTCACAAAGCACATACCTTGATAAGATTTTGAAGAAGTTCAAAATGGATCAGTCCAAGAAAGGGTTCTTGCCTGTACTG
Organism: Aegilops longissima; assembly: GCA_021605205.1. Lineage (NCBI taxonomy): Eukaryota > Viridiplantae > Streptophyta > Magnoliopsida > Poales > Poaceae > Aegilops > Aegilops longissima. The sequence continues at coordinate 126,245,491 of CM038682.1, read as the reverse complement.
CAAGGTGTGAGATTGAGTTCGGCTCAATGCCCGACCACGGCAAAAGATAAAGAAGAGATGAGCATCATCCTCTATGCCTCGGCCATATGATCTATTATGTATGCCATGCTGTGTACCAGGCCTGATGTAAACCTTGCCGTAAGTTTGGTAGGAAGGTACCAAAGTAATCCCGGCAAGGAACACTGGACAGCGGTCAAGAATATCCTGAAGTACCGGAAAAGGACAAAGGACATGTTTCTCGTTTATGGAGGTGACGAAGAGCTCGTCGTAAAGGTTTACGTCGACGCTAGCTTCGACACAGATCTGGATGACTCTAAGTCACAAACCGGATCGTGTATATGTTGAATGGTGGAGCGAGAAGCTGGTGCAGCTGCAAGCGAGGCGTCGTGGCGGGATCTACGTGTGAAGCGGAGTACATGGCAGCCTCGGAGGCAGCGCATGAAGCAATTTGGGTGAAGGAGTTCATCACCGACCTAGGAGTCATACCCAATGCGTCGGGGCCAATCAAACTCTTCTGTGACAACACTGGAGCTATTGCACTTGCCAAGGAGCCCAGGTTTCACAAGAAGACCAGGCACATCAAGCGTCGCTTCAACTCCATTCATGAAAATGTTCAAGATGGAGATGTAGAAATTTGCAAAGTGCATACGGATCTGAATGTCGCAGATCCGTTGACAAAACCTCTTCCGCGGGCAAAACATGATCAACACCAGAACTCTATGGGTGTTCGATTCATCATAATGTAACTAGATTATTGACTCTAGTGCAAGTGGGAGACTGTTGGAAATATGCCCTAGAGGCAATAATAAAAGGATTATTATTATATTTCCTTGTTCGTGATAATTGTCTTTTATTCATGCTATAATTGTATTATCCGGAAATCGTAGTACACGTGTGAATACTTAGACCACAACATGTCCCTAGTGAGCCTCTAGTTGACTAGCTCGTTGATCAACAGATAGTCATGGTTTCCTGACTATGGACATTGTATGTCGTTGATAACGGGATCACATCATTAGGAGAATGATGTAATGGACAAGACCCAATCCTAAGCATAGCACAAGATCGTGTAGTTCGTTTTGCTAGAGATTTTCCAATGTCAAGTATCTTTTCCTTAGACCATGAGATCGTGTAACTCCCGGATACCGTAGAAGTGCTTTGGGTGTACCAAACATCACAACGTAACTGGGTGACAATAAAGGTGCACTACAGGTATCTCCGAAAGTGTCTATTGGGTTGACACGGATCGAGCGGGATTTGTCACTCCGTATTACGGAGAGGTATCATTGGGCCCACTCGGTAGTGCATCATCATAATGAGATCAATGTGACCAAGTGTTTGGTCACGGGATCATGCATTACGGTACGAGTAAAGTGACTTGCCAGTAATGAGATTGAACGAGGTATTGGGATACCGACGATCGAATCTCGGGCAAGTAACATACCGTCTGACAAAGGGAATAGTATACGGGGTTGTTTGAATCCTCGACATCGTGGTTCATCCGATGACATCATCGAGGAGCATGTGGGAGCCAACATGGTTATCCAGATCCCGCTGTTGGTTATTGACCGGAGAGTCGTCTCGGTCATGTCTGCATGTCTCCCGAACCCGTAGGGTCTACACACTTAAGGTTCGGTGATGCTAGGGTTATTAGGAAGACTTGTATGTGATTACCGAATGTTGTTCGGAGTCCCGGATGAGATCCCGGACGTCACGAGGAGTTCCGGAATGGTCCGGAGGTGAAAATTTATATATGGGAAGTTGTCATGCGGACACCGGAAAATTTGGGGCATATCGGTATTGTCTGGGGCCACGGAGAGGTTCCGGGTCCACCGAGGGGCCACCCCTCTCGGAGGGCCTCATGGGCCACAAGGGCAGGAACCAGCCCCTGAGGGCTGGGGCCCCCTTGGGCCCATGCGCCTAGGGTTGGGGGAACCCTAGTGGGGCCCCCTTTGCTTGGGGGTCAAGCCCCCTCCCCCCCCTCTAGATCTCATCTAGAGGGCCGCCCCCTGCCCCTTCCCTATAAATAAAGGGGTGAGGGAGGCTGCAACACACTTCAAGGTGCAGCCCTCCCTCCCCAACACCTCTCCTTCTTCGTTGAGTGCTTGGCGAAGCCCTATATGAACCTCGCCTCTCCACCATCATCACGCCGTCGTGCTGCTGCTGGAGCCTTCTTCCTCAACCTCTCCTTCCCCTTTGCTGGATCAAGAAGGAGGAGACGTCGTCCGTTCCGTACGTGTGTTGAACGCGGAGGTGCTGTCCGTTCGGCACTTGGTCATCGGTGATCTGAATCACGGCGAGTACGACTCCATCATCACTATTCCCTTGAACGCTTCCGCACGCGATCTACAAGTGGTATGTAGATGCAATCTCTCTCCCATGACTCGTTGCTTAGATGAACTCATAGATGGATCTTGGTGAAACCGTAGGAAAATTTTTAATTTTCTGCAACGTTCCCCAACAACCTATTCTTTGTGATCGGAGATCCCGTGAATTAGATGTGGAAGACAAGTAGTTGGTCAACTGGGAGGAGAGTACCCTTACTGTTAAAATACCACTCCATGAAGATGCAATACTCTCCTAATCTGCATGGCAGGTTGATGTATATCTTAATGTGTTCTAAGTGGCTCTTTGAAGCAGAGATGTTGTCCTGCAGAACATCTTTTGAAGAACGCACCTATATGAGTTTGATTGTTAAACGTCGCAATCTATGAGAGTAGGGTTCTCTCTAGTAAACTCATGAAAGGTCTCGGAGTATGATGCATAAGCTCCACCCGCGGGGAAGACCCACGGTAGCCACGTATCGGTCAAAGCTTTATGTGAAGCTAGATTTACAGAAAACTTGCAGTTCAAGGCCCAGTCCACTGTTCAAGTTGCTTACTAGTGTAGCATAAGGTTCTAGGTGGAAGTTCAACTTAACAGTCTCCACTGTAGTACCGGTATATAAAACACTGTTTTGGAATCAAAGACAAATTTTGTGTGCCTCTGGGATCTGGTGGGGGATTGCTGGAATTTTGTCTATTTGGGCCTAGCCCAATAACAGTTTCAGAAATTCCTAATAAATCCTAAAGGCCCACGCAGCCCATTCGTGCAAGGCAAGAGGTGGAACTAAAGTTTAGTCCCACATTGCTAGTTTAGAGGGAGTTGGACATCTTTATAAGGGAGGCTTTTTCCCCACTTGTATGAGCATGAGAACAAGAGGGACATCCACGCGCGCTACTCCTCCGCCGCCCGCCTCGCCACGTCACGCCACGCCTCGCCGCGTCGCGCCGCGGGTTGTGGGAATGAGCCGAGCCGATGTCTAAATTTTTGCCACACACTACGGGTATACGAAAGGCCACACGGCAGCTGAAAAGTTTTTGCGATAGTGGAGTTTGAATGCGTACGCTTCGTCTTCGTCTCTTTGTTTCACCTTCCGTCGCTGCCCTCTCGCCTCCTTCTCTTGCGCCTATAAAAGGGAGGTCGCTCCTCTCAGAAAGGCGTACCAAAACTTCTCCTTCCTCTCGCCACTGGTTCCAATCTCTGAGCTGTTGTTGTCTTCCTCATCCTGGCTTACGACGTGCACCGCGAGTCGGGACAGTAGGCCTCCAAAATTGCACCTCTTTGAGTCTTGTACGGGAGAAGGGTGATAAGGTTTTTAGGGAGCGCTCTGCGCGACTACTGACTTCTTCGTCACAGACGCCCCGGACTCCGACGACTACTTCCCCGACGTCGACAACCTCCTCGACGACATGGAGGACACCGACCCCAAGTCCAGTGCCTCTACTCCGGCTGATGTCCAGTACGTGTTCTTGTTTTTCCTGTTAGAGGTCCTGCCACAGTTCCTTGTTCTAGTGTTTGTCCTACACATGTTACGATCTACTCCCTCCGGTCCTTTTTACTCTGCATATTAGGTTTGTCTGAAGTCAGTCTCATCCAACTTTGACCAAATTTATATAAAAAATTATTGACATTTACATAACAACACCAATATCACTAGATTCATCTCGGAATATATTTTCATATTATATTTATTAGATATTATAGATGCTAATAATTTCTACTGTCTGCTCGAGAGATGATCAGTTCTAGCTCATATATGCAGATGTTATTTACCTTCACTTTGTCAAATCGCATGACTTGTTTTATCACTGCTATACTAGTCATGCTTTATCTAATATTTCTGTTAATAAAATCATTCGGTAAATTGCTCATATTTCCAACAACACCACCCTGTATGCCCCCCCCCCCCCCTCCCCCCCTCCCCCCTCCTCCATCAATGCAATGATACGCCAACCGTGGCGTATTCATGAAAAATTACACGCTGATTAGAATTCTTTCTTTTTAACTAACCTCTCTCAGTTACGCTGGTAAGGAGCGGCGGTTTCGGGCTGTGGATGGAGCACTGGGCCTGGGAAAAGGAGGACTCGATCGTGAGCCGCGCAGAGATTAATTGCCGAGAAGGTGAAGAGGGTGATGGGCGACGAGGCGATTTCGGCAAGGGTGGCGGAGGTCCGCGAGGAGGCCATCAAGGCCGTCGCCCAAGGCGGCTCCAGCTATGGCAGCATCCAGGAGTTTCTTTCCACGCTCAACTGACTGTCTTGAGGACTTCGTCAGTCAGAGTTCTCGTACTCCTTGTGTCAATTATATTTTCGTCAGCGTGAAGGTGACTGGCATGCTGAAGCCTGAAGCACACGGATTACTTCTGCCAGCCCACTTTATAATAAGTACCATCACCTTGATTTGCTTTGTTTGTACCAACAATTCTCTCGTTCATGTCAAAAAGAAATTTTTTATCTCGTTGACACTCTCTACTAATACAAATTGCCTTTGTTGTTCGTACTCGCTGAAACATGTTTTGCCTTGTGTATGTTTATTTTTGCAAAGTATGAGAGAGATGGAGATGTATTATGTCAACATTCAAAAGGAATCCTTTAACAAAGTTGCCGACGTGGTGTTGTTCAGAGGGGCCTAAAATTCGCCGAGTTATATACAATAATACATATATATATGTGCAATCAAAATAAAAAATTAAAAGGCTCATGGCAACGCACGGGCATTGTACTAGTGTAATTTATTGGTCACTCGGTTTACGCCCCTGGTATTTGTGTGTCAGACGCCACAACGCACGGTAAAGACATGTGGCTCGGCATACCATCACATATGCCGTGACATGACTCAGTAACGCTCAGCTTACCAAAATAACTCGGCGAATTGGGGTTGAAGTCGAGTGTCGTCGTGGCCCACACGACGAATAGCTGCGCCACGTTGTCGTGCTCGTCGCAGTTGACGGCGCCATGACGGTGGCACATGCTCCCTCCGTTCCTAAATATTTGTCTTTCTAGCCATTTCAAATAGACTACAACATACGAATGTATGTAGACATGTTTCAGAGTGTAGATTTACTCATTTTGCTCCGTATGTAGTCACTCGTTGAAATCTCTAGAAAAACAATTATTTAGGAACGGAGGGAGTATAAGCGAGTGTGGTCTAACGAATCTCGTGACGTACATAACATATTTTCTTCTGTTTTAAACCGAAAACATTTGGTCTACTGTAAGCCGAGTGGGTGACTTAATACACTCGGCGTACATTGGATACTATCGCGCAACCCACCGCCTCCGTAGCCAGTTAGAGCATCTCCAATAAACGGTCTAAATATAAAAACACCTAACTTTTGAACCGTTTAGGACAAAAGACGCTGCTCTAACAAACAGTCCATATGTAAAAAAAAATTGGACCGCGGCCTCCTCGTGATATAAAATGCAACACCTCACGATGCAAATATACATCACGAGATGCATCTGGTCCAAAACCAGTCGCCGCCCGCTAACGTCCAACCGCCACTTCATTTCCATTCCCGCCCGCGCCCGTCCGCCCGCCCGAAGAACAGGCAGCCGGAATCCGCCGCCGCGACCGCCCAAAACCTCCCCGTCGGCGCCGCCACCACCCCACATCCCCTCCGCCGCCCTCCGCCGCCCTCCGCCCCCATCGCCCCCGTCGCCTCCACGCCGCCGCCCGGACGCCGCCGAATAGAGTGGTAGCCGGTGCGGGATTCGGCCCCTCCGGCGGTCCGGCTGTGGCGGTAGGCCTCCGCCGGGTCTTTTAGGCTGCCGCCGACCTCCTCCCGTCGGCCGTGAGCCTGTCCACGGCCGTTGTGCCGGCAGCACGACCGCCTCCCCGCCGCTCTCCGCCCGGCTGTCGAACTAGTCTTCGCCGCCCGCCGGGCTCCTCTTGGCCGGCCTCCAACCTCATTTCTTATCACGGCCGCCGTCCGAAGCCAACCGCAGCCGTCCGCAGCCGTTAGCAGCAGCGAATCCAACCGGCGGCCATCTTCTTCCACCGCGCGTACAAGGTGTTCGACGGAATTCCCCAAGGTAAAAAAATGACAAAACTTGATGATTTAACTTGGGATTTGATAGTATGTTTGACGGTGGTTGTGTGCATTGTAGATGAGCTCGGTTGACTCCTCTTTCATGGATGATTCATCGTCGGACGAGGAATTTGATTTGCATGAAGAAGAGGAGATTGCTATGCTAGTGGCCATGCACAAGAGGAAGAAACCGAAGCACGGTGGTTCCGTTTATGGTCGTGCATTCATTCGGAGAGAACGGATTGATGCGCACAAACGGTCGGTGCGCAACTACTTTGCATCATCACCTGTTTTTCCGGAGAATTACTTTCGATGCCGTTCCAGAATGTCGAAAGACTTGTTTTTTCGCATTTGCAATGAAGTCAAGCAGTATAACCCAGTCTTCGAGCAGAGAAGGAACTGTGCCGGGTTGCTTGGCCATAGCATTGAGCGGAAGGTCACTGCCGCTTTGCGCATTATGGCATATGGTGTTCCGGCAGATTACATTGATGAGAACTTGGCGATGGCAGAGAACACTTCTATCTTCTATGTCAAGCAATTTGCAATAACTATGATAGAAGTGTTCGGTCCACAGTATTTGAGAGCACGCAATGCTCAGGACACTCAGAGGCTTTTGGAGATGAACAAAGCTCGAGGTTTTCCAGGTATGCTCGGGTCTGTGGATTGCATGCATTGGAAATGGAAGAATTGTCCAAAAGCATGGTGCTACGTCTTGAGCTTGCGTTGGTTTTCCTCGAAAAGGAGAGGGTGATGCAGCAAAGTGTAGCGTAAGTATTTCCCTCAGTTTTGAGAACCAAGGTATCAATCCAGTAGGAGGCTCCTCAAAAGTCCCACGCACCTACACAAACAAACTGAGAACTCGCAACCAACGCAATAAAGGGGTTGTTAATCCCTTCACGGCCACTTGCGAAAGTGAGATCTAATAAAGATAGTATGAAAAGATAAATATATTTTTGGTATTTTATAATATAGATGCAAAAAAGTAAAGATGCAAATAAAAGTAGATTGGAAGCAAATATGATAAGAGATAGACCCGGGGGCCATAGGTTTCACTAGTGGCTTCTCACAAGATAGCATAAGTATTACGGTGGGTGAACAAATTACTGTCGAGCAATTGATAGAAAAGTGCATAGTTATGAGATTATCTAGGCATGATCATGTATATAGGCATCACGTCCATAACAAGTAGACCGACTCCTGCCTGCATGTACTACTATTACTCCACACATCGACCGCTATCCAACATGCATCTAGAGTATTAAGTTCATAAGAACAGAGTAACGCATTAAGCAAGATGACATGATGTAGAGGAATAAATTCATGCAATATGATAAATACCCCATCTTGTTATCCTCGATGGCAACAATACAATACGTGCCTTGCAACCCTTTCTGTCACTGGGTAAGGACACCGCAAGATTGAACCCAAAGCCATGCACTTCTCCCATTGCAAGAACTACCAATCTAGTTGGCCAAACCAAACGGATAATTCGAAGAGACTTGCAAAGATAACTCAATCATACATAAAAGAATTCAGAGAAGATTCAAATATTATTCATAGATAAGCTGGATCATAAATCCACAATTCATCGGTCTCAACAAACACACCGCAAAAAGAAGTTACATCGAATAGATCTCCACGAGAGAGGGGGATAACATTGTATTGAGATCCAAAAAGAGAGAAGAAGCCATCTAGCTACTAGCTATTGATACGTCTCCAACGTATCTATAATTTTTTATTGCTCCATGCTACTTTATCTATTGTTTTGGACTATAATGGGCTTTATTTTCCACTTTTATATTATTTTTGGGACTAACCTATTAACCGAAGGCCCAGCCCAGAATTGTTGTTTTTTGCCTATTTCAGTGTTTCGAAGAAATGGAATATCAAACGGAGTCCAAACGGAATGAAACCTTCGGGAACGTGATTTTCTCACCGAACGTGATCCAGGAGACTTGGACCCTACTCCAAGGAGTGACAGAGGCGGTCACGAGGGTGGGGGGCGCGCCCCTCCCCCCTAGGCGCGCCCCCTTGCCTCGTGGGCCCCCTGACGCTCCACCGACGTACTCCTTCCTCCTATATATACCTACGTATCCCCAAACGATCGAGGGGAGCCAAAACCTAATTCCACCATTGCACCTTCCTGTATCCACGAGATCCCATCTTGGGGCCTGTTCAGGAGCTCCGCCGGAGGGGGCATCCACCACGGAGGGCTTCTACATCAACACCATATCCCCTCCGATGAAGTGTTTGTAGTTTACTTCAGACCTTCGGGTCCATAGTTAGTAGCTAGATGGCTTCTTCTCTCTTTTTGGATCTCAATACAATGTTCTCCCCCTCTCTCGTGGAGATCTATTCGATGTAATCTTGTTTTTGCGGTGTGTTTGTTGAGACCGATGAATTGTGGGTTTATGATCCAGCTTATCTATGGAAAATATTTGATTCTTCTCTGAATTCTTTTATGTATGATTAAGTTATCTTTGCAAGTCTCTTCGAATTATCCGTTTGGTTGGCCAACTAGATTGGTAGTTCTTGCCATGGGAGAAGTGCTTAACTTTGGGTTCAATCTTATGTGTCCTTACCTAGTGATGTAGGGGTTGCAAGGCACGTGTTGTATTGTTGCCATCGAGGATAAAAAGATGGGGTATTTATCATATTGCATGAATTTATTCCTCTACATCATGTCATCTTGCTTAAGGCGTTACTCTGTTTTTAACTTAATACTCTAGATGCATGCTGGAAAGCGGTCGATGAGTGGAGTAATAGTAGTAGATGCAGAATCGCTTCGGTCTACTTGTCACGAACGTGATGCCTATATACATGATCATTGCCTGGATAACCTCATAACTATGCTCAATTCTGTCAATTGCTCATTTGTTCACCCACCGTAGAATACTTATGCTCTTGAGAGAAGCCACTAGTGAAACCTATGGCCCCCGGGTCTATTCTCATCATATCAATCTCCATCACTTTATCTACTTGCTTTGCTTTTACTTTTACTTTGCATCTTTATACCAAAAATACCAAAAATATTATCTCTATCAGATCTCACTCTCGTAAGTGACCGTGAAGGGATTGACAACCCCTAAGCGTTGGTTGCGAGTAGCTATCGTTTTGTGCAGGTACGAGGGACTTGCGTGTGGTCTCCTACTGGATTGATACCTTGGTTCTCAAAAACTGAGGGAAATACTTACGCTACTGTGATGCATCCTCCTCTCCTCTTCGGGGAAATCCAACGCAAGCTCGAGACGTAGCAGCTATGGACCCGAAGGTCTGAAGTAAACTACTCACACTTCATCGGAGGGGCTATGGTGTTGATGTAGAAGCCCTCCGTGGTGGATGCCCCCTCCGACGGAGCTCCGGAACAGGCCCCAAGATGGGATCTCGTGGATACAGGAAGTTGCGGTGGTGGAAATTGTGTTTCGTGGTGCCCCTGGATGTTTTCGTGGTACGTAGGTATATATAGGAAGAAGAAGTACGTCGGTGGCCGCCCGAGGGGCCTACGAGACAGGGGGCGCGCCCTATAGGGGGGGGCGCCATCCTATCTCGTGGAGGATCTGGTTGCTTCTTGACTTGCACTCCAAGTTCTATGGATCACGTTCGGTGAGAAAATCACGTTCACGAAAGTTTTATTCCGTTTGGACTCTGTTTGATATTCCTTTTCTTCGAAATACTGAAATAGGCAAAAAAACAACAATACGGGTTGGGCCTCCGGTTAATATGTTAGTCCCAAAAAATGATATAAAAGTGGAAAATAAAGCCCAATAAAGCCTAAAACAGTAGATAAAGTGGCATGGAGCAATTAAAAATTATAGATACGTTGGAGACGTATCAGGCATCCCCAAGCTTAATTCCTGCTCGTCCTCGAGTAGGTAAATGACAAAAAGATAATTTTTGATGCGGAGTGATACTTTGGCATAATTTCAATGTAAATCTTCTTAATTGTGGTATGAATATTCAGATCCGAAAGATTCAAGACAAAAGTTCATATTGACATAAAAAATAATAATACTTCAAGTATACTAACTAAGCAATTATGTCTTCTCAAAATAACATGGCCAAAGAAAGTTATCCCTACAAAATCATATAGTCTGGCTATGCTCCATCTTCCCCACACAAAATGTTTAGATCATGCACAACCCCGATGACAAGCCAAGCAATTGTTTCATACTTTAACATTTTCAAAACTTTTTCAATCTTCACGCAATACATGAGCGTGAGCCATGGATATAGCACTATATGTGGAATAGAATGGTGGTTGTGGAGAAGACAAAAAGGGAGAAGATAGTCTCACATCAACTAGGCGTATCAACGGGCTATGGAGATGCCCATCAATAGATATCAATGTGAGTGAGTAGGGATTGCCATGCAACTGATGCACTAGAGCTATAAGTAAATGAAAGCTCAACAAAAGAAACTAAGTGGGTGTGCATCCAACTCGCTTGCTCACGAAGACCTAGGGCATTTGAGGAAGCCCATCATTGGAATATACAAGCCAAGTTCTATAATGAAAAATTCCCACTAGTATATGAAAGTGACAAAATGAGAGACTCTTCATCATGAAGATCTTGGTACTACTTTGAAGCACAAGTGTGGTAAAAGGATAGTAACATTGCCCATTCTCTCTTATTCTCTCATATTTTTTTTCTTCTTTTTTTTCTTTGGGCCTTTTCTCTTCTTCTTTTTTATGGCCTCTTTTTTTTTCTTTTTTTTTTATTTTTCGTCCGGAGTCTCATCCCGACTTGTGGGGGAATCATAGTCTCCATCATCGTTTCCTCACTGGGACAATGCTCTAATAATGATGATCATCACACTTTTATTTACTTACAATTCAAGAATTACAACTCGATACTTGGAACAAAATATGACTCTATATGAATGCCTCCGGCAGTGTACCGGGATATGCAATGAATCAAGAGTGACATGTATGAAAGAATTATGAACGGTGGCTTTGCCACAAATACGATGTCAACTACATGATCATGCTAGCAATATGACAATGATGGAGCGTGTCATAATAAACGGAACGGTGGAAAGTTGCATGGCAATATATCTCGGAATGGCTATGGAAATGCCATAATAGGTAGGTATGGTGGCTGTTTTGAGAAAGATATATGGTGGGTGTATGATACCGCGAAAAGTGTGCGGTATTAGAGAGGCTAGCAATGGTGGAAGGAAGGGAAAAAGTGCGTATAATCCATGGACTCAACATTAGTCATAAAGAACTCATATACTTATTGCAAAAATCTAGAAGTTATCAAAGCAAAGTATTACGCACATGCTCCTAGGGGGATAGATTGGTAGGAAAAGACCATCGCTCGTCCCCGACCGCCACTCATAAGGAAGACAATCAATAAATAAACCATGCTCCGAGTTCATCACATAACGGTTCACCATACGTGCATGCTACAGGAATCACAAACTTCAACACAAGTATTCTTTAAATTCGCAACTACTCAACTAGCATGACTCTAATATCACCATCTTCATATCTCAAAACAATTATCAAGCATCAAAATTTTCTTAGTATTCAACGCACTCAAAAGAAAGTTTCACATATCTTGAATACCAAGTATATTAATATTTAAGAAAATTACCATGCTATTAACGACTCTCAAAGTAATCTAAGTGAAGCATGAGAGATCAATAGTTTCTTTAAAACAAAGATACCACCGTGCTCTAAAAGATCTAAGTGAAGCACTAGAGCAAAAATTATCACGCTAAAAAGATATAAGTGAAGCACTATGAGCAAAACTATCTAGCTCAAAAGATATAAGTGAAGCACATAGAGTATTCTATCAAATTCCAATTTATGTATGGCTCTCTCAAAAGGTGTGTACAGCAAGGATGATTGTGGTAAACTAAAAAGCAAGAACTAATATAACACACGACGCTCCAAGCAAAACACTTATCATGTGGTGAATAAAAATATAGCCCCAAGTAAAGTTACCAATGAACGAAGACGAAAGAGGGGATGCCTTCCCGGAGCATCCCCAAGCTTAGGATTTTGGCTATTCTTGAATATCTTGGGGCGCAATGGGCATCACCAAGCTTAGGCTCTTGCCACCCTTTATTCCATAGTCCATAAAAGTTTTACCCAAAACTTGAAAACTTCACAACACAAAACTCAATAGAAATCTCGTGAGCTCCGTTAGAGAAAGAAAACAAAAGACTACTTTAAGGTACTGTAATTAAATCATTCTTTATTTATATTGGTGTTAAACCTACTGTATTCCAACTTCTCTATGGATTATAAACTATTTTACTAGCCATAGGTTCATCAAAATAAGCAAACAACACACGAAAAACAGAATCTGCCAAAAACACAACAGTCTGTAGTAATCTGTAACTAACGCAAACTTATGGAACTCCAAAATATCTACCAAAATTATACGACCTAGACAATTTGTTTATTGATCAGCAGCAATTGGAATCACTATTTTATCACGTTCTGGCGATTTTAACAATTCGGGCACTGAGCGCAAAGTTTCTGGAAATTACAGCAAGATCAAATAACTATCATCCAAGAAGATCCAATAGGTCTAACTTGGCACAAACACTAATTAAAAGATAAAACCACATATAAATAGAAGGTAGATGGATTATTTATTCCTAAACATAAGCAAAAACAAAAAATATAAAGAAAATTGGGTTGCCTCCCAACTAGCGCTATCGTTTAACGCCCCTAGCTAGGCATAAAAGCGAGGATAGATCTAAGTAGTGCCATCTTTGGCACTAAACTCATAAGTAGCACGCATGATAGATTCGTAAGGTAATTTAACTTTATTTCTTGGAAAGTGCTCCATGCCTTTCTTTAAGGGAAATTGGAATCTAATATTCCCTTCCTTCATATCAATAGTCGCACCAATTGTTCTAAGGAAAGGTCTACCAAGAATAATAGGACATGAAAGATTGCAATCTATATCAAGAACGATAAAATCTACGGGCACCAAATTTCTATTTGCAACGATAAGAACATCATTGATCCTTCCCATAGGCTTTTTAATGGTGGAATCCGCAAGGTGCAAATTTAAAGAACAATCATCAAGATCATGGAAACCTAGAATATCACATAAAGTTTTCGGAATCGTGGAAACACTAGCTCCCAAATCACACAAAGCAAAACACTCATAATCTTTAATTCTAATCTTTATAGTAGGTTCCCACTCATCATTAAGTTTTCTAGGTATAGAAACTTCCAAATTAAGTTTTTCATCATAATATTGCATCAAGGCATCAACAATATGCTGGGTAAAAGCTTTATTTTGACTATAAGCATGAGGAGAATTAACAACGTCTTGCAACAAGGAAATACAACCTTTTAAAGAGCAATTATCATAATTAAATTCCTTGAAGTCCGAGATAGTGGGTTCAACATTATTAGAAGTTGAGGATTCTCCAATCTCACTTTTACCAAATTTAACATTAAGATCTAAAGATTCCGAATTCTTGGGACGCCTTCTAGGCAAAGATTCATCATCAGTCCCATAATCATCAAAGTTCATATTGCAAAACATAGATCTAATTGGAGATGCATCAATGACTTTAAGATCCTCATCATTATTTTCATGTAATTTTTCTGGTTTAGCGGCCATCTTATTGACTAAGGTGGCTTGCTTGTCAGAAATTTTGGCTATAGCATTTCCAAGCCGGGTAATTTGAGCGTTAACACCATAGAATTCTTTATTCATATCATCAAGCTCTTTGTTCATAAACCCCAAAAAACTTTTTTGTTCCTTGAGCTCTTTTCTAAAGAAATTATTATGCTCAAATTGCAAATTCATGAAGCTTCTAATAGTTGATTCAATCTCATCCATCCTTCTGAGAAGGTGGTCAGGACCCTTAGGCGCAGCCATAAGGTCAAACAAGCAAACAAGCACACAAAAGAAGGCAAGCGAAGAGAGAGCAGATTGGGAAAGAGAGGGCGAATAAAACGGCAAGGGTGAAGTGGGTGAGAGGAAAACGAGAGGCAAATGGAAAATAATGTAAATGCGAGGGAGATAGGTTTGTGATGGATACTTGGTATGTCTTGACTTGAGCGAAGACCTCCCCGGCAACGGCGCCAGAAATCCTTCTTGCTACATCTTGAGCTTGCGTTGGTTTTCCTCAAAGAGGAGAGGGTGATGCAGCAAAGTGTAGCGTAAGTATTTCCCTCAGTTTTGAGAACCAAGAGTCCAATGCACCTACACAAACAAACTGAGAACTCACAACCAACGCAATAAAGGGGTTGTCAATCCCTTCACGGCCACTTGCGAAAGTGAGATCTAATAAAGATGGTATGAAAAGATAAATATATTTTTGGTATTTTATAATATAGATGCAAAAAGTAAAGATGCAAATAAAAGTAGATTGGAAGCAAATATGATAAGAGATAGACCCGGGGGCCATAGGTTTCACTAGTGGCTTCTCTCAAGATAACATAAGTATTACGGTGGGTGAACAAATTACTGTCGAGCAATTGATAGAAAAGCGCATAGTTATGAGATTATCTAGGCATGATCATGTATATAGGCATCACGTCCATAACAAGTAGACTGACTCCTGCTCGCATCTACTACTATTACTCCACACATCGACCGCTATCCAAAGATGCATCTAGAGTATTAAGTTCATAAGAACAGAGTAACACATTAAGCAAGATGACATGATGTAGATGGATAAACTCATGCAATATGATATAAACCCCATCTTGTTATCCTCGATGGCAACAATACAATACGTGCCTTGCAACCCTTTCTGTCACTGGGTAAGGACACCGCAAGATTGAACCCAAAGCTAAGCATTTCTCCCATGGCAAGAAAGATCAATCTAGTAGGCCAAACCAAACTGATAATTAGAAGAGACTTGCAAAGATAACTTAATCATACATAAAAGAATTCAGAGAAGATTCAAATATTATTCATAGATAAACTTGATCATAAACCCACAATTCATCGGATCTCGACAAACACACCGCAAAAAGAGATTACATCGAATAGATCTCCACAAGAGCGGGGGAGAACATTGTATTGAGATCCAAAAAGAGAGAAGAAGCCATCTAGCTAATAACTATGGACCCGTAGGTCTGTGGTAAACTACTCACAACTCATCGGAGGGGCAAGGATGTTGATGTAGAGGCCCTCCGTGCTTGATTCCCCCTCCGGCAGAGTGCCGGTGAAGGCTCCAAGATGGGATCTCGCGGATACAGAAGGTTACGGTGGTGGAAATTGTGTTTCGTGGTGCCCCTGGATGTTTTCAGGATACGTAGCTATATATAGGAAGAAGAAGTACGTCGGTGGCCGCCCGAGGGGCCCACGAGACAGGGGGCGCGCCCTATAGGGGGGGCGCGCCCTCCTATCTCGTGGAGGCTCCGGTTGCTTCTTGACTTGCACTCCAAGTTCTCTGGATCACGTTCGGTGAGAAAATCACGTTCCCGAAGGTTTCATTCCGTTTGGACTCTGTTTGATATTCCTTTTCTTCGAAATACTGAAATAGGCAAAAAAACAGCAATATGGGCTGGGCCTCCGGTTAATAGGTTAGTCCCAAAAAATGATATAAAAGTGGAAAATAAAGCCCAATAAAGCCTAAAACAGTAGATGAAGTAGCATGGAGCAATCAAAAATTATAGATACATTGGAGACGTATCACATGGCATGGACAATTCAAGGGTCGTGGGAAGGATGCCACTATCATTCTTGAGGCAGTTGCTGATTATGAAACATGGATTTGGCATGCATATTTTGGTATGCCCGGTTCTTGCAACGACATCAACGTGCTCGATCGGTCACCTCTCTTTGCCAACTTAGCAAATGGAGAAGCACCATCGGTGACCTTCGAAGCAAATGGCCGCACCTAAAACTATGGGTACTATCTTGCAGATGGGATCTACCCGAGGTGGAGTACGTTCGTCAAGCCGATTGCAAAACCTGAAGGTGAGAAAGAACTTGTCTTTCATAATGCACAAGCGGCGGCTAGAAAAGTTGTTGAGAGGGCATTTGAGATTTTGCAATCCCAATTTGCTATTGTGCGAGGACCGTCTAGATTTTGGGATCAAAAGATCCTTTGGTACATCATGACCGCTTGCGTGATCATGCATAACATGATCATTAAGAACGAGCGTGGAAAACATTTAGATTACAACTTCTATCACTTGATAGGCATTCTTGTTAACCCCATGCCAAAAGAACAGTGCATCAGACGTTTCATGAAGGTGTACAGCGAGATTAGAGACAGCGATGTGCATGACCAACTCCAGAAAGATTTGATGGAAGAGCATTGGAAATGGCATGCCGAAAGATCTGCATAGATTCATTATTTGTTTGTTCAAGATATGTTGTATTTGTGCAAAACTATGTTGTATTTGTGTTGCATTGCATCTCCTGGATCTGAAGAACTATGAAATAATAATTTGATATTGTGGACATGAATATTTTATATGTTATTTTCAAATATTTGCGGCTGTACAGTGGCTGGACAGCAGCTGAACAGCAGCCGGGCGGCTGCTGGCCGGTTTTGGACCATGAATTTGAACCATCTATTGGAGTTGCTCTTTTGGACCATGAATTTGGACCATCTATTGGAGTTGGCCTTTTTCAGATCTCCAAAATGCACTTTTTGACGGTCCAAAATTTACATCTCCAGTTTTGGACCATCAAAATTTGGACCATCTATTGGAGATGCTCTTATAACGCTGGCACATCTCTCTCTCTCTCTCTCTCTCTCTCTCTCTCAGCTAGACTCCCCTCCCTCCGCCACAGAACCACCGTCTGCCCCCGAGCTTGACGCCAGCCGCGCCTCCACAGCCAAACCCAACGCAAGTGACCGACAAAACCACACCAGACAAGGTGAGAGTTCTTCCGTTTAGTTTTTTTATTAATTAAGCTTCATCATATGTAAGTATCAATATTTCATATAGGCATACGATGATATTCACAATGGATTCTAGTTTAGATTAGTTTGAATGCTATATAGATATGTAGATAGATATATTTAAAATAATTAGGTATGGATTGACGATGATATAATATATAGCTAGATTGATTATATATGATGATTAAACTTTTTTTGCGAGAGGATGATTAATCTTTTTGATATGGGAGATATATGTGGATCGATGATATGGAAATAGATGTGGTTGAGCTAGCCAGGCAGGGTTCGACCCCCTGGTTCCTCCTAGGACCAAGTGCTTTTTTTTTAAATTACAGCTTACCTGGCAGGTAAAATGTATTTTACCACACATTCTTTCTGAAAATGGTAAAATGATGCAAAAATAATCAAACTAATTGAAAACTTTACAATACTTAAAAAATGTTGAATGTCAATCTAGGTTGATCATTATGTTTGGGGTATGGAGTCAAGTAAAATTCTTATCTCTCTCACACACAAACGCCTTTTTTATCCAAAGAAAGGGAACACGTGAAGCACTAAAGCAAGTTGACATCATGTATGACACCAACACATGCATTGCTTAACGACAGATAATTTAGCCTAGGGGCCTGTTTGGTAGCATGTATCATTTTTTAGGCCTTTGTATATGTGACTCGGTTGTGCCTGTCTGAATAAATATAGTCTAAAAATAATGTTTTCCACTTAATTTGTTAGGCTGCATATAGGTTAGTTGCATTAGGGAAGCAATTTTTCCTCTCACGTTTGGTGGTCTGCGTTGGGCTGGGATGATGCATAACCCGGCGTTTGGGTGTACACACTGGACCTGGCTAGGAGTTACCAGCTACACGTAACACACAAAGTTGCAGTAGAGTACATAGTTATAGCTATATCCACCTACACTAGTCGATTTGAAAAACGTACAAAAAACGTACAACACTAAAATTTTGTGAAACAATGAGATGAAGCTAGTAGTCAAAGAAACAGTATGGACTTGCCAAATCCGTCTAAGCCACCATATGAACACCTTGGTATAGTAGAATGCAGAGATAGACATATACTCGTTTACGACCATCGAAATGAAAAACGTACAACACAAAAGTCGTTTGAAACAAAAAAATAAAGCTACTGGTGAAAGGAAATTTAAACGGTCGTGCACGACAATTTTGACAAAATTGTCCAAAATAGCTCCAAACATGAACACGGATTTGAATATTTACACTCAAGGAAACTACAAACCGATCATGTGAATGTAACCACAACGTCGATGTGCATCTTTTTCGTGTACAACTTATTTCGAATCGAAGCACCGTTGTGTATATTAGAATGGATTAGGTGAACGAGATTAAGGAGTGTCATTAAAATATAATATGCATATGCATTTGTATAGTCAACTGGGGAGATGTATATCTACTCGTCTACAACCGTCGAAACAGAGAATGTACAATACGAAAGTCGTGTGAAACAGCGAGATGATGCTACTGACCAAATGAAATTTCAAACGATCGTTCGCGGCGAGTTTGATAATATTCATGCAAAATAGCTCCAATCATGAATACGAAGTTGAACATTTACATTCAACGTCACTATAAACCAATCGTCTGAATGGAACCACAACGTCGATGTGCATCTTTTTCATGTACAACTTACCTCGAATTGAAGCAACATTGTGTATATTAGAAGGGACTAGATGCAGAAGATTAAGAACCATCATAAAAACATTGTTGCAAATATCGGCCGATTTATCGCTTATCAGGGTCAGACGATAAGATAAATGAATACCACTGGTATTTGTCGATCTGACCGGTATATCAGTCTGACAACCGATATATCACCGGTATTCGCTGATATTTGCCAATATTCACCGGAAAATATGTGGGGCCCAACCTAGCTCTCGATTATTATTTTAATTTTGGTTGAATTTGTGTAGTCTTGATGCCTTTTGTTTGTGTAGATGGCTACTTTCGGTACATCTCAGATCGTTTAAGAGGAATGCAGATGGCACGGCTTACAATTTTGCCATGTTGATTGATCCTGATGATATGAAAACCTGAGATTAAAAAACATGCGGATAAATAGTCGACCGATAAAATATATACATCAGCCGATAAGCCAATTTATCTCTTATCTTGGGTTGATCTATAAGTTAACAGGAAGCGATATCCCGAACATTGCATAAAAAAAGGCCAAGCATATGCATTTGGACAATCCACTAGATATGCATCTGTACAATCCACCAAAGAGATGTAGATCTAGTCTACGACGGTTGAAACAGAGAACGAACAATAGAAAGTTGTGTGAAATGGCACGATGAAACTATTGGTCAAAGGACATTTCAAAAGATCGACTCCGCGCGACAAATTTGACAAAATTGGTCCAAAACAGCTCCAAACATGAACTCAAATTTGAACATTTATAGTTGACAAACTATAAAACAATCATCTAATGTAACCAAAACATCAATGTGCACCTTTTTTGCGTAGAGTTTATCTTGAATCGAAGCACCATTGTACCATTGTGTAGATTATAAGCCGGGCGAGTAGGGCACTCGCCTTACCTTGATTTTGCATGCAACATTTTGTATAGGTAAAGATTGTCTGAGGCTACCTACATGAAGTCTTCTTTCTTTTTTGAGGTAAACAGACATGAAGTTCTGGCCGTGATCCACCTTCGAGGTCTGCAAAGCTGCATATCAGCAATGGAGCCGTGCCAAACTCGGGTGAGGAGATGATCTGTCATTTTATTTTATTTTTGCTTTGGTGGCTGCTGTGGTGATGCTAGAGTGAGGTGACGGACGTTGGTGCCAAGCTCAGGAGACTCTTCAGTCTGGATTGTAATTTTATTTCTTGGCTTCTATTTCTTTGTGCAAAGACTAGCGTTATGTTGTCTTTTCAGTTTTGTCAGGTCGGGTTGTGGGTTATGATATAAATAAGACACGTATTACCATGCAAAAAAGTCCTGACCACTGAGAAAATATGAAGAGAAAAAGAAAGGGTCCGGCCCGGCTTGATCGCCGGCGCATGATTGGTTTGGGCTGGTACCTAGTCCTGCTAATGGGCTTGTTCGCTTAGCCATGGAATTGCCCAATCCAGTATTGGTCGTAGTTTTCCTTCTTTTGGAAATGAGAATATCCACAAGCCTCAGGCCAAGTGTGAACAAGGATAAATCATTAATCTCCTTCAGCAAGGGATGCCATAAGAATGTCCGAGCAATTGTTAAACAACTTTTGAATGTTCCCAATGACATTTAAATGAAAAGTATCTTGATATACCATCGGATGTTGGAATTTCAAAAAATGGAGCTTTCAAGGAGAGGTTGTGGAACAAATTCCAAGGGTGGATGGCTAAGTTCATGTTGGCGGCCGGTAAGGAGGTATTGGTGAAATCTATTGGACAAATGTGTCTTCATGAGAAGTAAATATGTGCCTCCCGAAGAAAAAAGAAAGAAAGTGTGTTTTTTCCTTGCCGAGAGACATGGCCATGTCTCTCGCAGAAGTAAATATGTGCCTCCATGAGAAATAAATCTGTGCTTCTCGTGAAAGAAAAAAAAAGTGTTTTTCACGCAATTCTTTTTCCAATACCTTAAAAAATCCGGGGGTAAAACAAAAAAAGTCTAGAAGCCGAAAACACGTACAGAAAAATAAAATAAAATAAAATTCAGAGGGAGCGCCTAGAACGCGACACATGGCGGCGGCTCAGAGCGTCAGCCCACCCCAAGTGACCCTTGCGGGAGCTCCTGAAGAAGTACTCCTCAATTAGTTGCTCTTTATTTTTGCGCTTGATTCATCCTAGTTTGTTAGAAACGGACGATTAGAGTGTTTCTAGCAGGCTTGGTTGAGGAGTATTTTAAACAGTGTGCGGCCCGGTGCAGACTAGCCATCCAAACACCCATTTTTTGCACTGCACGGGCCTCGTTAAACCTCATGGAGGCTACCAAACATGCCACCGGTGGCGTGTTTGCATCTTTGTCTTAATAATTTGCTAGATTTTGCGCTTAAATCTTCTTCAATATGTGGTAAAACTAAATCCGGTTCAACCTGTCATAACGCGACACGTATCAAGTGAAATTTCATCTCATGAAAGTTGTAATAAAGAAACGCCGAGTAGTATAAAGAAGATGGATCCGACGTCTCAAGAAAGAAAGGAAGGGGCAGATCCAACGTCGCGGCAGAATCATGATTAAAAAAACCTGCACGAGCTGCAAATGGTGCAGCGTGCGATGCGCGCCCAACCGCTGGCAAGCAGCGAGCAGCAATCTGCTGGATGGATTTCAGATTGGCTCCGGCGCCCCGCACGGCCTCATCATGCCGACGGATGGTATATACAGCGCGAGTTGACGAGGATTTGACACGGACCCCCGACCCCCGACGCTTCCAGCTCCCAAAATCTAGCTGCTTGCTACACCTGTCCAGCTCAGAGCAGCAGCTCGTCTTCGTCCGGTCGCCGACGGCGACGACGACGACATGGAGCGCGGATCAGCTGCGCTCGCCTGGCTGCTCGTCGCCGGGATCCTCCTGGGTTCCTGGACGACGCCGGCATGCTCGTCGCGTCTCCTTCCAGGTACGTTTACGTCGTTTGAGGACCGGCAGATCGACTGCGCGCGTGGCCGTATGATTTGCGAGCAGCTGACCGTTCATGTTCCAGCTGATGCAGCTGCATACGGTGACGCGAAGGTATGGTTCGCCGGCGGGCCAGGCTGCGGCAGCAGCGGCAAGGCAGCTCTGGTGGTGCGGCGGTCTTTGGGGCTGAGGCTGACGGCGCCGCCGTCGCCGACGTCGAAGACGCCGAGGGCCAGCGCGGCGCCGGCACCCCCGGGAGGGCAAGTCTAATTGTGTGATCCTTTGTAAATGTGATAGAGTGAGTCGGTGTGTGTGTATAACGATAAGCAGCAAAACTACCGTACATATATTATCTCTTGGCTCTACAATCATAACTGTCTTCTCCTTGGGCTCCGATGCTATCGCCGTCGCCATCCATGATCGCTGTTGCCAGGCTCCGACAGCGCTTCCGCCCATGTAGTTCACTGGTGCGTGCGTGAGGTTGATGCCGACTGCGTTTAAAAAAAAAGGAAAACTTTGTTTTTGCCACTTTAGTTTTTGTCCACTTTGCTTATGCCACTCTAGAATTTGACATTTCACTTTTGCCACTCTTAGCTTTTGACAATATATCATTTTTGCCCTTCCGTGGCAAAAACAAATTTTTTCAAGTGGCAATTATGATACATGTCAAATGCTAAGACTGGCAAAAGTGAAATGAAAAATCATCGTTTTTGTTACGGAATGGCATTTGTGATATATTATCAAAAGCTAACAGTGGCAAAAATTGAGATATTAAATTCTAGAGTGGCATAAGCAAAGTTGGCAAAAATTAGAATAGCAAAAACAAAGTTTTCCTAAAAAAAATATGCAGTCGCACGCGTAGGAGTAGTAGCGAAGGCATGGCCATGGAAATCTGGCACTCTCCACGGGGAACCGGCGCCTTGCCGCCGAGATTCGTTAGACCAGCCAGCAGGTCATGGTGGAACCTGCAGCGCCCGTGCGGATGGCAGCGCGCTGGCACGCACCCGACAGGGCACATTGCCCGCGGCGCCGCGTGTCCATGTACGTGTACGTGCACGCTTGCGAGTGCCACCGTCCGAGCAGACAGCGCACCCGGGAATCGTCCGCCAAATGAGCAGACAGGCAGTACGCAACTCCAGACAGTAGTAGGATACGAGTCCATCCCCGTAACCCGAGCAAGTTTGAGTTACTTCCTCCGTTTCGAATTACTTGTCGCAAGTATAAATGTATCTAGATGTATTTTAGTTTTAGATACATCCATTTCCGCGACAAGTAATTTGAAACGGAGAGAGTAGATCTTTAGATCACGTTCAAGTTTGAGTTAGTACGCAACTCCCAACGAATTGCTTGCTTGTCGTGGAGCCGCAAAGTCCACTACCGCAGCACGAGTGACAGCACGCGTTACACGCCGTCCGTATTTCCGTCGATCGGAGAAGTCGGTTGCGTTCATTAGAAATGTACTCCATCAGTTTGGAATTACTTGTTTCGAAAATTGATGTATCTAGACATATTTTAGTTCTAGATACATCCATTTTCGACACAAGTAATTCCGAACGAAGGGAGTAGCATCGATGCTACGTACTGCACGGAAGATATGGAAAACTTTCCGTCGCTCGTGTTGCCCTCCCCGCGGGCGACCCGAACGAAACCCTAGCCGCCACACCAGCCTCCCTCCCAGATATCTCCTTCTCTCGCCGCCGCCGGCAAGCGCCGTTGGGCAAAGCCCACACGGCGTTGGCGGGGCGGCCGGGGCCTCCATTTTCCCTTTCGCGAGGTCAGGACAGCACGGGGTTGCTCAGCCACGCGGGAGGCGTTGGGGCGCAGCACGCGCAGCGAGCTGGCGCCGATGGGCGCGGGGTGCGCGGTGAGCAGGCGCCGGAGGGTGCGACGAGACCAGGGATCATCTAGTATAATCCACATTAGAGGCTAACGTGCGGTTCACCGTACCAGTCTTCACTTGTGGGATTACCGCTTTTATATTTAGATTATGCTATGGCGGTGTTTTTTACATCTATATATCGTGTTGGGTTGTTGTTGAAGACAATATTTGTTTCAAGAGGAGATTGGAGTCGTTTAGTGCACGTTTGTGGTGCCTTTACACGCTAATTCGGCCGTGGTGTGAGCCCGGTGGCGGTTGTTTGAGCCTCTTGCTCCCATTCCACGTTGAATCATGGAATTGTTGCTATAATGCTCACATGGGCTAGCCCACGAGGCTCTCCCTCACTCGGCTTAACTCTCTGCTCCTCTCACTCGCTTAGCTTTTAATGAAACAATTCAAATATGGTTTCCATATGCAGCAGTACTTGCGAATTGCTTTCAGATCGCCTCCGGGACTGGATCAATATCGGTGCATCATTGTAATCGGGAGGCGAAATACATTTTTTTCGATAAAGGGAGGCGAACTACATGGCGCACAACTTAGCTAAACATGCTTTTGTATCGAATTCTACTGTTTTTTGGGATGATGTTCCCCCTAGATTTATTGTTTCATATGTAATGAACGATGTATCGCTGTTTATTTTGTAATAAAGTGCGCTATGAAGGCTTTCCCTCAAAAAAAAAGTTAGCACAGAGACGATGACACACCTCAGTTGATTAAACCGCAACCGCTAGCAAGTAAGTAGGAATAAAATATATAGATGATGTCTTTTCTAGAGATTGTGTAACAAAAATATGTAGTAAAGCCATCCCCTCTAGGGCAACTCTTCTGCGCCTCGTCGACAAAAATCATGTGACATTACTAAAACAAAACGAGTTTGACACCACACCGTTGCCATTTGTGCACACGTCCTGATATTTCAAGATCACGCGACGGGACCAGGGATCATACTTTGCACCATTGTGGGTCACCGAATAATCGATTAACCAATTTATCGGTTAATTAACTGAAAATTCGCCTCTTTATCCCGACTCAGCACCCGACCGATACAGTACCAGTTACAGAGATCCTGAACATTGCTTTGCACACAGCAATCTTTTGGTAGTTGAACAATCTACAACTGGAGAAGGAATAAGCAATCACCACAAACACGGATGCCATGGTGATGTGTTATGTTACTATGGTGCAAATAGAAAAGGATCATCTGTATCCATCCTTCCATTCCCACGGGTGTACATATGTGCATCCAACCAACCAACCAATTTACATGAACCAAGAAATGGACGTAACCTAACTCCTACAGACTTCTACAATTCCCACGAGAAAAGCCTCTCGCAGTTCCGAAGCGCTGGCAAACAAAGCCTAACGCCTGCCACCGATCTTGGCGACTATCTCGTCCCTCGCTATGCGTATCAAAAACACGAGAGCAAGGGATATGGACACAATCAGCATGAAGAACACACTGTTCCATCCTCTTGTCGAGATGTACCCTGTCAGTAAGGGCCCCAATGCTGCGCCGACAGAACCGGTGCCGTCGATTATCGCCGAGACAGTGGCTAGTGCTCGTGAATTCCCCTTGATCGCATCCTGGGTGCCGAGATCAGTCGCGACGGCCGTGGTGATGAGGGAGTATGGGCCGTTCACGAAGTAGCCAGAGATGAACATGAGGGCGATGTTGTGGTGCATGGATATGCTTCCGAATGTCCGGTAAAGGATAAGAGCGGGGATCGAGAGGAGAAGGAACAGAGCTGATGTTATAGCTCTGGCACCAATTGCATCTGAGAGGAAGCCAGCGGAAACCCCTCCCAGAACTCCTCCGATGTCGAATACAATTGACAGAATTCCTGAAGCCTTGTGTGACAAGAACTGGCCTGCTACAGCTGCAACATTGCATAATGTAATGTAAGTACACATGATGATTAAGCTAACATTAAAAATCATAGTCGGGAAAAGTTCTACACCGAATGAAAAATGCTTGCAGCAAGTAGCAATAACCTCCCAATGGCACTTGTCACTTTTAATTTACTCCTAGCCTTAGAACTACTGAACTACAGAAGCAAACCCAAGGAAGCATGGGTAGGTTACACAATATCATAAACTAGACGAGGCACTGCCTCTCCCATATCTCTACCTGGAAAACTAGGCAGATAAATGATGCATGGAGACCATAGATGTCGATATCATTCAGTTCACTCAATAAGAAGAGGATTCTTCAATTAAATATGCAACATTTTAACCTCTTAGAATGAACTGCTCAGTGAACTAACACTGCTACATTGCTACTTATATAAAGGAAGCAATGCTGAAATAAAATCCCAAAGAGAATTCTAAGGCGATCCATAAGAAAAACTAGACATCAATTAGCTTAGCCCCATTACATTGTATAAACAGAAGTTTTTTTTTCTATAGCTTAAATTTCTGATTGTGCACGAAAATGCAGATTATGTTGTCCAATAAGAAGGGACCTGATAACCACAATATTAAAGTGAAACTACTACTATATCAGGTTGGTAAGGTAGGATGAATGATTCAACAGTTGAGAGCGGTTCGAACTAATCCTGACCCTTTTTTTTTACCTAATTTCACAAAAATGACAAATTGTAAACAGCAAGCAGTTGCAGCAGATTTCAAAGTGGTAATATGAGCACATACCATTGTTCCTGATGTAGAATGGCAACCAGTAGAGGAAGGTATAAGCAACAAGCTTGGAGAAGAAGAGGCAGAATGCATATTCTGCGACACCGGGCAATCTCCATGCCTCCAAGAACCCGATGGCCGTAGGTAATTGGGACCCCATTTCCAATTCCAGTTCATCATCGTCAACCTCTTTCTTGTCCTCTACAAGAAGCTCCACCTCTTCCCCACCATCCCCATTCATCTCAACCTCCATTGCATCCAGCTCCAGGCCAGCATCACTCGGGTGAGCGACCAAGAACACCAGCACCAGAACCCCAAGCGCGGCAATGACGAATGCCGGCACCAAGAACGACCACCCCCACCCGAACTCGAGCACGGCGGCGGCGAGGACGGAGCCGGCGATGTTGCCAACGGAGGTGTGCGAGTTCCACACGCCCATGATGGTCCCGCGGCGGGTGGCGTGGCCGAACCAGTTCCCCACGACGGCGACGACGCAGGGCCACCCGGCGGACTGGACCACGCCGCTGGCGACCTGCGCGGCGACGAAGAAGGGGAGGCTGTGGACGCCGAGGAAGTAGGCCGCGCCGAGCGCCGCCGACGCGGCCCCCGAGGCGAGCATGGCGGCGCCGAGGAGGACGCGCAGGTCGGCGCGGTCGGCGAGGTGGCCCGCGGCGAACATGGCGGCGGCGTAGGCGGCGAGGAAGGCGACGTCGAGCTCGCCCAGGCGGTGGGTCCCCTCGGGCCCGGTGAACGGCGCCCAGCCCGCGGAGAGGACCGCCTTGACGATGCTGGGCGGCTTGCGGGAGGCGTGGAACGCGGCGTAGGCCGCGAAGGTGAGCGCCAGCACCGCGTACTGGCGCCGCCGGACGCCCCGCGCAGTGCCCCCGCCGGCGGCGGCATGGCCACCGTGAGGGGGCGCGGGGGAGGCTGGCGCCGCCGCGGGTTCCATCGGAGGAGGTGGGGGAGGCGGCGGCGGCGGCGGCTAGGGAGGAGCGGAGGGGTCTCTGGTCATCGGAGGCGGCGAGGTGGGATCTGGCAGGCAGGCAAAGGGAAGAAGAATGACGACTGGGAGGAGAAGTAGTACGAACGAGGGAATTGACTTTTCCCTGTGAGGAAACCAGTTTTTTCTTCTTTGCTAAATGAATGCTAATGTTATTTGACGAACGTCAGCTCGGAGGAGATGACAAGCGAACGCTTTTTCGTAGCATTTTTAGTTGCTTTGTGAAGTCAAAGTTTTAAACGAAAAATGTCTTCTTCTAAAGAAATCATGTCGTTTTGAAGAAGTTGTCAACCCCTCACACTAAAACTACCAGCGAAATCGTTCGAAATGCCACCCCCTCCCAACGAACGTTCGCCAGCTAAGGGGGTTCTAAATAAAAAAGGCAAAGGAGGATATTTTCTCATGAGCCTTTGTGTAGGTCAAGTGATTATGCATAATTTATACCAAGTAGGTCAGAAGCCAAAGATCATTAGTGTAAGCTAAGTAAGCAAGGGCAAATATATCACTTCTTGAAGGGCAACTTCATTTTATACAACCACAGTTGTTATTCATCAAGCTTGGATACTCGATTCATGCATTGCAGCTTCTGTTCAAATGAAAAAACAAGTAAACAGAGGATTCCATTATCTTGCCTAAAATACAGTGTCCGTGACTTTTCTGAAGCAGAAAGGACTCAGGGTGAAGTCACAACTCACAAGTCAAGAATGAGCATCAAGAACAAGAGCTCAACACGCCTCACACTCATTTCCATTGTAATTCTCACCTAAGACATACTATATGTGTGACTGTAACTAAGGAGATCATGTTGTTTTTGCACTAGTTTTGCTTCCGGATTTCGGCAATCCAAGGCCAGAATACACACGCTTGGAGTCAGGGCCCTGGATAAATTCGTATGAGCCACTTATCCAAGCTTGGCCGGTGATCGAGCAAACAAAATCGGCTTTTTTTTTTTTGCGATTCAAATCGGCTTGACAAGTATCAGATTGCACAAGGTCACTCGGCTACGTACGATTCCCAGTTGGGTATGCTGGCCGTTGCTTCATTAACCATTTTCACAAGTGTCACCTGCGGAAAACAAAAAATCCACTATACGCGTTAACAAATATTCCAAGAACATAGGATAAAGGCATAGTAAAAAAGGGACTTGTGGTAAATGTGAATGTGCTGAGTACTGACAAAGATAACAAACACTCTTCATAAAAGACTAGATAACCAAGACAGTGCGGGTTCAGTACAGAATAAAAAAGACCAATGCAGAAAATTCAGAATAATGGCCACTAGAATGACAAAAGTAAAGGTCCTTGAACGGAAAACTAATATTAGAAGCTGTAGGCAGAGCTGGACCGTACCACACTTTGAGGTACGCCATTTGGAGGTAATGGCAAATTTCTAGGAGGAGGTTTATTCTCGTAGGATCTTTTGTCAAACCGCCACTCTCCAATTTTGCCATAAGTTAATTTGCCCTAGTTAAGAGAAGAACATGGTTAAAGAATGAACTTCTAAGAGGAATCCTGAAATTTTGCATCAAGAGAGAACTATATACCTTCATATCATAATCACACCCATAAGTATAATGTATAATAAATGAATCGCCAATTTCAAGGTCCCATGGTGGCTAAAACAACAGAATGGAATTATCAGCTCAGAGCAAAATTGCACAATTCCCCAAAATACATGGGTCACATGCTCATAAACCAAACAGTCACATACTAAACCTGAATCATGAAATCCTTGTGTAAGATGTTCCCCACTCCATGGAGAGCAGATGATACAGCATACGCGTACCTGTTTTTCCAGAATAACAGCATAGAAACATCAGTATACAGAATAGTTAGATGCTGCACGCCTGATTGAAACCTTGAACATATTATCGAAATTAGATGATGAATTAATGATTGGTAGGCCTTTACATTTCAAGAACCCAGCCAAATGCTTTATCTGCTTCGGGATCTTTCTTCATTGCTAACGAAATATTCATCCATGTCGGTGCGATCCTAGAAAGAGATTCCTAGCAAATTAGGCAGAATAAAATTGATTAATTACTTCAGTATGAGTAGATGCTCTGAATATATTCCACTGCGAAAAAATACCTTCTCAATGATGACAGGAGAATTTCCTATGGGGTCAATGTTAGTGATTGGCCCTTCCTTTTCAGGGAAGAATTTACGCAGCACTTTTTCATATTTTTTGGGCTCGATATAGAAGAAAGGGAAAGCTGCTGCCCGGCCATCTCTTGATAAGTTTGGGATTGGTTTGACAATAAGATGATCTGGCTCTGCCATCAAGATATATCTACAACACATATGGAAATGAACTAAGACATTGATTCTGAAGGTTGATGTATGCTTCTTTTATATGAGTTTTCTATAAACTTACTCTTCTGGAATGTCTGCCTTCTGGAGCCATTGAACAAATGCCCAGGGCCTATTAAGAACAATATATCCCTGAGATTTGGATGAACTCTGTTAAGAGAAAATTCTAACAAGCAGCATTCTGGGAACAATTTGCCACAGAAAAAAAACATTCTCAAAGATATAATGCATGGTTTTGGTACTAAGGCTCGGTGAAAAACTTTGTGAGATCTTGCATGTCCGTCCATCAGTATGCCAGTCATGTTGCTACACCAAAACTGAACAATGGTAGGAGTAGATTATATCCAAACAGTGACAGTTCCACTTTACCATAAGGCTCTGTCATCATGAGAGACATACTGAGTACTGACTAAAGGTTTATTAGCAGCTGGCATCCTAAATCGATGGTTCTTGCCCTGGACGCCACATGATGAAAAGTGGGTAGCAGCAGGGTCCAATCCTGTATACTCATCCTAGCTGCCAGACAGTCTTTTTCATCAACTTGGCCCTGACCATTTTCTCAGATCCACATGTACTTGATCCCCACATGTTTGCATAACAAGGTAAGGCAGGACAGCTGTTGTTTTGTCCAGAGGTTCAACGCTCATGTGTCAGTGGAATTATAATCTATATATGCCCTAACCTTTCCAGTGCGGCATAAGTGGAGGACTTGGGACATCAAATTTGTTATGGTGGTGCTGTGTTAGTGTTATGAAACTCAAACTGAGCATCAAACTGAACACGAAGTCACGAACCAATGTCTAGACAGTTTCAAGAACTTCGATGATCTTCCTACCAACCAATTCACGTGATCCTCACGAACAACCCGCATTTCTCCAGAACCTCTACCCAACCAGCAACAGCAAACAGGGTAAAATAAAATTGCCGTTTCACCTAACCAGGCAACTGGGCGCATAGTGTTGCTGTTACGGTGTTACCTGATCCGCCCCGTCGGGGAGCGGGTCGGCGACGAAGGTAGGGATCTCGTGGACGAACTCGTCGGGCTTCCCGGAGTGCAGGATCCTGGTGAAGCCGCCCATGTCGGCGCCGCCCGCCCGCCGCCGCGCCTGCTTGAACCAGTGGTACATGACGCGGCACTGCCACGTGTTGTACACGGACCCCGACGCGGTCACCGCGGTGTGGAACAGCCTCCGCCCGCCGCCGCTGCCGGCGCCGGCGGCGAGGCGGCGGGAGGAGGAGGAGGAGGCGGTGGTGGCGGCGGGGAAGGAGGCGGTGGGGAGGGGCAGGAGGGAGCGGGAGGAGAGGAGCACGTTGTAGGTGAGGAACGCCGCGGAGACGGCGATGAGCACGAGCCGCAGCGCGCCGCGGCCGCACGGCGCGGCCATGGCGAGGTCCCGGGTGGAGGTTGGGAGAGCTGGGACTCGAGTGCGCGTGCGCGTGCGCGGCGTGGACAGTGCTGCCCCGAAAGGCCAAAACTCAACGCTACGCCAAGCAAACCTCCATCTAACGTCCACCTGATCCGTTTAGGATACCCAAGAAAATGGAACTGCAAGATGGTACTAGTTTCTTCTATTTTATTTTCTTGCGAAGGAAAGATAGCTTCTTCGTAAGAGTGTTTTCATTTGCATACATCATGATTTACATGTAGCCAGGAAAAATATCTGCATTTCACTAAAGAACAAGAGGGAAAAAATTCATTTGTTATTTGGGAAGTGTAGAATTGTATTGAATAGTTGCTGATGCAATATTGTGCCAGTACAAGATGTATATATAAGAAGGGAAGAAGGGAAGATGATTTCGCTGCGGCTGGTTTCGCTGGATTGGTCGGCGGGTGAAAGAAGGGAAGATGATTGCGACGAGAGGGACTAGTGGACGGCGCAGGTGAGTTCGAATCTAATTGTTGATCCTCGGAAAAGGGGAAAATGTTTTCAGCAAATGTTACATGACGAGACACATGAACACGACCACTAACAAGATCTAGACAACGATAACCCTTGTGCTCGTCAGAAAAACCTAGATGGACACACGGGATAGAGCGCGGGGAAAGTTTGTTAGGAGAAGTGGAGGAGGAGTTTGGAAAACAAAGACAACCGAAGACGCGAATGTCGGAGTAATTTGGATGGGAGAGAAATAAAGAGAAGTAAGGAATTTGGATGGGAGAGAAATAAAGAGAAGTAAGGAGTAGTTTGTGGGTTAACTTTAGATGGACGGATATTGAGTAAATATGTGGCCGTGTGGAGTGCCTCTGCCCAGAACATCGACGGCATAGAAGGTTGAATAAGCAGAGTGCGAATGATGTCATTAAGAGTACGAAGAGAACGCTCGGCTTTGCCGTTTTGAGGGGAGGTATAAGGACAGGAGAAACGTAAGAGAATTCCATATTGTAGAAAGAAATTTTGATTTTTAAAGCTGTCAAATTCACAACTATTATCGCATTGTATGAATCTTATAGGGAGGAAAAAGTGGACCGAGACATAGCATTGAAAGTTATAAGGAATATATGATGAACGTCGGATTCGTTTCGTAAAGGAAAAGTCCAAACATAATGAGTAAAATCATCAAGAATCACGAGATAATGCTTAAAATCAGATACACTTTCTATTGGTGATGTCCAGAGATCACAATGAAGTAATTCAAAAGGAAAAGTACTAGAGGATTGAGAGGAACTAAAGGGAACGCGAACATGTTTGCCCAACTGACATGACTGACACATAGAAGAATTATGAGAATCTCTATTACAAGGTATTAAAAATTCACTAAGAAGTGTGGATAACACATTTTTATTGGGATGGCCGAGACGTTGGTGCCGCAGATCAACAGAAGCCACCATAGATGTTGGAGGAGCAGCGACCGGAGCACCACGGAGAAAATATAAATCACCGGAGCTATTGAATCGAGCGATCTCGGCCTTGGTCGGGTAGTCCTTCACAGACAAACCAAAGGGGTCAAACTCAATAGAAACATGATTATCAGTGGTGGTTTGGCAAACAGAAATCAGATTTTTAATAAGAGCAGGAGCTACAAGAACATCACGAGGAAGCAAAGGCTTAGTTGGGGATTGGATTTGAGCTTGACCAACATAGTAAATAGGAATAGAGGATCCATCACCGAGAGTAATGGAGGGAAAAAGCGAAGGTGTGCAAGAAGAAAGCAAATTACTCGATGCAGACATATGACGAGAAGCACCAGAATCAAAAATCCAATCCGTAACTGAGTTACCTTGTGCAGCAAAGTTGTTCATGGCTTGTAGAAAAGCAGCTTGGTCCCAGCTCGGAGTCGATGTAGAGGCCGGTGTAGTCATGGGAGCTTGCGGGTGTGGTGGCGTCGGCAGTAGGGCCGACATCGGCGTAAAGAGAGAGGCACCATCATTGTACTGCTGCATGTAGGGGGACGATGGAGCACCATAGGATGCATAAGGACTGGTGTTGTAGATCGGTGGCGCGTAGGCGGGAGCAGCATGGTACGCGGCCGTCGGCTGTCGGGGCGCGAGGACGGGCACGCCGGTGTGAGGGCGAGCACCGGGCTGCCAGCCACCGGTATAGGTAGTCAGGGCACCATATGGCGTAGGGGCCGACCAGGGCATAGGCCACGCCTGGACTAGCCCTGTCCATGGATCAGGAGATGGGCGCCATCCGGGCGGCGGCGGTGGTGCAATTGATGAAGCCGGGGGCGGTGGTGATGCAGTTGGTGGAGCCGGGGGCGGAGCAGGAGCGGGCGCCGTGCGGAACTGCGGTGGCCTAGGGTTTTTGAACCGGTAGTTAGGACTTGGACGCCGACCGGATGGTTGAGGAGGTGTTGCTGGTGGAGGTGGCGGTGGCGGCGTCGACGCAGGCAGGCGAGGAGAAGCTGTGAAGACCTGAGGACGGGAGTCCTTCATAGTTAGGGCACGTGAAGGAAATATGCCCTAGAGGCAATAATAAAGTTGTTATTTATATTTCCTTATATCATGATAAATGTTTATTATTCATGCTAGAATTGTATTAACCGGAAACTTAGTACATGTGTGAATACATAGACAAACAGAGTGTCACTAGTATGCCTCTACTTGACTAGCTCATTGAATCAAAGATGGTTAAGTTTCCTAGCCATAGACATGAGTTGTCATTTGATTAACGGATCACATCATTAGAGAATGATGTGATTGACTTGGCCCATTCCGTTAGCTTAGCACTTGATCGCTTAGTATATTGCTATTGCTTTCTTCATGACTTATACATGTTCCTATGACTATGAGATTATGCAACTCCGAATCATCGGAGGAACACTTTGTGTGCTATCAAACGTCACAACGAATCGGGTGATTATAAAGGTGCTCTACAGGTGTCTCCGATGGTGTTTGTTGAGTTGGCATAGATCGAGATTAGGATTTGTCACTCCGATTGTTGGAGAGGTATCTCTAGGCCCTCTCGGTAATGCACATCACTATAAGCCTTGCAAGCAATGTAACTAATGAGTTAGTTATGGATGATGCATTACGGAATGAGTAAAGAGACTTGCCGTAACGAGATTGAACTAGGTATTGAGATACCGACGATCGAATCTCGGGCAAGTAACATATCGATGACAAAGGAACAACGATGTTGTTATGCGGTTTGACCGATAAAGATCTTCGAGAATATGTAGGAACTAATATGAGCATCCGTGTTCCGCTTATTGGTTATTGACCGGAAATGAGTCTCGGTCATGTCTACATAGTTCTCGAACCCGTAGGGTCCGCACAGCGTAACGCTCGTGACGATCGGTAATATGAGTTTATGTGTTTTGATGTACCGGTTGTTCGAGTCCCGATGAGATCGGGGACATGAAGAGGAGTCTCAAATGGTCGAGACATAAAGATCGATATATTGGATGGCTATGTTTGGACATCGGAATGGTTCCGGTGAGTTCGGCATTTATCGGAGTACCGGAGGTTACCGAACCCCCGGGAGTGTATGGGCCTTATTGGTCCTTAGTGGGAGAGAGGAGGAGGCGGCCTAGAGGGGCGCCCCAAGCCCAATCTGAATTGGGAGGGGGCCGCCCTCTTTCCTTCCTCCATCTCCTCCTTCCTTCCTCTCCTACTCCTACTTTGATGGGGAATCCTACTCCCAAGGGGAGTAGGACTCCCTAGGCGCGCCATAGAGAGGGCCGGCCTCCCCCCCCACTCCTTTATATACGGGAGGGGCACCCATAGACACACAAGTTGATCATTGATCTTTAGCCGCAGCGGTGCCCCTCCACCATAATCCACCTCGGTCATACCGCTGCAAAGGCTTAGGCGAAGCCGCGCGCCGTAGCTTCATCATCACCGCCATCACGCCGTCAGGTCGACAAAGCTCTCCCTCGACACTCTGCTGGATCGTGAGTTCGTGGGACGTCACCGAGCCGAAAGTGTGCAGATCGCGGAGGTGCCGTACTTTCGATACTAGGATCGGTCGATCGTGAAGACGTATGACTACATCAACCGCGTTGTCATAACGCTTCCGCTTACGGTCTAAGAGGGTACGTGGACAACACTCTCCCCTCTCTTTGCTATGCATCACCATGATCTTGCGTGTGCGTAGGATTTTTTTTGAAATTACTATGTTTCCCAACAGCACGATCGGCCCATTGGAGTATCGAGCGAACCTCGGCGAAGGAGGGACGCGGATGCATCATAGCGATGAAGGAGGCCTGCTTCTCGAACTGCTCGCTGAGGCCGACGAGGAGGACGTTGATGAGCTGGCGATCGTTGATCGGATCACCAAGTTCACGGAGTTCATCCGCGATCACCTTGAGGCGTTGGCAGTAGATGCCGACTGGTGAATTACCTTGCACCGTATTTCGAAGCTCGGTGTGGAGATTGTTGGCGCCAGCGTCGATGTTGTCCTGGAAGAGATGACGAAGGGCCGCCCATAGATCGGCGGAGGAGGCACCGTCACAGTGGACAAGATTGAAGATCTCTATGGAGACTCGCATGTAGATCCATTGGATAATGGCGAGATCATCCTTGACCCATTGTGGATCATGAAGTTGAGGTAGAGAGTCATCGGCAACGTGAGAGTGGAGATTGCATCGCCCAAGGTGGACGTCGAAGAGGTGACACCAATGGTAGTAGTTGTGAGCAGCAAGGTCTAGGGTTATGGGGATGTAGGGGCTAATATCAGAGATGGTGTCGGTGAAGGAGATGGAAGGGGGTATTGGTGGTAGTAAAGCTAGAGTAGAGGTAGAGGCGGAGGAGGCCGTGGCTGCAGCGACGATGGCGGCGCGCCGCTCGAAGTAGCCGGGCGGCGGCGGCTGTGGTGGGGCTGGCGGGTTAGCCATACCCTATGATTGAAAGTTTGATACCATGTAGAATTGTATTGAATAATTGTTGATGCAATATTGTGCCAGTACAAGAGGTATATATAAGAGCCAAGCCGCACCTGACCTAGCCCTATTACAAACCGAGTAGGAGTCCTAATCCTATTACAAGTTGTATTCTAACAGGAAGCACCGGAAATCACCCGACTGATTTCTGTTCGTCCGTCGACTGCCTCGAGCGTGCGATACGCACCCCCAGGACCCGTGAATGCTCGATCTCCCTCGCACCGCTCCATCCTTATTTTCCGACCACCTCCTCGTTGACCACTGTGTATGCCTCTCTACCAAATGCACAACCGAAAACAACGGCAGCTTGCGTCCGCTTCTCAAAGAGAACGAGAGGAAGAGAGCGCCTCCACTACAAGGGTGGCCGACATTAGAAAGGGCGGTGACCAGTGTTGCGTGATCCGGACCATCCTAGACTTCAGCTGCTGCGAGACGGCGGTGCTACAAGCCAAATAGATCTGTAACATGCGCGATGATGCAAGTAGATGTGCTTCATCGCCGACGATGATGTGAAGGGTGGGGCTCGCAAAAGCTCCACTGTTGCGGAAGCATCACCGATTTTGCGAGAGTTTGCCCGTGTTGAGGAAGCTCGTCGATGCTGCGAGAGGGTTGTGAGAATCGCCCATGTTGTGAAGCATCGCCAGTGCTGCAGGGAGGGAGCCAAAGTGTTGTCCGTGTTATGGCCTACATGTGATGTGGGGGGTCTGCGAAGCATCACCGGTGTTGCGGGAGGTCGCACTACAAAAAAAAGAAACATCTGTGACATTTTGGGCCGAACAAAAATCTTTTCTGTCATACTTATGACACTTCTATGACGATAATTGTGATAAAACCCGGTATCATCATAAATGTGGTGGGGTCCTACTTCTATGACAAAAAATCATGACGGGAAATGGGCTTTTCGTCCTAGGCGGGCCGAAGACGCAGTTGCATGACATTCTTTGGGCCGTTCATGACGGAAAAAACATGGTAGAAGCGAGGGCGAGGAAAATATCGAGGTGTTCCCGGTTACGGTGGGTGGTCAGGGCCGAGCGATGCGTGTTTCTCTCATACACGCACGTGCGTGGGTGTGAGGCATTGGGCTCTAACTGAACCCGAGCAAGGCATTGGGCTCTAACTAAACCCGAAGCGACAGACCGCAGTTACGCTGCATCGAACCCGAGCGATCAATCGATGGCTGTTAATCGAACCCGACGAGCGATTCCTCGCTATCGCCGTTAATCAAGCCGATCGATGCCGCCTCGATGAACAAAGGAGCTTTGGGGGGGGTTGATGAACAGTTCGGTGGGGTGGATGAACAGACCCCATGGTGTTGCTCGATGAACAGACTCGATCGATCGAGCCGGTTGGGGCTGGATGAACAGGACCCGTGGAGGCAGGATGAACAGGACCACCCGGTGGAGGGCAGGATGAACAGAGACGGTGGAGGGCTGGATGAACAGAGTCTGTGGAGGGGTGGTTGAACAGAGCCCATGTAGAGGGCTTGTTGAACAAGAGTCATGGAGTAAGCGGTGGAGGCTGGATGAACAGGAGCCCGTGGATGAACAAATCGCAGTGGAGGCCGGAGGAGGTCGACGGTGGATGAACAGAGTCTGTGGAGGCCGGAGGGGTCGACGGTGGAGATGAACAATATCCCATGGAGTCCTGCTTTTGCACGCCACACCCTCCCGATGAACAGACCCGCTCGACCGTAGCACTCCAACACAAGTCCATTTCCTCTGTTTTGCGGTACGCCACACCCCCCGATCAACAGGACCCCCGTTTCGACCGTAGAAGGTCCGTTTACTCTGTTTTGCGGTACGCCATACCCCTCTCGATGAACAGGATCGTTTCTAACGTGGCCGGTCGAACACAAGGCCGTTTCCTCCGTTCTATGGTACGCTAGGCCTCGTTTCCATCGGCTGTTCCGTCCAAGTCCTCCCGATGAACACGACGATGCATTCCGTTCCGACCCAGCCGGTTGACTCCCCATGAACACGACGACGATGCTGTTTCTCCGTTCCGACCCAGCCATGTACACGAGCCCTGGCCGTACGTATGCGCGAGTAGGCATTCGAGTTCGAGACCCTGCCCGTATGTACGTACGTGGCCGTGTTTTCTTTCTTGCACACTGGCCACTGTACGTACGTGTACATGCTACGTGCGCGCCTCTACTACGACACGTGCGCACTTCTACATCGACCAGTATGTACGTACACGTTGGCGACCATAATGACAACGCTACGTACGCTTCTACTAGGTGGTCCCGACTGTCAGGCACTTCCTTGCCTGCGAAGATGTAGCTAGTGGGTCCCAGCGCCGGGGTGAATCGCTTTTTTTGCCCGGACGCACTTCCTTGCGTGCGAAGATGTAGCTGGTGGGTCCCAGCAATCGTGGGGAAACGTTTTTCGCGAAATATGGTGGCCCGTCCGATGGGTCCCCGCTGTCGTGGAGGAATAATTATTTTTGCGTAATAAGGAGGCACTTCCTTGCTGCGCCGTGGACCCACTGTCGCCTCTCCACGTCTGATCCACGTCCGATGGAAGCCGTTCCTTGACCATGTTGACCATGCCGCGCCGAGAGCACCAGGCGGTGGACGACGGCGAGGCCTAGGAAGGGGACGCGGAGCCGGGAAGACGTGGCGATGGATGCCCGTGTAGAGGAGTACGAGGGTTCATCGTTCGCTGCGGTGTGAGGCTGCCGCCACCGCAGAATAATAGGGGGTGGGTGAGTAGAGGGATGGCCTCGCCAGCGGTGGGAATAGTAGGGGCGTGAGGCCTCCGGCAGCACAACCGCCACGGAGGCAGGAGCACGAGGCACGACCGCGCTGGTTTGGGCGGCCGGAGCAAGAAGACCAGAGGTTGAAGAAGCACTACGGCCGTTGGATGGACATCGTACGATCACTGGAGCTAGAATCATGCATATTGACTAAGTTGACAAAGCCCTCCGTCCCCGTCAACTTAGTAGGCCCACAAGTCAGCCTGCCACTATACTGGGTCCCAGCTAGCAGGGGGAGTATTCATTTTTTTGTGCGTAATAAGGACGCTCTTCCTTGCGTGTGAAGATATAGCTGGTGGGTCCGAGCTGTCAGCAGCGGTAACATTTTTTTTACAAAATACAGAGGCCCTTTCAGTGGGTCCCAGATGTCAGGTGGAGGAATCATTATTTTGCGCGTAATAAGAAGGCATTTCCTTGCGTGCGGCCGTGGACCCAGCTATCAGCCTCTCCACGTACAGTCCACTTCAGATGCATGTCGGTCGTTGACCATGTTGACCAGGCAGCTACCGAGAGCACCTGGCGGTGGACGCACGGCGAGGCCTAGGAAGGGAACGACATGGAGGCAGGGAAGACTCAACAGTTGTTTCCCACGCGGAGGGGAGTACGACTGTACGAGGGTTTACTGGTCCATCTGCCGTCACCGGAGAATAACAACAGGTGCTAGGCCAGCGATGGGAGTACGGTGAGGTGGTGAGGCATGCGCAGCAGCACAACCGACCGCGGGGAGGAGAGAGCAGACAGTCCCACCGGCGCTTGTTTGAGCAGCTGGAGTAGGAAGAGCAGAGATTGAAGAAACACGACAGCCGTTGGATGGACATCCAACAGTCACTGCTTGTGCGTCAACCTTTTTTTAGAAAAGCCTCAAATCTATGGAAAACAGCATACAACCCATCTGCCATTATTTTTAATAATTTACAGCCCATTTGCTAATTTTTAAGGTTTTTTTGGAGTCCATATTCCTTTTGTTAGCGTTACAGCCCATATTATGGCCACGGTTAAAAAATTATACGAAATGTTGAATATTTCGGTGCGGTCCGAACTGTTTTTAATCCCAAAATTTCGAGTCACATTCAAACTGATTTTAAAAATAACTGTATATCAATATAAAATCCAACAAATTGTCCAGGCATAAAAATTAATGCAATTTAAAATCTTGAAATGAAAAAAGAAATTTGAAAGTAATTACCGGTTTGATGTGTTTTAAAAATGTAGAGTCCATTTCTCATTACTGATAGGCCATTTTCTCGTCCAGCCGAATGAAGCTCTCCTCGTCTTGAAAGATTTGCAGCCTAACGGGCCTGACAAAGCGACTTACTTGGCAAATCACAAAAAAAAACTGGGCTAGCCATTTTCAGAAAGAAAAAATACTACTGGGCTGGTCGTTGGTAAACATAAAAGAGAAGGCTGTCTAGACAGGCCAGAGTGCCCTGCACAGCCCAGTTGACACCCTGCTTCCATCTCAAAAACAAATTAGATAAATGCCACAACAAATATGGCGATTCATAAAAATGCCACTGCAATTTCCAAACTTTGAAAAATGCCACTGCAATTTTTGCAAACTTTGGAAAACGCCACTGCAATTTGCAAACTTTGAAAAACGTCACTCCAAACTTCGAAAAATGCCACTGGAAATGGCATGAAATGGCATTTTTCAAAGTTTGGAAATTGCAGTGCCATTTCTCAGAAACACCAGATTTGGAGTGGCATTTATCAAATTAACCCAAAACAAAAATAACCGGGCGAGCTGCTAGGTCCCTGGTGTTAGTCGCTCGTTCTGCAACTCTCTCGTTTATTGACTACGTTGACAATGGTATGGGACCCAGATGTCAGAAATCCATTAGGAGGAGCCATTTTTTTGTTGGATTGAAATAAGGAGGCACTTGCTTGCGCACTGTCATGACCTTGGCGGGTCCCTGCTGTAATCTTCTCCACGTAAAATCATCTCCTGATTGTGTACGCGTCAACTTGGTAGGCCCACAAGTCAGCCTCTAAACCCGTGGAGGACAAATACAACCCATTTAAAAAAAATAACAGCCCATTCCATATGTTCAAACGGAAAGTTCAACATTCAGAGCAAAGTAACAAGTCTGATCCACATATAGAGTACTGAACTTCCACGTTGACAACCATCATAGCCAAGTTAACTATCTACTCCCATTAATACTCTAGTAGCGTACAAGTACTAACTTACTCTCAGCTAACTAGACGATGCCGGCCGCCATCTGCGGTACACGCTAAACGCCGGCACCGGCGTCCTCCGCCTCGCCTCGAACTTGCCAGAGGTGTGATAGGGCACGTTGCTCATGCACGTTGGCCCTTTCCATGCCGGCGTAGTCCATCGAAGGTTCGGCTTCTAAGCGGGAAACCCACTTGACGAGCTGGTAGTAAAAATCAGCATCGCGAACGCGTGCGTGCCCGACAGCCTCCAGGGCTATTTGCCGGGCGCCGGCCTCCACGTAGTCGGCCCAGGTGCGGGCGCTCTGCTCGCGACTCAAAGCGTCGGTGCGCTGCTGCTCCATGTCCCGCTGGAGGCGCAAATCGGCGATACACTGCTCCTCCGCCAAGCAGTCGCACTCCAACAACTCCTGCTCCTCCGCCAGGCGGTCGTGCTCCAACAAGTCCTCGATCTCCGCATTGCCATCTAAAGACCGACAGAATGCCTTCTCCCTCCGTCTGCCTTCCGGTGAAAAACCGAACACTAGTTCCGGCAGTGACCGCCTCCGGCCTCGCCTATCGCCGACGGGCGGGGGCATGGCGGACGTGGAGAGAGCGAGGATAAGTGGCGAGCGACGTCGGGCCGGTGGGGGCTTATGAGGATAGGGCGAGTTGGGTCACGGTGCCACCATAGAAGGCCGGGAAACATTACTTATAGGCGGAAGGTAGCGCGATGGTCATCGGAATTCAATGCATAATTAAGCAGGCATGGCTTAGCGCGCCAGCTTGCCGTGGAAAACTAGAGAAACTGAAATACTGACTGTGTCATCCTGTCCCGTCCATGCTGGGTCGCACGCCGACATGACGGTCAAACGAGTGCACTCGAATCATCTCCCTCCTTATCAATAATGATTCCAAGGATTTAAAAGGCCCGCAACAATTAAAGCGCATCTTTTTTGCATCAGTTAGCTACCTTAATTACAGTCGGCTGCATGTAGGCACTCAAAATCGCTCGCAGCCAGTACGCGGAGCAGCATGCAACGAGTCGCAGCCGAGGGCATTAGTTGATGAACTTTAGCTGGGAGATAAGGCATTTTGCGAACGTTTTCGCTGGCAGTTTCTTCAGATTCGCATGGCATTTTCTTCAAAGCAGCTTGTCAGTTTCTTCAGAGGTAGGCATTTTTATTCAAAAACTGCCACTTCGGATCTTGCGTCGCAACTAAAACAGCCAGGAGCGCATTAGTAGGCTAGCTAGTGATCGATCAGTAACTTCTAAACACTGAGCGAACATATATAAGGAACTGTTAATGCATCTCA
Organism: Aegilops longissima; assembly: GCA_021605205.1. Classification (NCBI taxonomy): domain Eukaryota; kingdom Viridiplantae; phylum Streptophyta; class Magnoliopsida; order Poales; family Poaceae; genus Aegilops; species Aegilops longissima. Next base: position 126,203,338 of record CM038682.1, on the reverse strand, counting down.
ATGATTCACAGATCATATACAAATATGTAGCTCCAAAAGCAAAGATCAGCCACAACTAAAACCAACTAGTATGATTTCCATACATAAGATCAACATGTTAATGCATCTCAATGATTCACAGATCATATACAAATATGTAGCTCCAAAAGCAAAGATCTAGAAAAAACATATGTTCTTCCTACTAACATGGATGCTTCTCTTGGCCAACATTCAGTACAGACTGAAAAACAAATTTGTTTGGGAAGTCTACAATTCCTCTTGCAAACGTAAGTGGTTTCACCAACAGCTGGAACCATGAGAATGAACCACACATGATCGAGGAACATCCAACGCAATATGATTTGGTCTTCTCTTGATCACACGGCGAGACTACTTTCGAAATACAAACTTTAACTTAGGCAAAATGATGCCCATTGTATAATCAGACCAAAGCAATGAAGCACCTAGTGTTGGCTAATAAATAGTACAATACTACTTTTCTGCAGTCCATGAAGTGACTATCCAATCTTTCTGTGTCTATTTTCAAATGGCACTGCATGCAGTGACTATACTATTCTCTTGTGCAGTTCAACCAAAATTGCGGTCACTTTGTGTGTTTGCCAAATAGCAACGGGCAGACATCTCTGTTTGCACAAATATCAAGCAGCTAGTAAACATATACCCCACCTTGTATTTTCGGTTTAAACATGTCTCTTCCGCTTAGCATCTGTCATGTTTTGCAATCGACAATTCTATACTGATCATGTTTTGCCTCGACAATTTCATACTGAATTGATTTGCTTGTTCGAGAGCAGAAATATAGCGCCTATTCTTCATCGCACCAAGGATATCCATGTTCGCAGTGATGGAAGAGGTGAAATCGATACAACCGAAATTGAGCATCCAATCATTGAATCATGTCCTGCACCTCCAATGTAGGTCCACCCTGCCAATAAATTCACATACAAACCACTAGTATTACTATCTAATGACAGTACAAAAAGAGTAGCAAGATAGTAGCAAACCATGTACCTTCTTAATGAACAGCTCATAGTGCCACCAATTAGATATAAAGGTTTGTAAGAAAACATGCTCCTAATGTTGAACCAGTTGGACTTTTTGTGCAGTTCCACTAAAATCGAGCATCCCTGTTTGCATAGATATTGAAAGTGTGATTACTATAAAAGTGGCACTAGTTGAAGCATAGACTCAGAAATATAAGCATTCCAATTTCTTAATGGGAAAAGATAGCAAGACTGTTTCTAACCACCTGTTTGAAGGAATAAATAAGGCAACAGAGGCTGATGTCAGAAAGGCATATATAGTTCTTTCTGAAAGAATGATCGATTCCTGACCTTTCCTCTTCTTTTAAGCATATTTTGTGCAGTTCAACTAAAATAAAATGCCATCACCGCTTTGACAATTCAGTGATACTGTACAAAAGGAAATGGCTTAACATTACATCATGATGTCAGGTATGTAGTCGACAAGCATTAGAGACAAACTTACAGACCTCCTCCGATAACATAATGAACATTAATTTTAACAAAGGTGTGACTAGCTTTACCGGTTTAATTTGAGTGAACTCTACACCCTCTGTTCCTTAATATAAGACATTTTCGTGGTTCAATTTAAAGTACCCAAGCGTCTACTAGTATTTAGAAAAACAGGTAGTAGTTTTCTTGAGCACATATCTGGGAAAGCTTGCCACACTTTATTTATGTCCATACGCTAATGCAACACCATTCAAATTTCAATACTAAAATATACACTAATCCAAAGGGCTAGTGCAACAATAGAGTAGTTATTTTATTACAGGTACAAGACAATGGTTTTCTTGAACAGATTTCAATAAACTCGCATCGGAAGATTTCTATAAGAATTAACAATACAAAATGTAAAGGTAACACGTTTCAGCATTGGTATACTAGCTGTGCATGAGCATTAAACCAACTACAAAAGTCTGAAGGTAAATAGCATTATTAACTAATGACAGTATAAAAAATTTGCAAACCATGTACCTCCAAGGTAAATATCATTTCGAACTCGGGGGGACCTTAAAAATTGCTATCCCAGTCTTTATAATCGATCAAACATAAAAATTTGACCAAACGAATCAAGAGAACAGCCGGAGGAGGAGGTTCCCACTCTTGACCTTTCCTCTTGTCTTCATAATTTTTTGTGCAGTTTAACCAAAATAAAATGACATCAGCGCATTGGCATTTTGGTGACACTATACAAAAAAAATTAACTTATGTCATGAAAGTGAGGTATGTAATCTATAAGTATTAACAGTGCAAAAAATCTGAAGGTAATAACAAGTTTCATCATTGGTATACTGGCTGTGCAACAACATTAGAATGCCTTAGCTGAAAAATCTTTAATACATCCACAATCAACAGCTAACCCTAAAGTAATCCAGTGACATTAAATGTCATTGCTTAAATTTATCGGTGGCATTAGACTGAGTGCGGCATTAGTTAAATGTGGCATCACTTTAGCAGTAGCATTGCTTGACTTGACTGCTGGCGTTATACTAACAGCAAAAAAGTGACACTAAGAGCATGGGAGGCCCAATCGGACAAAGGCGCACCAAGACGATGTACCTCCACCAGACGATAGAGTGGTGAGGGAGGCATGGTTGCCCGAGCAACAAATATCCAGGCAGCATATGTGGATTACGTCCCATTTTTGTTATGTTTAGCCACCTTTTTCCTATGTGAGGACAACAAACCAATCGACCTGGTCATTCTCTATTGTGTTGTCATGCCTTTCTACCCTTCTTCAACCAAGAGACACGAGACTCGTTCCTTAGCTATTGATTTCCCCGTTTTCAAACTAGATGCGGGTTTGATGCCTACTCTCTTGGACAGTACAGTCTCCCTTCCTTTCCTTATTCAACCCAGACATGGATTAGTCTGCATGAAGTAGGGTTTCCTTTAATAGTGCAAATTAAGGTTTTCGTCTGCGTGACCAGAAGAGCAGAGGATAGCAAATTGGGAAGATGGTGGAGTGGAAAAAGATCCACATGCAGCGACATGGTAGATGGGGCAATAGAACAAGGGTATGGTTTGAAAAGAGGTAGCATACCTGAGGGTCGGCGGGAAGTGGCTTCGCTCGTGGTCGTCGTCCTCCGCACGCACTACGGCAGCGAGCTTGGGGACGGAGGCCATCCCGCGCGGGCGCTAGGTCTGAGAGGACGGCCTTGTCGTCAGTGTGTGACCTCGCTCGCCAACGACGAGTGTGTCAATGCTGCACGTCCTTTTCTTCCCCGGTGGATCTGTGACCACCGGTGAGGAGGGAGAGAGAGGCCTTCTTTTTCAGATCTGGAGAGAGGGTGATAGTGTGAGAAGCAAGTGGGTAGCCCTTAGCAAGAAAGCTCTGAAGCTCCAGCCTATATATCTTTTTTATACTACTAGTACTAGAGGTGGAGTAGTGGTAGAGTAGTTTATATTTTCTCTGCAAACAGTACCAGTTAGTCGTGCTTCAAAACTGAATGGCACGCCATTAAAAAAAATAAAATCGAGAAATAATGCGGCACCTCGGGCCAACGCAGCCAGATCGCATTTTGCACGAGAAATTATGCGCCATGTTTCATTGACATGTTGTCCCGTCCCAACATGTCAGTGAGACGACGGCGAGTCCTTTTGTACAATTTCTGAAAGGACGTGTAGGCCGAGGCGCCTCTTCGTGTACCGTGGCAAACTGGCAACCATCCACCGACTCTTCGCCTTTCCCTCTCGATTTGGAACTGTTGTCACACGCTCTTCCTCCCTCCTCCATTTGCCTTCACCCTACCTTCTGCCATTGTTTGATCGTCTTCTCCATGGAGGGAACAAGCTGGAAACGACCCCATTATTCTTGCCCCGATCTGAAAGATGACGTGGTGGGGGAACTCATTGATCGGTGCGACGTCATCACCTCGGCTAGCATGGCAGGTTCGTTCAAGCACATTCTCGACTCAACTAATAACATCATTACAAGGAACCCGAGGGTCCAGGAGCGGTTTGATCTCCCTTATCTTCTTCGCTATAAGCCTTTTTGCATGGGTGCGGACGATGGAGGCCTCTCCTTGTGCAAGTTGATGCCGCTTAATAATGATACGTGTGATGTCAAGATGCCATCGCTTAAGGGTAAGTCCTGGGCTGGCGCAAATGGAGATTGGGTTGTTTATATTGGGTACAATTGCGAGTGGGAACTTGTGAATGTGTACACTCGTCAGCAGATTCCACTTCCAAAAATCTCAGAGGCCCTGAGGTTGAGCACACAGATGATCTATGTACATTCAAATACGAGATATGGTGACTGTCGTCTACTGAAGATAGCAATTTGTCGAGTTCCCAACCGCTCTTGGAATTACAAGAACTATCAAGTTGTTGCTATCTTCAACAAGCTTGTTGCCATCCTTCGTGGTTCGACTGGATGGATATTGATCAAAAATCAGTTTCTATGCACGGATGTGTACTATGATGCAATTGAATACGAGGATCTTGTGTTTGCTGCCACCACTCGTGGCACTGTTTTTGCATGGGATCCTCGTAGTTTCGGTACGTTTGTCTTCCACCGTAGTTATAATTGTTTCATCCACATGCATGCGGGTTACTCCCTCCGTTCCTAAATAATTGTCTTTCTAGAGATTTCAACAAGTGACTACATACGGAGCAAAATGAGTGAATCTACACTCTAAAACATGTCTACATACATCCGTATGTTGTAGTCCATTTGAGATGGCTAGAAAGACAAATATTTTGGAACAGAGGGAGTAGCAAGTTTCCCTTTACTAATTAACCTTTTTCTTGTGTTTCCAAGGTCCTGTGAACATTCCACCACCTATACTTGAAAATTTTTATAAGCAAGAGTCAAAGATCGTGGATGTCGCCTAGAGGGGGGGTGAATAGGCGTTTTAAAATAATTACGGTAGAGGCTTGAACAAATGCGGAATAAACCTAGCGGTTAATTTGTCAAGCACAAAACCTACAACAACTAGGCTCACCTATGTGCACCAACAACTTATGCTAAGCAAGATAAGCAACTATGTGATAGCAAGATATATGACAAAGAACAATATGGCTATCACAAAGTAAAGTGCATAAGTAAAGGGCTCTGTAAGAGATAACCGAGGCACGCGGAGACCACGATGTATCCCGGTTCACACCTTGCGGATGCTAATCTCCGCTTGGAGCGGTGTGAGGCACAATGCTCCCCAAGAAGCTACTAGGGCCACCTTAATCTCCTCACGCCCCAAGACAATGCAATATGCCGTGATTCCACTAAGGGACCCTTGAGGGCGGTCACCGAACCTGCATAAATGGCAACCCTTGGGGCGGTCACCGAACCCGTACACTTTGGCAACCCTTGGGGGCGGTCACCGGAACCCGTCAAATTGCTCGGGGCGATCTCCACAACCTAATTGGAGACCCCGACGCTTGCCCGGAGCTTTACACCACAATGATTGAGCTCCAAATACCACCAACCGTCTAGGGCGCCCAAGCACCCAAGAGGAACAAGCTCAAGGGCACCAAGCACCCAAGAGTAATAAGCTTCTCAACTTGTAGCTTCCACGTATCACGTGGAGAACTCAAAGCGATGCACCAAATGCAATGGCAAGGGCACACAGAGACCCCAAGTCCTTCTCTCCCAAATCCCACCAAAGCAACTAATGCTGTCGGATTTCAGGTTCCGGCAGACCCTTGAGGTTCGACCACTGGGACTTGAGCTCCGCCCAGGATGCAGGCGATAGCACGCGGTTCCTGGAAGCCCCCAGCCCCTCGTCCTGATGACGGTCCTCATTTCTCCTTGGCTGCGGCGGCAGCGGAGGGAGGCTCGTGCCCCTGCAGGCGATCTCGCGAGGCTGATCCTCCAGCCTCCCTCGAGGCGGTCTTGCCAACATCCTCGCGAGGTTGGTCGCGCCACCTGGCGCGGGCCGCGGGTCTTCCCAGCGCCCTGCATTCCTTCCTCCTCGGCCGTAGCCCGGTCTGTCGCTGCGCTGGGCGCTCGCTACCCTTCCTTCGTCAGACGCCGGAGCTCTTGGCATTCATTGGTGTTGTGGGTGTGGAGGTCGTGGTACACGCAGCATCGATCGCCTTGGAGGACTCGGGCAGATCTCGCCTCGCTTGGTGTCCGGTTGCCGCGAGTATGGCAGCCCCTTGCGCTTCGCGGCCTTGGCCTTGGACTTCTTTTCTTGGGATCCACGGCAGCAGCTCGAGGAGGAGAGGCGCCCTCCTCAGCCTGGCGCACTTGGTCACCAAGTTGAACAGCTCCAAGGAGGTGCACATATCTTCATGCATCGCCACTCCTCCTTCATCTTGACGTCGCAGACGCCGCCGGAGAAGGCGAGATGATGGCCTCCTCCGTTACCTCAGGGATCTTGAGGTGCGTTGTTGAAGGCTGGATGTACTTTTGCGGGGTTTCCCCGGCTGCTGCTTGATTCGGCGATGTCGCCACGGCGGTGGCCGGTCGCGAGTACCTCGGAAGTTGGCGATGAAGCGGGTGCGCATCTCGCCTGTGAAGAGATCGCTCTGGGGCCAGATTTAGGAGCCAGTGCGGGCTCCGTCCTTGAGCGCCATGGGAAACCAGTTCGCCATGACCTTTTCGCCCCCGCTGGCAGCCTCGATGCCCAGCTCGTCAGAGCTGGAGGAACTCCGAGGGTCGGTTGTGCCGTCGAAGCGAGGAGGCAGGTCGGCTTGAACTGGGCCACGCGACGCTGCACAGCTCGGAGGTGAAAGCGCGGCAGCCCGCGCCGTGGCCGCTGGGGCCTCGGATGACAGAGAGCTTGGTCTGCGGGCCTCCTTGCGCCCTGGCCGGGCGCAGCGCAGGTCTGACGTGCTTTGGAGCGGGAGCGCCGGGCAGCTTCGTGGGCGAGGAACTTGACAGCTCTGCTCTTGCAGCGCGGCGCTGGCGGAACGGGTTCCGCCAGGCCGCGCGCTTTGGGGCTGTGCGCCTTCTTGAGGAGGAGGCGGCCGAGGCGCCCGAGTTTATCGCCAGCTGGGCGGGTGCGGTGCAGCGAGACGGACGGTGCGGGGCGCCTCGCAGCAGCAGATGAAGCCGGGCGACACGGTCGAGCCATTCTTCGTAGACGCTGCCGACGGCGGTAGCGCAGGAGCTCGTTTGCCGCGATGGCGAGCGAGCTCGGGTTTTCTTGAAGCGCGCGCGCGCGGACGGCGAAACCAGCGGGGTGAGCGGCGTGGCGGTGCGGCCGCCCCGCCATTGACGAGTCTGGGGCGATGCTTGTTGCTCGTTCCCGCCGGGCCGGTGGCGGCGTTGACGGCAGGTGACGGGGAACGACGAGGGCGCCAGCCGATGGGAGCTGTCTGGGCGACATGGGAGGCGAGGGCGGCTCGGCGCTCGGCGCGGGCCCGACGGGTGTCAGACATGGTTGCGGGGGTCAGGGAAGAACGAGGCGACGAAAGGCAGATTCCGGCACACCCCTACCTGGCGCGCCAAATGTCGGATTTCGGGTTCCGACAGACCCTTGAGGTTCGAACACTGGGGTGCGCGCGGAGATCCAACCTTCCACCGTCTCGCACCTCGCTGAATCGCTGGACCTAAACTACTAAACGAAACAGCACAAGAGACACGAGATTTATACTGGTTCGGGCCACCATTGTGGTGTAATACCCTACTCCATTGTGTGGTGTGGTGGATTGCCTCTTGGGCTGATGAGGAACAATACAAGGAAGAACAGCCTCGCGAGGGTCTGTTCTTGGCGGGTGCGATGAACTGCTAGGTGGTGTTCAGTCGCTCTAGCTACTGGCTTCTTTATGAGGGTTCGGATCTCCTCCTCTCTCCAGCTGCCCTACCCTGTGGGTGGTTAGTCCTATTTATAGGCGAAGGCCCTGGGCCTCTTCCCAAATATTGAGCGGGAAGGGCGCCAACAATTGGCCATTTTGAAGGGGAACAACGGGTACACTTATCCTCGACTAAAGTTGGTCCTCGCCGCCAAAGGCTCTCGTGATGACGCCTGCTTGGGCTCCACGATGACTCCCTTCCAGCCGTTGGGCTGGTCTTGGTCTTGTTGCACCGAAACGGATGCCTTTGCTTGATGCTCTCGCCTGCGCTTGCTCCCTTTGCACTAAAGAGGAAAGGAGAACACTGCGTGGGCTGGCGCCCGACTGGCGCCCTTGGTCGTCATGGCTTGCGTCATGGGCACCTCGCGAGGTACCCTGCCTTGAATTCTCCGCCTCCTCATGAGCCAGCCTGACGAGGCCGTGCCCGAGGAAGCTCCTTGTTGTCCGCCCCGCGAGGCTTGGCCCCTCGCGAGGGTCTTGAGCTTGCGTTGATGAAGATGGACCGTGCTGGGCCTCCTTCGAGCCGCGCCGCAGGCAGGCAAGTCTGGGGACCCCCGTTCCCAGAACGCCGACAAATGCTAGGGAGGAAAATGAGAGGAAGAACGAAAGAAGATCACGAAGAACTCCAAGATCTAGATCCAAGGGGTTCCCCTCACTTAGAGGAGAAGGTGATTGGTGGAAACGTGGATCTAGATCTCCTCTCTCTTTTCCCTCAAGAAACTAGCAAGAATCATTGGAGGGATTGAGAGTTAGCAAGCTCGAAGAAGGTCAACAATGGGGGAAGAACATGAGCTCCAAAGATTAAGTCTCAATGGGGAAGAAGACCCCCTTTTATAGGTGGGGAGAAAAACCAACCGTTATCCCCTCACTCAGCCCGCACGACGCGGTATTATCAAGATGGAGCTGCGGTAGTATCAGAGCCGACCAGCGGTAGTACCGCTGCAGGTCTTGATACTACCGCAAGTGCAACATCGCAGTCAAGGCTCTGTTGCATTGAGGCAACGAAAGCGGTAGAACCTCCAGAGTGGTACTACCGCGCACCCTACGGTACTACCGTAAGGCAGAGCAACACTAGGTTAGAGAAAGCACGGAAGTAAAAATTACTTCGCATCTAATTCATTGGGGAGGACTCTGCAAAACTCCGGCATGGTACTACCGCAAGACACGAAGAGCGGTATTATCACAGAGGCGCGGATGTAAAAATTACATCCGCCCTACTTCCGCCATGCTGCTAAGCTGGCGAGCCACGGTACTACAGCGCCACGGGCAAGAAGATTACTGGCGTAGGGTGCGGATGTAAAATTACATCCGTCCCTACTACCGCCGAAAGCAGTGCGCTGGCGAGATGCCACGGTACTACCACTCCCTCGAGCAAGATACTACCGTGAGCACTGCAGATACCATCTGCGGGGACTGGATACTACCGCAAGGGCTCCGGTACTACCGCCTGGAGAGCAATACTACCAAGATACCCCAGATCAGCAACACTAGGAGTCCTTCATTTTGCAGAGAAGACAACAGAGGGAAACAATAAAACCAGAACTGGCATAACTTCTGCAAATGAGCTCTGAATTGAGCAAACTCAAGCTTGTTGGATACAAGACAATGAGTAGCATCAAAACAGAGAAGAACCGGCATACCCTCCAACATCAAAAACATCATAGAAGACGCATGTGAACTCCGTTTATGATGAACTCGAGCTTGTGATAAAAATGACCATAAGCTCTAAAACTCGCAAGGAGAAGAACCAAACAAGAACCAATAAAGATGATGCAAGGATGCAATGGTTTGAGCTCTCTATGAACGATACGGTCAAGCAACTCATCGAGAGCCCCCCTTGATAGTACGGCAATCGATCCTAAAACCCGGTCTCCCAACTACCACCATGAGACCGGTAAAATAGAAAACCTATCAAGGGCAAACCTCTGCCTTGCACGGAGTCCACTTGAGCTAGATGATGACGATCTACTCCTCCTCAAGATGGACCACCTTTCTTGATTGCGTTGGCTCGATGAAGACTAGTTGATTGCTCCCCCATACTCCACTATGGGTGAGCCACTCTTCCGCTTATCTTCACAAGTCCATTGTCACCACAATGGACGGCAAGCTTCAAGCACTTGATCTCTTCATGATGCATCACTTGAACTTGCACACCGCAACCTAACCCCACAAAGAACTCTCACGAAGACCATGGGTTAGCACACAAAGCTTAATGGACATGCTTACCATGCCATGGGATCACTTGATCCCTCAGTACATCTTGTGCGCTTTGTGAGTTGATCAACTTGATTCACTCTTGACTTAGTCTTGATCAACCTTGATTCTTTCCAACTCTCTTCATTTGGATGATGTCTTGAAGGTAAACATGAATGATCAAACAATCTTCTTCAAGACATGCTTGCAATAAGCTTAACTCTCAAATGACCAATCTTTGGATAATTCCTTGAATAGCACCTTGGTCGACACAAACTCTCCTTGAAACCAACACATGTACTCCAAGAAAAGCCTATGGACAAAACCTTCAAATAAACTCAAGGCAACCATTAGTCCATAGAGATTGTCATCAATTACCAAAACCAAACATGGGGGCACCGCATGTTCTTTCAAAGAGGGAGATGACGATGGTGATGATCACGAGCATGAGGAGGAGCAGAACTTATATACTCAGTGGCGCTGGCAACTAATTCGATGGATCACCTCTTCTTGTCTATATCTGAGGCACTCGGATCGTTACTCTCGAGGAAGCAGGTGTTGTCTCCCATGGTCGCCCTCTCCTGACCTATTCCAACACCCGTTGCATGGTATTCAGGACGGATACTAGTGTGCTAGCGCCAACACCTTCTCACTGGTTTAGTATTGATAGTCTTGGAGCAAACTCGCTCTTCCTTGGACCAAACTATCCAATGATGGTCAAAGGCGATCCAGCTGCTGTTGACACAACGTTACTACCATTTATGATAAGCAATTGTATCTATACCTCGGACATTTCAGTGGTTCCCTACCCTGGTCCTGATATATGCCGCTTCAGCCTGGATGATCGTTCCTGCATTGGTCTCGAGATTGACAGTAGCTGGCTCTTCCGAGAGAATCACTTGTGGTTCAAAGCAAGCGTTTCCAACGCCGAGGATCTGTTGAGGTGAAGTTCATTTCATTGCTTGTTATTTGTTGTGTGATGATCAGTCCAGCGTTGCTCTCGATATTGACAATAGCTGGCCACTAGTGCAGAACCGGGCAATAGCACCGGTTCGTAAGGCCCTTTAGTGCCGGTTCCATAACCGGCACTAAAGTGTGGGCACTAAAGGCCCCCCCTTTAGTACCGGTTCAGCACGAACCGGTGCTAAAGGGAAACCACATGGCACGAGCCAGCTCCAGGGGCCTGGAGCCCTTTAGTACCGGTTGGTAAGACCAACCGGTACTATAAGGTTTGGGGGGCCGGTTTTTAGTTTTATGATTTCTTTTTCATTTAATTTTGTGTTTCCATTTTAATTCTTTTTCGTTTGCTGGTATTATATATATATATATATATAGAATTTCTAGTAGAACCAATCATGCATATATATATATATCATCAGTGTCTCACAAACCATCATATTGATTAATTCACACATACACACATGTATAGCTATATACAATTTCTCCTACATATGCATGTTGCCTTCGGAGCCAGTGGCATTAGCCTAATTGGTGCCTTTGAGCACGATGACAATTGGAAGTGGTTTTCATGGGGCGGTAGCGGTAATAGTATTCTCCTTCGGATTTATGACCTGGTCGAGCAAAAATCCCGCTTATTTCCTCTTGAAGTGCTTCTCGCGCTCCGTTTCTAGGAGCTTCTCCCGCACCTCGTGAACTGTTAAGAAGGAGATCAATATGCATGTGTATTAGTTGTGTGACTAGATATCGATAATGGTGTAAAATTGTGAATAGTGTTTTGACAAGCGCATCCATTCCTGTCTTTGAGATCTGCTCCTTTCGGACGCCATCATGCGAATGTTCTCGCAAACGCAGAATGCACACAGATCAGTCCCCCTACCGCCTGTGGCCTTTACGAGAATGGAATTTGATCAGATAATAATTAATCAAGCATGATAATTAAAGAGATGGCAGCTAGCTAGCTAGCTATTACTACTTAATTACTTACCTTGGGTCGAAACCATTTAAGCTTTTTTTTCATTCTCCGGGTCACGCTGATGAACCTTGCCCAAGCCCTGCCCTACCGACAAAGAAAATGAATAAAGGGTTATTAAATAGTTCATATCATGAAAAATGACGAACTAAATAGGCCGAGATATATAGTTAATAATGATTGAAATTACCTGTTGACTATCCCAAACAAGATGTTATAGTCAGTTTTTTCTTTGAGTAGTGAGTCCAGATTTCAACTGTTCAAGGCCAACTTTAATGATACACAAGACCAGTGAAATCTGCATGCACACACGCTTGCATGTCTTAATTAAGCGGGCATATGTAAGCAAAAACATGTAGCTAGCTAGTAGGCAAAACAGAGAATTTGTAGTACAAGACAGTGTGACTCTTTGGAAGTTGTAAAGAAGTAGTATATCTTCATTGTATTTGAGGCGCTTCAAGAACTCTAGCATGTTGTCCTCTACGGCCTTTTGATGACGTGGATTTATTTTTCCATGTGTATTCATTAACGGTGTTTGGGTCAATGAACCCAATGCCAAAGCGTCCACCTTTTCTCATTTCATACATCTTCATCCTGCATATAATACCACATAAAAGAATATAGTGAGGATAATTACAGGTAATGATTGATCAAAAGGATCACTACAGCTAGCTTGAGACTTAAATTACAGAAAGAAATCACTTCAGATAATAGCAATCGACGATAGATTTGTCGAAAGCGTCTTGATTGTATAACTGAAACATTTCAGAATACTCAACGGACACTGCTTTCTCATGGAAGTAATGCTCCTCCTTGACATTCACCATGAGGGACAATCGATCGGAAATCTTGGTAATGTTCATGTACCATTGATGCAATTCATACATTCTCGTTGGGAGGTTCTTGACCTTGTCCGGCTCGACCAAAGGTTGGCCCGGACATATTTCCGCTTTATTTCATCCTCTCTAAGCACGTGCATGGGCTCGATCTCGAGGAGTTGTCCAACAGTGATTTTGAGAACTTCAGCCTGCATTATATGGTCCTCCGTTATTACCACATTGCCCACCTCAGAACGTAAACTGTTTGCCCACAATAATATTGGGCGTAGCACAGATTATCACGTGTTGTTGGCACAACAAGCGAGGATCGATTCGCCGCTGTTCTCCCAAATTGGGAATGGTTTTCCGCATTTTTGACAGCTGATTCTTGTTTGCTCGATCCCGAGCTCGCCTCCTTACGTGACGTGCTCGATTTAACTTCCCGATGTGGCGCTCATAGTCTGTGTCAACAGGCTTGGGAGCTGGTGGTTGAGCCATCTGAATGAAGTGGTCAATCGCTTCCTCGTGCACTTCCTCCCTTGGCGGCGGTGGCGGTTTCGGTGCAAAATGGGCTTCCACCTCGGACTTCGATATGGCTGCGATTTCCTCCTGACCTGTCATAAGACCTCTGCGGAAGAGGCGTGAGGCTTGGACCATATTTATATCGCTTGCTTCCGCCTGTACTTCTGTACTACCTCGACTGCATCGCCACGCACCATAGCTGCGGGTGTCTCTTCTGCGATTGTCGAGGCGGCGGAGACGCTTGGTGTGACGGGCTGAGTTGGACGAGGAGGAGTGGCCGCTGAAGCTGTGCGGACTTGGAGGAGGAGGGCCTGAGGTTGTGCCGGACTTGGAGGAGGAGGGACGTCGACGCTGTGGCGGACTTGGAGGAGGAGGAGTGGCTGACACTTTGCGGACTTGGAGGAGGAGTGGCGACACTTTGCCGGACTTGGTGGACTTGCAGGAGCGGGAGACTGACGAGGAGTCGGATGACGCGGTGTCGGTGGCCTTCGAAAGATGATGCAATCCTTTTTCCATAGGATGATACGATGCTTGGCGTCTCGAGAAAGCGCTCGTCGTCACCTCCGTGAATGTCAAGCTCTAGCCCGAATATGGGTGCACCTCGTCAACCATGACACGAGCATAGCCCTCTCGAATCGGGATGCAATGGTAGGTTGCTTTGGGGGTAAGCTGGAAAAGCAACACCGTCCGCCACCTTCATGGATATGTTCTTAATTTTGACGTGTAGCTCGCAGCTAGTGTTCTCCGTGATGTCATCCACGGGTATCTACCAGCATTGCATCGTCCGGGCGGAACCCACGCTGCTTCTCGACATGGATGGGGCGGTGCTATCCAATGCTGGATCATTAAGCTAGCTGCTGCAGCTCTTTGAGACCCCTTTGCTGGGTAAGTGAGTCGATCTGCTCCTCTTTGTCGCTGGAATTTGACTACCAATTCCGCTTGACTTGCTTCTAGGCCTTGAAGGCGTTCATAGTCCCGCTTCCTCTGCTCCTCCTCCATCTTCCTCTTCTTCTCCTCTGCAATCTTCTTTCTCGCACGGGTTCTCGTAGTCGGTGTTCGATCGAAAACCCTCATACCACGGAATAGCGCCTTGCCTCGTGTTCTTCCCGGTGTTCAGGATTTCCTGTGGCACGCGTAAGCTCGTCGTTCTCTCTGCTGGGCTGGAACACCCCGATCGTGCCTCTTCTATTGCAACAAGTATCGCATCGTCGGCTCCCTTCAGACTTGCCCTCGTCGAAACATTGCACGTCTTGGGTCCAACTCCCCCATGCGCATAGAACCAAGTCCCGCACTGGGGCCAGCTCTTAGTAACCGGAGTGGCTTTGCATCCTCCATCTCTTTCTCAAACTTATCCCACTTAGGCATTGCCACCGCGACAGCCACCGGCCCCAGCTTATGGAACTTATCCTTTTTTCGCATTCTTCTTGTTTATTCTCGACCGTTCCTTAGCTAATTCCGAATCCTTGAATTTCACGAAATCGTCCGAATGAGCACGTTGGTTCTCTAGTGTTCCCTCGAATCGGAGTCTTCCTTCCTCCTTGACGTATTTGTCCCATTCACGATTCTTGTGGTTCTTGAATGCAACCGCCATCTTCCTAAGAGCAGCGTCCTTGACTTTCTGCACATACGCTTCGTGAAATGATCGGTAGGGTGAAATGTTCCATGAGAGTATCCCAAAGCAGATCTTTTGATTCTTGTCGACAAAAGTAACATCCGGACGTGGAGCAGCGTCCTCTTTGCCTTTTGTCCTTTGTCTTTTTGCTGGCTCTCTCCATTCTTGAAGGGAGATCGGAGTTGGTCCTTCACAAGAACTCCGTGACCGACAAATGAACTTGTCGCAATCTTCTTAGGCGCTAATGGTTTGCCATTAGGTCCGACCGCCTCGATATTGTACTTTACGCCCTCCTTCAACTTTTTGTTCGGGCCTCGTTTCGTCCTTTTGCTCGAAGATTTGCTCGATCCGGATGGCTGAAAGAACAAAGATCGATTCGTTAATATATCTTCAAGTCATTTAAAACATGTGATGATCACCGATACCTGCTTATATAAATATATATACCTCGCCGGTCTTTGTTGTTTCAGGATCAACATGTTCTTCGTCATCGTCATAATCGTAGTTCATGACTTCATCAATTCGTCGTCGCGATCGAATATCATAACACCCTCTCCGGTGTTGTTTAGAAATTCGAGCCGTCATAATCTTCTTCATTCGATCATCATCGGCCCGCAGATCATATCGAACATGGTCTGTTCTCCTCTCTGTCGGTATTATGCGCCATAGCTTTTATTTAACTAATTCAAAAGAAATATAAAACAATTTAGTATTCAAATTACATCGTCTCGAATAATAGATATAATCTCAATACTTCGTCTAGAATAATAGATATAATCTCAAATACATCGTCTCGAATAATATATAATATTGAATAGTACATCATGGCTAGCTAATTAAAGATCGAATACTACTGAAGAATCTAGGACACTCGCGGTTCTGCGTCATGGCGGTGGACACCCAAAGAGAAGGAACCCTCACAGGATCATAGCTGAAGTGAGATCCCAAGATCTTGTCGGTATTGGAGAACCTGCCGCCTCTAACGCAACCATGTAGCGATGGGCGTGCTCGTCCTCCTCCACGACACGGCGACGCACCTCCTCCGCGGGGCCGGGTCCCTCCAAGACCAAACTGGCCCACGCGAACGCCACCAAACGAGATCAGGGTCGACGACGGGACCGGGGCCGGGTTCTCATCAAGCGGCGCGCCCCTCGAGCAGCACCTCCCAGTGTGCCAGGCGGAGCCCAGTCCGGACATGGGTCGGCTGGGCGTCGTCAGCAGACGGGTCGACGGCGAGGATGCGGGCGGGCATCGTCGAGAACAAATACTAGCTACATGCCATAAAAAGTAATATTTTTTAATGATTGGATTTTGATAACTCAAATTTCTAACATTTCTACTATTTCAAAAATCTATATACTATTTCATACTAATTAAGCATCTAACACTAAAACAGAAAACACAACTTCTATGCATCCATTAAAAACTGAAAAACAACATTATATAAAAAATTTCCATACTAATTAAACACTAATTATATCCATCTAACATGCATTCATACATATATAATAGTGAAAAATAATAATCTAAATAATCTAAACTAATTAAACATACAAAATACGTATATACTAATATATACATGCATTAATTCATACATATGTGTGTGTTCATCATGCTTGTGTGTGTGTGTGTATGGGCTCGGGGAGGAGCGGCGTCCATGGTGGCATGGGCGAGGAGAGAGGGTTAGAGGGGAGAGCTCACAGAAGGGCGACGGCGACGGCGAGGCGACGGCCGGGCGCGGACGGACGGGCGGCGACGGGACGGCGCGACGGGACGGGGCCAGAGGCGGCGACGGAGACAAAGGCGGCGACGGAGACAAGGGCGGCGACGGGACGGGCGGCGGCGGGACAGGGGCGCGGCGGCGGCATGGGGGCGGCGGCGGAGACGAGGGCGGCGACGGGGACGGGCGGCGGCGGCGACGAGAGATGTAAACAGAGGAAGAAACAAAGGGGAATGAAATTTTCAAGTGTTGTATATATAGAAGGCACCTTTAGTACGGTTGGAGCCACCAACGGTACTAAAGGCCTGTTTTAGCCAGCCCAAGCGGCGGAAGCGACCCCTTTAGTACGGGTGGTGGCACAAACCGGTACTAAAGGCCCCTAGTACCGGTTTGTGCCACGACCGGTACTAGAGGCCTCAGCTACCACCCAAAGTTTAGTCCCACCTCGCGGGCGAAGGACAGCCGCACTGCTTTATAAACCTAGCCGCGGCTACCACCCGAACTCCTCTCATATAGCAGGCTTGTGGGCCTAAACTCTGCTGCTGCCTGTGATTCTCTTTGGGCCTTTAAGGCTGTAATTACACACTGCGGGCCTATCAGGCCTGAGGCAGCGCCCCAATTTTTTTAATAGTTTTTTTCTTTTCTGCTTTATTTTCTTCTATTTATTTTTGCGTAGTTTTTTGTATAGTTTTTTATTTTTGGGCCTTTGTACATCAGCACCAGTACGGTGGCGAGGCTTTGTCCGGTGATCCGCCTCACCTTTGAAATGCTTGCCTTTCTTTCTTACGGGATGCCTGCTCGGAAGAAATCGACGATGTCCCAGGTACACATTCTTCATACAACTATTCAAATATATATTGTCGGTATCATCCAAACAGTGCGTGCATCCGCGTTATCCCTTGTTTGTCTGTCCTGAAAGGTTACTGAGAGCAGGCCAATCATTGATGGTCACGAACAGCAACGCCTTTAGGTCAAATTCTTCCCCATGTGCTCATCCCACGACGCACACCTGTTCCATTCCACAGTTGTAAGAGTTCTTCAACTAATGGCCTTAGGTACACATCAATGTCGTTGTCGGGTTGCTTAGGGCCTTGGATGAGCACCGGCATCATAATGAACTTCCGCTTCATGCACAACCAAGGAGGAAGGTTATACAAACATAGAGTCACAGGCCAGGTGCTATTGTTGCTGCTCTGCTCCCCAAAAGGATTAATGCCATCTGCGCTTAGACCAAACCATACGCTCCTTGCGTCATCGCAAACTCCTTCCCGTACTTTCTTTCGATTTTTCTCCATGCGACCCGTCATTTGGTACTCTCAACTTTCCATCTTTCTTACGGTCTTTCGTGCCATCGACGCCTTTGGCATGCTCTTTGTTTTGGAACAAACGTTTCAACCGTGATATTATAGGAGAATACCACATCACCTTGGCAGGAATCTTCTTCTGGGCGCCGCCCTCGACATCACCATGCTCATCGCGGCTGATCTTATAGCGCAATGCACCACATACCGGCAAGCGTTCAAATCCTCGTACTCACCGCGTAGAGGATGCAATCATTAGGGCATGCATGTATCTTCGCACCTCTAACCCTAGAGGGCAGACAGCCTTCTTTGCTTCAGACGCATCGGGCGTCCTCGCACTCATAATATTTTATATTATTCAATGATATAAAATCAACCAAATCTCTCCACGTTCCTATACCATTCTATAGTATGAGAATAACTTTGAACGTAAGCCATTGATTCACTCTATCCAATGGTTATAGTTGGAAAATCCAAACAAAACCAAGCATTGGATCAACTATTTTTTCGAGATCAACTCTTTTAGCACTTAGATTGTTGCCGCCTGCCCACCTAGCCCACCTTTATATCCGCTCACGTGTAATGACCACAGGAGCTATCCACTCAGATTGTATGTTAAAAAAATAAAGGTTGATAACTAATGCGGCACCTCGGGCCAACGCGGCCAGATCGCATTTTGCACGAGAAATTACACACCATGTTTCGTTAAATTGTGGTCCCGTTCCAACATGTCAGCGAGAAGATGGCGAGTCCTTTTTTACAATTTCCGAAAGGACGTGTAGGCCGGGGCGCCTCTTCGTGTACCGTGGCAAACTGGCAACTGTCCACTAACTCTTCGCCTTTCCCTCTTGATTTGGAACTGCTGTCACACGCTCTTCCTCCCTCCTCCATTTGCCTTCACCCTTCCTTCTGCCATTGTTCGATCGTCTTCTCCATGGAGGGAACAAGCCGGAAACGACCCCGTTATTCTTGCCCCGATCTGAAAGATGATGTGGTGGGGGAACTCATTGATTGGTGCAACGTCATCACCTCGGGTAGCATGGCAGGTTCGTTCAAGAATATTATCGACTCAACTAATAACATCATTACAAGGAACCCAAGGGTCCAGGAGCGGTTTGATCTCCCCTATCTTCTTCGCCGTGACACTGATGACTGGCGCGGGGACGAGGGAAGCCTCGCCTTGTGCAAGTTGATGCCGCTTGATAATGATATGTATGATGTTAAGATGCCATCGCTTGAGGGCAAGGCTTGGGCAGGCGCAAATGGAGATTGGGTTGTTTATATTGGGTACAATTGCGAGTGAGAACTTGTGAATGTGTACACTCGTCAGCGGATTCCACTTCCAAAAATCTCCGAGTGCCCTGAGGTTGAGCACACATATGATCTACGTACGTTTAAATATGATCATGGTGACTGTCGTCTACAGAAGATAGCAATTTCTCGAGTTCCCAACCGCTCTTGGAACTACAAGAACTATCAAGTTGTTACTATCTTCGACAAGCTTGTTGCCGTCCTTCGTGGTTCGACTGGATGGATATTGCTCAAAAATCAGTTTCTATACACGGATGTGTACTGTGATACAATTGAATACGAGGGTCTTGTGTTTGCTGCCACCACTCGTGGCACTGTTTTTGTATGGGATCCTCGTAATTTCGGTACGTTTGTCTTCCACCGTAATTATAATTGTTTCATCCACATGCATGCAAGTTAGCAAGTTTCCCTTCTCTACTAATTAACCTTCTTCTTGTGTTTCCAAGGTCATGTGAACATTCCACCACCTATACTTGAAAATTTTTATAACCAAGGGGGAGATGAAGATGGTGATGATCACGAGCATGAGTACAAGGAGGGCCCATATACTCAGTGGCGCCTAGCAACTTCCGATGGATCACCCCTTCTTGTCTGTATACAACCCACTGTTGATGTTACTACTGAGGGAGCAAGTGTTTTCTCCCATGGTCGCACTCTCCGGACCTATTCCAACACCCGTTGCATGGTATTGGGGATGGATACTAGTGTGCTAGCGCCAACACCTTCTCCCTGGTACAGTATTGATATTCTTGGATTAAACTCGCTCTTCCTTGGACAAAACTATCCAATGATGGTGAAAGGAGATCCAACTGTTGTTGACACAACGTTACTACCATTTATGAGAAGCAATTGTATCTATACGTCAAACATTGCGGTGGTTCCCTACCCTGGTCGTGATATAGTAGGCCGCTTCAGCCTGGATGATCAGTCCTGCATTGGTCTCGAGATTGACAGTAGCTGGCTCTTCCGAGAGAATCACTTGTGGTTCAAAGCAAGCGTTTCCAACGCCGAGGATTTGTTGAGTTGAAGTTCATTTCATTGCTTGTTATTTGTTGTGTGATGAAAACTTTAGTATTTATAATGTATCCTCGTTGTCGTTGTGGGTTGATGACCTGTTGTATGTAATAAAATGATATGCCTGTGATAAACTTACTAAATTTATGAATGGCTATCGAGTCGCTTCTCTGAGTGGGTGCTGCGACGAGGCAAAAAAATATTTTCTGAATACATAATTGTACGTGCATTGCAACAAGTTATCGGATGAGGCCAATCAACGATGGTACACTATTTGTACTAGCTTCACATGTTGCACTATCTCTACATCTACGTACGTAATACAACAAGTTTTAAACTTGAGACCAGCCACCCATCCTCACAAAGAACACTTTTTAACGTAGCACAGACTCCAGGAATTTTGGCCACAGTGTGAGGTGGGCCATATGTTAATGTGTTCGCTGTACGTAACCAGCACCTCGAATCCTCGATAGGAGTAGTAGGAGGAGTAGTAGGGTGGCATGGGCCAGAACAAGCATTCATGTCCAGGAGTACGGCACACGCCACCAGCACGACTTCCATCTGACACCATATTTATTGGAGTCCGTGCTACAACAATTTCTTCAACCTCGTCGTTTCTCTAACTCAGCCATCGTGCGACGGGCGAGGTGGGGGTTTGCCGATAGTCGGTTTCCTCAACTACGGTCCCACTTGTAAGGCCAACTCCAATGCACGACCCAAACGGACCTCCGTTTTGCCCGAATTATGTCCATTTGGGTAGGGCAATGGGGTCGTGTCCGAGCCATTTCTCGGATGCGGTGGCCGTGCGCCGAACGCGCGGACGCATCCCGGCCGCGTACATTTTTCTTTGCGAACACATATCTTTTTTTCATCATTGATTTTTTGGTACATGGAAATACATCACCAAAAATTTGACTAGAAAAACAAGAACCACAAGAATACATTTTAGAAGATATCCAACTTCCATAACTGCTCCTGTAAGTTGGATTAGTGCCTTCTCGATGCATTCATTGTTGATCTGCGGAGGCTCGATCCTGTGTGCTTCTTTCTTCTTCGAGTGTAAAGAAGTAGACGTGTCTAGCCTCTATTCTATCAACAAGTGCACTAGTCTCATCTCTAGCCTCTATGCTAGCTAAAAGTGCTAGAACATCTACTAATAGCGCTCTATCAATATATCGTTGTACTCTTCTTCCCAATACCAAAACTTGCATCCATTCTACACAATAAAATTTTAAGTTAGCACAACTAGTCTAATCCGAGAGCACAACCGAAGATTTGTCGAGTTCTTCCTCCTTTTGTTGACATGTGGGACATCCAACATCCAGGTCGTGTCATGCAAGAAAATAGAGTGGTAGGTGAAGCCACGTGATGTGCATCTTGGGTTAAAATGTAAATAGAATCTTACTACTATTGAGTAACTCCAAAAGCGGCCACCAAAGATCTTTATTGGATTTGTTTTTCATCACCGGCACGTCGAGGTGAAAGATGTGCAGGTTCAGTGGGTCCTCTTGCGTTTTCACTAACATGTGGGACCGCATATGAGCAAACAGACGATGGGCTCCACACGTCTGCTGGCTGGTGACAAGAGATATAGAGGAGGGCTGAGCACGGACTCCAGGAAATTTGTTCTAAGTAACCAGCACCTCGATATAGTGGGGTGGCATGGGCCATAACTAGCATTCATGTCTAGCAGTACGGCACACGCCACCCACACGAGTCCCATCCGACACCAAATTTCTTAGAGTCCATGCTACAACCATCTCTTCTCCCTCCTGTTTTCTCAGCCATCATGCGGTGGGCAGGGTGGGGGTTTGCCGATAGTCGGTTTGCTCAACTGCGGTCTCACTTGTAAGTGAAAATGCAACACAGCACGCATCCCCCCTTGAGCGGCGTGCTGGACCAACCGTGTGGGGGTGCGACGCGAACACGGCAGGCTTTTCCTTTTGAACTTGTAACTTGTAAAATTTGGTTCTGCTCCATGGCGCGACCAATAGATAGAAATAACGATTTTCCCTAGAGTAATGGGAAGTTTGGTTCTGGCACGGTTCATGCATGGAGTACGTAGGAAAATTATGAAGTTGATGCGAAAGGTAAGATAATTACTAGTAGTACCATATACTACTACATGGATTTGATGGAAAGATAAAGATACATACGGATCCATCAACGACATCCTCACGCCCTAGTGCACCGGGTCACCAACCAACGTGTTAGGAGCAGCGGCGTTGGCGCCAAGCTCAACGTGCTTCTGAACAATGTCGTCCAAGGTTGCCCTGCGGTCCAAGAAGGCCAGCGTCCTATCGTCCTCCTCTTGCATGTAGTAGTCCTTGTGGACGATTTGCTCGTAGACGTGGGTGATTATGTTGATGGTGTCTTGCTGCGCCAGGCGTTGCGCGGAGAGCGCGACCTCGAGGTGGACATTCTCCGGCATGACGGTTGGCAGTCGCAGGGCCACCAGTGCATCGAAGAGGTTGTCACCATAGAAGCCATTGAGGGTGGCAGGCATCGCAGAGCCTGGGCGCGTGGGCTGGAGGCGTACGTCAAGGTCGTCCGCGAGCTTCTTGACGATGGTGAACTTGTCGAGGAAGCCGACGAGGACCTCGTCGAACAAGGAGATGAAGCTGTCATCCAAGCGGTCCCTCGCCCTGGCGGCCTCAAGCACTACCTGGAGACGTTCCTCAGTGTCGGGCCGCTGGCCGACGTCGTGGACCATCTGGCACAGCCGGCTGATGCTCGCGCTCATCGCCTCCATGGGTCTAGCTTCTAGTCAACTGATCTTACGATTGGAGTGATCACTCTTGCCCTTGGGCGCGTAGGTGCGTAGGATTTCGTAGATTGGACTGGCGGGAGCCTTTATATGAGAAGTGCAGACTGCGTTGAATTCACGTGCGTGTTGGCCATCTACTCCTCGCCGCTCTATTGCACCTGCCTTTGGCTGTATGACAGGTTGGCCGGCCACCCGTTCGACCCACGTGTCATACACCCAAAGGCAGGTGCAGTAAGTCAATGAAGTTGTGTCCCCCTCCGTGCCCGTGCATGCTTTCAATGACTTGAGACTACCAAACATCACATGTAGTGGTTAGTTCATTGCATGTAATCCTATTAAGTAGCAAAAATACATTAAGTTATCTCGCCGATAGGAATAAAACAATACACCATGTATTTATTTACAGAGGGAGTAGTACATTTTTTGTGACATGCATTACTAGATATTGCTAGTCAAATACTAAATCCAGATGGACGTGGTAGTACTACTAAATCAAGACGGTGGTGCTAGTAGTAGTAGTAGTAGTAGTAGTAGTAGTAGTAGTAGTAGTACCAATGCAGTAGCATTGTACTACCCGTTGGTCAAATTATTACGTGCTGCTCCTCACAGTGAAGTAACAAGACCCTACGCCGGAGATGACACCTGAGTATAGGCGCCGTGTTTGGCATACCATAGTCAGCCTCACCTTCTGCAGTCACTATCATCATGGCTGTAGACCTAGCCTGCTTACAACTAGCCATGTTCGACATGATTTCCCGTGCATAGATTCCCGTGTGTTGCACGGAACACCAAGATTGGGGGGTGGACGGCGCCGACAGCGGCCATCACGCCAGATTTTTCCATGGCCTTCTAGATGTGTTGGGGAGGAGATAAGGCTGATCGTGAGAGACAAGTAGTTGTTGGTAAATAGGGAACAAGTGTCGGCATCTTTTTGCAAAACTGGAGAAGTTTGGTTTGTATGCGTCAGATCTAGATCCGATGGCTATTGGTGAAAGATGGCAGGCACAACATCATCACCAACTCAGGACCTGTTTGATTCGCAGGATTTTGAAAACGCAGGAATAGGACACGACAATATTACAAGTTTCAAACTGATATTACAAATGTTAGGAGTAATGCTGCACCTATGAAGAGGGAATTACTAGGAAGTTTACGTAAGAACTTTCGTTACTTTAGGTGGATGCAGCATTACCGTACAAACTAAAATCCACCGCCCTGACAAGTCACTAATGGGAAAATAAGTTTTCGAGTCTCTGGCCACTTGATGTTTCAAAAACAAATTCAGCTTCTGCGGAGACTTTGTCATTTAGGCTTAGACGCTTGCGGTGATCAGCACACCATTCATTGTTGCGCCAGATAACACCAAACCTCATTACCTTGAGCACACTTGCCTCCCGAACTAAGAACCTGGCCAATTTAATCTCAGATGTTCTGCCTCGGTAGTCGATCAAATCAATTTCTGTAAGATGGAGATCAAGGCATTCGATGAGATTGTTATAGTGCAGCACATTTTTCACTTTCGGGTCTTTTTTTATCTGCAAAAGAAGAGAACATAT
The DNA here is from genome assembly GCA_021605205.1 of Aegilops longissima. Lineage (NCBI taxonomy): Eukaryota > Viridiplantae > Streptophyta > Magnoliopsida > Poales > Poaceae > Aegilops > Aegilops longissima. The sequence continues at coordinate 126,178,828 of CM038682.1, read as the reverse complement.
TAGAGCAGCTGGCTGTATAAGATTGTCGTGTCATCAAGAGGTACCAATATCATTCTCTCATACGATAGGGTTGGCTGGCTAGTGATATTTTTTCACTCTCTCTCTCTCTTTCTCTTTCCTCTCATTTACCTAGGAGTACATGAAGAGCTTGGGCATTTGTTGCCTTCCACTATGTGGCCGATGCCATATTTCGCAAAAGTATGCCACATAATATGCATCGATGTCAAATCAAAACATTTTGGCACCGCTCTCGCGATGTGAGAGAGTTGGCACCGCTGTGCACACAGACCCACATGTATAAACAAATCAATGAAACCAACTACACCAGCCTCTCACTCTCCCAAACAAGTGTTTTTTATTGCCTCAGTCCTCTGTCTCTCTCCCGCGCAAGTGTTTTTTCATCGCGTGAGTTAATTTGGCACCGGAGCAAAGTAGGTGATCCAGATTGGGGCACCAGGTGAGCAATGGAGGGGCATCGATGCCAAATGCATCACAAGTGAATTTGGCACGTGTTTTGGCCTGCATAGTGGAGGGCCGTTATAGCCCACTTTTGTACTACCTCTTATTTAGTAAAAAAATTTGACCATATATTTATGTAAGAAAATGCCAATGCATGTCACTAAAAATTACACCATTTGAAATTATGTTCAAATACGAATCCAACGATATAGTTCTTAGTGACATGCATTAACATTTTGTCAGTGAAATCTATGGTCAAATTTTGATACTACAAAATAAGAATAGTAAACCAGGACGGAGGTAGTAATTGCTCTTAGGGTAACCATAGAGTTACTGGAGTAGTCTAAGCTACTTTCCACTATGACTAGCCTAGGCTACTATAGTAGTAAAACAAAAAAACGATGCAGGTGATCACGTGAGAAAAAATACTAAAAACATTTCTTTCGGTGCAGTGCATAGATGCAGTTTTGAACACTACACTTGTCATCGTAATTTGGAAAAATTACGAAAAAATTGAGCTACGTTGTGATTACCGTTTACTAATAGGAAAGAAGTTTCACCTCGATGAGTAGCTTCTCCATGCATGGAAAGCATGTAAGGAATCCAACAACTTGATCCAGATTGGGGCCGATAGATTTTATTGCCAAGATCTTCAATGTGCGCATAGACTGGGTCAAGCTTGTGTGAATCACTTTCTGGAAGACGGTCGTAAATACATCAAGAAGAAATTTTAAAATGTGAATTTAAAGAAGAAGGAGAAGAAGATGAGTGTTGTACCAGAACGGTTACGGATGCAATAAAGAGTTCGGAGAATTTGGCAGACGAGTGCACCAACGCTGTTAATTTCGGCGCATTCTAGATCCGATACAAGGAATCTCTCAAGGAAAGGCGCATTCTCAATGACCATAACATGGAACAGCTGGAGTGATCTCTTTCCAATTGATGTCTTGTTGCGGGGCCAGCAAGACACATAAATCCATCGGAGATTCGTTGAGGCGATGTGGAGGCTAATGAACCCATGGATCTTCTCAAGACGAAGGTACTCGAGCGCAGTACAGCTGCAGAGCAAGTGCTCCATAGCCTTCTTCGAGATGACAACGTCGAAGAGGTCGAGCTGCTTGAGTTGAGGGAGAAGAAGGGCGGGCGCGACATTAATCTGGGGAAGATAGCAGGCGCTGAAGCTGGCGCGGCGCAGCGTTGGCGCGAGGCGGAGCGCGGACAGCAGTAGAGAGCAACATCGTCCAGCTTCAAAGCTAAGCTCCTCGAGCTGATCTAGGGCGGGGGATAAGAACCACTCGTCGAACTTGGGTTGGACCTTGCAGTTGGTACTAAACATGCGGATGTCAAGGCGTCTGGCTGGCCCAGGGTGCGACGAAAGGATCTTGGAGACAACGGCCATGCGTTTGCAATCCCCGTCGCAGAGGCAGCTGTCGACGGTGAGGTTGAGGGGGGCGCGGCGCCAGAGGGGGCGCCACCGCCAGGAGAGCAGGGCGGTCCGCACGGCAGATTTGGTGGGGAGGAGGCCGATGATGAAGAGCAGCATGTCATCGGGGAGGCTGCTGATGAAGTCCAGGCTCGCCGTATGCGGTTTTGGCTCGAGCCGCCTCCGCTTGTTGGCTGCCTTGCCGTCCATCTCAACCGGCGGCGACGCTGGTGTACACATGTGCTGGTGTGTGTTGTGTGCTGGGTGTGCGCGAGTGTGTCCTTCTGTGCATGCCGCCGCGCAGTGGTGAATTGTGCGCGAGTGCGTCCTCCACGCGGAAGAAGTGCGTCCTCAATGCGCCCTCAATTTACTAGCGTGCGGGGTGCTACCCCGAGTGGTTTCAACTTTGTTTACTTCACCGCGTGTCAGATGGGTCTCTAGTTTACTTATTTTCACCCACTGCCACATGGGCCAGCACACGAAGATACAGAACACGAGCTGACAAGGTAGCATGTGGACTGGTTGACCAGTCAACTAAACAATATACGAAGCTATACACTGACACAATGAGCGTATAATCCGTCGGTATAGAGTGTTCGTGTGAGAGGGGAGGCCCGTGAGAGATAGCAGAGAGAAAGAGCTACTCCCTCCATTCGATAATGTAGTTCCAACATTTTTTTAAAGTCAAACTTTTGAAATTTTGACCAAGTTTATAAAGAAATTACTTATATCTACAATACCAAAGATAAATGATAGTATGAGGTAAGTACATGTTGTGATGAATCTAATGATCTTTCCAGATGTAAATGTTTTTCTCCACATATACCTGGTCAAACGTTTTTGAGGTTTGACTTTTCAAAACATCCATATGCTTATGGACGTGAGAGAGTCCCTAACTAGAGAGAGAGAGTGAAATAGAAAGAGTGAGTGAAAAAAGTGTGTGTGCTTGTGTGAAAGAGACATGGACAACACTCGATAAAAGTCGAGAAAAAACTTGTGTGTCTTATGCAAACATATCACACATGCATCTTCGACAATGGAAGCAAGGTGAGGAGATAGTGTGTGGTTGTTTGCAACCGAGAGAGCAAGACCCCTAGCGCGTGGCCAAGAGGGGTCTAACAAACAAGGGAGAGAGGTCGAGAGAGACGTACGGAGAAAATGCAGACATGGGGAGGAGAGAGTGTATGTTTGTCATAGAGAGATCCCCTGGAGATCGTGATGGGACTACATGTGTGGGAGATCGAGTGACAAGGTGTGTGCGCGATAGAAGATACCCCGAGAGATATTGAGATAGACATACGGATGGAAGGAGACAATACGTGTGTTCCTGATGGCTAGTGAGAGATAATCATACTTAGGGGGGGGGAGTTCTTGCGCCTATGATGGAGTGAGGGATTATGGTACTTATTAGGGGGGTGCGTGTCACATAGAGAGAGAACAAGGGCGGAGAGTGTTGGATGGGTCTATATGTATAGCGCGAGCAAGACATGTGTATGTGTGAACCAGGGAGATATAAAGTTTGAGAGAAATTGAGGAGCCCCGATAAGGCTGAGTGGTGCGTCAGATAGCTGAGAGGGGGAAAGAGATATTCCATCCGCTCGATAATGCAGTGCATGTAAATTTTTTAGAAGTCAAACTTTGGAAACTTTGATCAGGTTTACACAAATGTTATTTATATCTTCAATACCAAAGATACATCATACGAAACTACATCTCATGGTGAATCTAATGGTATATGTTTGTCGTTCCATATGTAATTGTTTTTCTCCACGTACATGGTCAAACTTTGTGATGTTTGACTTTTCAATAAATCAATATGCTATGGACCGAGGAGAGTGCCTAAGTCAAGAGGGATCAAGTGCGTGCGAAGGAGAATGAGTAAGTGTGCAAAAAGAGTATGTGTGTGAAAGAGAAAGTGACAACAAATGATAAATTAGAGAGAGTGTGTTTTTTCGTTTCTTAGGCGAACATATCACGCATGCATCTCCGAGATAGAAAAGCGAGGCGAGTAGATACACGAAGATAGCTAGTGTGTGATTGTTTGCAACGGAGAGAGACACCCCTATAGCACATGTCCAATAGAGGTCTGACCAACAAGGAACAAAGGTCGAGAGGGACACATGGAGAACATGGACGCATGGGGAGGCGAGAGGGTGTGTTTGTGATAGAGACCCCTCGAGATCGTGAGGGACTATATGGGTGGGAGATCGAGGAGGTGCGTCTTGCGATAGAAAGATGCCCCGAGAGAAATCGAGATAGACCATGCACATGTTTGTGATGGAGACTAAGATTAGCTAGTCATATACATATAGGGGACTGCGTGTGCCTACAATTGAGTGAGAGACCATCATACTTGGCTAGCTAGGCATGAGATTGTGTGTGTGTGCGTGTGAGATGGAGAGAGAACGAGGGAGAGAGATAGAGTTTTAGATGGGCCTATCAGTGCAGTGAGATACTCATGTGTATGTGTGACCAGGTAGATGGAGAGTTTGAGAGAGAGGGGAAGAGCTCAGAGACAGCCAGTGGTGCGTGAGAGAGTTACGGGCAACGAGGCAAGGAATTTGTGTGCGTACGATGAGTGCACCCAAGATATCTAGCTTGGACTAGAGAATCATACATAGTGTGCGAGAGAGACCTATAGATGGAGTATATATGCATGCCAACTAGAAAGACCCCCCCCCCCACGCACACACACAAAGAGAGAGAGAGAGAGAGAGAGAGAGAGAGAGAGAGAGATGGTGAGAAAGAGAGAGGACCAAAAAGATGTGTGTGTTGGATGCGTGCGATAGAATTGAAGATTGTCGGCTAGAGAGAGAGAGCAGGAGTCTGGGAAAGGGGGAGGTCGCGTTTTATGCATCAAAGACTAATATAAACCATGTTTCGATATAAACTTGCATTCAAATATTTAAATTGGAGAACATGTTGTCTGCAATCCACACATGAACATATATATGGGTATATCAAACAAGTTCATTAATTTGACTTTCAACATGTTCATGGAGTACTATAATACTGTACAACATGCTATTCGATTGAGGTGTTCAATTTTGGATTTAGTTCACTATTTTGACCCGGTGAACGAGCTATTTCATTGAATCGAGATATTTCATTTTGGGTTTGATTCCCGTTTTTGAGTGGGTCAACTATTTGTAATATAGTAAATCGCTAGCAACGAGCATGTAAAAACACATTACTCCCGAGCATCATCTCTCCATCTAAAAAAGAAGTGGCAAGATAATATTTTCAAAATTTGATTCGAATCGACTTGCTAAGGTAGACGTGGATGCTCGTTCTCCCAAATTTTGAACGAACCGTTAAACATCCTCTGCTCGGTGGAATTCACCCGAGCAAATAAATGGGAGACGCGAAATTACCGTCCTATGTGGGAGACACATTAATTGGCCCGTTGTGCATCGAGGGTAGGTTGGTAACTTCATCCAAGCGCGCCTTCTCTTCGGCGGAAATGACATGTGCCGAATAATTCATAAACCATGGTCGGCAAAACATGCTCTCCTCGCCCGAAATAGCTCGCGCCCACTATTTCAAAACACGCTCTCCTCGCCCGAAATCGCTCGCGCCCACTATATTTCAAAACACGCTCTCCTCGCCCGAAATCGCTCCCGCCCACTATTTGGGGAGAAGCAAAGTTACTCTACTGTCCCCGACCCTCAGTACACAGACCCAAACCGAGAAGCCTAAAGGCAGGGGTAGAACTGTAACTCCCCCTCACATTTCAGACAAATGCGTCCGTAAAACATGGTTCCACTCCCCTCCCAACCCCCCCCCCCCATTCATACCTCGTGGGCGCCAAATCACCTTCTCCCCGGAAGCTCCCTTCTCCCGAGCCGCGAAACCTCATCCCCTCCTCCATGGCGTCCCCCACCGCACCAATTTCACAGTCGCCCTCCTCCCTAATGCCGGAGACGCTGTCCATTTGCCGCCGTGCACTGGGTCGTGTGCCTCTTACTCCGTGCTGTTGGAGCTGCCTCGACGACGGCCGCGTGGATTCACCCCCGCCGTTGTTCACGGCGCCGGAGCGGCTCCAACTTTGGATCCGTCCAGAGTCCCGGCGCTGCTTCCCTGTAGCTGTCGACCGTCATGACATCGTTGTTTCCCTGCCGCCGGTGGCCACCGCAACCGCGCCGGCCTCACCGACTCGGCAGCTGGACCTGCCTACTTCACCATGCCGCCAGATAGGTCGCACCCTCATCTCAAATCACTTTATTTAGGCGTCAGTTGTCTGAATTTTTATTCTGGGCCAATCGATTCCCAATGGGATGCAGCACCCCTCGAGGCAGCAGAGCTCCTAGGCTACCGGTTGGCCGGTGTCTAACGTAAGGGTGCGGGGCCACAAGTTTGCCGCGGAAGCAGCGCTTAGATGGCTATCTTAGAGTTGCGTGGGTTCAAGGTACTGCCGCCTCCGGATCTGGATGACGAGGAGTCTTTGTGGATTGGCCCGGGGGCGGCGCAACCACGGCAGTGTGGTGGGGCGGGGAGCGGGGGTTTGGCCGGGGCTACGGACGGCGGAGGCAAGCTGCTCTGCCGTTGGTCGCTGGCTCTTCAGGGAAGATTCCTAACAGTGTCAGCCATGAGGCACAAGACGGCCATCAAGCCATCCGGCGTAGATCGAAGAGTACCAAAATAAAATAAAATCATGTGACCCCAATTTAGTCTCAGTCAACAGACGCGTGACCACTCTCGTACCTTGCCGTTGATCTCTTAGTGTATTTCTTCAAATCAAAGAGACGTGTCGTTCTTAACATTATGCATTATCTGCATCTTCAGCCACACCATCTTCCGACTCACTGCAGCTGCTCCAACAAGGGAAGCATACACCAGAAGGGAGCTATAGTCCCCACTCAACAGTTCCCTGCATCGAATGAGCGTGCCCGACATGGACAGCCACAACAACTACAGGGCCATCGACAAGTCAGCACATGACGCTCACTCCTATGGATGGCAGCCAGATAGGTTGTACCCTCATCTTACTTGTGTGCAACATTTATGGCTTTGTTATTCATCTAAGCATGGAAAATAGATTATCACATTTCACTGTATATTCATGCTGATCTCTTATGGGTCTTGTTCAGGAGTTAACGTTGTTCCATAGTTCAGCTAAGATACTTGTTCTTTAGGTAACGTTGTTCCATAGTTATCATCCATCGGCCAATGCTATCTCACAGGCTGGTGATTATAGTATTATACCACTTCTAGTATTCCCTATGTTGTTCTTTAATACTTTTGTGTGCCATCTAGTTAATCTCGAGTACAAACGATACATATTCTGTAGCTTTCATCTGTGTTCTCCCTTTAGTTTTTTATACCTGTTGCTGCTAGTTAACCCCAGTCCTACTATTTATGTCGTCTCCTACAGGCACTCATTACATAAATCTAACTACTAGTTGTCTTCCATGCATGTCAGATATAATTGCACACACTGATATATCCACAAGAACCTCACGGAGCAATGTAAAGGCCAATAAACTTGATGTCAATGATACCCAATATGATGGAACATGTAAAGGCAGTTCTTCAGAAGACTTGCAGAAAGATGTTGAATCCTCTTCACCCCACAAGGTCCTTGCTCTAACTTGGCCCGTGATATGGGTACAACATGCATATAATGTCCTGGAGTGTATCTACTCTGTTGCAATGCCATGTGCTTAGCATGCTGATCATGCATGTAAATATGGCATACCTTCCTGTTTTTTAGTACCTATTCCATTCATGATAACATGTTTTCAAATTCAAGTACTGTCATTCTACTCTATCGCAATGCCATCTGCTTAATTTGGACATCATGCTTCTGAATATCTTATGCATTGTTATTCATCAGTATGTACTTCATCTGTCTACCATACCATGTTTTTTTACATTGCAGTGTTGTTCTAGTGCTCTGTTGTAATGCCATCTTAGTTTCCCAATCATACACGTGTATGTTGCCTTAGTTTTTTTCTATACGTATTCCGCTAGCATACAGTTTTACATTCAACTAGTGTTTTTTTACGGTGTTGTCCTGTCGTATCCCTAGATCTTACACCATACTCCCTCCATCCGGATTACATGTTGCTGAAATGGATTAAAAATGATGTATCTAGAACTGAAATACGCCTAGACCCATCCATTTTTTCCGGATGGAGGGAATACATGTCAATATGTCATGCCTTTCTATTCTTCATTACCTACTCCATCTCTCTGTCATAGCATGTTTTATAATTGAAGCACCATTCTTCTATACAAGGCATGCAAGGGGAAGACGACTATGTTAGAATCTGAAGGGTTACAAAACAGGTCTTTGCAAAAGATCCAAACGCCAGGAGATAATAAACCAACTCCGGTTTTTATAGATACGGCTCCAGCACAAAGAAACCCAACTCCTACTGATAATAAGCAGATTCCAGTGGCCAAAGAACTAGCCCGCTCCAGTCCAGCAAAAATATGTCAACTCCATTCTAAGAAGCTTGTGCGTATCCTTGCGTCATGAAATTTTATAGCATGCTGATCATATTTTCTACATGTTTCTTACCCATCTCTCTTTTAGAAAATAAGCTTAACAGATAGAAGAACTTCTACACTGGTATCGTCTGAGAGGAAAGATTCTTGTAGGAATTCTCTGTACTCCAATGCAGATTTAAGTACTTGTTGTATATCACTATATTTTTACTTCAGCATGTATTTTGTTAATCGGCGTGAACCAACCTTTATCTGATCTAAATTTAGTTGTAGCAAAATGTATGGTTAAAGGCCACAATGTTGATTTTTGTAAGGAAAACTGCCTGGTAGTTTTGCATCCTGAGCTGCATGAGTGTACTATCTCATATCAGTGGGTTTGATTACTTTGGTTCTGCAGTGGGTTTTCAGTGTTTTTTTTACTGAAATGTCCTGTCGTATCCCTAGCTCTTACATCATACTCCCTCCGTCCGGATTCCATGTCGCAGAAATGGATAAAACTGGATGTATCTAGAACTGAAATACGCCTAGACCCAACCATTTATTTCCGGATGGAGGGAATACATGTCAATATGTCATGCCTTTCTATTCTTCAGTACCTATTCCATCTCTGTTATAGCATGTTTTATAATTGAAGCACCATCTTCTATATAAGGCGTGCAAGGGGAAGACGGCTATGTTAGAATCTGAAGGGTTACAAACCAGGTCTTTGCAAAAGATCCAAAAGCCAGGAGATAATAAACCAACTCCATTATTCATAGATACTGCTCCAGCACAGAGAAACCCAACTCCCACTGATAATAAGCAGATTCCAGTGGCCAAAGAACTAGTCCGCTCCAGTCCAGCAAAAGAATGTCAACTCCATTCTAAGAAGCGTGTGCGTATCCTCGCATCATGAAATTTTATAGCATTCTGATCATATTTTCTACATGTTTCTTACCCATCTCTCTTTTAGAAAATAAGGTTAAATGATAGAATATTTCCTTCATTGGGATTGCATTCGAGGAAAATATCTTGCGGGAATTCTCTGTGCTCCAATGCTGATGTAAGTACCTGTTGTATATCACTATATTTTTACATCAGCATGTATTTTGTTAATCGGCGTGAATCCAACCTTTGTCTGATCTAAAATTTGTTGTAGCAAAATGTTAAAGACGCCAATGTTGATTTTTGTAACGAAAACTATCTGGTAGTTTTGCATACTGAGCTGCATGAGTGTACTATATCATATCATGCACATTACTGAATTGCAGTGCTGCTCTGCTTGCCCATTCATTCATTGTGTCAATGTTGCTTTCGTATTACCTTACCTGGCTGATGATAGCTGTGCCATATTTGTGTTAATTTGGTGTTGGCTAGTTGCCCAAACGTTCGTTGTGCCAATGTTGCTTTCCTATTATCTGACCTGGCCAATGATAGCAATGCTAGTGTCTTAATTTGGTGCATGCTGCTGAAGATAAGAAGACAAACTCTGAAAACAGCAAGGCAACCCCATTGTTTCTTTTCAATAAATCTAGGTTAGGTAATATGCAAATAACTCATGATTAATCTGTTTGGTTCCCCTCCTAATTTATGTTATGATGCAGTGGTCGAGACACTCTCCACTATCAATAATACAAGCCTGCCAAAATCGCCATCTGAATCTGTTCAGTATCCTCTATCTCGAATGCAACGGAAAAAATGTATGTTTGTGAACCAATTAATGGCTGAAGGAATGATGGAAATGGTGGAGGAATCAGAGGTGCAGAGTCGTGCGACACAACAACTGATCAATGTTTTCAGAGACAGTGTAGCAAAGCAGCAAGAACTTGCCCACATGCTTATGGGCGTCATCCGTGCTGAGGTTGCAGATTGTGACGTTGTAGATCGTTAGGTTCTGTTCATTTATTTGCACTGGCATCAATCTTTGATTGCCCAGTGGATGTAATTTCCTGTAATATATGCTGGATGTGTAATGTTTTTCCCTGTATGTCGTACCTTTGCTTGATCGGTTTTGGTCCTATGCATAATTGCTCGTCATAATGGGCTCAAATTATCTAATTTGGCATAAAGACATGTACGAACTTTAGTGGGCCCATTAAGTTAATGGGCTGTTACCAGGCCGAAAGTTAATGGTCGGCCCTCTTAACTCCCGGGTCGTTAACAGGCTGACATCGAAGCTGGCAACAGGTGGGCCCAATTGATTTCACGGGCCGTTAACAGGCCATTACTAAGTTTGGGCTACATAAGGCCCACTATACTGTGGGCCTTTAGCAGGCTGAAAGAGACAGCAGGCTTGTACTGGACCATGAAGAGCGTGGGCCGCTAAGAGGCCGAAAGTCAGGTCGTATTGTAAATGGCCCAACTGTGTTGTGGGCCTTTAGCAGGCCGAAAGAGAAACCGGGCTGGTATTGGACCATGAAGGGCATGGGCCGTTAAAGGCCAAAACTCAGGTCCGACTACAAATGGCCCAACTCATTTATGGTCCGTTAACAGGCTGAAAGGCACACAAGGCCGGGAATTGGCCCAACACTTAAATGGGTCGCTAAAAGGCCAAAACTCAGGTCCGACTACAAATGGCCCAATAGATATATGGGTCGTCACCAGGCTGAAAGACACACCGGGCCGGAAATTGGCCCAACACTTAAATGGGTCGCTAAAAGTTCGAAACTCAGGTCCGACTACAAATGGCCCAACTGATTTATGGGCCGTCAACAGGCTGAAAGACACACCGGCACGGAAATTAGCCCAATATTTAAATGGGTCGCTAAAAGGCCGAAAGATGTACATCGTGAAAATTGGCCCATCCACTGAATGGGCCGTTAACAGGCCGAAATCTCGTCGGGCCGGTATTGAGCCCAAATATATAGCGGGCTGTTAACGGGCTCGAATTGACGATGGGCTGCAATGGTGTCAAATCTTTAACGGGGCGTTGATGGGCTGAATTGGCACATCTCGTATGGGCCGTGGGCTTAAATGGACCTGACACAAGTAGGCCTTATATGGGCCGGCCTGCTATTTTTTACTGGGCCGGCCTTTTTCACCGGAATGGGCCACTGGTGGGGCCGCGCCACGTGTCGACCTGTCATAGGCGCCTCCTGTCCAATGAGCGGATGACATTTGTCCCAACGGTGAGGCAACACGTGTTTCCTCCGGCCAATGATGATTTTACACGTGGAAAATCCCCATTGGTCCGGGCTGTTAACGGGTTATCGGATCCAAAACCGGACCCGATAACTTAATGGTGTTTCGTTACGGTGGATGCCACGTGTCAGTCACCCTTGACGAAAGCACTTCTGTGACGCGCGATTTATCGTCATGGAAGTGGACACTTCCGTGATGATAATTTTGGTAATGTCATGGAACACTTCTACGACAGCACAGGTATGACTATCTTGATTCTTTCATAAATTTGTCATGGATGTACATGCATGACGGAAAACGTGACCTACTGTGGCAAACACGTATCATCACGGAAGTGTATTTTTTTGTAGTGTCGTCGAAGCATCGCCGATATTGTGGTTGGCCGTTATGGGATCATCGCCAATATTGCACCAGATCGTTTGTGCGTCTCAGAGAGCAGTGGTGAAGGCACATAAACGTGCAATTCACTACACAGTCTTACACAAAAACAACATATATAAGTCCAAAATCATGTAAAACTAAAAATAGTGCCAATATAAATTGACTACACATGATCAAAGTCTCCACTATCGGAGAAGTGTCTGCTTTTGATTGGAAGGAGGAACACAAGGTGAAGGGGGTGCTTGGACTGTTCAATGATGCTCGATCTGACGGCTCGCGAGACTTGTTATTTTGTATCTGAGCCAAACCTATTTTCATTCTGCCATATTTGAGACATATTGAAACTCCCATAAAAAAACATGACAAGGCTCTGTGACTCCAAGTCTTCTTTTGATGTTGTGTTTATATCATCACATGTGGGGTGATGTATCTGTGTGTAAACTTAACTTATGATGTACTCGAGTTGAAAAATCTTGTAAATGGTACTCCCTCCGTTTCATAATTTTTGTCATGGTTTTAGTTCAAATTTAAACTAAAACCACCACAAGAACTATGGAATGGAGGGAGTGGAAAACAAAATAGATTGTGTTTGGTTTGCGTTAAGCACACCTGCTTCGAACATGCCTCGTGGAATAGAACCCTGCAAACACTATTCAAGATATGAGAAATTAGCATCCAAACTATTTATATGCCAACGAATAACACTATGTGCCACATTTACCGACATTTTCATTATTAGTTCCCTACACCAACTATGTTGACTTGTTATTACCTTGCTCCATCAAATGGTCAAAAAACTTCATGAAAGGAAAATCAAATGGTCAAAAAGACCATCTTACCCATAGATTTACTTGAATACTACTTTCTCCGTTCAAAAAAGTTTGTCCCTCAAATGGATGTATCTAGCACCAAGTAAGTGCTAGATACATTCATTTGAAGAACAAGCTTTTCCGGGCGGAGGGAGTATAACTTTAGACTCTCATCTCAGCCAGGGATAAACGGCTACCTCTCACCCATATACATCGTTTTGTTAGCTTTGTATGTGTGTGTGTGGTGGGGGGGGGGAGGTTTAATAAACCCGAACAGTGGAAGTATCTACCACAATGCTGAAAGTGGGATTTAATTTAGTTGAAATCTCAGATAAATTCAGTCAAAGTTGATCATGTTGAGCTAAAATTTGAAGTAATGAAAGTTGAAGGCTCTGAGTAGTTATTTTTTCCGTTGATAAATTCAGTCAAAGTCGTTTCAACAGCACCCGCAAAAAAAAAGTCGTTTCAACAGAGGCCTAGCCTCGTTGGAATCGTGCATAAGCCCGAGCGCCAGCCCGTAGATCAGCAATCCCCTTGTTGTACGCGCAAGATCGTCCCACGGCGGCGACGATGCGCCGGCGGCCGAGAGCTAGGACAGTATTCCACGGGACAAATTATTTTTCCCGCAAAAGAAATATTCAGCGGGGCACCAAATTGATACTCCCTCCGTAAACTAATATAACAACATTTCGTTCTAGAAAAAACTAATATAACAGCGTTAGTATCGAATATCCATTTCTGAGTCCGGGCTCATCTGCACCCGGTCAATAAAAATTCATGGAAAATATAGAAAAAATCCAAAAAAATTGTGTAAGGTAGATAATTTGGTGCGTGAGGTTCGCTGAAAATTTCAGAGCATTTGGACACATGAGTAGCTCTCAGCAAAAAAGATAAATTGTGTCAAAACAGTATATGAACAATACACTTTTTAACAGACCCCAGATTAATTTTTTTGCCGAGAGCTACTCAAATATTCAAATGATTTGAAATTTGAAGCGGACATCATGACTAAATTATCTACCATGACAAAAAAATTGGATTTTTTTTAATTTTTTTTAACATTTGTTTTGAATTTTATTATTCAGCACGGGTGCAGATGGGCCTGGGAGCCAAAACGCCTCAGAGGGTGTTTGGATACTCTCTAGTCATGTGACTAGTAGTAGTCAGACTAGAAGTTTTTAGTCAGGCCCTGTTTGGAAGGTGACTACTACTAGTCAGCATTAAATGTCTCAGTATTAAATGTCTCTTGTGCAACACCAATTAGAGGAGAGAGAGGGGGGCTTTAGTCAGTAAAAGTCAGGGGTGTTTGGAGGTTTACTGACTAAAGGTGACTAAAATTAGCCTCTAGTCAGTAAAAGTTGGGGATGGAGTGACTAGGGACTAAACTAGTTTTAATCACCCACTAGTCAGGGGTGTTTGGAGGTTTACTGACTAAAGGTGACTACTACTAGTCTTTAGTCTCTAGTCTCTAGTGATCCAAACACCCTCTCGCTCTGTTAGTATCTTCTACACAATGTCTCCTCACGAAAAAAAATGCCTCCTCACGAACTGCGTCGAGGCTTGTCCGTGTAACAGCTAGCGGCGCCCGTACGTCAGTCACATAGGTGGACAGCAAGCAACTGCCGTGTGTGTGTGGCCGTATCTACTATCTATCTGCTATCTACTGCTCTATTACCACTATAAAAGGAAGAGAAGGGCAGATCCAAGCAATTTTATCTGTCCATCTACAATATCTAATGGCCCCTAATCCTTCCGTGTTTAACACAACAAGACACGCATTAAGCCACTAATCCATCCATCCTTGCTGACCTGCAAAAAAAAAAAAAAACCACTTCCAACAACGCACGCCCGCATGACCTCTCACCTCTCCTCCTCCCAACACTCACACGGCCTCCCCCACTCCCCTTTCCCCCTTCCAACGGACGCCACACCATGGGCGGGCCACCGCATGCCCATCCCCCCCGCGCCGTTCACCGCTGGAACCGCCCGCCGCAACACCGCGGGAGACGCCGTGGGAGTTGCCCGTCGCGCTCTTCACCGCTGGTCGCCACGGAGTCGCCGCATCTCACGCCGCTGGAGCCGCCGCTAGTCGCACCTTCGCCGCTGGTCGCGCTGGAGCCGCCGCATCCCACGCCGCAGAGCCGTCGCCCATCGCGCCCTTTGCTGGTCGCCGTGGAGCGGCGCGCGAGATCCAGCGGCCCGGGCGCCTCATCCTCGCCACTCCGGTCGCAGGTCTCCTCCTAACCACAAAGTGGGTGCACGAGGTGGGCTCCGCGAACGCGCAGCGCTCCAGCCCAGGCGCGTGGCGCGCCCGCCCCTCTCCTCTCCGGCCGTACCGGTCTCCTCCCTAACCATGAAATGGGTGAACGCGGGGTGGGCTCCGGCAAACGCGGCCGTGTGTGGGGTGAGCTCCGGCGAATGCGGCGGCGCCCGCATCCCTCGCCTCTCCGATCGCACGTCTCCTCCCTTCCTACTAAGTGGGCGCACGCGGGGTGGGTTCTCTGCCAACCGCGCCAGGAGATCTGCTTCCGCAATGGCGGCATCTCCATCAAGCTCGGCTAGCACATCGCACAACTGATACGAAACGAAATTCTTAACTCTGTTTGGATACGCCTGAATTCGCTTTGGATTCATGTCAAGATTGCATAATCTTATGGCTGAGGAACAACTGCTTGTTTGCGTGTACTACCACAGGTGTATGTGTAGACGATGAGGGTGTCGATGCTCAAGAGGTGCCCAATTTCCTCATACGAGGACGTCTGCGGAGTCTTCAAGATAGAGATTGGAGAATTGCCACAAACTGTTAGTTCCTTCATTGCATTACAGCATTGTCCTACACCTTGCTGAAGTAACTTGGTTACTATATTGATTAGCAAAACCACACAATCAGACTGAGTGTGGTTAGTTCAGCTGTTGGCCAATGGAGTATTCACCTTAAATCAGAACCTGGATTTATGCTCAGCTTGTTTTTAGTTTAGAAGAAACTCTGACACAAAATTTGGCTTTCCCCTATTCCCGGTGGTGTAGGTTTTTGCACAGTTCGACCTTGTCCTGCTTGCAAGTGCTTCTCTTGTGCAAGTCCATGCCGCCAAAGCACATGATGGGAAAAAAGTCGCTGTCAAGGTTGTTGTTATTATATAACAAAAGACCGTAGTTCATTTCGAGTTCACTTATGTAAAGTTTGAACTCTTAAATTATGACAGCAGAGTTCAAATTTAACCAGCTTGATGTCTGTCTCTCACTTTTCTGACCCATGTTTTGGCTTACAGGTTCAACATGACCACTTGGTGGATACTTCTGTAATTGATATCGCCACCGTGGATTTAGTAGTGCTCTTCATTATATTTCCCTGCATTTGACTACAGGTAAAACCAATCAATGGGAGCAAATGTTCTTTGTTTATTACCTTGTTCTCTCTCTCTCTTTAACATACTACCTCGAAAGCTTTTAGACTTATTCTAATTTTTAGGATTAGTTATGATGGAGAGAAGGACTCCGATGTGCATGATTTGAAAATACTAATGAAACTAGGGTTTGCTTCCTGAAACATCTGTTAGTATTCAATGATTCCAAACAGGTCAAGGACTTTCCATGCTCTCAGACAGCGGCATTCTTTATCCAAAGGAGATGTGATTTTATCCATCTGAAGATTGTGTTATCATTTGTTTAAATTCGAGTGATATTACACATGTAGCTTGCAGGGTATATTTTACCATAGTTACTTATGGAAAATTCTTAGAGGTTATATATGGGACGGCAGACAACATGGAAGGTACGACGCAGCTGGGCACCATGATCATTGCCCCCATATCTCCTTTTTATTTTATGAGGATATACATGTAGGTTTCTTTTTTGGTAATTTCTGGAAATCATAAATGATATTAATATTATGGTTGTACTGCAATTTGCAAGGTTTCTGATGTCTGTGTGTACAAGGTTTCTGGTCATGCTATTTCGAAAATACCTTTTAGTCATGCTTGCTTTTCTACTGCTTGTTCAAAATTCATTTTTACTATTGGAATATGACGGTTAATCTGATTCAAACTGGAATTCAGTTTTCTTGTACAGAAAACTAGAAGGATAAAGCTGTACGTGATAAAATATATGCCTAGAAAATGAAAAGGACAATAGATTCCTAAGTACTAGAACTATCATACCATTCCAGGAAGTTACTTCTTGATGTCATTCCAGAAAATAGAAGGATCAACAGAATGTTCTTGATGGTCATTTTAGGTGTCCTTTTAGGCAGCAACACCAAGTAGCGGGGCTTCATCGTAGAACTGATCAAGAGGACCATGTTCAAACTACTGCATGGGTAAAAATCATTTATTCACGACTTCTCTTATCTCCCAGTGAATCTGGTCCAAACACTACACCGCTGTCACAGAATAAAGTTATAGGCACAATTGAAAGAGACCAAGCAGATTCTTCTTCCAGGTATTAAAAAGAGAACCTGGCTAGAGATATCATGGTATGTCATTCCATTTATCTTTGCTTGTGTGCTTATCGTATGTGATGACATGATTGTCATTTGTTTCATAATTAGCATATACTTCAGAACATGATATGTTTTGCTTTATTTATGGACAACAAAGATACGTTTACTTATTGTGATCATATAAGTGAACAAACATATCCAACAGTTAAAGTTTATATCTACTATGTATGTTTATTTTTCATTCACACATGTCTCATTGCCTTTTTAGCACTTAGAGAGCAGAAATGGAGATTGCTCTCATTAAATGAGAACAAAATTGATGTTTTTTTGCAAAATAGTAAATAATGAGTGCTCTTGAATGTTTTTTGTTTTTTTAGCCAACCTGGATCCAAGAAGTCCGACCATCAATTAATGAGTTTTTTTTGCTTGTACCATTCGTCGAACCATATGAATGAATATTCATGTCGTGGCTCAACCAATACTTCACAATCTTTTTGCCCAAAGCAAACAATGTCAATATTTATATATTCTAAATGCAAATATTATCGCTTGTGTGCTCAAGTAAAATTTTAGTGCTTAAAGGAAAAGAAACCACTTTATCACTCCTATAGTCCATAGGGAGAGAGAAGAAAAGGAAAGAAAACCTTCCACCACAATATTGTCTTCCTACTTACTTTTACTTACCAAGAAGACTCAACAATAAAGGAATCTTTTAAGAAAACAGATAAAATTATCATTTTCAGCTAGTAATGTACACCTTCCAACTTGTCCTTTTTACTTCTTTTTCTATGCATGTGCACCCTGTTGTTGTACTTGTACATACTGGAATTGCAACTGCAGGCAAAACAAAGTGATGGATGGTCTACAAGATTATCTGGATAAATTCATCTCCTAGGTAAAAGAAGTCATCCAATCTGCACGACGTTTGATCAAAAATTTATTGCCTTCAAAATGTACGAGTGCTTTCTTGCCATCTGACAGAATCAAACATTGATGTTGCCTTGCTAAGCATACCTTTGTAAATTCTCTTGGGGAGAAAAATTATAACTTGTAATTTGCAAGTTGCAACGTTATTGATCCCAAAATACATGGTGTTCACACATATCTATTTTATGTAGTTTGTGATCAACTGGAATGTTCAGAATTTTTGCAAGCACCATCAATGATCTTTGTTTATATGGAGATAAGTTATGAAAAAATGGCATTCCACAACCTTAAACCTAACTCTCGCTAGATGTAAGGGCCTAAAAACATGGTTTAGGGCCTATATGATGAATGATACCTTGACTTTTTGTGTGTGTCATTTTCATACGCTACCATCAACAACTATATTTGATTGGGACTAGATGTATCTTCGAGAAGAGCATGAGACGAGACGTGTGTTACACGTGCAAGCTTACTAGTCATTGTAGGCGCAACAGTGTTACACAGAGATAGCAGAGTATGTATGTGCGCAGACGAGACACTGCGGCTACGCCTTCCGCGGCGGTGGCCCCGGTGCCACGGTGGCCCTCGGCGGGTTCGGCACCGGTGACGGCGGCCTCCATGCCGCCCTCTGCAGCAGAGACCTCCCCACCACAACCCTCTCGCCTCCGCGCCCGTGGTACGCTCCTCCGGCCCCGGCAGCCCGTGCCATCACGTCACCATCCGCAGCTGCATCGCAACGCAAGCAATGTTATTACAGAGTACGTCCGCCGTCCGCCATCGCCGGCCGAGCAGCTCGATCGGGGACGGCGATCAACGTATGCAAAACGATCTCCAGAGAGGGGCCCGCAGGCCCGCACGCACGTACCTGGAAGGACACGCGAGGAGCAGGCTGCCGTGCTCGTGGAAGAACCCAGGGCCATGAGGAGGATGGCCACGAGCAGCCAGGCGAACGCGCCGCCGCCACCCATGTCGTCGCCTTCGTCGTCTTGCTCTGAATTTGACAGGTGAGGTGCTGTGTATATCGTCGAGTAGAGCTTGTATAGATTTCGGGAGCTGGAAGCGTCGCAAATGTGTCAAATCCCCGTCAACTTGCGCTGTAATGTATATATATCGTCGGCGATGCGATCGGCATGATGAGGCGAGGTGGGTCGAACTGCCGAAACCAATCTGCAACCTAATGATGATGACAAATCCAGCGGATTAAGCTCCGGCAGATTGGCACTAGCTACTTGCTAGCGGTTGCGGTTTAATCAACTGGGTATGTCGCCTCTGCACTGAACTGAGTAACTTATTGTAATATCGTAGCTCGTGCACGGTTTTTGGTATCGATGTTGGAAGCAACTGGATCGGATCGATGCATCGGTTGACTTTGGTGCTTCCTAAACAAAGCTGCACACTCCAGATACTACCTCCGTCCCGGTGTATAAGTCATTCGCGTAGTTCTAGGTCGATAATTTAACTATCTAAATATGTATTATATGTGACAAAAAATATATATTTAAAAAATACATCCGTGTGGAAATATAGTGATATACTTTTCATGACATATAACACATATTTAATTCTTTAAATCGATGACCTAGAACTACGCGAATAACTTATACACCCGGACGGAGGGAGTACAATTAAGCTCGCGGGCGGTCACCTCGAGAGGCTGCTGGCCTTTGCATAATAAAACGGCGCCGACGGACGACAGTGCATGGAGCACTGTCGTTATGCGTGCGAGCATCGAGTAGTATATCTGATTCGTTGGGAAGTCTAGCATCGATGCTACATTTCTGATGAACGCAACTGAATTCTTTGATCGGCGGAAATACGGACGGCGTGTAACGCGTGCTGCCACTCATGCTGTGGTGGACTTTGCGGCTCCACGACAAGCAAGCAATTCGTTGGGAATTGCGTACTAACTCAAACTTGCTCGGGTTACGGGGATGGACTCGTATCCTACTACCGTCTCGAGTTGCGTACTGCTTTTTTTAGAGATGCATGCGGCCATTTCATTGATTATTCTCGAAGACCTTATAAAGTAGTACAATAATATGTCTGAATCCATCATCTTGGCAATATCTGCCGCTACATTTATCCATATGATAAAGGGGTGCAAGCTGGGCCAAATACCCAGACTTCTCACCTAAGCCTAACATCTAAAACCGAAGGCCCGGACCAAGCCACATACCGGGTCCGGGGCACAATCCAGTCCGACGCACTCACATGTGTCATCTCCGCCATCTTCCACTAGTCCATCTTCAGAGCAGATTGAGATGCCAACCTTGGCATGATCCTCCGCCATCGACACCATGATGCCAAACGGCGACCATCATCTACGTTAGTCCATCTCTAAGCAGAAGGATTGCTACCACAGGACGAAGACCGGCGGAGAATAGATGAAACGCCGCACACATTGCCTCCACCAAACACCTCACACGCACCGCAAAGCGTCTACCATGCTTCCGGGAACCCCGGGCGACACCTTCAAGAAGGAGCGCGGCGAGGATACGACATCGTCGCCCGCAAGGGGAACTAGAGCTTTCGCCCAAAGGAAGAGCACCGTGAAAGACAGGAGAGGACCTCGACAAGGCCTCCAAGAAGGGGACCGGCGCCCAGCAAAGGCGCCGCCATTGTCATGGCCTCCGCCGACGGCCAAGAGTTTCCCCCGATCCCGCCCCCATCCCATCCACCCGGCCAAAGACCTGGCCAAGGGAGCGCACGCAGCCGGAGAAGGAGTTGGACTTCATCGAAGCAGGCACGCCGGGTGACAAGGCATCCCGACCCACTGTAATAGACGTCCACTGAGACCTCGCCGCCCGCACGACCGAAGTCAC
The DNA here is from genome assembly GCA_021605205.1 of Aegilops longissima. Classification (NCBI taxonomy): domain Eukaryota; kingdom Viridiplantae; phylum Streptophyta; class Magnoliopsida; order Poales; family Poaceae; genus Aegilops; species Aegilops longissima. The sequence continues at coordinate 126,157,996 of CM038682.1, read as the reverse complement.
GGACCACCAGCACCCACAGTCGTCGCCCGCCGAAGAGGCAACGCCGTCCACACCGCCCGAGGCCGCCGCCCCGGCATCCACCCCCCGCACACATCCCGTCGAAACATGGAGAAAGACCCACACCGTCGCCACCAGGGAGCACCACACCGCGAAAACCCAAGCCGAGCAGGACGAGGCAAGGCCACGCCGGCCAGATCCGGCGAACCCCGGCCCACTAGCCGCCTGATCGGAGTAGCTGGCACCGATCCCAGGACCGAGGCGGCCGGATCTGACGGGCTCCACCGTCCTAGGCGACCAGGCGCGAGGCGACAACGCCGGCGGCTACAGCCGCCGTAGAGGGCCGGCCTCGGGCCTCGGCGGCCACCAGGGGAGCAGGGGAAGCGGGCGACGGCGCCCAATGCGGGGTGGGGGCTCTCCAGAGGTCGAGGTGGGTGCACGGGGAAGCCCCCGCCGCCGCCTACCGCCGCACGGGCAAGCCCGACCACGGCTGCCGGCGGCGGTGGGGGAGGAGGAGAAGGGAAGGCGGGGAACCGGCGGCGCGTAGGGTTTCGCCCCCCGAGTCGCCCGAGAGCGGACGACGCGGGGCAGGGGGGGGGGGGGCACTGGCTGGATCCTCTTGTCTGTGAACTCCGTTGCGTACTGCCTGTCTTCTCATTTGGCGGCCGGTTCTCGGGTGCGCTGTCTGCTCCTACGGTGGCACTCGCAAGCGTGCACGTAAATGGACACGCGGCGCGGCGGGTAATGTATAGTATATGCCCTGTCGGGTGCGTGCCAGCGCGCTGCCATCCGCACGGGCGCTGCAGGTTCCACCATCACCTGCTGGCTGGTCTAACAAATCTCGGCGGCAAGGCGGGCGCCGGTTCCCCGGGCGTGGAGAGTGCCAGATTTCCATGGCCATGCCTTCGCTACTACTCCTACGCATGCGACTGCATTTTTCTAAACGTAGTCGGCATCAACCTCACGCACGCACACCAGTGAACCACATGGGCGGAAGCGCTGTCGGCGCAACAGCGATCATGGCGACGGCGATAGCATCGGAGCCGAAGGAGAAGACAGTTTTATGATTGTACAACACAAAGATAATATACTGTACAGTAGTTCTGTTGCCACGGTGTGAGGCAACTGCGCAGGACAACGAGCTTGATGCGTACGTGCGTGCAAAAATAATTCTACGGAGACTCCGAGCAACAGACCGGCGATGTGCAGAGACAAAACTGGAGTTGCTTATCGTTATATACACTGACTCTATCACACATTTACACCTTGTGTTCAACCGGACAAAGGATCGATCACAGAATCACACTTGCCCTCCCGGGGGTGCCGGCGCCGCACTGGCCCTCGGCGTGTTGGACGTCGGCGACGGCGGCGCCGTCAGCCTCAGCCCCAAGGACCGCCGCACCACCAGAGCTGCCTTGCAGCTGCTGCCGTAGCCTGGCCCGCCGGCGAACCATACCTTAGCGTCACTGTATGCAGCTGCATCAGCTGGAGCATGATTGATCAGCTACTCGCAAATCATACGGCCTGCAATCACCGAGCAGCTCGAGAACACCGGTCGTCAAATGACCAAAACGGCTGGGCAGAATCACGTAACGTACCTGGAAGGAGACGCGAGGAGCATGCCGGCGTCGTGCAAGAGCCCAGGAGCAGCGCGGCGACGAGAAGCCAGGCGAACCCAACTGATCCGTTGCCCATGTCGTCGTTGTCGTCGTCGCCGACCGGACGACGAGAGCTGCTGCTTGAAGTCTGAACTGGACAAGTACCAGCTAGGTTTTGGGAGCTGGAGGCGTCGGGGTCGGGGGTCTGTGTCAGATCCTCGTCAACTCGCGCTGTATATACCATCCATCGACATGATGAGGCCGTGCGGGGCGCCGGAGCCAATCTGAAATCCATCCAGCAGATTGCTGCTCGCTGCTTGCCAGCGATTGGGCGCGCATCGCACGCTGCACCATTTGCAGCTCGTGCAGGGTTTTTTTAATCATGATTCTGCCGCGACGTTGGATCTGCCCCTTCCTTCTTTTATGAGACGTCGGATCCATCTTTATACTACACGGTGCTTCTTTATTAACTTTCATGAGATGAAATTTCATTTGAATCGTGTCGTTATGACAGCTTGAACCAGATTTGGTTTCCTAGATGTTACTTCTTCCATTTTTATTTAGTTCGCATATTAGATTTGACTGAAGTTAAACTTTGTAAAGTTTGCCTAAATTTATAGAAAACAATATAAACATTTACAATATCAATCAGACTGGCTCTATAAACATTTGAATCGTGTCATTATGGAATCTTTACAGATTAAAAAGTATAACCAACCGACGCCATCTCGCAACAGATTCCGAGCGAACACTCTAGCGGGCACACAAATCTCGGCACAGCGGATGGTCGCCAGGCCACATTCTGCAGGAAAAAAAATCCATTTTAAACCTTGCACTTGTAGAGGTCAGGCGAAATGAACCTCCAAGTCGAAATCCCGGTCGATTGCACCCTGAACTCTGCAATCCCGATCTAAATCGAACCCTGGCAAACTTTGTCTGGTGGGCCAGCTTGCTAGAGTTTTTTTTTGTTTAAAAACAACAATTCCCAAAGGGCTCACACCCTTCTCCCCGCTGGACCGGCCCGCTTTAGGTTTTTTTCGTTAAAAAAAATTGCGCGCAGCGGTAGCTCGAACAGAAAATCACTTGTTGTTGATCAAAGCTACAAACCACCAGGACACCTTATCAGAAATTTACGAACTTTTTTTCAAATTTCCATATTGTTTTCAAATCCCGTAAATAATTTTTAATGCTCAAATTATTTTAAAGTATATAAAAACCGGCCCATTTGGAGCTATTGAATAGCAGGCGCGCAAAAAAAAATCTGTAAAAGTTCTGCAGGAGCGACTCGAACTCACGACCTCAGTCTAGTTGCTAGAACTTGCCAACCGAACTACTGACTTCAACTAATAGATTCACCGTGCGAAACATTATGTATCGAACATCTTTTGAACATTTGCACATATTATGGACTGAAGATTTTGAAATATCCATTGAACATTTTCTTAATATACGATGAACATTTTAAATTATACACAATTAAAATTTTAAAATTGATGAACTTAAGCTTTTTTTTTGAGGCAATGATGAACTTAAGCTGCAGTGTTGACCATGGTGTGCACTCGTCCCGACGCTGGGCCGGCCCATTTTGTCTGTTACACTGCTAAAAATATCTAATGCAGGAATTTTTTATATATAATCCGTGAAAAAATTATGCGTCATTTTTTTCATTTTTATTTTTTATATAATCCGTAAAACAATTATCTAATGCGTGAATCTTTTTAAAATATGTTTTTTTAATTATGAACCTTTTAGAAAACTCGTGGAATTTTTATAATCCGTGAATTTTTTTTAATCCACGAACTTTTTTTCAAAGTCGTATTTTGTTTGCCAAATTCATGATCTTTCTTTATTTCCCTGAACTATTTCGAATTTCTACATTTTTTTCCATTTCGTGAACTAAAGAACGGTCAAATAGTCATATTTTTGCAACAGTGTACAACTAAGTGAAGTTGACGTAGTGGTTAATGGCTACAGCTGTCAACTTTCACCACTGCAGTTCGGTTCTTGCTACTCGCAAATTAATAGTTCACCATTTTTTTTTTTTGAGATCAGTTCACCATTTTTTCTTTTGCGTTCTCCGTAGTTGTTGGGCCTCACAGACTGCACGAAGTTGACTGCGTGCTGGGCCAGACTGGCCTTGTCCAGTTTTTTCCCACGCGCGACCAATCCTGGCCACATCCATAATCCCTGTTTTCCAAACGACCCCAAGGTTCGTTTTAGACTGGGATTATATAGTTCAGAGTGCAATCGACATGGATTTCGATGTAGAGGTTCGTTTCGCCTAACTTCTACGAATTTAGAGTTTAAAATGGACCTTTTTCCATTGTGCAACCGGTTGCTTCTTTTGGACAACCGCACGAACGAGCCCCCTTAACCCCCCCCCCCCTCCACTCGCTCTCTCTCCTCCCGCTCTCCGCAAGCAAGCGATTCGCGCAGTGGCTCTCCATTTTCCGCCGCTCCATTGCTAGAGGCTTTGAGGAACGCTGCTCGACGATCTCTCAGTTTTGTTGAGGGGTCTAGGGATTCGAGGGGATTGAGCAGTTTCTCCATATGGGGTGGCCGTCTTTCCTCCTTGCACAGCGATAGAGGGTCAGAAAATGGGGAATGTCGTGGTGGAGGTGTCCACAAGGCTCATCGTGAAGCCTGTCAATGGTAGAGGGGGAGACGACTGGCGCCTGGGGGCAGCTAGTGTTCTCGGTCACCCGCCCCGACCCCAACAAGGCATGGACCTTGACTCCGTTTGAGTTAGATGTGTTTGGTTTGGTCCATGCTCTCCTCTAGCGCGATCTGATTCTGACTAGAAATAGGTAGGAGTTAGAGCATTTCCAGCCGCGTCCCCAACAAGGCCCCCAGGCGATTTTTCGGTCGCCGGTGCCGAAAAATCGGCCCAGTCGCGCCCCTAAGGGCCCATTTTTCACCTGCTCGGGCCGAAATTGGCACCGGCGGACCCAACCCGAACCCGGCGCGCTGGGTGTTGTTCGGGGGCGCCGGGCGAATCGTTTTGGCGCGAAAGAGCCGCGGGCCCTCCTTGCCAGCGACTCGTCTCTCTTCTCGCCGCTTCGTCGTCCTCATCGCCTCGTTTCCCGCGGCGAATCAATGCCAAAGCTGCCGCGCCGGTTAGCCTCCTCCATTGATGCCTCACGGGCGGCGCAGTGAAGATCGGGCGACGCACGTCCCCTCGCCGCCACTCGTACACGCGGCAGCCACGCGTACGCGCGGCGCCTCTGCCTATATAAGCCGACCCCCAGCGCGCCGGTGACACGCATAGAGTCTCCACCGCCGACGCGCCATTTCTCCCCCTTTCCTCCTCTCCTCTCACCATCTCCAGTTCAAAGCATGGCCGAGCGCTTCCCAGGCGACGGCGCGGCGGCGAACGGCTTCGGCCGCCGTCACCTTCACGAGGACGAAGCTCGGCTCCTCTTCGAGGCCGAGTACCCGGTCCCGCCGGATATGCGGGTGCCCGGGGCGTGGAGAATCAGCGCCGGCGGGTCCCGGTGCCACCGCCGCCCACCGGGGCGCGCGGCATGCGGAGATCGCGCGTATCCGCGCCTCCCTGCCGCGGGTGGGGAGGGAAGGTCCACGGTACGTCCCCGACAGCCCGCTCTGGGAGGCCTACTTCCGCCGCCGCCACGCCGAGCAGCTCGAGGCCACCAACGGCGTCGTGCCCTCCGGAAGGCTCAACTCCGAAGGGCGGCGCCGATGGTGGGGCGTGCCCGGCCGCACGCTGGAGGCCGTCCTCAAGTACATCGAGGGCGGCAACGCGCCGAGGCTGGATTACCCCGCTCCCCCGTCCTTCTCTCGCCGACGTGGGAGCTCGTGGACGCCGAGGCGCATGGACCCCGGGGCGTCCTCCTCCTCCTCGTCCGGCTCTCCCTGTCTCCGCCCCGTCAAGCCGGAGCCCCAGGACACGCCGATCAGCCGGCGCACCACCGCTCTGGCGTCCGCATCGGCGACTCCACCCCCGCCTCCGGCCGCCTCGTCCTTGTCAGGCCCAAGCCGGAGCCCGGCCTCCCTGCGGAGTACGAGGAGATAGTCCAGCGCGGCTTCTCCGACGAGGACGCCTTACAGCTGGAGATGCTCTTAGGGGTAATACTTTTCTTCTACCTTGGGCTACTCACTTTGTTAAACATTGTAACCTGCAATGCCGCATGGGTTGTTGTAATAATTTGTCAAATATTGTCATGCTTGTACCCGTAGATCCTCCAAATTTTGAAATATTCGCACTAGCTTGGCGCTATGTTTTCGCGAAAGCCCGCGCTCGATGGCCCCGATTCCCGCTTCACCCAGGAAATGAAAGGAAAAAAACTCTCGAAGCCTGACCCTTTCTTCGCTCACTCCTCGCTCACGCACCACCCCACAAAGGAGGCGGCGGCGGCGACGGCTATTCCGCATCGGCCGGCGGCGCGGGTGAAGTATGTGCTGCTCCCTCTCCTCGCTCTCTTTTCACTCCCTCCCTTCCTCTGCTCTGTTCTCTCGGCCGGCGGGGGAACGGCGAGCGGCGGAGGGTGAACTCCCCCCGGCCCCCCACCATTTCCTTCGGCCGACGGTGGCGGTGAACAGCGAGCGGCTGGATGTAGCTCCGATTCCTCTCTGATCCATTTTCTCTCTCACCGGATGTCTCTCCTCTGAACTGATTCTTCTTGCTCCGATTTTTCTCCGACCTGCAGCGCCAAGGAGGCAACCAGGACACCGACGGCAAGCCGACGACCAGAGCGGAAAGCAGCTCTCCCTTCGCTGATTTCCCCCTCTGGTATGAACCCTAGCTGCTCGATCTGTCTAGAGGATTTATTGGTGATTGTTGTGTGTATGCTTCTGTATGTATGTTCAGTTAGCTGAAGTTCAGATAAGAACATAGTTCAGATTTGTGTATGTCATCTTGAAGCAATTTTCTTCTTCTTTTGTTTTAATTCTACATCGTAGACTGGCAATAAAAAAAGAGCTAGTTTGTGCAGCTGTGCCATATACGCTTCTCTCCATGGCGGCCTTGGTTGTCCGGTCTGGGAAAAGAAAAAGTAGGACTGAATGCATAAGCTATGGACTTATGGATGAGACAGATAGCGTGAGAAGACAGTATTTTGAGGACAAAATATGGAAGGATGATGCAACTTGTTTGAACATGCTTAGGCTTGGAAGAGGACCTTTCTTCCGATTCTGTCGACTTTTTAGGGACCGCAGGTTGCTTCAAGACACGATTCATATGTCTGTTGAGCAGCAAGTTGGCACGTTCTTGCACACCGTTGGACACAACGTTAGGGATACGCCAGCTGGTGACAATTTTCGTATAACCGGTGAAGTTGTTAGTCGTTATTTCAAAAAGGTCATCCATGCCATTGGAGAGCTACGCCATGACCTTATTAGGGGGCCCTCATTGGTGACCCCAACCAAAGTAGAAGGGAATCACCAGTGGGATCCATACTTTAAGGTATAATTTAGTGACAGCTACATCCTCATTTTCTAGGCATGAATCTGGTAAGGTCCTAATATTTTAGTTTTCATGAATAGGATTGTGTTGGAGTTATTGATGGTACACATGTACGAGCCTCTGTTACAGAGGACATGGAGCCTCGCTGTCGTGGTAGAAAGACCCATGCCACTCAAAATGTGATGGCAGCTGTTGATTTTGATCTTCGGTTCACATTTGTGTTGGCTGGTTGGGAGGGGTCAGCACATGATACTCAAGTTTTACGTGATGCCTTAGAACGTGAAAATGGTCTACGTGTTCCACAAGGTAACTTGATGTAGCTACATTTGTCAATGCCACTATTTATGTATAGCAAAGTAACCCGCTTGTTGCTCATATGTTAGGAAAATTCTATCTCGTTGGTGCTGGACATGGAGCCAAACCAGGGTTCTTGCCTCCTTTTCGTGGTGTGAGGTGCCATTTAAATAAGTGGGGGGACAATCTTGTTCAAGATGAGAAGGAATTGTTTAACCACAGACATTTTTCTCTTCGTACGACCGTAAAGCGTGCATTTGGGTCACTCAAGGGGAGATTCAAAATCCTTGATGAGGCCAAGCCATTTTTCTCCTATCCTACTCAAGTAGATATTGTTATAGCTTGTTGCACTGTTCACAACTGGGTTATAAATGATGGGATAGATGAATTTATCATACCCGAGGCTGAATGTGTTGCCAATATTAACCATGCTCCAACGACAAGTGCCCAACCAAATGGACTTGCAAACATGGTTAGTTTTCGGCAGGGAATCGCCAATCAAATGTGGGAAGACCGACAAAACTAGTTGCAGCACAGTAGTATGTAATAGCTTCATTTGAATCATTGTAATATCGTAATGTTGTAATTTGAACCCTTGTACTTCCTGGAATTTGTTTGTAATGTCACATTATGTGCTGAAATGAACACCAGTCCAATCCCAAGGCACATGACACCTACTTCTGGTGTTATCTACTCCCTATGTACTTTTCTGTCACACAATCTGCTGTGGCAACAACATTTGCAGCGGCACACGAAAATCCAGGACTCCAGGTCTACTTGTACTCACCTGATCTCTTCTTTTCATGGTAGTGAACCCTATCTCTATTGGATTAGTCACTTGGAGTTGTCTTGTTCTAGTAGATTCTTAGATATATATGCTTTTACAAGGAGCAACCAAAATCAACAAGTCACTCTTTCTCCTGGTTCAGCTGGTCACCTGTCTGCTGCGCAGTAACCTGCTCATATAACCATGTGTCCATGTCCTGTTTGTCTGATTCGTTTGAGTGGGTTTTCTTCTTGAGCGCACTTGATCGATTTGAGTCGACCCCGTAGGACTTGGTCTCTGAATCTACTTATTGTTGAGGCAGAGTGAGGAATTAGAAATTTATTCTTGGACTGTTTGAGAATTTTAGGCTGTGGATTACTGGACACTTCAAAATGACTTCATTTCAGTTCATCTGACTATCTAAGCACCTGCTGCAGAAGTGGGATTTGACAAGTTACATGTTCATATTATTAAAAATATACTTCCGTGTAGAACGACTTGATTGACCCACCGGATCATCATCAATCAACAAAACAATAGATCATCTGATCATCATCAATCAACAAAACAATAGATCATCTAGCATCGGTGGCTCGCGTGGAAGGGATCCTCGCAGAAACCCCAGCCCCCAGGGTCTTGCGGTGAGGCGCAAGTGGCGACGTAGTTGCAGGCGGCGGTGGCGGCGGAGTGGCGCCGTCGTCGCTGCAGCCTGGGCAGTACTTGGACCTCGCGCCTGATGCCCAGGGCGCCGGAGGTCGCTGCCCCTCGCGGTTGCCGTCCAGAGAAACTGCGTGCATGCACACGTCGATTGATCAATCCGGCCAAGCATATACATTGAAAAAGGTGATTAGTTGTTTGCGGGAAACGAATACCTTGTACCGCGGCCGAGCACGCCAAGGAACAGAGTAGGAGACCCAGCAGCAGCAGGAGGGCGACGCTGCTGCGGGCGAACGAAGAAGAAGAACGCTCCATGCTCGTGTGATCGTGTCTAGCTTCTCTGCCGGCTATTCTCAATATCTTAGCGCGTGCTTGTTTTGTAGCGAAGGAACTATTCGCGCAGAGAAGGTTGTTCGGCGACGTTGTCTTGGATTCGTAAGTGACTCCACGGAATTGTAATGGTCAGAGTCGTCCCTCGGTCAACATGGTGTGCTGTAGTGATAGGCACTCGTGTGTATACTGTATACCGTGTGCCCATGTGTGTGTACCGTTGTCTGTCATGGCCTGAGCGTGATGCGTGAATGCTGCGTGTTTTTCCAAATAAATGTTGTCTCCTGTCACAACTGTGAGGAAGGGACAGCCCACCTACCAGCGATGGAGAAAAAAGACGCGAGCGCTGTGTTAGAAGAATTTTAGCAGAGTCGTTATAATTGTTTGATTGTCGTAATAACCGCAATTGAAATGATTTCGATCAAAAATACTATTTTAGTAGAGTCGTCATCCCACCCCGGATCAAAATCATTTTTAGGATCTGTATAGGACACATCTAGATGTGACATAGTTATGTTACATCTAAACTGATGTTCATTCTGTTTGTGGTCTATTTTTTTGTCCTATTTTTTTTGGTTTTTTGTTGCTGCATTATATATTTATGAGAGCTTAGATGTGACATCCTTAAAAAACATCTAGATGTGAATTAGACAAACTGTAATTTTTATAGGGCGCTTCAAACCTAGCCCCCAGCCTCCATATTTGAAACCTAGCACTGAGCCTCCATATTCAATGGTTGTGGAGATTTTGGGAGCTCACTCCAACCTGAAAACAATTTGGCACAAGCGAATCCCCCCCCCCCCCCCTCCCGCTGCTCTTCCCGCCCGCCTTGTCGCCTCCTCTTCCTCGCTGTAGCACCGTCTTTGATTGCTTCCGTCTATCCCTGGTCCCTGTCGACGACGTGATGGACGCTGCCTCGGGCCCCCGTAGCCTAGTCGATCTGTTTGGAGTTGGATCTTGTGACTTCAACGATTGTTGTGCCTCTTGTGGCTCCGACAACCGCTCCCCATCGCCTTGGCCAGGACCTCGTCCACCCCGCTAGCGATGGTTCCACGGAGAGGTGGCAAACCCTAAGCCACGACGTGCAATCGCTGACCTCCTCCCCCTCGTGTTGCAATAGTTCTCAGCGAAGAAACTGAATAGACGGCCTCCCTGCATCTTTGCCCCTCCCCCCTTCGTCCCAGCAGTATGCGAAACTAGGGCACCTTCCGAGTCTGACACTAGATTAGAAACAACGATGAGGTAAAAAAGACACCCTTAGCCTTGTATTTGGGGTTTTGTTCGATTGAATGCGAGGTGTCCATGGGAAAATATTGGCAGATGTGCAATGCTTGTGATTTAGCGATGATTTATGATTGGGGGGGCAATGAGGAATCATTTTCTCTAGAGTATGATGGGTGATACTTGCAGGACAAATCATTTTCGATCATGAGGGTGCACCATTTTCGCATTTGGAGAATTGGATGTGTCTGGCTGAGACACGGAATATGGACAATTCCATCCCTTTGGTTCGTCGAGGAGGAAAGCCAAGGAGCAAACTTCACCCCGAATGAGGATATTGCTCTTGTCTGGGGATGGCAAGATATCTCTCTTGATTCCATCGCCAGGAAAGACTAAACAAGCACAAATTATTGGAGGCACATCGAGGAGCATTCCAAACACCATCTTGGGCATAAAACGAAACACAACCTCAAATCTCTCACAAATCTATGGGGTACGATTCAATAGATGTGCAACCGTTGGGTGGATTGTTTGGAGCAAGTGAAGCACGCTCCTCCTAGAGGTATCACCATTGACTAATATGTAAGCAATCTTGTTTTCTTATTGCCACATTTGCTTTATTTTGAGCATTTGTATGTATCATGATAATATGACCAACGAGAGGTACGACAAATAGCCAAGTCGAAGGGAAAATCGTTTGGCCTCCAACATTGTTGGTATTTGTTGGAAGACCATGACAAGTGGAAGTCAAGGAATGATGATGTCTGTCCAACAAACTATGAAGTGCAACAATTCCTCTCCGGAGATGGACGACGGTGAATATGATGATGGTGATGGAGAGGAAAAGAAAGGGTGTCTATAAGCCCCACTGCCTACGGGAGGATGAGACGAAAGCAGAAGCTCAAGAGAGAAGGAGAGGTAGAGGCACTGAAACGAAAGATCGCTGAGTTGATAAGGATAATAAACAAGTATACATAGAAGAGGAAACAAGAAAAGATGGATATGGAGGACAAGAAGATCCAAAAGAAGAGGGCGAGATACATGCTATGTAAGAGAGCGGGCGACGACAACAAGAGATGGATGTGTGTTGGCTCGAAATTCAGGAGTGTCGGGAGACAATTGAACGGATAGGAGAGGATAATCAGTTTATCATGTTGGATCTGAATTTCATTGATCCAGTGGCGCAAGAATTTTGGGAGAAGCATGAATGGTGACCATACGTTCCAATGATCACAGGAAAGGGGACAATGCACACATAGGAGGAAAAGAGGACATTGAATATGTCGGGGAAGGAGACGGTGTGCACGCTGAAGAAGGGGACGGTGCACACAACGACAATATTTGATTTAGTCACCAGTTAAATGCTTTTGTTCATGCAACTTGTTAAGAAAAAACTATAGCCATGTTTTGTTGATCTTCTAAAAGTTTAAATTTGAAGACAATAGTGTTTGTATGCGGAATCTCTTTGAAGGATGAGACATGATTACTATGAGTTTATCCATCACTTAGCCAACCTCCAAATATATATGCATTATTATGTAGATGATATGCTCTCAACTCTAGCCAATGTGAAAGCCAATTTGACAAACATGTTGCCCTGGTTCTTGAGATGTTGGAGGTTGTGCTTCTCTTGCAGTGAGTGCTTCGACAATGTTAAAATTTGGAGGCGGTTGTTGGCTTTGATGTGTCCAGAGATCTCTTGGGACTTTGTTTACATTTTATTTTCTTGAGATCCTCTCTGCATAGTTTTCGAGACATATATGTTCTTCCGATTTGTCTAGTAGTCCCCACATATGATTTTACTTATTATACTCAGTTAGTTTAATACTCCCTTTGTTTCTTTTTTACTTTGCATATCAGGTTTGTTTTAAGTTAAACTTTGTAAAGTTCAATCAAATATATATTTAAAAAATGAATATCTAGAATACCAACTAAGTATTATAGGAAAGTCTATTCTATAATGAACCTAATGGTATTAATTTGGCGAGTGTTGATATTTTTTATATAAATTTGGTCAAACTTGACTTGACTTAAGACCAGCCAACTAAGAGCATATACAGCCGGACTTGGTAAATCTGCCCCCTCAAACGCCCGCGGACGCGCCTGGGTACGTTCGCGGGAACTGACCGTGCACCCCTCAAATGTTGCGTCGCACATCCACATACTGCAAATTCCGATCCTCAAATTTATGCAATAAATGCACTTCGATCATATGATACAGATTGTCCGAATTCCAAAGTTCGAAACAAAGCAAAGCAAATCCTAGTTCAACAAACCGTACATGCCAAAATGAAATTAATGCTCGAGCGTGACGGATGGCCTCGGATCACTGGTCGAGCGCCTGCTCCGAGCGGAATGCGTCCTGCTCTGCCTACATCCGGGCTGGCTACTCCGCTTGCATCCGGGCTGCCTCCTCCGCCCGCATCCGGGCCGCAGCCGCCCTCGCCGCCTAATACTTCCTACGGTCGTTGATATCCATCTTGTTTTCCACAAGCCACTTCTTCGCATGCTCATCCAAGAGGGTTTCATCCACTAACATGATCCTAGCATCTTCCGTGTCCCATGCGAGTTACAACCTCTCCTTCTCAAGTTCTATGTCTCCAAAGCCTTCTCGATTCCTATTTGATCGTCGCTTGTTGCTTCTCCAACTCGATATTCTCCCTATCAATTTCGAGCCTCTTCTCCGCCCTCTTCCAGTCCCACTCCATCATTTCCTTTTGCGCATCTAACATGAGCTTGTACCTCTCCTCCTTCTTTTTCACCCTCACCAAAAAATGCCCGTCCATGTGGACGACATTTTGGTAGCTGCGACATCACGGGTGACACGTGCCTTCTCCCACTTGTTTCCCATGACTTGGCGATTATCCTTTGGCACAGTGGCTTTTCCATTCCTTAGAACAACATCGTCCTCTTCTTCATCCAAACCAATTGATTGGTTGGAGCTTGAGCCATCATTCCTCTTCTTCTCGGCCTTGAGGTCGGCCACAAGTTGGTTTCACTTTGGATTGCCATTCAATATGACCCAACAATGGCTAAAAGCAAATGGCCGCCACCGCCGTCTAGCAAACAACATATGTATGAGCACGAGAATGCAAACACAAGAAGAATATGCAAATGACGACAAGATGAAGCAATCGAACTTACATGAGTTGTGAACCCATCCTAGTTTGAGGGCGTTTGGTCGCTTGTGAGTAGTAGCCAACGGTCTTGTTCACTTCCCCTTGAATGATACCCCCAACGAAGTTGGAGATATGTCACAAATTGCCGGTGGTCATGATAGGATGCGACTCCACATACTCCATTTTCTCGTGATATTCCTTCCAAATCTTCATCCACTAGGTGCTCCCCTTTTGCTCGGTGCCGCATATTGGATCCATTGTTGTGGCCAACCAAGTTTTGACCCAAAAAATGTCCTAAAATCTTGAGAATTCCGGACCTCTTGCCTTTGACGTCTTCTTCTTCTTCTTCTTCTTCCTCTTCTTCTTCTTCCTCTTCTTCTTCTTCTTCTTCTTCTTCTTCTTCTTCTTCTTCTTCCTCTTCTTCTTCTTCCTCTTCTTCTTCTTCCTCTTCTTCTTCTTCCTCTTCTTCTTCTTCCTCTTCTTCTTCTTCCTCCTCTTCTTCTTCTTCTTCTTCTTCTTCTTCCTCTTCTTCTTCTTCCTCTTCCTCTTCTTCTTCTTCTTCTTCTTCTTCTTCTTCTTCTTCTTCTTCTTCTTCTTCTTCTTCTTCTTCTTCTTCTTCTTCTTCTTCTTCTTCTTCTTCTTCTTCTTCTTCTTCTTCTTCTTCTTCTTCTTCTTCTTCTTCTTCTTCTTCTTGTCTCATCTTGTCCAAATCTTTTACATGTCTTCTTCGCATCAGGGCTCCCCTTACTTTAGAGAGAGTCACCGCCGCCTCCGTCATGGGGTCGGCAGAGACATCCGCCAATACTCGGCGGATTGACCCCGCCGCCGACCTCCGGGAGGCGATGGAGCGGAACGTGCAGGAGAAGTGCGATGAGGAGGAGGCCGCCCGCCTGGAGAAGGCGGAGGCCGAGAAGGCGGCGGCTTCCACCCAGAGGAAGCTGGAGGAGGCCGAAGCCGCCGTCGCGGCTAAGCGGCGAGCCGAGGAGGCCGCGCGCCTCCAATCAGCGTTGTTCGTCACCCCGCTGAGCTCTGCGCCGCCGCCGCCGGAGTTCACGGGGCAGACGGAGGGAGCCGGCAGCGAGTTCCCCATCATGGAGAGGGGAGGCGGCGAGACCTCCATGTCGGGCACGGCCGCGCCGTCGCCGTCGCCTCCGCCGCCGTCTGAGAGCGCGCGAGGTAAACAGCAGGCGGACCCGCCGGTGCCGCCGACTGAAGACGAAGCTGTGGCGAAGCTGCTCCTTCAAGTCGCCTCGCCAGCACGCCGCCGTCTTGAGAAGGCGACTTCGGCGCCACGCCTTGGAGACCGGCGCCGCCAGCTCGGCCATTCCAGACGCCGAGGCGACAAGCGCCGCGCCCGCTGGGTGGGTGCGAGGAGGCGGCACAGGCCCGCTGAACCAGGCGCTTCTGGACGTTCAGGCGAAGCTGCGAGCTGAAGGCGACGCCATCCAGAACTGCACCAAGGCGCACTTGGCGTCGCGAACCGCCGTTCGGGTATGTTTCTTCTTTGAATTTTTCCTTGTTCTTCTCGTAAGGCGCAGCATAGCACCCACTGGTGTAGTCCCGAGTTTGGTCGATTGCTGAGCGGTGACTCGAACTCTATCCGTCGATTTCCAAATATTTATCTTTGTCTGAAATGCTTATCACAGGAGTATCACAACCTCCGTGCCACCGCCTTCAATCGCAATGTTGAGGAGCTGAGCAAGAGGACCGCCGACTTGTCGAGGAGCCGGGGTGAGTCTTTTTTCTTCTTCGCGGGGGCGCGCTGGCGCACCCGCGGGCTGTAGTCCCCGAGATTCGCCCGATGCTGAGCGATCGGGCCGGATCTTCCTGGCGACCTTCTTAGTTGACGACTTAACGTCTTTTTTCTTTTTATTCTTCAGAGGCCAACGCCACTCTCCGACGGCAGCTGAGCGCAGCCGACACCGCCTTGCGCGTCAAGGGGGAGGAGTGCAGCAAGCTCGCCGCAGAGCGCGACCTGCTGGCTACGCAGCTGGTGGAGCAAAGGGAGCTGCTTAAGAAGGCACAGGACGAGGCGGAGCAGAGAGAGGCCGCTCTCCTGGCCGAGTTCGAAAGCGGGCGCTCCTCCTGGACCGACAAGGAGGCACAGCTAACCTATGGCTTCCATGAAATCGAGGACATCGTCGACGGTGAGTTTCTTTACATTCCTTCTTTCAGCCGCTGACTATTGGTCAGGTTGACTCCTGGTTTTTTGACTTGCTTCTTCTTCGTCTTGGCAGACTTCTTCCCCGGCCATACGCAGGCGGCCAATCAAGCCATTGAGGCTGATCGCGAGGCGCGGAGGGCGAGTGGTGCTGAGATCGCTACCAACGCCCCCCGGACCCTTGACGAGCAGCTTCTGAGCATTGAGGCTCGTCTGCGGCCGGCCCATTGGATGCTACGCCGGCTTCAACGTGTTGGCGCCCAGGCGATCGCTGCCCTATGGCCAGACATGCCGGCTCTGCATACTCCCAGTCGGACTGCCGACTGGCTGGAGGTAGCGGCTGGCCGTCTTGAGGCCTGGAAGGGTTCCGCGGCCCGGGCTGGAGCGCGCCGGGCCTTGGAATTCGTCAAGGCGTGGTATCCAGGGCTGGATCTGGACCGGCTGGCCGCGTTCCGGTCAGAGGCCCAGGCAGAGCTGCTGGCTGCGGAAGATGCCCTCGTCGAGCGTGCGGTGGCGATCGCCGACTACACGGACACCAGCGTCTTCGTCCCTGAGCGGGCTCAGGACGGCAGGGAGGCGCCGCCGGAGTGGTTCGGGATGAACCCGGATTACGACGAGGACTCGGCGGAGGTGATCGGCTCCAGCGCCGAGGAGGAAGGCGAGGCAGAGGACGAAGATGAGATGGAGGCGCTAGAAGACGGAGCGGGCGACCAGCCTCAGGTCGACCGCGCCTCCAGCAACGAGCCGCGCCCGTCTGGGCCGGCTGCCGCCAGAGGTGATCAAGCCGAGACTGCCCAGCCGGCCGCCCCGGCGCCTGACGCCGCCGTCTCCTCCGGCCCTCCAAACCCGTCTGCCGCTTCCTAGGCTGCTGTCTCGTCTTTATTTTATCTGCTTTGGTAGTCTTTTGAAAAACTTGTTAATTCGCACAATTCCACCCGCGGGGTGTATTTTGAACTTCTGCTCGAAGATTTGGCCAAGGGCCTATGCTATGTAAATATTATCCTAATTCTATCTTTCCTTGCTCATTGCTCTTTTGGCTTTTTCCTTTGCCGCCTTCCCTTAGTCGCCGCCTTGCCTGTCGGACAACCGCTCTGCGGACTGCCGTTTGGATCAAGTGCTTGGCTACTCTTGGGAAGGCAAGTACTTGGCCATTTTTTAGAGTCTTTTAAACAAGTTGGATAGAAAGAAGCAAGCCGACCACTCAAGAGTCGATTTTGCAAAAATGGGCTGGAAGCCGGCTTAAGCTATGTTTATGCTTTGGGTCCTTAGCCATTTTTCATGAGGGCGCCCATTTTACCTTACTCCTGCCCACCAAACAGTCGCTCTGCGAACTGCGGCTTCTGACAGGAGACGGCTTTAGGCACCGCACACTACTTGTCCGACTGCAAGAAGCATTTCATAGCGCAAGGCGGCGAGTCCCCGGGCCGACTAGTCGAACCCGGTGCCAAGCGGCATAAAAAAGAGTAACATACTCGGAGGCATAATTCTTATCATACAGATAAGAAAAAAGTGCAGTCCTCGAGCTCGTCTCGGGGGGCCCGAAGTCTTGGTACTTTAACACAAAAGGTAGCATGGTACATACTGCATTTAACTGAAAAATCTTCGGAGAAGATTTGCGTTCCATGGCCGCTCCGTCTCTTTGCCGGAGTCGTCCCTCTTGCGTGCTCGGGGCTTCTGAGCGTCGATCAGGTAGTAGGAGTCATTGCCCAGCACTTTGCTGATAATGAAGGGGCCCTCCCAAGGCGCCGACAGCTTGTGTTGGCCGGCTGTTCGCTGGATCAGCCGGAGCACAAGGTCACCCTCTTGGAAAGATCTTGGCTTGACCTTCCTGTTGTAATAGCGGCGCAGGCTCTGCTGGTAGATGCTGGACCGGGTGAGTGCCAACAGCCGGCCCTCTTCCAGCAGATCGACGCCATCTTGTCGTGCTTCTTCTGCTTCCTCCTCGGTGTACATGGTGACTCGCGGGGAGTCGAACTCTATGTCCGTTGGGATGACGGCTTCGGCACCGTAGACGAGGAAGAAAGGTATGAGGCCAGTTGACTTGTTTGGAGTCGTGCGCAAACTCCAGAGGATGGCTGGCAACTCCTCAAGTCAGCAGCCGGCCGAACGCTGTAGTGGTTCGACTAGTCGAGGCTTGATGCCAGACAGGATGAGGCCGTTTGCTCGCTCCACCTGGCCGTTTGACTGCGGATGGGCAACGGACGCTAAGTCCAGTCGGATGCCTTGCGTCGCGCAGAAACGGGCCAGAGCGCCTTTGGCAAAATTTGTGCCATTGTCGGTGATGATGTTGTGTGGTACTCTGTACCGAGTCGTGATGTCGGCAATGGAAGTCACTGCAGTTGGACCATTCAACTTCTTGATGGGCTTTGCTTCTATCCACTTGGTGAACTTGTCCACCGCGACAAGTAAGTGAGCTAGGCTGCCTCGTGCTGCTTTGAATGGTCCCACCATGTCCAGGCCCCAAACAGCAAAGGGCCAGGTGATGGGGATAGTCTTGAGCGCGGAAGCCGGCTGATACGGCTTGGAGCGGAACATCTGGCACCCCTTGCATTTTTGGACTAATTCCTTGGCCTCTTCTAGGGCAGTTGGCCAGAAGAAACCGTGTCGGAAGGCTTTGACGACGAGTGCTCTTGAGGCCGCATGGTGGCCACACTCGCCTTGATGAATGTCTTCGAGAATCGCTTGGCCTTGCTCTGGCTCGATGCAACGCTGGTAGACACCAGTGACGCTGCGCCTGACCAGCTCTCTGTTGACTATGGTGTAGGCTGCCGCTCGGCGTTGTACTTGCCGAGCCAAGATTTCGTCGGTTGGTAGCTCTCCGCTTACTAGGAACTTCAGGATGGGCTGGGCCCATGAGGGTGCTACTATTTCTTCAACTGCCAGCACTGCCACTTGGATGAGGGCGGCTGGGCTAGGAGGCGGCGGGCTGGAGTCCGCAGCCGCTTGCTGGGTTGATGAAGTCCCCGGGCCGACTGGTGCAGTCCCCGGGCCGAGCTCTGGTGTCTTCGCAGCGGTCGCAAGAGTCCCGGGCAGGGTTCGAAGTCCCGGGCGGCTTCGATCATGCATTCTTGGGGCCATCTGTAAGGATTCTCGTGCCGTCTGCCGAGGCTCTTGAGTCGGATCCGACTTCTTCGGGGGGAGCCGGCACAAAAATGGAGTCTGACTCTGGTGAAGGCTTGACAGATGGCTTGAGGAGGCACTGAAGGGCGACGCCGGATGGTATTGCCTGGCGGGTGGAGCCGATTCGTGCCAAGGTATTTGCTTGGTCGTTGTCGTTTCTTGGCACGTGAAGGAACTCACACCCCTCAAAATATGCACTTAGTTGCTGTACCAGGAAACGGTAGCTCGCCATGTTTGCATCTTTGGCGTCCCAGTCGCCAGATGACTGTTGGACCACCAAGTCGGAGTCGCCATAACACAGGATCCGGCGAATGCCAAGCTCTTTGGCAAGCCGGAGCCCGTGAATGAGCGCCTCGTATTCGGCGACGTTGTTGGAGGCGGCAAAATGGATCTGCAGCGCATACTTGAGCTTGTCGCCTTTGGGGGAAGTGAGGACGACGCCGGCTCCCAAGCCGGTGCGCATCTTGGAGCCATCGAAATGCATTCACCAATGGGTGGAGTCGGGCGCTGGCGGCAGGTACTGGGTCTCGGCCCAGTCGACGAGAAATTCAGACAGCGCTTGCGACTTGATGGCGGTGCGGGGCTCGTAATAGATGGTGTAGGGGGCCAGCTCTATGGCCCATTTGGCCACTCGGCCAGACGCATCTCGGCTTCCGATGATCTCGGCTAGTGGGGCTGTGCAAACCACAGTGATTGGATGCTCTTGAAAGTAAGGCTTCAACTTCTTGGCGGCAAAGTGCACGCCGTAGCACATCTTCTGGTAGTGGGGTTAGTTCTGCTTGGAGGTCGACAATACTTCATTCAGGTAATATACTGGTCTCTGGACAGGTAGCGCTTTGCCTTCCTCCTTG
This sequence comes from Aegilops longissima, assembly GCA_021605205.1. Classification (NCBI taxonomy): domain Eukaryota; kingdom Viridiplantae; phylum Streptophyta; class Magnoliopsida; order Poales; family Poaceae; genus Aegilops; species Aegilops longissima. The sequence continues at coordinate 126,138,460 of CM038682.1, read as the reverse complement.
CGCTCAACTACAATGACTGTGCTGACTGCCCTGCTGGTGGCAGCAATGTACAGGAGCATGGGCTCTTTAGGAGTCGGGGCCGCCAACACGGGGGGAGTAATCAGCATTTTCTTCAACTAGAGAAAAGCTTCGTCTGCCTTGTGGTTCCATTCGAAGAAGGTGGTCTTCTTCATGAGCTGGTATAAAGGGAGAGCTTTCTCGCCCAGCCGACTGATGAATCGGCTGATGGACGCTAAACATCCGGTGAACTTTTGCACATCTAGCAGTCGGCGGGGTACTTCCATCCTCTCGATGGCCTTGATCTTCACGGGGTTGCACTCTATGCCGCGTTCGGAGACCAGAAACCAAGGAGTTGGCTGGCTGGTACTCAAGCGCGACTTCTTCGTGGTTGAGCTTGATCTGGAATCGGCGCAGGTTCTCAAAGGTCTCCTTAAGGTCTTCCAGCAGTGTTCCTTGCTTTTCCGTCTTCACCACCACATCATCCACGTAGACATGGGCGTTTCTGCCGAGCTGCTTGAGGAGGCACTTCTGCATGCAACGCTGAAAGGTGGCGCCGGCATTCCTTAAGCCGAACGTCATGGTCAGGTAGCAGAAGGCTCCAAATGGCGTGATGAAGGCGGTCTTCAGTCTGTCGGCCGGGTTCAGCTTGATCTGGTGATATCCTGAATATGCATCTAAGAAGCTCAACAGCTCGCATCCGGCTGTGGAGTCTATCACCTGATCAATTCTCGGCAGAGCGAACGGGTCCTTGGGGCAAGCTTTGTTGAGGCTTGTGTAGTCAATACACATCCGCCACTGCTTGTTCTTCTTTAGTACCAAGATCGGGTTTGCTAACCATTCTGGAAAGAACACTTCCATGATGAAACCGGCTGCTAGGAGCCGGGCTATTTCTTCTCCAACAACTCTTCTCTTCTCTTCTGACAGGCGGTGCAAGGGCTGCCTGACGGGCTTCACATCAGATCGGACATGTAACTTGTGCTCGGCGAATTCCGTCGGTACACCTGGCATGTATTTGGGGGACCATGCGAAAATGTCCCAATTCTCATGGAGGAAATCGACGAGCTCGCCTTCCTATTTACTGTCAAGGTTTGCACCTACGACAGCGTACCTCTCCGGGTGCTCTGGGTCCAAGGGTATCTTCTTCGTTTCTTTGGCCGGCTTGAACGAGCCCTCAGCTTCCGACTCCTTGGGGTTGGGCGATATCTCGGGCTGCTTGCCGGCCATCGCCAGACCTCGATCAAGAAGCCGCTTCTCAGCCGCGATCACCAGGGACTCGGCTAGCCGGCTGCTTTCAGCCGCGCAAGCGGACGACTTTCTGTAGTCGCCGGCTACTGTCAGAATCCCCTTGGAGCCCGTCATCTTCATCTTGAGGTAGGCGTAGTGGGGGACCGCCATGAACTTGGCCAAAGCGGGTCGGCCAAGCAGAGCGTGGTACGGACTTTCGAGATCCACCACTTCGAGCCAAACTGGCTCTCGGCGGAAATGATCTTTGTCCCCAAAGAGGACATCTATCAGGATCTTGCCGATCGGTGAGCAGGAAAGGCCAGGTACAATGCCGAGGAACACGGTCCGGCTGCTCTGAAGCTGTCTTTGCTTGATTCCTAACTTCTCCATCGTGTCCTTGTACAAGATGTTGATGCTGCTGCCTCCGTCTATCAACACTCGTGAGAAGCGAGCGGCCCGCCTATCCGTGGCAAGGGCAGCTCCCAAGACCAGGGCGTAGGATCCCGGATTCGGCATCACCTCTGGGTGACCAGCTCTGCTCCAACTGATAGGCTTCTCAGACCAGTGCGTGAACTCCGGAGCATCTGATGCTACTGCATTCACTTCTTGCTGCTGCAGCCGCCTGCTGCGTCGGTCGTCGGCCACACTGGTGAACACCACATAAGCTCCATGTTCTTCTTGGTACTCATCTTGTACTGCGCCGACTGGCCTGACAGCCGGCTGCTGGGGCGGCGGTGGAGGCGGCGGCCCAGCAGGCGGGGGAGGCAGGAGGCCGTCTCCCTTGGCGATCCTGGTGAGCCAGTGACACTTCCGTGTGGTGTGGTTTGACGGCTTCGCGTCGCTATGGAACTTGCAGGGACCATCTAGAGTCTGCTCATAAGAGAAGGCCGGCAACCAGTTGGACTTGCCGCCTTTCTGCCGCTTGGCCGGAGGCTGCCCCTCTGGCTGCTGGTCTTCGACTGTCGCCACCTGCCGGCTGCTGGAAGCCGGCTGTGGGGCCTTGCACTTGTGATTGTTCTATTGCTGTCGCCGACTGGTGTCTCCAGCCAGAGTCCTGGGAGCCTGAGGAGCCACCTTGCCAGTCGCACTGACTTCGATCTCCGTCTTCATGGAGGAGTCGGCTGTGGCGTACTTGTCTGCTATGATCAGCAGCTCGTCGAGGGTCTCCGGCTCGTCGCAAAGGAGCTTGTGCTTGAGGAGGGTGCCTTCTCTGCACCTAGCAGTGAAGTACTCGATAGCCTGCACCTCGTGCACGCCCTCGCAGGAGTTCCGAAGCTCGGCCCAGCGCGTGAGGTAGTCGCGATTTGACTCGTTGGGGCCTTACACGCACAAGGAAAGCTGGCGAGGCTTGGGAGGTCGCTTGTACGTGCTCGTGAAGTTGCGGACGAAGGCCTCGGTGAAGTCGACCCAGTTGTTGATGCTGCGGGGCTTCAGGCTGTTCAACCATGCCCGGGCCATGCCCTGGAGCATGAGGGGAACATACTTTACGGCAACGCGCTTGTTGCCGTTTGCTATGTTGACGGCCGTAGAGTAGTCAACCAGCCAGTCTTCCGGCTTCACGGAGCCGGTGTACTTGGGTGTATCTCGGGGGAGTGTGAACCCTCTGGGGAAGGGCTCGTCTCGGATGCGAGGTCCGAAACAGGGCGGGCCCAACTCGTCTTCTTCTTCCAGCGCCAGGGATTGGTGGAGTCGGTCGATTCGGTGGCGGGCGTCGTTTTCTCCGACTCCCTCTCGGCAGCCAAGGCGGTCGCCGAGAGTCGGATGCTCAACGGGTGGCGGGGAGACTCGCCTCTCTCTGCGAGGAGGAGGAGGCAGATAGTCGTCCCGCCGCTCCACAGCTCTTGGGCGGCCGTCTTGGTCGCGCTCGATGGAGATGTGAGTCCGATTGTGGCTGACAGCCGGATCCTTGTTTTTTCTTCCACGGACACCGCTAGTCGGCGTCCGAGACGTCGTGCCTTGATCTCGGCAGGGAGGCAAGTTGTCGTTTTGTCGTTGCGGCGCCTCCGTGCGGCAGCCGGCCTCGTCCTGTGCGGCAGCCGCGTCGAGGAGCTGCTGGACTCGCTCTGTCATCAGGCGGCGCTCCTCACCCTTGAAGTTGTCCAGCTCGTCCGCCACCGCCTGGGCGGCGCGGATGTTCTCGGCGGGCGTGGCGTACACAAGGCGATTGGCCCCAAACAGGTTGGCGATGGCTACGCCGCGCTGCTGGACCGCGCCTAGGCGGCTAGGCCCAGTCGGGGCCGGCGAGCCGCCCACATCATGATCCATCTCGTGCTGGTAGGCTTCTGACAAGCGTCTCATGCTTGCCAGCTTCTTCGCGCCTTCGAGGAGCTGAAGGCGGCGTGCCTCCAGCATCTCGGCGTCAGCGTCTTCCGGAATAGGCGCGGTCAGGTCTTGCAGAGCCGCGTCGAGAGGGTCATGAGCTCCTTCGCCGGAACGCTCGCCATGACCGATGACGAGCACTTCCGTGACGGTGCTTCCGCCGCTCTCCGCGCGAGGGAGCGGCTCATCGTAGACCACCACGTTGGTGGGGAACGCGTCGAGCGACGCGGTGTCGGAGTCGACCAGCATCAGGTCGGTGGATCCTACGGACTCCAGGTCCGTGGCAGGCTCGCCGGCGACGTGGAGTTGTTCGAGGAGGCCCGCGAGGAGGCTCTCGGGGCCGCCCGTGCCTGCGTCGAATGCAGGCTCGTCGGAGAGGCGAACCTCGCCGACAAGTTCGGCGAGGCAGCTGGCCGCGCAGGCGATCTCAGCGCCGTGCAGCGTGTCGGCATAGACTCCGTCTGGCGTGCCGGGCTGGCTGCGCTCGCCAGGGAGGAAGAGGGTTCCCGTCCAGTGCAGGTCTCCGGACGACGGTGCACCTGGCCCCACGGTGGGCGCCAAATGTCGGGGGTTGGGTGCGACATATGCCAAAGGATGGCTTATCATGGTGGGGCGAGTAGAACATCGCGGTGCACGAAACGGATGAGGCGAAGGCATGCACGCCGCGGATCTTACCCAGCTTCGTGGCTCTCCGTGGAGATAATACCCCTCATCGCTGCTGCGGGGTCTCCGCATGATCACTATGGCAAAGTGGGTACAAGGTTGCTCCTTGAGCTGTTCGGGGTGAGGAAGGAGAAGGGCGCGGCTAGCTCCTCTCTTGTCTCTATGTGTGTCTAAAACTACTAGGGTCCAACCTCTTGCATGGGTGCCCCGGGGGGTTTATATAGGCCTACCCCCCGGGGGTACAATGGTAATCCGGCTGGGCGCGGGTCCCAGCCATCTGTCTCTTAAGTCGTCGTCTTCTTCGCCGACTGCTGGGGCCCGCAGACTAGGGGGCCCCGCCAACGGCCCAGCATGGGGCCGACAGGCCTTTGCCTTGTGGCGGGTCTTGCCGGCTGCGGATTCTGTAGCCGCGCCTCTAATGACGCTTAGCTTGGTCATGGGGTCATGGCATGATGTCGCCACCGATGGCGATCACTGTTGCCATTCCCTGTCTCGTCTGGTTAATGGCGTGCGGGCCCGTGGGAGGGGCCGGCCGACTCCTGGGGGCCGACTCCCAACGGGTCCGTCTTCCGGCGCTCTCGCTGTCTGCTGCACCCCCGCCGACAGGCGGGTCCCGCCGTCTCTGGGTCGTACAGACAGGCCGTTGTGGGTACAGGAATCTGCCCATGGGGCTGATGTCAGGGCCGGCGTGGCAACAGTGCCGCGCCGGACGGAGATCTCCATCAGTATGGCGCACGGTGGCCATGCCTGCCCTTCGTGAACGGGGCAGGGATGGGCCGCGCGGCGGCCACACCCCATCCCGTCCGTAGTTGCGTAGGCAGGAGGTGGTTGGAGTCACGGGCCGACTCCCCATAGCCGGCTTCTCTGGAAGCCGCCAGTTGGGAGTCGGCTCATCTCGAGGCCGTTTCTGGGACTCGCTGGGAGGGGCAGTCAGCGGCTCTGCCGCCGACTCTCAGAAGGCGGCTCTTCGTCTTGGGGGTCTTGAGGGGCGCAGTCTGCCCCGATGTTTTGAAAGGTCCTGGGGCTCGGGTTTGCCTACCCGTGGCCCATTACTCCGACACTATAGTAGTAAGGTGCCCGTGCGTTACACCGAAGAGTGAAATGCATTGATTGTGGAGTTGTTTATTTTGACAAAGGATGTGGTGGTCATCTCATGTGTAACGGGTATCGATAGGTTTCTTCGGATATTATCTCATCTCTAGAGCTCACAAACATCCGGGTGAAATAGATAAAAAGGTATCTTTTGCAAACAAAAGCGTTCAACTGTTCAACCTGCATCCAAAACTTGTGAAGAAATAACACTTATTGTGCTTTGCAAGAAATGATCTTTAAGAATTAGTTTTTGAGTATCGATTGTTATACATGTTGGCTACAGATGACATGGCACTTTCTTATAGTCAACAGTTGGCTATACTATTAAGTAATATTAACCATGCCCTTATACACCTAGACGGAGGGATTAAATCAGGATGACTTGCAAGGGGGCAGAGGAGATGTAAGAAATGGTTCATCGTAAGTATTTCACCAGTACTGTAGTAAAAATTCATACATGGATGATTCTAGACTAAACCATAAACGGATACACTTTTATTCATGTGCGATACTCCAATAGAGGAAGATCCTGCATGGAAGTCTCCACGTGCTTAGACAGCGGATTACATTGAGCGAAGACTAATGATCAACATTTAACTTGATAATGCATATTTTTTTAGAAGAACAGGGAGGCTCCTCCCCGGTTCCATTATCAAATGAAACCCAAAGTGTCTTACATCAGCTCACTGAGAGGAGCAGTTCAAAGGAAGGACTGCGGCGAAAGCCACTCAAGTTTAACGACAAGCTTACAGAATCAAAAGCGGCAAAGACACGGGCCATAAGCGCCCACACACACACACAGACACACTACATGTTTTCTAAGTGCACTTGATAATGCGTATGTCCAGGTGAACCTCCTTGGAGTCCCCGTGCACCAAGTCGGCGGGTAAAGGATAGAACAGATGCCATGGGTTTTCCAAGTCCACATTGGCGGGATAGTCCCAGCTCCTCGATTCCAAGTTCGTCCGATGAGGCCGGTTTGCGCCACGTGACCCGGAGGGTAGTAACATTGACCTTGCACCCGTACATATGCCTCGTGTCAGTGTCAGCGTCAACGGCGACGCCCCTGACGCACGCTACAAAGACGGGGCGGCGGCCTGCGCGGGCCTCGTCGGTGCCCACGATCAAGAGGAAGACGCTGTCATCCTCCTCCGAGACTAGCAGGCGGCAGTGATCCTCCAGCGACTCCGGCATGGTGAACCGTAGCTGCGTGTCGATTTGATGTTCTCCGCCAAGGGCCAGCAGTGACCGCTGCACGCATCCGTGAGGTGATGCACCATGTCCGCCGGCGAGCCACAAACGGCATCGGGCACTCATAGCGATGGGACGAAGGGCTCCTTGGAGGCATCGACCAGGCCGTCCATGAAATAGGAGTGGCTGTAGGGGACGTTGCGCCAGTTGAATATGTGAGCAAGTTACTACGAGATTTAAGCCGAATAAGCACAAAATAAATCATGACGGCTATAACAGATATGAAACTAATCATGTGGACTAGCATAGTAGTAGGATACATAGTAGAAACATGAATTCTACCACGATTTCGAACAGGAAGGACAAAAACACATACGGTGCAACGGGAGCAGCACCGTTGGCGTTGAGGTTGTCGCCCATGTCGTTGAGGAAGAGGTTGCCGAGGTTGGGGAAGAAGTCGTCGTCGGTGAAGTCGTGGCTGCCAACGATCGAGGGTGCGCTCCCAGATTTCAACAGAGACCACGAATGGAGCGTGGGAGGAGTGGCTGAGGGGACGTTGCGGCCGCCGAATGGAGCGCAGGAGTAGCACACGGAAGCGAAGAGATGGTGTCCTTACTAGTACTCCCTAGTCTCTATCTATCTATATCTATATATATCTACTCTTATAGAAAACCGAGTTGGTGATGATGGTTTGCCTGCCATCTTGTAATATAGACTGTCCGATCTATATCTGACGGATATAAAGCTAACTATGAAAATTTTACAAAAGATACCCGCACCTCTCTCCACATTTACAGATAAGGCCTTACCTCGTGCTCCTCTCTATGTCTCTATCTCTACAAGTACTTTTTTTATAACAAATCGAATAGTGCTGCGCCGTCCGCTGCACGCCCGGCTGAACACGCCTCCTCGCCTCCATCATCACCAACTGAGTCTTTTATAGGAGTAGGAGTAGAGAAAAAACCGAGTTGGTGATGATGGTGTGCCATGCAATGCACGGGCATCTTGCTAATTTTTTGCATATAAGTCCAAACACCACGTAGACACGGTCTTTGAGCACGGTTCGTAGTCGTTCCACGATCGGGCATCGAAGTTTGTAACTATTTTAGATTAGAATATACTACTCCTCCGGTGCTAGTAGTAGAGCAGAGTCCTACTCTACTACTCTACTCTAGCAAGCTAGGGCATAGTAATTTGTAGTAGGTCTTGTAGGGAGTACCGATCTTGTGATCACTCAAGCAAGTTGTCCGCATCGATATGACCCTCACGCTGCTGGTATGTGTCTCGTAAGTCAAGCGGCGTGATGTAGTCATCATCACTGTCCACTTCCCGCATCACATATTCGCTTCTCCATCTTTTTCGGCACATAATCTCGTCCAAGCTTCCATCCCCGCTAAGGCGCCTCCCCCCCTCGTCCGAAAACCAAGCACTAAAAATGGCAGAACCGAGCAGCGTCCACCGAAAGAGTGGCTGGAATTCGCTCCCCACAGAGGTAATCAAGCTCACTGTTTCGCGTGTGGACAATCTCAGAACCATGCCGCTCGCCGCGTGCTCATCTGGGACGTACCGTTTACTCAAAGCCCTTAGGCTGGAGCTTTTTAAGCCAGCTCCTTGCTTGCTGATGCCATCTGATCTTCAGAAACGGCGTGTCACGCAGCATAACGATCGTAGGGTGGCGAGCATCAACCCCCTTCACTGCGATCCGATCCCCGTCGCCTCAGCTACATTAACGGTATGTACTGGGTCGGCATGAACACGTCTTGGATGGTGCTCGTCGACGGTCGTGGCAGTTGGATGCTCGTGGAGGTCTACACCCGACGATTGATCCCCCTTCCTTCGATTAACACTGCACTGCTTTGGCACCGCGGCCCAGAATACTCGGAATCTTACAGTAGCCAACATGATACCAAGTTTGATTTGCTAAAGGTTGTAATCTGCCAAGTGCCCACAAGATCTGGGAATTATAAAGATTTCAGGCTAATTGCGTTCTTCAACCGCGGTCTCGCCTATCTGACAGGTCACTGCGGTAAGTGGATAAATCTGCACGTCCATCGCAGGATCATACATCCTCCATGGTTCTCTGATGCCATTGAACACAAGGGCTTCATTTACGCTGTCGACTCCTTCTATGGCTGGACGTATTGCTGGCCTACTCCAGTCATCGCTACAAACGACTATTACAGCAGTATGTTACTTTCCTATGATATCATGATGGCTTGCTTATATTACTGTCAACATTTACTGAAAAAATATTCGTGCTCATAACATGCTATTCTTAAGATTGACTAAATCAAGAGCCCTTTTTTATTTGACTCCAACTTGATATGATGTTGTAGGCCGCCTGGTGTCCCTACCCTTCCTAATCCCAGAACCTTTCAAAGAAAAGCGGCATGGCAGTTGCAGGTGGTTCCTGGCTCGATCAGACGACGGTGAAAGATTGATGATCATTCGCACGTACTGCACGTGTTGTTTCGCGGAATACAATCACAGTCACTGCAAGGTCTTTGAGCAGGATTCCATCTTCTCTGGGCCTTCAGGAATTTTTAACTGGAGGCTGGTAAGTAGCCTTGGCACACACTCTTTGTTTGTCGGACTGAATTATCCGATTAACTAGGAGATAACCGACGGCAAGGATCATGATGGCGGCATGGTTTCGTTCATCAGGCAAAACTGCGTGTACACAGCGTACCATGCGTCTCTGCATGCACCATACCCTGATATGTGCCGCCACGCTCTGCAGCCAAAAGTAGGAGAGAGGGTCGCAAGTATCAGACTTCGACCTGCTGGCTGGAGTTTCCCCCGTCAGGCACCCATCTGGTTCAAGCCGTCAGCCAATCTCCACAGCTTAATAAATAGTAACGTGTAACTGAGCCAGTTAGTTAGATGCGTACACTTGGTGTAGTAGGATCTTTATTTAGTTTGATGCATACACTTGTTCTTTTTGGTAGCCCTTTTGTAATGATGGCTGATGTTTGGTTTGGAAGAGAGAGCTTGCGTCTTCACTCTTCTGGCCTGCTTACTGCTTCTGTTGCACCCCCAGCCCTGGTTGCTGCTGCTGCTGTTTTCAATGTACAATCAGTAGTATATTTCGTCTGTTGGTTGAATATAAATGTGTTGTTAGAACGACAAACACAATGTTTTGGAAGTCGTTGCACGGTTCGATCCTTTAGTGCCCCGTACCGTACGTAGCTCATACTATTTTTCGTACGGAACACATTTTCCACTTGTTGATAACATGCAGCCCACTGATGAAGGCCCAATAGAGAAGCCCATAATTAACTGGAAGGGACGCTCTCACATGAATCTGGCCCAGGTACATGCTCATGGTCCCCTAAACATAAATAAGTAAATAAATAAATAAAGCTAAATGCTCATGCACCAGTTCTTTGGGAAAATAGGTAGCCCAGTATTTCTTTTTGAAGAATACCCAAGCTAGGCCTATTTGTTTTCTCCGAATTACTGGGCTGCAAATCTTTCAAGACGAGCAAATGGGATATTAGTTTTTTTTGAATTTTGTTCTTCACTGATATCTTATACGTATTTCATTGGATTTAACATGACATAGTACTAACTTATTTTTAAATTTGTTTTAGTATGGCTATTAATTTTTGGATTAAGAATATTTCGTTCCCCAGCAAAAATTTCCCACATATTTAGTTAATTTTTTGACCCTGGTACTGACCAGAAAATGGCCGGCAATTCTAAAAATGGAAAACGGGCTGCAATAAATTCCATATGAATTAGAAAATGAGTAAAAATTATAAAAATAATAGCAAATGGGCTGTACACGCCACAGATTTCGAGGCTGACTTGTTTACGCAAGGCTTTGTCAGTGAACACACGATTCTAGCCGCCGTGCTTCTTCAATCTCTGATCTTCCTGCTCCAGCCGCCTAAACTAGCGCCGGCGAGACTGCTTGCTCCCTCCTCTTGTGGCCCGCTGTGATGCCGCGCAGGCTTCCCCGGCCCACCCTACTCCCTCCGCTGGCCTGGCCGCACGCAATCAACTGCCTCCTTATTACGCGAAAAAATGATTCCTCCCACTGACATCTGGGGCGCACCGGTTGGGAGGTTGACCTGTGGGCCTACTACGTTGACGCGTACGCAGGGCTTGTCAACTTAGTCAACAAACAATTCTAGCAGCAGTAATCGTTGGATTTGAATCGAACGGTCCTGCTGCTTCTTCAATCGCTGCTCTTCTTGCACCAGCCGCCCAAACCAGCGCCGGGGAGACCGCCTGCTCCTGCCTCCAGTGGCCGGCTGTGCTGCCGTTGAGGCCTCATCGCCCCCTACTACTCCCACAACTAGCCAGGCCCTGCGGCGACGGCAGCCTCACACCGCAGCCGAACCAGTGAACCTCGTACTCCTCTCCACGTGGGCATCCACTGCCGCGTCTTCCCGGGCTCTGCGTCGTCCCCTTCCTAGGCCTTGCCATCGTCCACCGCCTTGGTGCTCTCGGCGCGGCGTGGTCAATGTGGTCAATGACATTCCATCGGGAGAGTACTGTACGTGTAGAGGCCGACAGCTGGTTCCATGGCCACAGCCCAGTTTTTTTGTGATTTGCCAAGTAAGTCGCTTTGTCAGGCCTGTTGGGCTGCAAATCTTTCAAGACGAGGAGAGCTTTCATTCGGCTGGCCGAGAAAATGGCCCATCAGTAATGAGAAATGAGCTGTACATTTTTAAAACACATCAAACCGGCAGTTAGTTTCAAATATCTTTTTTTTTCATTTCGAGATTTTAAATTACATTAATTTTTATGCGTGGAGAATTTGTTGGATTTTATATTGATATACATTTATTTTTAAAATCAGTTTGAATGTGAGTCGAAATTTCGGGATTAAAAACAGTTCGGACCGCACCGAAATATGCAAAATTTCGTATAAGTTTTTAACCGTGGCCACGATATGGGCTGTAATGCTAACAAAAAGAATATGGGCTCAAAAAAAACCCTTAAGAATTAGCAAATGGGTTGTAAATTATTAAAAATAATGGCAGATGGGTTGTATGCTGTTTTTCACAGATTTGAGGCTTTCCTATAAAAAAAAGGTTGACGCACAAGCAGTGACTGTTGGATGGCCATCCAACGGCCGTCATGCTTCTTCAATCTCTGCTCTTCCTGCTCCAGCCGCTGAAACAAGCGCCGGCGGGACTGCCCGCTCCCTCCTCCCCGCGGCCGGCTCTGACAGCTCGGACCCACCAGTTATATCTTCGCACGCAAGGAAGTGCCTCCTTATTACGCACAAAAAAAATGAATACTCCCCCTGTTAGCTGGGACCCAGGATAGTGGCAGCTGACTTTAGGGCCTACTAAGTTGACGGGACGGAGGGCTTTGTCAACTTAGTCAATATGCACGATTCTAGCTCCGGTGACCGACGATGTCCATCCAACGACCATAGTGCTTCTTCAACCTCTCGGTCTTCTTGCTCCGGCCGCCCAAACCAGCGCCGGTCATGCCTCGTGCTCCCGCCTCCCGTAGTCGGGTGTGTGATGCGGCGGAGGCCTCACCGCCCTACTACTCCCACCGCTGGCCAGGCCATCCTCTACTCACCCACACCCCCGTTATTCTGCGGCGACGGCAGCCTCACACCACAACAACGGTGAACCTCGTACTCCTCACGCGTGGGCATCCACTACCGCGTTTTCCCAGCTCCGCGCCGTCCCTTCCTAGGCCTCGACGCCATCCACGCCTCGGTGCTCTCGGCGCGGCGTGGTCAACGTGGTCAAGGAACGGCTTCCATCGGACGTGGACTGTACATGGAGAGGCGACACTGGGTCCACGGCCACAAAGAAGGAAATGCCTCCTTATTACGCCGCAAAATAATTATTCCTCCACCGACAATGGGACCCACCGGACGGGCCACCATATTTAGCGTAAAAATGTTTCCCCGACCGCTGGGACCCACCAGCTACACCTTCGCATGCAAGGAAGTGCGTCCGGGCAAAAAAAAAACAAAACAATCCGCCCCCCTGATGCTGGGACCCACCAGCTACATCTTCGCACGCAAGGAAGTGTGTCCAGGAAAAAAAATAACGATTCGCCCCCCTGACTGCTGGGACCCACCAGCTACATCTTCGCACGCAAACGAAGTGCGTCTGGGCAAAAAAAATGATTCACCCCTCTGACTGCTGGGACCCACCAGCTACATTTTCGCACGCAAGGAACTGCCTGACAGTCGGGACCCACCTGGTCGAAGCGTACGTAGCGTTGTCATTCTGGTCGCGAACTTGTATGTACATATATACTGGTCGATGTAGAGGCGTGCACGTGTCGTAGTAGAGGCGCGTATGTGTCGTATTAGAGGCGTGCACGTAGCATGTACACGTACGTACAGCGGCCAGGGTGCAAGAAAGAAAATACGGCCACGTATGTGTATATACGGGCGGGGTCTCGAACGCCTAGTCGCGCATACGTACGGCGAGGGCTCGTGTTCATGGGGAGGCAACGGAATGCGTCGTGTTCATGGGGAGGCAACGGAATGCGTCGTGTTCATCGGGAGGCAACGGAACGCGTGGGAGCCAACCGGCTTGGACGGAACAGGCGATGGAAACGAGGCCTGGCATACCGCAGAACGGAGGAAACGAACCTCCTACGGTCAAAACGGGGGTCCTGTTGATCGGGAGGGGTGTGGCGTACCGCAAAATGGACGAAACGGACCTCCTACGGTCGAAACGGGGTCTGTTGATCGGGAGGGTGTGGCATCGCAAAATGCATTTAAACGGACCTCCTACGGTCGAAACAGGGTCCTGTTCATCGAGAGGGGTGGCGTGCATCGCAAAACGGACTCCACGAGATCTGTTCATCTCCACCGTCGACCTCCTCCAGCCTCCACGGGCTACCGTCGACCTCCTCCAGCCTCCACGGGCTCCTGACATCCAGCCTCCACCGCGCTACTTCACCGCCATCGTTCAACCACCCTCCACGGGCACCCCTCCACCGTCTCTCGCTCATCCAACCCTCCACACCACGGGTCCTGTTCAACCACCCCTCCACGGCCACCCCTCCACCGTCTCATGTTCATCCATCCCTCCACACCACGGGTTCCTGTTCATCCGAGGCAACGCCACCACTCTTTGCTCATCCAACCCCCCGCAACGCCACTGTTCATCCCAGAGGCGGCATCGATCGGCTTGATTAGCAGCAGAGCGGCGAATCGCTCCATCGGGTTCATTAACAGCCATCGATCGATCGCTCGGGTTCGTGAATGCGTAGCCTGCGAGGCAATCGCCGGGTTGATTAGAGCCCAACGCCTCGCTTCGGCTTGATTAGAGCCAATACTCGCACACACGCTGGTACGTGACAGAGAAACGCGATCGCTCCGCCCCGATCTCCCACCGTAACGGCAACTCCCCAAAATTTTCCTCCCCTCGCTTCTACCACGGTTTTTTCCGTCATGGACGGCCCAAAGAATGTCATGCAGCTGCGTCTCCGCCCGCCCAGACGAAAAGCCCATTTTCATCATGATTTTTGTCATAGAAGTAGGAGCCCACCACATCTATGATGATACCGGTTTTGTCACGATTATCGTCATAGAAGTGTCATATGTATGACATAAAAAATTTCGCTCGCCCAAAATGTCATGGATGTGTCTTTTTTTGTAGTGAGAACATTGTATTGAGATCCAAAAAGAGAGAAGAAGCCATATAGCTACTAGCTATGGACCCGAAGGTCTGAAGTAAACTACTCACACTTCATCGGAGAGGCTATGGTGTTGATGTAGAAGCCCTCGTGGTGGATGCCCCCCCGGAGACTCCTAAGGCCCCAAAATGGGATCTCGTGGATACAGGAAGTTGCGGCGGTGGAATTAGGTTTTTGGCTCCTGTTCTGATCGTTTGGGGGTACGCAGGTATATATAGGAGGAAGGAGTACGTCGGTGGAGCAACAGGGGGCCCAGGAGGCAGGGGCGCCCTAGGGGGCGCCCCACCTCGTGATCGCCTCCGTTGTTCCTTGGCGAGGGTCCAAGTCTCCGGATCACGCTCGGTGAGAAAATCACGTTTCAAGGTTTCATTCCGTTTGGACTCCGTTTGATATTCTGTTTCTTCAAACACTAAAAAAGGCAAAAACAGCAATTACGGGCTGGGCCTCCGGTTAATAGGTTAGTCCCAAAATAATATAAAAGTGGAAAATAAAGCCCAATATAGTCCAGAACAGTAGATAAAGTAGCATGGAGCAATCAAAAAATATAGATACGTTGGAGATGTATCAGGCATCCCCAAGCTTAATTCCTGCTTGTCCTCGAGTAGGTAAATGATAAAAAGAGAATTTTTGATGCGAAGTGATACTTTGGCATAATTTCAATGTAAATCTTCTTAATCATGGTATGAATATTCATATCCGAAAGATTCAAGACAAAAGTTCATATCGACATAAAAATAATAATACTTCAAGCATACTAACTAAGAAATTATGTCTTCTCAAAATAACATGGCCAAAGAAAGTTATCCCTACAAAGTCATATGGTCTGGCTATGCTCCATCTTCCCCACACAAAATATTTAAATCATGCACAACCCCGATGACAAGCCAAGCAATTGTTTCATACTTTAACATTTTCAAAACGTTTTCAATCTTCACGCAATACATGAGCGTGAGCCATGGATATAGCACTATATGTGGAATAGAATGGTGATTGTGGAGAAGACAAAAAGAGGGAAGATAGTCTCACATCAACTACGCGTATCAATGGGCTATGGAGATGCCCATCAATAGATATCAATGTGAGTGAGTAGGGATTGCCATGCAACGGATGCACTAGAGCTATAAGTATATGAAAGCTCAACAAAAGAAACTAAGTGGGTGTGCATCCAACTCGCTTGCTCACGAAGACCTAGGGCAATTGAGGAAGCCCATCATTGGAATATACAAGCCAAGTTCTATAACGAAAAATTCCCACTAGTATATGAAATTGACAAAATGAGAGACTCTCTATCATGAAGATCATGGTGCTACTTTGAAGCACAAGTGTGGTAAAAGGATAATAACATTGTCCCTTCTCTCTTTTTCTCTCATTATTTTATTTGGGCCTTTTCTCTGTTTTTTGCCTCTTTTTTATATCTTTTTCTTTGTCCGGAGTCTCATCCCGACTTGTGGGGGAATCATAGTCTCCATCATCCTTTCCTCACTTGGGACAATGCTCTAATAATGATGATCATCACACTTTTATTTTTCTTACAACTCAACAATTACAGCTCGATACTTAGAACAAAATATGACTCTATATGAATGCCTCCGGCGGTGTATCGGGATATGCAATGATTCATGAGTGACATGCATGAAAGAATTATGAACGGTGGCTTTGCCACAAATACAATGTCAGCTACATGATCATGCTAGCAATATGACAATGATGGAGCGTGTCATAATAAACGGAACGGTGGAAAGTTGCATGGCAATATATCTCGGGATGGCTATGGAAATGCCATGATAGGTAGGTATGGTGGCTGTTTTGAGGAATGTATATGATGGGTGTATGATACCGGCGAAAAGTGGCGGTATTAGAGAGGCTAGCAATGGTGGAAGGATGGGAAAAAGTGCGTATAATCCATGGACTCAACATTAGTCATAAAGAACTCATGTACTTATTGCAAAAATCTAGAAGTTATCAAAGCAAAGTATTACACGCATGCTCCTAGGGGGATAGATTGGTAGGAAAAGACCATCGCTCGTCCCCGGCCGCCACTCATAAGGAAGACAATCAATAAATCATGCTCCGAGTTCATCACATAACGGTTCACCATACGTGCATGCTACGGGAATCACAAACTTCAACACAAGTATTCTTTAAATTCACAACTACTCAACTAGCATGACTCTAATATCACCATCTTCATATCTCAAAACAATTATCAAGCATCAAACTTATCTTAGTATTCAACGCACTCAAAAGAAAGTTTCACGTATCTTGAATACCAAGTATATTAACATTAAGCAAATTACCATGCTATTAACGCCTCTCAAAATAATCTAAGTGAAGCATGAGAGATCAAGTTTCTTTAAAACAAATCCACCACCGTGCTCTAAAAGGTATAAGTGAAGCACTAGAGCAAAAATTATCATGCTCAAAAGATATAAGTGAAGCACTGTGAGCAAAACTATCAAGCTCAAAAGATATAAGTGAAGCACATAGAGTATTCTATCAAATTCCAATTCATGTATGGCTCTCTCAAAAGGTGTGTATAGCAAGGATGATTGTGGTAAACTAACAAGCAAAGACACAAATAATACAAGACGCTCCAAGCAAAACACATATCATGTGGTGAATAAAAATATAGCTCCAAGTAAATTACCGATGGAAGTGGATTTAAAGAGGGATGCCTTCCCGGGCATCCCCAAGCTTTGACTTTTTGGTGTCCTTGGATTATATTGGGGGTGCCATGGGAATCCCCAAGCTTAGGCTCTTGCCACTCCTTGTTCCATAATCCATCAAAAGAATTCACCCAAAACTTGAAAACTTCACAACACAAAACTCAATAGAAATCTCGTGAGCTCCGTTAGAGGAAGAAAACAAAAGACTACTATAAGGTACTGTAATGAATCATTATTTATTCATATTGGTGTTAAACCTACTGTATTCCAACTTCTCTATGGATCATAAACTATTTTACTAGCCATAGATTCATCAAAATAAGCAAACAACACACGTAAAACAGAATCTGTCAAAAACAGAACAGTCTGTAGTAATCTGTAACTAACGCAATCTTCTGGAACTCAAACAATTCTACCAAAATTAGACGACCTGGAAAATTTGTTTATTTATCAGAAGCAATTGGAATCAGTATTTTATCACGTTCTGGTGATTTGTAACAATTCGGTCACTGAGCGCAAAGTTTCTGGAAATTACAGCAAGATCAAATAACTATCATCCAAGAAGATCCAATAGGTTTAACTTGGCACAAACACTAATTAAAAGATAAAACCACATCTAAACAGAGGCTAGATGGATTATTTATTCCTAAATAGAAGCAAAAACAAAAAAATAAAAATAAAATTGGGTTGCCTCCCAACAAGCGCTATCATTTAACGCCCCTAGCTAGGCATAAAAGCGAGGATAGATCTAAGTTGTGCCGTAGTAATAAGATAGATCGGTGCAACTCATTACATATTTCAATAGTGGCTTCTCTCAAGAGCATAAGTATTCTACGGTGGGTGAACAAATTACTGTTGAGCAATTGACAGAATTGAGCATAGTTATCAGTATATCTAGGTATGATCATGTATATAGGCATCACGTCCGAGACAAGTACACCGAAACAATTCTGCATCTACTACTATTACTCCACTCATCGACCGCTATCCAGCATGCATCTAGAGTATTAAGTTAAAAACAGAGTAACGCCTTAAGCAAGATGACATGATGTAGAGGGATAAATTCATGCAATATGATAAAAACCCAATCTTGTTATCCTCGATGGCAACAATACAATACGTGCCTTGCTGCCCTTACATCATGGGAAAGGACACCGCAAGATTGAACCCAAAGCTAAGCACTTCTCCCATTGCAAGAACTACCAATCTAGTTGGCCAAACCAAACGGATAATTCGAAGAGACTTGCAAAGATAACTCAATCATACATAAAAGAATTCAGAGAAGATTCAAATATTATTCATAGATAAGCTGGATCATAAACCCACAATTCATCGGTCTCAACAAACACACGAAAAAAGAAGATTACATCGAATAGATCTCCACGAGAGAGGGGAGAACATTGTATTGAGATCCAAAAGAGAGAAGAAGCCATCTAGCTACTAGCTATGGACCCAAGGTCTGAAGTAAACTACTCACACTTCATCGGAGAGGCTATGGTGTTGATGTAGAAGCCCTCCGTGGTGGATGCCCCCCGCGTGAGCTCCGGAACAGGCCCCAAGATGGGATCTCGTGGATACAGGAAGTTGGCGGTGGAATTAGGTTTTGGCTCCTGTTACGATTGTTTGGGGTGCGTGAGGTATATATAGGAGGAAGGAGTACATCGGTGAGCAACAAGGGGCCCACGAGGTGGGGGCGCGCCCCACCCTCGTGACCGCCTCCGTTGTTCCTTAGCGAGGGTCCAAGTCTCTGGATCACGCTCATGAGAAAATCACGTTTCGAAGGTTTCATTCCATTTGGACTCCGTTTGATATTCTATTTCTTCGAAACACCGAAAAAGGCAAAAAACAGCAATTCTGGGCTGGGCCTCCGTTAATAGGTTAGTCCCAAAAATAATATAAAAGTGGAAAATAAAGCCCAATATAGTCCAAAACAGTAGATAAAGTAGCATGGAGCAATCAAAAATTATAGATACGTTGGAGACGTATCAATGGCCGCGCCGGTTCCGTCCTGCTCGCCAAGGCGCGCTTTGCCACCGTCCGCCCTGCTGCTTGTGACCCAAGCTCGCCGCTGCTGCCCTCCATCGTACGCTGTGACACTAAAAATGTTCTTTTGGTTTTCTTCAAAAACTTTGTTGGATTTGAAGAAGGTCATTTAAACCCTTAAAAAAAAAACCTCTCTCTCAAAAAAAATTTCCCTTTAGCAAGGATTTCATTTTGGCATCTCCTTCAACTCTGGTGTTTGGTTTTTAAACTTTTCTTCTGATTGCCCTCTTCTCAAAATTCAAAATTTTTGGGTTCTCTTTTCTTTTAAAAGAAAACCCTAGGAGTTTTGCATCTTCTCCAATATTGACACCACTCATGATTTTACCATGCACCACATGGTAAAATCTTCCCAAAAATCTCTCCTTCCACTTTAGGCAATCCAAACATTCTATCTCAACAAGTTCAATTCCTTTCTGAATTTTATTTCATTTATTTCTCCTCCCAAATCTTTCTGCCAATTATTTTGAGCCTAGGTGGTTTGCAAAGCAAGTACCTAAATGCAATTGTGTTTTGACCTCAAACCAACTCCCCTTTATAGTCCTTGGTACCCACAACCCAGGACAATCAAGAACCACTCTTCTTCTTTTAAAAAATTTCAAATTTCAGTCTCTGCAAGTTTGGACCAGATTTGTCAAATTTGGTGAAATTCATATCTCCTCTTCTCCAAAAATTCCACAAAAATTCAGGCAGCCTCCAGATGCAATGAGAGGACACTCCACCAAAAATCAGCTCAAGGAGAAACTCCCACATGCCAAAATCATTCTGTCGAACACCTGGCCGGCACTGTTTCTTTGCATTTTCAGAAAAGTTCAGAGTTTCAGAGTTCATGTGTCGTTTCCCTTCGTCAGAGTTCAGTCACGCGTCGACAGTGCACTTGGCACGTTGCTCACAGCCCCTCCTCCCTGTCCGGAGCACCACACGAGCGCTTGGCTCGTTCCTGGCGTCGGTGGCGCCCTGGCCCGACCTCGCCGACGTCTTCTGCGGCGTCGGGACCTCCCGTGGCGGTCGACAGAAGGCACCACCCCAGCACAACGCCGTTCTGCGCCGCCCAGCTCTCCCTAGCGCTCCGCGTGGCTCATGCATGCCAGCAAGACGCCCATGCACCGTCGCCGTGGCCCGACAAGCACAGAACATGCTCCCTGCCGCCGACGGGTCCGCGCCGCTCCGTTCCCTCGAGCATACCCAAAGCAACCAAATCCCGGCTCGTTCAGCACCTAAACGGAATCAGTTGACCTCCACGATGGCACTCAACCCTAAATCCACCTCGACCAATGCCCTGCGCCGCCGTAACACTCGCCCGACTTATCCGTTCACGGCAACCGCCTCGGGCCATCTATAAATAGCACCCCCCGAGCTTGCTCTCGCCCTCGCACAACTCCACCACCTCACCAGACCCCGCCTAGCCACTGGAAGAGCCTCGAGGGGCCCTTCTTCCTCGACTCCGGCCAACTCCGTCCGCCTCGGGCTCCGGCAACGTTATCTTCGGTGAGAACTCCTCCACCGCCCTACTCTTGCCCGTAGCCTCGTGACACCACTAGGAGGCTAACCCCCACCTCAATTTAACCTCCGCGGCACTCTCCGACGAGGCCCACGACCACCCGAACCGCCGTCCGCCGGAGCAAGAGCCGCCGTCGACGTGGTGCTCGCCGGCGACCACCACCACCACCCACCGACGCGGAATGGCGCCCTGAGCACGGAGGTACCTTCCGATCTCCCCACCTCGCCGTGGATCGCCGCCGGCGACCACCGCGGCTCTCGGGCACCGTCGTGCTCTGCCGCCTCTTTCAAATATTCAAACCTGATGGGTGGGACCCGCCCGTCAGCCTTTCTGTTTTTTTTTGAACCGTTTTCTGAATGCGTACTCCGGCAAATACGCTTTCTACTCTGAACCATTTTTCTGCACTTTTCTGCTTAGGCCCCTGAGAGTTTTCTGTTTCATTACAGATGGGCCCTTGGACCAAAACTCTTATAACTTTTTAACAGAAAGAGATTTTTGAATGATTCTTTTTCTGTCCTCTTGAAAATTTTATCTAGTTTTTTATCATATTTATTTTAAAAATATTTGGATTACTTTTCTGTACCCCACGGTATTTACGTTAGCGCGTGTGTTTTGTGTACCGTAGATACCGAAGGAGGTGACGGAACCGCGAACTTCACCGAGCTAGACCCCGACTACTCCGAACCAGGCAAGCATGTTTGAACTTTTGATATGATGAGTGTTTGGGCATGTTTGCATTATTTTTTTATCATGGCACGTCCATGGGCATCTCGATGAAAGTTTAACTCGTAAGAGTTGGGGCAAGTGAGTTTCTGAAAATCCATGAGTTGTTGGAAACATGTTGCATGGCCATGAGTTGGCATGAGTATGGGTAAGATGGCAGTGTTGTAGCATTGCCAGGCTTATGCCCGATCGTTGACCCAGTGTCAACATAAATCAATCAAATTCCGTCCGTCTCTCCCTTTCAGATTACCACTGTTTCCCGCAAGGGATACGGCTTAGTAAGTTGCAAACCACTTCTGGTACACACCAAATCGAGAGGCCGGGATGAGGGTTCCATGGCCCTGGATTAAAGCCTTTCATCCGGTCAGGGGGCATGGGTGTTTCCGGTTGGGACCAAGAGGGGGGCACTCCTTAGAGTGCACCGTATGTAAATTTGATCCCATGCTATTCGAGATTGTGATCTCCCCGTCTCAGAGTTTTTCTTGAACACTGTCTAGGGTGATTCCTGGCAACGTGAGGTATGATGGGTGTGTAGTGGTTAGCTGCGTTTCCTTCGAAATACCGTAAACGGAACTAGTCCTTCATGACTATGGAAATCCGTTGGCTGTGGACGATTTTGGTACAAACTCTGCAGAGTCAAAATTCTTGAATTTCATCTTATCCATGTCCGAGTACCGTGTTCACCTTATCTTGTCAAGTGTCAGCCTCGGTGACAGAAACTCCTGAGAACCATATGAGTGTTAAATATTTATTCCCTGTGAATGGACTAACCCGCTTATTGCCTTGTGAGGAATATTTTCCGTGAGCACCTTTTCTTGTCAGTTATGTATAATGAATTATAAGCCCTTTCTGCGATGTCGCTCAGACGTCCGACTGCGGCATTGTTATTATTTACTTTTGTTATAAGCCCTTTCTGCGATGTCGCTCAAACTTCCGACTGCGGCATTGTTATTATTTACTTTTGTTATAAGCCCTTTATGCGATGTCGCTCAGACGTCCGACTGCGGCATTGTTATTATTTACTTTTGGTATAAGCCCTTACTGCGATGTCGCCGGACATCCGATCGCTGCATTGTTATTATTTACTTTTGTTATAAGCCCTTTCGTGATGTCGCCAGACGTCCGATCGCTGCATTGTTATTTACTTTTGTTATAAGCCCTTTCGTGATGTCGCCGACGTCCGACCGCTGCATTGTTATTGTTTACTTTTGTTATAAGCCCTTTCGTGATGTCGCTCGACGTCCGATCATGCACACATGTCTTTTCTTTCAATATAAGCCCTTTATGAGGTGTCGCTAGACGCTCGATCGTGGCATGCTTTATTTATTTATTCACCCTTCGAGGCGCCGCCTGCACACCGATCGGTTTGAGTTCATCTTCTTTGGGTTTTTGAGCGGACTACCGCCGATTCCCTTTTTACTTACCTTGCTATACTAAATTGATTGTGCTTTGTTAAATTATTCATGTCGCATTCATGCATACATTCGTTATATCTTTTGTCCGAACTGTCTTGCGAGTACTTTCAAAGTACTCACCTGGCTTGTTGATTTGGCCAGATGCTGACGAAGGCGATCTCATGGATGAAGAGTTCGATAGCGAGTCCGACGCCTAGAGGAATCCGGTCAGTCTCGTCGACCCATGGATTAGTCATTGTGATATATCCGCTCGCTACCCAAATAAATTCATCGAGCCTCACCTCGACGCCGATGAGCCGCCGATGTAGTAGTCTTATTATCCACCCCATCGTGTTATTCCACCAATCACTCTTAACTCGAGTCAAGAGTATTGCCACCCCACACCATTGTGTCCTATCCGCCATTATGTATAATTATTGGCGTGTTTGTAATAATTGGTTGGGCATCTTCAGCTCGACTCTGTAATATTTTAATGCTCTTGGCTTATTGTATCAAAGTTTTGTCTCGGTGAGGAGGATTTTCCTCACTTTGGAATTTATAGGTCGGTCTCTCAATAAATATTTTATTGAAAAACCGGTCGTGACAAGCTTGGTACCAGAGCCAGGCTGACTGTAGGAAGCCACTAGGTGCGATCGCTAATCGGTTATTAGCATAATAGAGCTGTTTATTATTTTTACAAATGTAGTCAATTTCTGACAGTCAGCATAAATTTATGATTTGACTACTCAGGATTTTGCCTACTTTTGTAGATGGCTGGCAACGACTGCGAGTCATAGATGTTCGCCAACATGCCCGATGGGTTCATCAAGCTCCTCTCCTTCATCATCCAAGTCGCGATGGGGCCAGCTGTGTGCCCAGTCTTCTCACTCTCTCAGCACAAGGTCAATGACCGTCTAACCATGCACCAAGCCGCGGTGCAATTCAAGGGAGGGCGTATTGAGTTACGCCGTTTCCGGTTCTTGGGGAGAGCCATGCACACGGAGAAGCATGCACTGCAGATGGCAACCCGTGAGGCGATAGCTCGTCTCAGGGACATCCTTCCTTCAATGAAGACTCGTCGTTACCACTACCTGCCATGTCACATGCCATATACCTGCCACTACGCGTTCTCTTTCCCCAGAGGAGAACGGGACGAAGCTTTTGAGATGCTCATTGAGTATCTCCGGGCTTTGGAGGCAGCCTTCGACAACCTGGTGGACGACTTTGTAGCTGCCCGCATGGACTCAGTCCATGGCTCTGCCGCCAACAGGAGGGAGCTCCTGCGCGCCGCACCGCCACTGACTTTCGTCTCATCATCAGCATCGTTTTCTCCTACTGCTCTCACCACTACTCGCCGCCTGCCTACCACAGAGGAGTTCAACCATGTCATTGCGCCTACTCCGGTTCATTCTGCACCACCCCTCGTGCCCGCTCATGTTCGAGTTGTCCCGCATAGGGCACCTGCTCCACCAACTCAGCGCAGCACCTCACGTCTGAGCCTATCACTGAAGAGGAGGTTGAGTCCCCAGCCTCACTGCGCCTCACCCTTGGCAGGCCAAGGGAAATCCTTACCATCTCCGACTAAGTACGCTTAGCCGCCATGCGATGTACCGACTTGTACGATATGTTTGTATGTACGTAGGTTGTGGGAAGTAGCTTGTTTGCGCATCATGTAGGAACTGGAGGAGTGCACTAGCCTAAATAACATGTCAGGATTGTGTACGCATATCCTGAGTGATGTATTGTATAATTACTGCTTGCGTGTAAGATATGTAATGAGCAGTCCTTCTCCGTGCGCAAACGTTTATTCTCTTGGAAAAATCTTGGAGCATTTGCGATTTTTCTTTCGTCTTCATGAATTTATTGATTTTTGCGACTCAATTTCTTTCTTATGAGTGTTGCAAAATATATCCCCAGAGTGAACAATGTCTCGTCCTTGGACGCGCTCCATGCCAACTCCGTCAGAAGAAAATTTTGGCACACCCCCAAGCAACAATTTCACACAGGGACAGTCAAGTCAACAGGACAGTGAAACGGCACTTTCCCAGATGTGCCGTCTTTATGAGCAAAGTCAGCAACAACATCAGGAAAAATGAACAAAGTCATCAATATGGGGAATCACCGTGGACAGTATCAGCAGCAATCAAAGTTATCTGAGCTACTGAAGACACGCCCCAAACTTTTCTCACATCGACAAACCTCTTGAAGTCAAGACTGGCTTGAGACATGGAAAGAAAATTAATTATTGCCCAGTGTTCAGATCTTCTGAAAGTGCTTTATGCTCCGCACTATCTCACTGGAGCAGCCGCATCGTGGTGGGAAAATTTCCTACACATGCACCCCAACGAAAATAATATAACGTGGGAGGAATTTAAAGAAGGTTTTCGTGGGGCACATATTCCTAAGAGTCTTATGAAGATCAAAAAGAGAGAATTTGATGACCTCAAGCAAAGGACAATGACGGTGTCAGAATACAACAGTCAGTTTACTCTGCTGTCTCGCTACGCCAACGAGGAGCGTATGTCGGAAAACAAAAAGATGGAGAAATTCCTAGACGGTCTGACACCCGCGCTTAAATGCCAATTGGTCGTGCACACCTTTCCAGATTTTAAGACGCTGGTGCATAAGGCCATTACCTTGGAAAATGAGAGACGAGCTTAGAAGATTTCCATAGCGGAAGAGGGACCAGACTAATCATGCCCGCAACCACCGCAGCAGCAGACAGACGTTCGTAAAAACTGGACACCCAAACCCACGACAAGCGCCTCACGCCCAATCAAGAATTTTCATGCAAGGGACAAGGAGTTCACATACCGCCCAGGCGTTACCTGTTACGCTTAGGAGAAGAAGGGCACTATGCCAAGCGGTGCCCCAAGCCAAGGAACTCGACCCCAAAGCCGAACAACGGAGGCAATAATTCGGCGCCAAAGCGCAACAATTTCAACCCAAATAACAACCACAGGAAGGGTCATCTGAACCACGTGACCAAAGAGGAAGCACAAAATGCCCCAGATATCGTACTGTGCGTTTCACGTCAACACAATACCTGCCATGGTTTTGTTTGATTCTGGAGCTTCTCACTCATTCGTTTCGAAAAGTTTTGCCTTGCGAAATAATTTTTCGATGCTTCCCTTGGAAAAATCTATGATCAAGTCCCCTGGAATTAAGAAAGTTACCCAGAGTTATTGCTAGGGTGTGGTTATCGAGTTTGAAGGGTTGAAGTTTCACGCAAATCTTATCGTGTTGGAAAATAAAGGACTGGATGCCATCTTAGGGATGGATTGGTTAACCACCAACAAAGGTTTTATTGACTGCTTCAACATGACCGTAATTCTCACCCACCACCACGGGAAGACCATAAAGGTTTCAGCCAAGGAAAGAAAAATATCCCGGCAACCGAGATTGAACAAGGTGGATATTTCTGAATTGAGCAAGGTTCCAGTAGTGTGTGAATTTCCAGATGTATTTCCCAAAGAGCTACCAGGCATGCCACCAGACCGAGAGATAGAATACAACATTGAGCTAGCCCCCGGAACCGCTCCCATATACAAGAAACCATGCAGAATGGCACCATCCGAATTGGTAGAACTGAAGAAGCAAATAAAAGAATTACTGGACAAGGGTTATATACGAGCCAGCTCCTCACCCTGGGGTTCACCAATTTTATTTGCCAAAAAGAAGGATGGAACACTGAGATTGTGCATAGACTATCGAGCACTAAACATGGTCACAATCAAGAACAAATATCCGATGCCACGAATAAATGATTTATTCGATCAACTCGCTCAGGCCAAGGTGTTCTCAAAGATTGACTTGAGGTCGGGATACCATCAACTGAAAGTGCGAACCGAAGATATTCCCAAGACAGCTTTCACCTCCAGATACGGATTGTATGAGTTCACCGTAATGCCATTCGGACTAACAAACGCCCCCACATATTTTGTTCACCTCATGAACAAAGTATTCATGAAGTTTATGGACAAGTTTGTTGTGGTATTTATCGATGATATTCTGGTATACTCCAAAACACCAGAAGAGCACGCTGAACATCTCCGAATTGTACTAGGGGAACTCAGGAAACATCAATTGTACGCTAAATTCAGCAAGTGTGAATTTTGGCTAAAGCAAGTAGGTTTTCTGGGCCACGTACTGACCCAAGAAGGTATCGCCGTAGACCCGGAAAAGGTCAAGGCCGTACTTGGCTGGAAGCCACCAGCCAGCGTGACGGATGTACTAAGTTTCTTGGGAATGGCAGGATACTACCGAAGATTTATTGAAGGATTCTCCACCATAGCAAAGCCAATGATGCAACTACTCAAAAAAGACAGGAAGTTTGAATGGACGGAAGCTTGCGAGAAAAGTTTCCAAGAACTGAAGAGGAAACTGACGATAGCACCTGTATTAATTGTGCCAGACATACACAAGAATTTTGAGGTATATTGTGACGCATCTCGAAAGGGCCTCGGGTGCGTATTAATGCAAGAAGGCAAGGTTGTCGATATGTTTCGGACAACCGCAAGCATGAGGAAAATTATCCTACTCATGACCTGGAATTAGCAGCAGTTATTCATGCACTCAAGGAATGGAGACACTTCTTACTTGGAAATCATTGTGAAATATACACGGACCACAAAAGCCTCAAGTATATTTTCACACAACCAGAACTCAATTTACGGCAGCGACGCTGGTTGGAATTAGTAAAGGATTATGATGTTGGAATCCACTACCACCCAGGCATAGCAAATGTTGTAGCAGATGCTCTGAGTCGGAACCCCAGTCCGAACAACGACAGCATGCCAAACTTGAGACCTGAATTCCAGCAGGAGTTTGCTAAGCTCAATCTGATGGTGGTCACCGAAGGCAGTGTGTCGAACTTAGAGTTACAGCCTACCCTGATAGAGAAGGTTAAAGAGGCTCAACGTGGACACCCCAGCATTGAAGGCATAAAATGGAAGATGAATTTGGGCAAGGCCTTAGAATTCGTTATCGATGAGCAAGGAATATTGTGGTACGGGAATAGACTTTGCGTACCAAATATCCATGACCTTAAACAACAAATCTTGGCCGAAGGCCACACCGCTCCGTATTCAATCCATCCTGGAGGGACAAAAATGTACAAAGATCTTCAGGAAACATTTTGGTGGCATGGTATAAAAAGAGACATAGCCACATTTATTGCATGTTGTGACTCATGTCAACGCATCAAGGCCGAGCACCAGAAACCGGCCGGACTATTGCAACCAAATAAGATACCCGAGTGGAAATGGGACGAGATTGGAATGGATTTTATTGTTGGACTACCTCGGTCACGACACGGACATGATGCCATATGGGTCATCAGCGATAGGTGACTAAAGTAGCACACTTCATCCCCATGAAGACAACCCACACCACTCGGAAGCTTGCTAGGCTCTACCTTTCCCGTATTATGCGCTTACATGGAGTCCCAAAGAAAATAATCTCGGACAGAGGCACTCAATTCGTCTCCGATTTTGGGATCACTTACAACAAGCTCTCGAACTGAGCTGGCATTCAGACCGCATACCATCCCAGACGGATGGGCGGTCGAGCGAGTAAACCAGATTCTAGAAGATATCTTTGAGAGCATGTGTCCTCACCTATGGGACCAGTTGGGAAGAGAGCTTACCATACGCAGAATTCGCATATAACAACAGTTATCGAGCCAGCCTGCAAATGGCACCATTTGAAGCTCATGCAGGCGAAGATGTCGTACCTCGCTAAATTGGTCGGAAATCGAGACAGCCATATCTTCGCCCGGACATGCTCAAAGAGGTGAAGATAAGGTCAAGGTGATTAAGGACCGACTCAAGACAGCCCAAAGTCGACAGAAGAGTTATTACGATCAGAAGCATCGTGGAGTCAATTTTGAACCCGGTGAATTTGTGTACCTACGAGTATCCCCTATGAGAGGCCTGCATCGATTCAAGATTAAAGGGAAGCTAGCACCAAGATTCATCGGACCATTCTGCATAGTGGCACGAAGAGGCACGGTAGCCTACCAATTAGACTTACCCGAAGAGTTATCCGACATCCACGACGTATTCCACGTCTCCGAATTGAGGAAGTGCGTAAGCAACCTAGAGAAACAAGTACCCCATGAAAGGATTGACGTGCAGCCAGACCTTACATATCGGGAGCATCCAATAAAAATCTTGGAAGAGTCTGAAAGGAGAACCCGACAGAAAACAATCAAGTTCTTCAAAGTTCAGTGGAGCAACCACACCGAAAGTGAAGCCACTTGGGAAAGAGAGGATTTCCTTTGGACAGAGCACCCACATTTATTTGAGGATCAACTGGAATCTCGGGGACGAGATTTTTCCTAAGGGGGTAGGTGTTGTGACACTCCAAAAATGTTCTTTTGGTTTTCTTCAAAAACTTTGTTGGATTTGAAGAAGGTCATTTAAACCCTTCCAAAAAAACCTCTCTCTCAAAAACTTTTTCCCTTTAGCAAGGATTTCATTTTGGCATCTCCTTCAACTCTGGTGTTTGGTTTTTAAACTTTTCTTCTGATTGCCCTCTTCTCAAAATTCAAAATTTTTGGGTTCTATTTTCTTTTAAAAGAAAACCCTAGGAGTTTTGCATCTTCTCCAATATTGACACCACTCATGGTTTTACCATGCACCACATGGTAAAATCTTCCCAAAAATCTCTCCTTCCACTTTAGGGCAATCCAAAAATTCTGTCTCAACAAGTTCAATCCCTTTCTGAATTTTATTTCGTTTATTTCTCCTCCCAAATCTTTCTGCCAATTATTTTGAGCCTAAGTGGTTTGCAAAGCAAGTACCTAAATGCAATTGAGTTTTGACCTCAAACCAACTCCCCTGGATAGTCCTTGGTACCCACAACCCAGGACAATCAAGAACCACTCTTCTTCTTTTCAAAAATTTCAAATTTCAGTCTCTGCAAGTTTGGACCAGATTTGTCAAATTTGGTGAAATTCATATCTCCTCTTCTCCAAAAATTCCAAAAAATTCAGGCAGCCTCCAGGTGCAATGAGAGGCCACTCCACCAAAAATCAGCTCAAGGAGAAACTCCCACATGCCAAAATCATTCTGTCGAACACCGGCCGCAAGATTTGATCTTTGCATTTTCAGAAAAGTTCGAGTTTCGAGTTGATGTCGTTTCCCTTCGTCAGAGTTCAGTCACGCGTCGACAATGCACTTGGCACGTTGCTCACAGCCCCTCCTCCCTGTCCGGATCACCACACGAGCGCTTGGCTCGTTCCTGGCGTCGGTGGCGCCCTGGCCCAACCTCGCCGGCGTCTTCTGCGGCGTCGGGACCTCCTGTGGCGGTCGACAGAAGGCACCACCCCAGCACAACGCCGTTCTGCGCCGCCCAGCTCTCCCTAGCGCTCCGCGTGGCTCATGCATGCCAGCGCACGCCCGCGGCACCGTCGCCGTGGCCCGGCAAGCACAGAACATGCTCCCTGCCGCCGACGGGTCCGCGCCGCTCCGTTCCATCGAGCATACCCAAAGCAACCAAATCCCGGCTTGTTCAGCACCTAAACGGAATCAGTTGACCTCCACGATGGCACTCAACCCTAAAACCACCCCGACCAATGCCCTGCGCCGCCGTAACACTCGCCGGACTTATCCGTTCACGGCAACCGCCTTGGGCCATCTATAAATAGCACCCCCGAACTTGCTCTCGGCCTCGCACAACTCCACCACCTCACCAGACCCCGCCTAGCCACTGGAAGAGCCTCGAGGGGCCCTTCTTCCTCGACTCCGGCCAACTCTGTCCGCCTCGGGCTCCGGCAACGTTCTCTTCGGTGAGAACTCCTCCACCGCCCTACTCTTACCCGTAGCCTCGTGGCACCACTAGGAGGCTAACCCCCACCTCAATTTAACCTCCGCAGCACTCTCCGACGAGGCCCACGACCACCCGAACCGCCGTCCGCCGGAGCAAGAGCCGCCGTCGACGTGGTGCTCGCCGGCGACCACCACCACCACCCACCGACGCGGAATGGCGCCCTGAGCACGGAGGTACCTTCCGATCTCCCCACCTCGCCGTGGATCGCCGCCGGCGACCACCGCGGCTCTCGGGCACCGTCGTGCTCTGCCGCCTCTTTCAAATATTCAAACTGACGGTGGGACCCGCCCGTCAGCCTCTCTGTTGTTTTTTGAACCGTTTTCTGGCGAAAGCGACTGCAAATACGCTTTCTACTCGAACGTTTTCTGCACTTTTCTGCTTAGGCCCCTGAGAGTTTTCTGTTTCATTACAGATGGGCCCTTGGACCAAAACTCTTATAACTTTTTAACAGAAAGAGATTTTTGAATGATTCTTTTTATGTCCTCTTCAAAATTTTATCTAGTTTTTTATCATATTTATTTGAAAAATATTTGGATTACTTTTCTGTACCCCACGGTATTTACGTTAGCGCGTGTGTTTTGTGTACCGTAGATACCGAAGGAGGTGACGGAACCGCGAACTTCACCGAGCTAGACCCCGACTACTCCGAACCAGGCAAGCATGTTTGAACTTTTGATATGATGAGTGTTTGGGCATGTTTGCATTATTTTTTTATCATGGCACGTCCATGGGCATCTCGATGAAAGTTTAACTCGTAAGAGTTGGGGCAAGTGAGTTTCGGAAAATCCATGAGTTGTTGGAAACATGTTGCATGGCCATGAGTTGGCATGAGTATGGGTAAGATGGCAGTGTTGTAGCATTGCCAGGCTTAAGCCCGATCGTTGACCCAGTGTCAACATAAATCAGTCAAATTCTCGTCCGTCTCCCCTTTCGTACTACCACCTGTTTCCCGCAAGGGATACGGCTTAGTAAGTTGCAAACCACTTCCTGGTACACACCAAATCGAGAGGCCGGGATGAGGGTTCCATGGCCCTGGATTAAAGCCTTTCATCCGGTAAGGGGGCATGGGTGTTTCCGGTCGGGACCGAGAGGGGGGCACCCCTTAGAGCGCGCCGTATATAAATTTGATCCCATGCTATTCGAGATTGTGATCTCCCCGTCTCAGAGTTTTTCTTGAACACTGTCTAGGGTGATTCCTGGCAATGTGAGGTATGATGGGTGTGTACTGGTTAGCTGCGTTTCCTCTGAAATACCGTAAACGGAACTTGTCCTTCGTGACTACGGAAATCCGTTGGCTGTGGACGATTTTGGTACAAACTCTGCAGAGTCAAAATTCTTGAATTTCATCTTATCCATGTCCGAGTACCGTGTTCACCTTATCTTGTCAAGTGTCAGCCTCGGTGATGTAAACTCCGAGAACCATATGAGTGTTAAATATTTATTCCCTGTGAATGGACTAACCCGCTTATTGCCTTGTGAGGAATATTTCCCGTGAGCACCTTTTCTTGTCAGTTATGTATAATGAATTATAAGCCCTTTCTGCGATGTCGCTCAGACGTCCGACTGCGGCATTGTTATTATTTACTTTTGTTATAAGCCCTTTCGCGATGTCGCTCGACGTCCGATTGCGGCATTGTTATTATTTACTTTTGTTATAAGCCCTTTCGCGATGTCGCTCAGACGTCCGATCATGCAATCTTGTTATTATTTACTTTTGTTATAAGCCCTTTCTGCGATGTCGCTCAGACGTCCGATCGCGGCATTGTTATTATTTACTTTTGTTATAAGCCCTTTCGTGATGTCGCTCGACGCCCGATCATGCATTGTTATTTACTTTTGTTATAAGCCCTTTCTGTGATGTCGCTCAGACGTCCGACCGCGGCATTGTTATTATTTACTTTTGTTATAAGCCCTTTCTGTGATGTCGCTCAGACGTCCGACTGCGGCACACATGTCTTTTCTTTCAATATAAGCCCTTTATGAGGTGTCGCTTAGACGCCCGACTGTGGCATGCTTTATTTATTTATTCACCCTTCGAGGCGTCGCTTCAGACACCCGATCGGTTTGAGTTCATCTTCTTTGGGTTTTTGAGCGGACTACCGCCGATTCCCTTTTTACTTACCTTGCTATACTAAATTGATTGTGCTTTGTTAAATTATTCATGTCGCATTCATGCATACATTTGTTATATCTTTTGTCCGAATTGTCTTGTGAGTACTTTCAAAGTACTCACGGCTTGTTGATTTGGCGGATGTTGTGAAGGCGATCTCATGGATGAAGAGTTCGATAGCGAGTCGACGCCTAGAGGAATCCAGTCAGTCTCTCGTCGACCCTGGATTAGTCATTGTGATATATCCGCTTCGCTACCCAAATAAATTCATCGAGCCTCACCTCGACGCCGATGAGCCGCCCGATGTAGTAGTCTTATTATCCACCCCACTGTGTTATTCCACCAATCACTCTTAACTCGAGTCGGTAGTATTGCCACCCCACACCATTGTGTCCTATCCGCCATTATGTATAATTATTGGCGTGTTTGTAATAATTGGTTGGGCATCTTCAGCTCGACCCTGTAATATTTTAATGCTACTGGCTTATTGTATCAAAGTTTTCTCTCCAGTGAGGAGGATTTTCCTCACACTGGAATTTATAGGTCGGTCTCTCAATAAATATTTTATTGAAAACTGGTCGTGACACACGCGCCGGGCGCGTCCTGCTTGCTGCCCAGTCCTCGCCCGCCTGCTGCAGTCCATCGTGGCCCCGCTCCCTTCGCTGCTCGCCCCCCCTCGCGCGCATGTTCGCTGGGCCGTGCCCCTGCTCCCGTAGCTGCTGCTCCTGCTGCTTGCTTGCAGCTGCGCTGCTGCCGTTCCTCCTCCTCCTGCAGCTTTTAACTGCTGCTGCGCGCTACTGCTCTGCTGCTAGCCCTGGCCGCCCGCCGCTGCTCCCGGCGGCTCCGGTGAGCCACCCCACGCGCATCGCCACCTATGACCGGGCCTCTAGCGCCCCGCGTGCATGCCACCGCGCCTCCCTTCGCTCCGGCTAGCCTCGCCATGCCGCCCCGCTCCGGCCACAGTCGTCGGCGCTGGGCCACGCAACCCCTTTCCCGGCTGGACGCAGCGCCACAGGCTGGTGGCGCCATCGCCCGGCTCGCCTCGCGCGCCGAGAACCGCCACACGCGACCCGTTAAAGCCCCTGGCCCATTGACAAGTGGGGCCCCGCCCCCTGAGAACGTTAAAAAAAGAGGAAAGGAAGAAAAACAATAATTAGATTAATTAAATAAGTAATTAAGTAAATAATTAACTTAATTAATTTTGTTAGCTAACTAATTAAACCTAATTAATCCGCTAACTAATCTAATTAATCTATTAGTTAGTTAGGCAGACAATGACAAACGGGCCCCACCCGTTAGTTTGATAGGTCAACGGTCAGCTTTGACCGATCAAATCATGATGATGTCATAAATGATTTTCAATTAAATTAATCTGTTAATTCCTGAAAATGAATTAAAACTTTGAAATTTTATATAAAATAAACCGTATCTCGGATGGAAAAACTTTGTACATGAAAGTTGCTCAGAACGACGAGACGAATCCGAATACACAGCCCGTTCGTCCGCCACACATCCCTAGCATAGCAAACTCACAACTTTCCCCCTGCGGTTCATTTGTCCGAAAACGTGAAACACCGGGAATACTTTCCCGGATGTTTCCCCCTTCGCCGGTATCACCTACTACCGCGTTTGCGCACCCCTAGCAACGCTCATTGTCATGTCATGCATCTTCATGCATATGTTTGCATTATATTTGTTGTTTCTTCCCCCTCTTCTCTCGCTAGACTCCGAGACCGACGCCGTTGCTACCCAGATCGACTACTGTGTTGACGACCCCTCCTTGCCAGAGCAACCAGGCAAGCCCCCCCTTGATCACCAGATATCACCTATTCTTCTCTCTACTGCTTGCATTAGAGTAGTGTAGCATGTTACTGCTTTCCGTTAATCCTATCCTGATGCATAACATGTGCTTGCTACTACTATTGTTACCCTTACCTGCAATCCTACATGCTTAGTATAGGATGCTAGTATTCCATATGTGGCCCTACATTCTTGTCCGTCTGCCATGCTATACTATCGGGCTGTGATCACTCGGGAGGTGATCACGGTGTATACTTATATACATATTATATGCTATGTATGGTGACTAAAGTCGGGTCGGCTAGTAGAGTACCCACGAGTGATTCACGGATTGGGACCGAAAGGACGTTTGTCCCGACGGCCCTCTGAGTGGACCTTTGTGGCGGAGCGACAGGGCAGGTTGAGACCACCTAGGAGAGAGGTGGGCCTGGCCCTGGTCGGCATCCGCGGTTACTTCATAATAACATGCTTAACGAGATTTTGGTGTTTGATCTGAGTTGGGTCATTGACCTTATACGCACTAACCGCCACGTGGGACAAGATATGGGCAACCGGCGTCGTGGTATCAGCCGAAGCCTTCATGACATCAACGACTGAGCGGCGCGTGCCGGATTGGACTGGAATACCTGCTCTTGTATTAGGGAGGCTAGGTCTGCTTCCGGCCGCGTTCGCAACGTGCATGTGTGTAATGGGCGATGGTCCAGACCCCTGCGCCATAGGATTTAGACCGACGTGTTGACCTCTCTGTTGTGCCTAGGTAGGGCTGCGACATGTTGATCTTCCGAGGCCGGGCATGACCCAGGAAAGTGTGTCCGGCCAAAGGGGATCGAGCGTGTCGGGTAATGTGGTGCACCCCTGCAGGGAAGTTTATCTATTCGAATAGCCGTGATCTTCGGTAACAGGATGACTTGGAGTTGTACCTTGACCTTATGACAACTAGAACTGGATACACAATAAAACACACCCTTCCAAGTGCCAGATACAACCCGGTGATCGCTCTCTAACAGGGCGACGAGAAGAGGATCGCCGGGTAGTATTATGCTATGCGATGCTACTTGGTGAACTTACCATCTACTCTCTTCTACATGCTGCAAGATGGAGGCTGCCAGAAGCGTAGTCTTCGACAGGACTAGCTATCCCCCTCTTATTCTGGCTTTCTGCAGTTCAGTCCATCGAAATTGTCCCTTTACACAGATACCCATGCATAAGTAGTGTAGATCCTTGCTTGCAAGTAGTTTGGATGAGTACTCACGGTTTCTTTTCTCCCTCTTTTCCCCCTTTCCTTTTTACCTGGTTGTCGCAACCAGAGGTTGGAGCCCCGGAGCTAGACGCCACCGTTGACGATGACCCCTACTACACCGAGGGTGCCTACTACTATGTGCAGGCCACCACCGACGACCAGGAGTAGTTTAGGAGGATCCTAGGAAGGAGGCCTGCGCCTCTTTCGATATGTATCCCAGTTTGTGCTAGCCTTCTTAAGGCAAACTTGTTTAACTTATGTCTGTACTCAGATATTGTTGCTTCCGCTGACTCGTCTATGATCGAGCACTTGTATTCGAGCCCTCGAGGCCTCTGGCTTGTATTATAATGCTTGTATGACTTATTTATGTTTTTAGAGTTGTGTTGTGATATCTTCCCGTGAGTCCCTGTCACGACCGTTTTCCAATAAAATACTTATTGAGAAACCGATCTTTAATCCCAGTATAAGGATAAATCCTCCTTACTGGTAGACAAAATCTTGATACAGAAGGCCAGTAGCACTAAATATATTACAGGGTTGAGCTGAGGCTGCTCAACACTTATTACAAACACGCCAATAATTATACATAATGGCGGATAATACACAAAGGTGTGGGGTGGCATAATACTGACTCGATAATAAAGTGGTGGTGGAATAACACGATGGAGTGGGTAATATGACTCCTAAGCGGCAGCCCATCGGCCGAGGTGAGGCTCGATGAATTGATTTGGGTAGCGAGCGGATATAATACAATGACCAATCCAGGGTCGCACGAGACTGACTGGGACTCCTCTAGGCATCGGACTCGCTATCGAACTCTTCATCCATGAGATCGCCTTCATCAGCATCTGGCCAAATCAACAAGCCAGGTGAGTACTTTGAAAGTACTCGCAAGACAGTTCGGACATAAGATATAACAAATGCATGCATGAATGCGTCATGAGTAATAGTATGGTACTTCCAAATGAGGAAATAACATGACATTAATTAATAAGAAGAAAGACAGGTGGTAGTAAAAATAACTGAAAACCGATCGGGTGTCTGAAGCGACGCCTCGAAGGGTGAACAAATAAATAAATCATGCCACAGTCGGGCGTCTGAGCGACACCACATAAAGGGCTTATATTGAAAATAAATGACATACCCTGCCACAGTCGGACGTCTGAGCGACATCGCAGAAAGGGCTTTTGTCGGAAGTAAAATAACAGGCGTGCCACAGTCGGACGTCGGAGCGACATCACAGAAAGGGCTTATACCGAAAGTAAATAACAAGCGTGCCACAGTCGGACGTCTGAGCAACACGCAGAAAGGGCTTATATTCAAAAGTAAAATAACAAGCGTGCCACAGTCGGACGTCTGAGCGACATCGCAGAAAGGGCTTGTATTCAAAAGTAAAATAACAATTGTACCATAGTCGGACGTCTGAGCGACATCGCATAAAGGGCTTATAATCAAAAGTAAAATAACAATTGTGCCACAGTCGGACGTTTGAGCGACATCGCAGAAAGGGCTTGTAATTCATGTTTGGAAATTCACAAGATATAATATTCATAAGAAAATATTCAACACATATTAATAAACGGGTTAGTCCATCCACAGGAATAACCATTTAACCGGACTTATCACTCATGTGGTTCACCGGAGTTTTTGTCACCGAGACTGACACTTGACGGGATAGGTTGAACACAAAACTTGGACATGGATCAGATGATTCGAAGGATTTTTGACTCTGCAGAGTTTGTACTAATTATCCACAGCCAACGGATTTCCGTAGTCACGAGGACTAGTTCCGTTTACGGTATTTCGGTAGAAACACATCTAACCAGTACACACCCATCCCACCTCACGATGCCAGGAATCACCCTAGACAATGTTCAAGAAAAACTTTGAGACGGGGAGATCACAACCTCGAATAGCATGGGATCAAATTTATATACGCGCGCTCTAAGGGGTGCCCCCCTCTCGGTCCCAATCAGAAACACCCATGCCCCCTGACCGGATGACGGGCTTTAATCCAGGGCCATGGAACCCTCATCCCGGCCTCTCTATTTGGTGTGTACCAGGAAAGCGGTTTGCAACTTACTAAGCCATATCCCTTGCGGAAAAATGTGGTAGTACAGAAGGGAAAACGGATGGGCTGGACTTGATTCACGTTGATCTTTGGAGTCAACTGGTGCGGCATAAGACTAGCATGCTACAGCACTGCCATCTTACCCATTCTTACGCCATCACATGGCCATGCAACTCGTATCCAATATCTTATGGATTTTCGAAACTCACTTGTCTCCACTTTACATGTAATATGACATTCATCGAGGTGCTCATGATCATGCCATGCAACTAGTCAATGTAAACATGCCAAAACACTCATCATATCGAAAGTTCAAACATGCTTGCCTGGTTCGGAGTAGTCGGGGCCTACCTCGGTGAAGTTTGTGGTTCCGTCACCTCCTTCGATATCTATGGTATACAAAAATACACGTGCTATCGTAAATACCGTGAGGTGAACAGAAATATACCGAATATTTTTCAGATAAATCTGATAAAATACTAGACAAAATTTTGAAGAGGGCAGAAAAAGAATCACTCAGAAATCCTTCTCTGTTTGAAAGTTATAAGTATTTTGGTCCAAGGACCTCTCTGTAATGAAACAGAAACTTCCCAGGGGGCTAAGCAGAAAAGTCCAGAAAACGATTCAGACTGGAAAGCGCATTTTGCCAGAATACGCTTTCAGAAAACGGATCGATTAAAAAGAAATGAGAGACTGACAGGTGGGTTCCACCCGTCAGGTTTGAAAATTCAAACGGGGAGACGGAGCTCGTCGGCGCTCGAGAGCTGCGGTGATCGCCGGCGGCGATCCACGGCGAGGCAGGGGGATCGGATGGTACCTCCATGCTCAGTGCATCCTTCCGCGTCGGTGGGTGGTGGTGGTGGTCGCCGGCGAGCACCACGTCGACGGCGGCCCTTGCTCCGGCGGACGGCGGTTCGGGTGGAGTTGGATCTCGCCGGGGAGTGCTGCGAAGGGAAAATTGAAGTGGGGGTTAGACTTCTGGGTGCTCGAGGGGATTGCTGACGAGGTTTGGGTGCCGGGACGGCCTCACCGGAGTGAATCGAGGTGGAGGCCGAGGCGGAACGGGCGGCGGAGTTGGGGAGGAGACCTCCTCGAGGTCCTCCTAGTGGCTGGCGGAGTGTAGGTGAGGTGCAGAGGTGGTGCGTTTCGAGGGCGAGCTCGGGGCCCCTTTTTATAGGCGATCCGAGGTGATGGCCGTGAACGGAGTTCTCCGGCGAAGGTTACGGCGGCGCAGGGCTTGGTCGGGGTGGTTTAGTGGTTGAACGTCATCGTGGAGGTCCACTGGCTCCATTTAGGCACTAAACGAGCTTGGATTAGAAGCTTTGGGGTGGTTCGACGAGCACGGGCAGCGCGGGCCTGCCCGTCGGCAGAGGGCGTGCCTGTGCTTGCCGGACCCACGGCGACGGTGCAGCGGGAGTGCGCTGGCATGCATGGGCTACGCGGAGGGCCAGGGAGCGATGGGCGGCGCCGGGTGGCGTGGCGAGCAGGCTCAGGCCCTCGATGGTCGCCATGGGTGGTGCAGCCACCGCAGAAACTGCCAACGCCGGCGAGGCTCGCCGCCACCGACGCCTGCATCCGTCCAGGGGCGGCGGCGCCCGCCAGGAGGAGGGGTGCGCAGAACGCGCCAGGCGCATTGTTGACAGTGGTGAACTCGACGACACTGAACTTTCTGAATCTCTGAATTTCTCTGAAAGTGCATAGTAACAGTTGAAGGAAATATGCCCTAGAGGCAATAATAAAGTTATTATTTATTTCCTTATATCATGATAAATGTTTATTATTCATGCTAGAATTGTATTAACCGGAAACATAATACATGTGTGAATACATAGACAAACATAGTGTCACTAGTATGCCTCTACTTGACTAGCTCGTTGAATCAAAGATGGTTAAGTTTCCTAGCCATAGACATGAGTTGTCATTTGATTAACGGGATCACATCATTAGGAGAATGATGTGATTGACTTGACCCATTCCGTTAGCCTAGCACTTGATCGTTTAGTATGTTGCTATTGCTTTCTTCATGACTTATACATGTTCCTCGTAACTATGAGATTATGCAACTCCGTTTACGGAGGAACACTTTGGATGCTACCAAAGCGCCACAACGTAATCGGGTGATTATAAAGGAGTACTACAGGTGTCTCCAAAGGTACATGTTGCGTTGGCGTATTTCGAGATTAGGTTTTGTCACTCCGATTGTCGGAGAGGTATCTCTGGGCCCTCATGGTAATGCGCATCACTATAAGCCTTGCAAGCAATGTAGCTAATGAGTTAGTTACGGAATGATGCATTACGTAACGAGTAAATAGACTTGCCGGTAACGAGATTGAACTAGGTATTGGATACCGATGATCGAATCTCGGGCAAGTAACATACCGATGACAAAGGGAACAACGTATGTTGTTATGCGGTTTGACCGATAAAGATCTTCGTAGAATATGTAGGAGCCAATATGAACATCCAGGTTCCACTATTGGTTATTAACCAAGAATAGTTATAGGTCATGTCTACATAGTTCTCGAACCCGTAGGGTCCGCACGCGTAAGGTTTGATGGCGATGCTTATATTATGAGTTTATGAGTTTTGATGTACTGAAGGAGTTCGAGTCCCGGATGAGATCGGGGACATGACGAGGAGTCTCGAAATGGTCGAGACGTAAAGATCGATATATTGGATGACTATATTCGGAGTTCGGAAAGGTTTCGAGTGATTCAGGTATTTTGAGTACGGAGAGTTACGGAATTCGCCGGGAGTATATGGGCCTTATTGGGCTTTAGGGAAAAGAGAGAGAGGTTGGGCGCCCCCAAGGCCTAGTCCGAATTGGACTAGGGGAGGGCTGCGCCTCCTTCCTTCTCTTCTCTTCCCCTTTCCTTGACTCCTACTCCTACTACTTGGAGGGGGGAATCCTACTCCGGTGGGAGTAGGACTCCTCCTGGTGCGCGCCTTCTAGGCCGGCCGCCTCCCTTGCTCCTTTATATTTGGGGCAGGGGCACCCCATAACACACAAGTTGATCTACGTGATCGTTCCTTAGCCGTGTGCGGTGCCCCCTCCACCATATTCCACTCGGTCATATCGTCGCGGTACCCTGCGCCGGTAGAACATCATCATCGTCACCACGTCGTCGTGTTGGCGGAACTCATCCCCGACACTTTGCTGGATCAGAGTCCGGGAATCGTCATCGAGCTGAACGTGTGCTGAACTCGGAGGTGCCGTACGTTCGGTACTTGGATCGGTCGGATCGTGAAGACGTACGACTACATAAACCATGTTGTCATAACGCTTCCGCTTACGGTCTACGAGGGTACGTGGACAATACTCTCCCCTCTCGTTGCTATGCATCACCATGATCTTGCGTGTGCGTAGGAAATTTTTTGAAATTACTACGTTCCCCAACAGTGGTATCCGAGCCTAGGTTTCATGCGTTGATGTTATCTGCACGAGTAGAACACAAGTGAGTTGTGGGCGATACAAGTCATACTGCTTACCAGCATGTCATACTTTGGTTCGGCGGTATTGTTGGATGAAGCGGCCGGACCGACATTACGCCAGACGCTTACGCGAGACTGGTTCTACCGGCGTGCTTTGCACACAGGTGGCTGGCGGTGTCTGTTTCTCCAACTTTAGTTGAACCGAGTGTGGCTACGCCCGGTCCTGGCGAAGGTTAAAACAACACTAACTTGACGAACTATCGTTGTGGTTTTGATGCGTAGGTAAGAACGGTTCTTGCTCAGCCCATAGCAGCCACGTAAAATTTGCAACAACAAAGTAGAGGACGTCTAACTTGTTTTTGCAGCGCATGTTGTGATGTGATATGGTCAAGACGTGATGCTATACTTTATTGTATGAGATGATCATGTTTTGTAACCGGTTATCGGCAATGGCAGGAGCCATATGGTTGTCGCTTATTGTATGAAATGCAACGTCCCTGTAATTGCTTTACTTTATCACTAAGCGGTAGCGATAGTCGTAGAAGCAATAGATGGCGTAACGACAACGATGCTACGATGGAGATCAAGGTGTCGCGCCGGTGACGATGGTGATCACGACGGTGCTTCGGAGATGGAGATCACAAGCACAAGATGATGATTGCCATATCATATCACTTATATTGATTGCATGTGATGTTTATCCTTTATGCATCTTATCTTGCTTTGATTGACGGTAGCATTTTAAGATGATCTCTCACAAAATTATCAAGAATTGTTCTCCCTGAGTATGCACCGTTGGCAAAAGTTCTTCGTGCTGAGACACCACGTGATGATCGGGTGTGATAGGCTCTACGTTCAAATACAACGGGTGCAAAACAGTTGCACACGCGGAATACTCAGGTTAAACTTGACGAGCCTAGCATATAACAGATATGGCCTCGGAACAAGAAGACCGAAAGGTCGAGCGTGAATCATATAGTAGATATGATCAACATATTGATGTTCACCGTTGAAACTACTCCATCTCACGTGACGATCGGACATGGTGTAGTTGATATGGATCACGTAATCACTTAGAAGATTAGAGGGATGTCTATCTAAGTGGGAGTTCTTAAGTAATATGATTAATTGAACTTTAATTTATCATGAACTTAGTCCTGGTAGTATTTTGCAAATTATGTTGTAGATCAATAGCTTGCGTTGTTGCTTCCCTATGTTTTTGCTTCCCTATGTTTTTATGTGTTCCTAGAGAAAATTGTATTGAAAAATGTTAGTAGCAATGATGCGGATCGGATCCGTGATCTGAGGTTTATCCTCATTGCTGCACAGAAGAATTATGTCCTTGATGCACTGCTAGGTGACAGACCTATTGCAGGAGCAGATGCAGACGTTATGAACGTTTGGCTAGCTCAATATGATGACTACTTGATAGTTTTGTGCACCATGCTTTACGGCTTAGAATTGGGACTTCAAAGACGTTTTGAACGTCATGGACCATATGAGATGTTCCAGGAATTGAAGTTAATATTTAAGAAAATACCCGAGTTGAGAGATAGGAAATCTCCAACAAGTTCTATAGCTAAAAGATGGAGGAGAATCGCTCAACTAGTGAGCATGTGCTCAGATTGTCTGGGTACTTCAATCGCTTGAATCAAGTGGGAGTTAATCTTCCAGATAAGATAGTGATTGGCAGAGTTCTCTAGTCACCATCACCAAGTTGCTGGAACTTCGTGATGAACTATAATGCAAGGGATGAGGAAAACGATTCCCGAGCTCTTCGTGGTGCTGAAATCGACGAAGGTAGAAATCAAGAAAGAGCATCAAGTGTTGATGATTGACAAGACCACTAGTTTCAAGAAAAGGGCAAAGGGAAAGAAAGGGAAACTTCAAGTAGAATGGCAAACAAGTTGTCACTCCCGTGAAGAAGACCAAAGCTGGACCAAAGCCTGAAACTGAGTGCTTACACTGCAAAGGAAATGGTCACTTGAAGCGGAAATGCCCTGAATATTTGGTGGATAAGAAGGATGGCAAAGTGAACAAGAGTATATTTGATATACAGGTTATTGATGTGTGCCTTACTAGTGTTTATAGTAGCCCCTGAGTATTTGATACTTGATTGGTTGCTAAGATTAGTAACTCGAAACAGGAGTTACAGAATAAACAGAGACTAGTTGAAGGGGAAGTGATGATGAGTGTTGGAAGTAGTTCCAAGATTGATATGATCATCATCGCACACTCCCTATACTTTCGGGATTAGTGTTGAACCTAAATAAATGTTATTTGGCGTTTGCATTGAGCATGAATATGATTTGATCATGTTTATTGCAATACGGTTATTCATTTAAAGTCAGAGAATAATTGTTGTTCTGTTTACATGAATAAAACCTTCTATGGTCATACACCCAATGAAAATGGTTTGTTGGATCTCGATCGTGTGATACACATATTCATAATATTGAAACCAAAAGATGTAAAGTTAATAATGATAGTGCAACTTATTTGTGGCACTGCCGTTTAGGTCATATTGGTGTAAAGCGCATGAAGAAACTCCATACTGATGGGCTTTTGGAATCACTTGATTATGAATCACTTGGTACTTGCGAATCGTGCCTCATGGGCAAGATGACTAAAACGCCGTTCTCTGGAACTATGGAGCGAGCAACTGATTTGTTGGAAATCATACATACTGATGTTTGTGGTCCAATGAATGTTGAGGCTCGCGGCGGGTATCGTTATTTTCTCACCTTCACAGATGATTTGAGCAGATATGGGTATATCTACTTGATGAAACATAAGTCTGAAACATTTGAAAAGTTCAAAGAATTTCAGAGTGAAGTGGAAAATCATCATAACAAGAAAAATAAAGTTTCTACGATCTGATCGTGGAGATGAATATTTGAGTTACGAGTTTGGTCTTCATTTGAAACAATATGAAATAGTTTCGCAACTCACGCCATATGGAACACCACAACATAATGGTGTGTCCGAAAGTCGTAACCGCACTTTATTGGATATGGTGCGATCTATGATGTCTCTTATCGGTTTACCACTATCGTTTTGGGGTTATGCATTAGAGACAGCTGCATTCACGTTTAATAGGGCACCATCTAAATCCGTTGAGACGACACCGTATGAACTATGGTTTAACAGTAACCTAAGCTGTCGTTTCTTAAAGTTTGGAGTTGTGATGCTTATGTGAAAAAGTTTTCACCTGATAAGCTCGAACCCAAATCGGAGAAGTGCGTCTTCATAGAATACCCAAAGGTAACTATTGGGTACACCTTCTATCACAGATCCGAAGGCAAGTTATTCGTTGCTAAGATGGATCCTTTCTAGAGAAGAAGTTTCTTTCGA
The DNA here is from genome assembly GCA_021605205.1 of Aegilops longissima. NCBI lineage: Eukaryota > Viridiplantae > Streptophyta > Magnoliopsida > Poales > Poaceae > Aegilops > Aegilops longissima. Next base: position 126,094,172 of record CM038682.1, on the reverse strand, counting down.
AAGAAGTGAGTGGGAGGAAAGTAGAACTTGATGAGGTAATTGTACCTTCCCCCTTACTGGAAAGTAGTTCATCACAGAAATCAGTTCCAGTGATTCCTACACCAATTAGTGAGGAAGCTAATGATGATGATCATGAAGCTTCAGATCAAGTTACTACCGAACCTCGTAGGTCTTCCAGAATAAGATCCGCACCAAAGTGGTACGGTAATCCTATTCTAGAAGTCATATTACTAGACCATGATGAACCTACGAACTATGAGGAAGCGATGATGAGCCGAGATTCCGCGAAATGGCTTGAGGCCATAAAATCTGAGATAGGATCCATATATAAGAACAAAGTGTGGACTTTGGTTGACCTGCTCGATGATCAGCAAGTCAAGTTAAATAAATGGATCTTCAAGAGGAAGACGGACACTGATAGTAGTGTTACTATCTACAAAGCTCGACTTGTTGCAAAAGGTTTTCGACAAGTTCAAGGTGTTGAATACGATGAGATTTTCTCACTCGTAACGATGCTTAAGTCTGTCCGAATCATGTTAGCAATTGCCACATTTTATGAAATCTGGCAAATAGATGTCAAAAACTGCATTGCTTAATGGATTTATTAAAGAAGAGTTGCATATGATGCAACCAGAAGGTTTTGTCAATCCTAAAGATGCTAACAAAATGTGCAAGCTCCAGCGATCCATCTATGGACTGGTGCAAGCATCTCAGAGTTGGAATAAACGCTTTGATAAGTTGATCATAGCATATAGTTTTATACAGACTTGCGGTGAAGCCTGTATTTACAATAAAGTGAGTTGGAGCACTACCACCTTTCTGATAAATATATGTGAGTAACATATTGTTGATCAGAAATGATGTAGAATTTTTCTGGAAAGCATAAAGGAGTATTTGAAAGGAGTTCTTTAAAAGAAAGACCTCAGTAAAGATACTTACATATTGAGCATCAAGATCTATTGAGATAGATCAAGACGCTTGATAAGTTTTTTCAATAAGTACATACTTTGTCAAGATTTTGAAGTAGTTCAGTCAAAGAAAAGTTCTTGCCTGTGTTGCAAAGGTGTGAAATTGAGTAAGACTCAAATCCCGACCACGGCAGAAAATAGAAAAGAGAATGAAAGTCATTCCCTATGCCTCAGTCATAGGTTCTATAAAGTATGCTATGCTATGTACCAGACCTATTGTATACCTTGCTCTGAATTTGGCAAGGGAGTACGATAGTGATCTAGGAGTAGATCACTGGACATTGGTCAAGAACATCCTTAGTGAGGACTAAGGAAATATTTCTCGATTATGGAGGTGATAAAAGAGCCCGTCATAAAGAGTTACAACAGTGCAAGCTTTTACACCGATCCAGATGACTATAAGTCTCAATCTGGATACATATTGAAAGTGGGAGCAATTAGCTATAGTAGCTCCGTGCAGAGCATTGTAGACATAGAATATTTGCAAAATACATACGGCTCTGAATATGACAGACCCGTTGACTAAGCCTCTCTCATGAGCAAAACATGATCACACCTTAGTACTCTTTTGGATGTTAATCACATAGAGATGTGAACTAGATCATTGACTCTAGTAAACCCTTTGGGTGTTGGTCACATGACGATGTGAACTATGGGTGTTAATCATATACAGATATGAATATTGGTGTTAAATCACATGGCGATATAACTAGATTATTGACTCTAGTGCAAGTGGGAGACTGAAGGAAATATGCCCTAGAGGCAATAATAAATTTATTATTTATTTCCTTATATCATGATAAATGTTTATTATTCATGCTAGAATTGTATTAACCGGAAACATAATACATGTGTGAATACATAGACAAACATAGTGTCACTAGTATGCCTCTACTTGACTAGCTCGTTGAATCAAAGATGGTTAAGTTTCCTAGCCATAGACATGAGTTGTCATTTGATTAACGGGATCACATCATTAGGAGAATGATGTGATTGACTTGACCCATTCTGTTAGCCTAGCACTTGATCGTTTAGTATGTTGCTATTGCTTTCTTCATGACTTATACATGTTCCTCGTAACTATGAGATTATGCAACTCCTGTTTACGGAGGAACACTTTGGGTGCTACCAAACATCACAACGTAATCGGGTGATTATAAAGGAGTACTACAGGTGTCTCCAAAGGTACATGTTGGGTTGGCGATTTCGAGATTAGGTTTTGTCACTCCGATTGTCGGAGAGGTATCTCTGGGCCCTCTCGGTAATGCGCATCACTATAAGCCTTGCAAGCAATGTAGCTAATGAGTTAGTTACGGAATAATGCATTACGTAACGAGTAAAGAGACTTGCCGGTAACGAGATTGAACTAGGTATTGGATACCGACGATCGAATCTCGGGCAAGTAACATACCGATGACAAAGGGAACAACGTATGATGTTATGCGGTTTGACCGATAAAGATCTTCGTAGAATATGTAGGAGCCAATATGAGCATCCAGGTTCCGTTATTGGTTATTGACCAAGAATAGTTCTAGGTCATGTCTACATAGTTCTCGAACCCGTAGGGTCCGCACGCTAAGGTTTCGATGATGGTTATATTATGAGTTTATGAGTTTTGATGTACCAAGGAGTTCGGAGTCCCGGATGATATCGGGACATGACGAGGAGTCTCGAAATGGTCGAGACGTAAAGATCGATATATTGGACGACTATATTCGAGTTCGGAAAGGTTCCGAGTGATTCGGTATTTTTGAGTACCGGAGAGTTACGGGAATTCGCCGAGGAGTATATGGGCCTTATTGGGCTTTAGGGAAAGAGAGAGAGAGGTTGGGCGCCCCCAAGGCCTAGTCCGAATTGACTAGGGGAGGGCTGCGCCCCTCCTTCCTTCTCTTCTCTTCCCCTTCCTTGACTCCTACTCCTACTACTTGAAGGGGAATCCTACTCCGGTGGGAGTAGGACTCTCCTTGATCGCCCCTTCTAGGCCGGCCGCCCCCTCCCTTGCTCTTTTATATACGGGGGCAGGGGGGCACCCCATAACACACAAGTTGATCTACGTGATCGTTCCTTAGCCGTGTGCGGTGCCCTCCTCCACCATATTCCACCTCGGTCATATCGCCGCGGTACCCTGCGCCGGTAGAACATCATCATCGTCACCACGCCGTCGTGCTGACGGAACTCATCCCCGACACTTTGCTGGATCGGAGTCCGGGGATCGTCATCGAGCTGAACGTGTGCTGAACTCGGAGGTGCCGTACGTTCGGTACTTGGATCGGTCGGATCGTGAAGACGTACGACTAGATCAACCGCGTTGTCGTAACGCTTCCGCTTACGGTCTACGAGGGTACGTGGACAATACTCTCCCCTCTCGTTGCTATGCATCTCCATGATCTTGCGTGTGCGTAGGAATTTTTTTGAAATTACTACGTTCCCCAACAACAGTGCAGGCCAGGTGTTCGATAGAATGATTTTGGTATGTGGGAGGTCCTCCTTGAGCTGATTTTTGGTGAGGTGGCCTCTCATTGCAACTGGGGGTTGCCTGAATTTTGGTGGAATTTTTGGAGAAGAGGAGATATGAATTTCACCAAATTTGACAAATCTGGTCCAAACTTGCAGAAGCTGAAATTTGAAAATTTTGAAAAGAGGAAGAGTGGATCTTGATGGATCTAGGTTGTGGGTGCTAGGGACTATCCAGAGGAGTTGGTTTGAGATCAAAGTTCAAAGGCAATTAGGTACTTGCTTTGCAAATCACCTAGGCTCAAAATAATGGACATAATTGTTTTGGGGAAAGAGATAAATGAAATAAAATCCAAAAATGAGTTGGACTTGTTGGGACAGAATATTTGGATTGCCCCAAAGTGGAAGGAGGGGTTTTGAAAGGATTTATCACAAGAGGCATGGTAAAACCATGGGTGGTTTCAATATAAGAGAAGACCCAAAACTCCTAGGGCTTTCTCTTAAAAGAGAAAAATAATCCCAAAAATAAATTTGAGAAGGAGAGAATCAGAAGAAAGGTTTTTAATAACCAAACACCAGAGTTGAAGAAGACATCAACAATGAAATCCTTGCCAAGGGAGAAGTTTTGAGAGAGAGGTTTTTGGAAGAATTTAAATGACCTTCTTCAAAACCAACAAAGTTTTTGATGAAAACCAACTAAATTTTATTGAGTGTCACAGTCCCTGATCTTGGTCGTACACGTTTGCGTGCATGATTAGTGTACGATTGAATCGGGTGCATCACAAAAGCGCTACTACTATAGTTGCCAATGGTTGTAGGTATACTAGTAGCGCCCGTAATTAAAAAGCGCTACTGCTATTGTACATAGCAGTAGCGCTGTCCTCTGACGAGCGCTACTGCTAAATAGTAGTAGCGATTATTTCTAAAGAGCGCTACTACTACGCTTACCTTATCCACACCCGGCGCCCAGCGCGTGTCCCTCACTCTCCCTCACACACTCACTCGCCTGTGCCGTCGCCCGCCGTCGCCCGTTGATACCCACAAGTATAGGGGATCTATGGTAGTCCTTTCGATAAGTAAGAGTGTCGAACCCAACGAGGAGCAGAAGGAAATGATAAGCGGTTTTCAGCAAGGTATTCTCTGCAAGTACTGAAATAAGTGGTAACAGATAGTTTTGTGATAAGATAAAATGTAACGAGCAACAAGAAACAAGAGTAAATAAAGTGCAGCAAGGTGGCCCAATCCTTTTTGTAGCAAAGGACAAGCCTGGACAAACTCTTATATAAGAAAAAGCGCTCCCGAGGACACATGGGAATATCTTCAAGCTAGTTTTCATCACGTTCATATGATTCGCGTTCGGTACTTTGATAATTTGATATGTGGGTGGACCGGTGCTTGGGTGTTGTTCTTACTTGAACAAGCATCCCACTTATGATTAACCTCAATTGCAAGCATCCGCAACTACAAAAAAAGTATTAAGGTAAACCTAACCATAGCATGAAACATATGGATCCAAATCAGCCCCTTACGAAGCAACGCATAAACTAGGGTTTAAGCTTCTGTCACTCTAGCAACCCATCATCTACTTATTACTTCCCAATGCCTTCCTCTAGGCCCAATTAATGGTGAAGTGTTATGTAGTCGACGTTCACATAACACCACTAGAGGCTAGACAACATACATCTCATCAAAATATCGAGCGAATACCAAATTCACATGACTACTAATAGCAAGACTTCTCCCTTGTCCTCGAGGAACAAACGTAACTACTCACAAAGCATATTCATGTTCATAATCAGAGGGTAATAATATGCATAAAGGATCTGAACATATGATCTTCCACCAAATAAACCAACTAGCATCAACTACAAGGAGTAATCAACACTACTAGCAACCTACTAGCACCAATCCCGGACTTGGAGACAAGAATTGGATACAAGAGATGAACTAGGGGTTTGGAGATGAGATGGTCTTTGGTGAAGATGTTGATGGAGATTGCCCTCTCCCGATGAGAGGAGCGTTGGTGATGATGATGACGATGATTTCCCCCCGAGGGAAGTGTCCCCGGCAGAACAGCTCTGCCGGAGCCCTAGATTGGTTCCGCCAAGATTCCGCCTCGTGGCGGCGGAGTCTCGTCCCGAAAGGTTGCTTCTTATTTTTTTCTTGACGAAAGACTTCATATAGGAGAAGATGGGCGTCAGAGAGCCACCAGGGGGCCCACGAGGTAGGGGGCGCGCCCTAGGGTTGGGGGCGCGCCCCCACCCTCGTGAGCAGGGTGTGGGCCCCTGTCCTTCATCTTTGGCGACGATTTTTATTTATTTATTTTAAGATATTCCGTGAAATTTCAGGACTTTTGGAGTTGCGCAGAATAGGTCTCCAATATTTGCTCCTTTTCCAGCCCAGAATTCCAGCTGCCGGCATTTTCCCTCTTCATGTAAACCTTGTAAAATAAAAGAGAATAACCATAAGTATTGTGACATAACGTGAAATAACAGCCCATAGAGCGATAAATATCGATATAAAAGCATGATGCAAAATGGACGTATCACCCGTCGTCGCCCACTGTCGCCGCCGACGCCCCAAGGTATCCGCCTCCCTCCCCTCCCTCCCTCCATCCTCCTCCTCACGCCGCCCTCCTCTCTCCCTCCTCCCACGGCCCTCCTCTCTCCTCCCTCTCCGCCGGCGGCCCCCTCCGATCCTCCTTCTCCCTCTCCGGGGCCCCCCTCCTCCTCGTCCTCCCTCCTCCCTCTCCTCCTCTCTCCTCCTCCTCTTTCCTCCTCCTCCTGGCCTCCTCCCACCTCCTCCTCCCCCTTTCTGTAAATAGGTTTTAGTTTTTGTTAAATGTAGGGCTTTGCTTTTAGTAAATGTAGGTTTTAGTATATTTTGTTTTTAGAAAATTTGAATAAGTATTTTGAAAAGAATAAGTAAATGTAGGTCTTTTGAATAGAATAGGATTTTTTTAGAAATTTTGAATAAGTAAATTTGAATAGAATAAAACATGAAATAGAAAAAAAAGTAAATGTAGGTCTTTTGAATAGAATAGGAAATTTTTAGAAATTTTGAATAAGTAAATTTGAATAGAATAAAATATGAAATTGAAAAAATAAGTAAATGTAGGTCTTTTGAATAGAATAGGAAATTTTAGAAATTTTGAATAAGTAAATTTGAATAGAATAAATATGAAATTGAAAAAAATAAGTAAATGTAGGTCTTTTGAATAGAATATGAATTTTTTAGAAATTTTGAATAAGTAAATTTGAATGGAATAATTTAATGTAGCTTATGGAGTTTCACTAAGTCCTAAGATGACGATAATAATGTTTTTGTTCATATTCTGTTTTTGAAGAAATCAGGGAGCCCCTGCATCATCCCCGCCGTCATCCCCGTCACCGACCCCCTCCGACCTCGATCGAGGTGAGAGCAGCTACCCCATGTTGTTAATTTAATTGAGGTATTTTAGGTGTTTAATCTTAAAATAATGTAGTATGAACCCTAGTTATGATCGAATCATGTTCAAAATGTAGGTTTTTAATTAGGTGTAGTTAATAGAATTTAGGTGTTTTAGGTGTCACATTTGTTGTTATTTTTTTAGTTAAAGCAATTATTTACGCATCGACGTCGACGATGCCTATCCCGCATCCTCGTCGTCGACTCGGCGGAGGAGGCCTGGGCTTGGTGAGGAGCCATGTCCGGGCCTGGGCTCCGCCGGGCTGGTACTGGGAGGTACTACCTTCCGGGGGATGCAGCTTGGTGAGGAGCCAGCCCGTCGTTGACCCGAACCTTCTTTGGTGGCGGTCGCGTGGGCCAGTGATGGTGCGGAGGCTTGAGGACCCCGCGGAGGTGGTACGTTACTGTATCAGCGAGGAGGACGAGCACGTCCGTCGCTACATGGTTGCATTGGAGGGCAGGTTCTCCAATACAGGAGGTTCTTGAGGATCTCACCGAGCTATGATCCTGTGATGGTTCCTTCTCTTTGGGTGTCACCGCCCGCGCCGATACCCTTCGTTCGCTACGGTTTTAGCTATATTAGTGATGTTATATGTATGATACTATTCATGATCTATTAGTGATAATATTCGACGATGTACAGACGAAAGAGATGATTTAGTTTTGCTTATTGAATGAATGCTAATTTGAATACTAATTTATTTTACGATTTAGATAGGTGCTTGCCCATATGATGTAGATATAAACATGTATATGTTGTGTTGCTCAAATAGGATATGTGCTTGCCCAGGTGGCCGGCCATGTTTGCAGGTTACACCTCCTATAGTGGCATATGTTTAGCCGGAGTGTTGATTAATTTCCGTTTCAGCAAATTTCAGGCGCTCGACATGTCCTTTTTTAGCAAAGGTCATGCCGGATTTTTTCGTGAATTCTGGCATGACTTGTGCTAGAATATGTAGGAAATATCGAGTGGCCTGGATTTCTAGAAAAATAATTATACGATATTTCGGGTTGACTTTAAGTCTGTCGAGGCTCCATCACCGAAGATCGAAAAATCAGTGAGGGGGTGTATTCACCATATATGAGAGAGGACGAAGAAGGCCAACTATTGTCGTGGGGGTCGTTTCTCCTTCTTCTCCGAGTGCTAGACCTTTGTTATGCACTAGGGAAGGAGGAGTAATGACCATCACCGACGGTCGCAAATGTCAGAGAGGAATCAGTGAGTGAGATCTCCACCACGTATGAGAGGACGAAAAATCCCGACTGTTGTCGTGGGGGTCGCTTCTTCTTTGTTCCCGTGTGCTAGACATTTTGGTGTAATGCACTCGGGAACGAAAGGAGGAGCGACCATCACCAACGGTCGAATGTATACACCACGCGAGCTGAGAGTTTTCAAGAAAAAGACTCGACAGACCGATAATCAACCCGTGATGAATAATAATGATCTAATTTAATTTTTGTAGTACATATATTGAATTGTACAAGTTTAATCTTTGAATTATGAATGTAGGAAATGTCGTCATCGGACGACGAAGTCTCCCGGGGGAGTGCAGCTGGTGCAACGACGACCGAGGTCTGTGCGACAGGCCTCACCTGGACGAAGATCGGCGCTTCAACATTAAGCTCCAGGAGACCTTCGATGTTGAAACGGTAAGCAACGATGACAAGTGTTTTTTTCGTAATTAAGCATGACTTCAACTATTTCAACGTGTAATTTTCATCTTTTACAAATCAAGTAGCTTATCCCATGCCATGCAAGACGCTATGTCTTGGAGAGGATGGATTTTGAAGACCATGAAAATTTCGAAACAAAGAAAATTCACCTAAGGACCCATCATGGTATGGATTTTGAAGTAAATCTGTATAATTCTGAGAGCGTAACCCATTTTGGTTGCAAAAATTGGGAAGCACTTTGCAAGATGTATGGTTTTTATAATGGTATGCTTGTCACCATGGATCTTGGTGATCCTGACATCGACCAAGACAATATGGACATTTGGGTCCTTGTTGATACGCTTCCAATTCTACCGCTATGTGAGTTTCTCAAACATAGTTATTAACTAATTTATATTGTTCATTTCAAAATAGTTGACAACTTATTACCATTGACAGCTTATTTTCATTGTTCAAACAATGTGCGGAACATGGTAGATAGAACCTACTACACCGATGGCTCTGAGTTAACTTATGAGGAGAAAAATCATCTGGTCGCATTTTGTACCGATCTTAAGAATTACAATATCTATTATAAAACTCCTCCACATTATGGTCAATACGTGTCACTAGTGCACATGTTGAACTACGGTAACATCTATGGAGATACCATGATAAGATTTTTTACTATTACGACATCTGTGCATCTTTTGCATAAATTCTTTTAAAACTTAACTACATTGCTAACTACGAAATTATTACTATGTTTTTCAACAGAAAATCCCGAAGGATTGTGTGCCCCATCTGATGTATCAGAATGGTCGCCTTGATGTTTTGAACATACGCCCAGGTCATCCTACGAATCTCACCCGTCCATATCGGATTTCTAAAAGAAGTGAAGACACGAAAATCGAAGAATGGAAAAAATGTATGGACAGTCGTAAGGAGGTACTTGGAAGCAACATTGCGCGAAAGGCAAGAATTGAAGACATGATAATCACCATTCTCCATAATGGCGAGTCAGGGCCTATCTTGTTTTATGATATTTTACCTAAGAGAAGGTAGTAGGTCCTAGTTAATAATACCCATGATCATGTGCTAAGAACAACTAAGTAGGATTGGTTAGATGACTATGATGATGATGTGGTATCGAGTAGAAGTTGTACGATCGATGATGATGAGTACGACTTGTTATTATGATACCAATGATGAGTTATTTATTATTATGATCGATGATGCATGATACTAAGTTGTTATATGAGCATGATGAGTTATTATATATATCAGTAGATGAAATGAACATGGATTAGATTCAAGTGGAGCCAACATGTGGTGCACATCGAAAGTACTACTAATCCAAACTAGATCAAATTTGGATTAGAGTAGTACTTTCGACATGCACCACATGTTACCTCCACTTGAATCTACTCCACGTTTATTTCACCCACTGTTATATATAATAAGTAATCATGGTCATAAAATCATATGATGAAAGTACTGTATATAAAACCACACAACGAAAATAAGCTGTATTTTTAAAAATACAGAAAAAGTTAGCAGCAGCGCTTTTTAGAACAAGCGCTACTGCTACTTACTAGCAGCAGTAGCGCTATCCAAAGAAAAGCGCTACTGCTAACTAGGTATAGCAGTAGCGCTCCCTTTCCAGCGCTACTGCTACTAGTTAGCTGTAGCGTCTTAGTGGTAGCGCTGGTACCCGCGCTACTACTATCCATAAAACAAGTGCTACTACTAGGGTTTTCCCTAGTAGTGATGGTTTGCAAGCATTCATCATGTGCGAAATGAACTAGTGGTCTATGCAAAAATCTGATTGGACTGGAGTAAAGAAAACACACTGACTCTTGTTCGATCATTCCGTCAAATATGTCGAGGGTAGCTCGGGCATTGCCGGTGCTCGTGCTCATCCGCGCCCGAACAAGCTGCAGCGAGTCACATACGTCGACCACCGGTATCTGCGTGGGCGAAAAGCTCTCCGAGATGGCCCAGCCAGCCCTCGAATCATCCTCTGTCCCAATTGGGTCGGACGGTGTAATCCACGTAGGCGCTCGGAGGGAAGGGGTGCGGGGATCAGGGCGCGCCTGAGGAGACAACTGCTCCACCATGTCTGAGCCTCCCTGCAATGGTGCCGCCGCCTCCCTCTCTCACTGTCGGCGTTGTCGCAACTTCCGGATGACGTTCTCCGCCTTGCAAGTCGCAGCCGACGAAGTGATCCCGTTGACGGACGAGGCGGACTGGACGACATCTCCGGCGGTGGATCAGGACCCGTGGTGAGGATTGGAAGCAATGGAGAAGGACGACAAGGGCCCAGACGTGGTTGGACCGTTGGAGGGCGGCGGGAGGAGGAAAGGTTTGTCCGATTCGGTGCAATTTGGGGTGAGGTCGGGCTGTCGGGTCCGACATGGCGGGCGTGCCCGGACGCGCCCGGGCACCCCCATATCCAGCCCATATTGGGTTGGATATGAGGGGTGCCGGTCAGCCCGGGCGTTTGAGGCCCGTTAAAGAAGCCCGTCTGGGTGAAAAAATCATGACCGAACAGTGACCGGGCGGTCCCCCAGGACGTATGAGGCAGGTTTGAGACGCCCAGCCGTAGTTGCTCTAAAAACAAAGGGGGTATAATACTCTACTTGGTTATTAAAAAAAACTCTCAACTGTAGCAGATTCGATCATTCCGCGAAAAGATGGCGATAGCCAACTACCGCGCTCGATGGCCAAGAAACGGAAGGAAAAAAACTCCAGAAGCCACGTCAAGAAAAAAAAGGACCCCAGAAGCCTGGCGCACCTGACCCACACCTCACTTCTCGCTCAGGCAGCGGCAATTCCGCATCGGCCGGCGGCGCGGGTGAAGTATGTGCTGGCCCTCTCCCTCTCTGTCTCTCTCGGGTTGTTGGGTCTCCCTCTGTCCCGTTCTCTCGCTGGCGGGTGAATGGCGGCTGGTGGCTGTAGCTCCTGCTCCGGTTTCTCTCTGACCGGATGTCTCTCTGAACTGATTCCCCTTGCTCCGATTTTTCCCCGACTCAAATTCATCTCGGACCGACGGCAAGCCCACGACCAGGGTGGATAGCAGCTCTCCCTTCCGCGATTTCCCCCTCAGGTCCCTAGCTGTTCGATTTATTTTAACGTCTTCTGTCGTCACAGCCCATCTTCAGTTTACATTGTAATGGTGTCATCAATTTCAGCAAGACGGCCTCAACAACTTTATATGCTATGTAATGATGGTAAGCATTGTTTTACTCAATTGAATTAATCCTGATTATCATCTATGCATGTTAGAATTGCTAGAAGTGCTAGGTTTCTCTAGTTTCATATTATGCAAAAACAGAAAGACATAGACCATATCTGGCACTTGAAAACACAAGGGCTCGCTGATTCAAAAACTAAAAACAAAATGGAAATGTACCATATCTGCGAAACTTACAAGCCCAGAGATAATATTGTGTGTGCATGATATCTAAGATAAGCAGTGCTGTAGAGTTGAAAGGCATTCCAGATTTAAAATATTGTGTACCATGTGATCTTGAAAAAAAAATCTGGAGTACCAGTCTATTTTTCATTTTTTTCCCATACAGATTTATTGTTCTAGTAGCTGAAACATCAAAATGGTATTCTTATCCCATCTGGACATATTACTTTAATTGGAACTATTTATGCAAGTACTGATTACACTTGGTTTCTTAGCACACACAAGATTTCCTCTTGGTAAAGTGTCATACTAGGGGATGAAGAGTGGTCATGGAGCCAACACCGTTATATCTTCACTACGACGTCATGAAGCTGCTAATGTTATCCAGCCTGTAGTCAAAATGTGTGGCATCACATCAGCTAAAGATGCAGAAATCGCCGTGGAGGCAGGAGCTAAACTTATTGGCATGATACTTTGGCCTAACTCCAAGTGCTCTGTCGCATTATCAGAAGCCAAAGAAGTATCTAGAGTAGCACAATCTTATGGGCTGAATCAGTTGGTGTCTTTGTGGATGATGACGAAGAGACAATATTAAGAGTGTCTGATTCATGTGACCTTAATCTAGTCCAGGTTTGACTTAGCTACATAGTTTTCTTTGTGATGCTTTACGGATTATTTTGGTGGCAGCACAATGCTTATATGGATCTTCCCTTATGCAGCTCCATGGAGATAAGTCCCGTGCATTGCTTCATGTGCTTTCAGAGAATAATCGCATCGTTTATGTCCTAAATGCCGATGATGATGGAAAACTTATTAATGCTCCTCGTGAAGAATATGTGCTTGATTGGTTCGTAGTGGACAGTGCGAAGGGGGGAAGCTTAGATTTTGTTCTTACTTACTGCTTCTCCAAAAACTTGCTCCCCTATCCATTCAAGTGTTTTTTATATGCCAAATTAATCATTATATCCATAACATTTCTATGTGAGTACTCTTTACTGAGTTCAGTATGCATATTGCGACGACTTTTACTTATGTTCTTCATCCTGCATACTCTACTGTCATTGGAAGTTTTCGTTTAGTATATGAACCTACTTGCATATCGTGCTTCTCGAGATCGCCACTAAATCGCTTCCAAAAAAATGCATAAGAAACATTTAGTCTTCTTTATTTTACAGTGGCAAGGGATTTAACTGGCAGAAATTCCACATGCCCTCTGTTAGAAGCAAGAATGGCTGGCTGTTGGCTGTAGGCCTTCACGCTGATAATGTTTGTGAAGCAGTTTCTTTTCTGAAGCCAAATGGAGTTGATGTGAGCACTGGCATATGTGGTGCTGATGGAAGTCAAAAAGACCCTGATAGGATTTCGTCTTTCATGAGCAATATAAGATCTCTGAGCAGATCATAGAGGTATTTGGGTGTGTGGAGCGTAGTTTCGTTTCGTCCGCCCATCATGTGGAGAGCTAAGCAAATTCCATTCCATGCAAGTGGTTCGACATGATAGTGATAAACACCTTGGAGGTCAAAAGTGAGACGGTGACTAAACTTCCAGTGATTGATTCTAGATTATCACAAATTCAGGACTGTATTTCTTTCCAACAATGTAATAAGTGGAATCCTCATGTATCACGATGACAGAACAAAATAAGCGTTAGAGATGTTTCCAGACCTCTCAAAATGGATGTGTCCAGAGATAAAATGACTTGAGAGTTATTGTCTGGCAGTAGTACTACCCACCTGAAACATGCTGGTTTGTATCAGATTTATACTGGGGATTCAGATTCTATTTTGGATATAGCAGCGCAAAAAAAAAAAAATTTGCAATCACCGGGGAGCGTCAAATTCAGACGTCGTGCACCTACTGACTCCCACTATACAGAGTAACAGAAAACACAAGTTTGGTGAGCAACAACATCAAGCATAGTGCAGTACTGCAGTATATGCATGGTTTGAATGATTCAATGTCTAATTTATTAAAAGGCATTGACACATGATCCATGAAAGGTGCTTACGGTTTGAATGATTCTGTGTCCCACTTATCCAAGGCATTGACAAATGATCCATGTGGGGGGCATTGTGGAAGCAGACCGCACACCTTTCAAAAAGCTAAAGTACTCCTTCAGAAAGGAGCACCTTCCAGTCGCCTCCAGCAAAACCCATCCATGGACCCCGGACATCCAGAGCAGCAGCGTCATTTCCGATCTTGCTGAGTGAGTACTCGATTCCTGTATCGACTTCTGCCATGTTCTTTCCTTGTTACCAACTGCCAAGGCTGTCTATCCATGATGAATCAACAGCCATAACATTTCTAGATTTCTTTTAGTCCATTTATAATGCATCAAATCATTTCTTAGCTGAAACTTTAACTTTGCGACACCCACCGATTGTCTGATGTCTAATATTGCTTTTGCAGAGGGGGGAGAGAGAAAAAAAGGGTAATTTGTCATGTTCTATCTGCTGTTTGCTTTGCTTCTGTTCACTCATATAGCTGGCAAGGGTGATTGTGTGGTACTTGGATGGAATGACAACACCGATCTGCACTCGTTGCTTGAATTCAAGCAGGCAATAACCAAAGATCCAACAAGGGCCTTGAGCTCCTGGAACAGAAGCACCAACTTCTGCAGATGGAAGGGTGTTACCTGCAGTGCAGATAGACCAAAAAGGCATGTCATGAAGCTCGAACTTGCAGCACAGAGTTTGGTGGGACATATCTCCCCTTCTCTTGGAAATCTCACGTACCTTGTTACCATTAACTTCTCCACAAACAGCTTCTCTGGGAACCTACCACCTCTCTTCCACCGTCTGCAAAACCTGCAGATTCTTGACCTGAGCAACAATCTCTTGCATGGGGTGATCCCTCAAGGACTTGCAAATTGCTCTGATCTGAGGAAGCTAGATCTGTATGGGAACTCGCTACAAGGCAAAATCCCTGAAGAGATAGGCCTCCTCTCACACCTGTCCATTCTGGAGCTTTCGGTGAATAAGCTAACTGGGACCATCCCAGCAAAACTCAGCAACATTACTTCCTTGGAGATACTCCATGTTACAGGCAATCAGCTTGAAGGAAGAATTCCACATGAGTTTGGGAGACTGTCAAAGATGCGGCAACTGCTCCTGGGGGGAAATAGACTATCAGGTGAGATACCAGTAGCCCTCTTTAACCTGACTCTGTTGAGAGAACTGGACCTGGATTCAAATGAGCTAGGAGGCACGTTACCATCTGACATGGGCGACGCCCTCCCTAATCTGGAGACCCTTGAGCTTGGTGGTAACATGATTGAAGGCCATGTCCCTGCTTCACTAGGCAACGCATCAAGACTGTCTACGATAAACATGCCAGTTAACAATTTCACAGGCCACGTTCCAAGTTCTTTTGGTAAACTTCAGAAGCTGTATAGTCTAAACCTTGAAAGAAACCAGCTTAAAGCAAATGATGACCAAAGCTGGGAGTTTCTGGCAGCACTAAGCAATTGCAGCCTTCTAGACATGCTCTCACTGTACGGAAATCAGCTAGAAGGAGTTCTACCAGACACTGTTGGCAATCTGTCTGCTGGTATTCAAAGCCTTCTTTTGGGAACAAACAACCTGTCAGGGATGGTGCCCTTAAGCATAGGGAACCTTAAAAACCTGACTAAATTTTCATTAGCCTACAATGGTTTTACTGGTACAGTTGAAGGATGGATCACAAATATGAAAAAGCTGCAAGGTCTGAATCTTCATGGAAATAACTTCAATGGGTCTATTCCATTGTCCATTGGCAATCTTACCCAATTATCAGTGCTATATATGGACAATAACAAATTTGATGGTGTCATACCATCTAGCCTTGGAAACCTTCGGCAGCTCTCAGATTTGGATCTTAGTTATAATAATCTCCAAGGTAACATACCAAAAGAGATTTTCGCTTCAGGCTCAATGACCAACTGTATACTGTCCTACAACAATTTGGAAGGTGTATTACCTCCAGAGGTTGGCAGCCTTCAGCAACTCACAGAACTTCAGCTTTCGTCCAACAAGCTTACCGGAGCAATTCCAAAGACCTTGGCCCAATGTAAACAATTGGAAACCATCAAAATGGATCAAAATTTCTTCACAGAAGATATTCCGATATCTCTGGGTGATCTGCAGAGCTTGAGCACACTTAATCTTTCACACAACAAGTTATCAGGTGCCATCCCAACAGCTCTAGGTGATCTGAAAATCCTTACCCAACTAGATCTCTCTTACAATCATCTTGAAGGAGAAATACCAACAAAAGGAGTATTCAAGAACACTACTGCTATTTCTCTCAATGGAAACAAGGAGCTCTGTGGTGGAGTAACTGACCTGCAAATGCCTTCATGCCCTATCGTTTCTCATAAGAAAGGAGTACCGTACTACATGGTCAGAGTACTGGTTCCTGTAGTTGGTTTGGCATTACTCGTTTTGTTAATCTACTTTGCAGTATTCAGGAACTTGTCAGGCAGACCACATTCATCCCTGCCTTCTTTCCATAGCCAATTCCCAAAAGTATCTTACAAGGATCTTCTTCAAGCCACTAGCAATTTCTCTCAGTCTAACTTGGTTGGAAGGGGAAGCTGCAGTTTCGTGTACCGAGGACAGTTATTGCCAGTCAATGCAAAGGTAGCTGTGAAGGTTTTTGAGCTGGAGATGCAAGGTGCAGATATAAGCTTCATGTCAGAATGTGAAGCGTTGAGAAGTACGCGGCATCGAAATATTCTTCCAATCCTAAGTGTATGCTCGACAATAGATTATAAAGGCAATCCTTTCAAGGCTATAGTTTATGAATTCATGCCGAATGGGGACTTGGATACATGGTTGCATCCAGCAAGTGATTTGGAAGATCCACATTACCTAGGGATAATACAGAGAGTAAATGTTGCCATTAACATAGCTGATGCATTGGATTATTTACACCATGACTGTGAAAGACACATCATCCATTGTGATCTGAAGCCCAGCAATATCCTTTTAGATGCAGATATGGTTGCCCATTTAGGAGACTTTGGCATTTCAAGGGTTTGTGTCCAAACTAGCTCACAATCATCAGCTGGAAACTATTCAAGTCCGGTTAATTCCGCTAGTGTTAACGGAACTATAGGTTATATTGCTCCAGGTAATACTACATTTTTTTACTTAATTTTGTGCGAACAAAAAATGAAATTTTTGCGGCTAGCGTGCATTAACTATCTGCTGTTGTCACCTGCAGAGTATGCTGGAGGAAGCCATGTATCAACCTCCGGGGATGTATACAGTTATGGAGTATTACTTCTAGAGATGCTGACAGGCAAAAGCCCAACTGATCCTATGTTCAATAATGGACTCAACATCATCAACTACGTGGAGAGCAATCTGCCAGACAACATATTTCATGTTGTTGATGCTTATCTCCAAGAGGAAAGTGAGGGCCTTGCTCAAGCATATACGGAAGAACAAAATGCAGTCTACCAATGCTTTCTGTCCCTACTGAAAGTGGCAGTTTCTTGTGCACTTCAGGACCCGTCAGAACGAATCAGCATGAGAGAGGTATCCAAAAAACTAAATGGGGTAAAGATGTCTTTACCATTCGAGTGAAAACTAAGCATATACTACTAGTATATTGCGGCATTCGGTTTGTGTAATATACTCTGTTGAATACTGTGGTGTGGGTAAGGGTAACAGGTAGCATGGTTTCTTTTCCCATCACCTTGACAAGCTGATCTTGTACGGGTGTGGATTTCTATGAACTTAATATGTACTCCCTCGGTCCCTTCGTTTCATATTACTCGTCGCTGATTTAGTACAGCTTTGTACTAAATCAGCGACGAGTAATATGGAACGGAGGGAGTATTTGATTTGAATTGTAGCTGCTTGCCCTTTGTTTAAATTGCACGATCAATTCATACAGAAGAGGTTATCGGAGAAGTCTACTGCGTCTGACAGCACAAGCAGGAACAGAGAGGTGCTTGCGATTGCGAGAGGACAAACCGAGGAGATGTCCTGGTCAAGTCATTGCTCAGTAGTCAATGACCCAATTGACAGCTGCACCACGAATCGAAGAATGCTAGGTTGGAGCACTCTCACCTCTAACCTTGTTGCAGAAGGCGCACGCACCACGTTCTGCATCAGCAGATCCGCGGGCAGTCGCTCCTTGGTCTGCGTGTAAGCCGCCGCCACCATCACGAATGTCGGGGAGGTGGTGACCGCGCCGTTGATTCTGGCCCAAACGACGGCGCTGGGCAGGGCGGCGACGGCGACGGGGAAGGCCGTCGCCGTGGAGGAATGAGCAGGAGGCGACAAGGGTTTGTGCCGCGCGGCGAAGGGGCAGAGTGGCTAGATCTGCTTACCAAGCGCCGCCAAAATGTCCGCACCGCACGTCCGGGACACATATTACAATTCAAAAATCTTGCACCAAATTCATCCGGACACGTCCGGGTGCTCAAGTCCTCACAAACTGAAAAGCAGGAATGTGTCCGGTGCACCCATACTTGTGGTGCTATCGGTGCAACGGATGCTGTATAATATTTTAAAAAATCTAAAAAAATTCTAGCACATTGACACAATATCAATGTATGTCATTATAAAATTTCGTATCAAAATTTGAAATATTTTTTGAGATGTAAAAATGAAAAAATTGACATCAGTGTGATAATGGACCAAATCTAAAGCTCAACTTATGTTATGTACTATTCAGTGTTGAATTTGTCATTTTTGTTTTAGAAGCTATGTTTCGAATTTTGACTTGAAATTTTGTGACAATCTACACTAATGTTGTCTGAATGTGATACATCTTTTGTAGAAATTTTCAAACATTTAAAATGTGCAACTTGAGTTCGGTGCACCAGTAGCATCACAAGCACTGGTGCACCAGATATTCTCCCACTGAAAGCAAACTGATGGGAAGGGCGGGTAGGGGAGAAAGTCCCCTTCTACTCTCGAGTTCGCTGAGCTGGGGATAAAAGTAAAATCCAATTTTTTAAAGAAAAATCTGAATATTTTTGATGCAAACTTTGACAAATGTTTGAGCGTTTGCAAATTTTCATCATGAATTGACATTCCTGAAAGTCACAGAAAAAATATCAAAATCAGTACTCCAAAATGCTTTCGTACATAGCATTTTTAGAGCATTGTTTTTTTTGTCACAATTTCCATGAATATTATTTCATGATAAATTTTTGCAAGCAAACAAAACATTTGTCGATGTTTGGCACATAAAATTTCAGAATTTTGAATTTATTTACTATTTTTATGATTTTACTGTTTATAAGGGAGCATTTGTGCTCGGGACTAGATACTCTGCGTTCGGGTAGGGATGGGCACATTCACACCATAAACCGAAAACCGAAATGATTTAACCACGTTGTCTAATAAATTGGTTTTCGGTGTTTGGTTCGGTTAGAGAAGCGGCCGCTATTCAGCGTTCGCTTTTTCACCGGTTCACGTCTACACACGTGACCCCCTTTTATTCCTAGAGCGCAACAGGCCCATGTGCCCAGCCCATTAGCCTTAGGTCATTATACTACGCCACGTGTGGTTGGCTTATCTCCATGATCCGATTTGTATCCCACCCCATGTAAATTATTATGATCAATAAAGCTTTGCTTTTTCCTTCAAACTTTTTACTACTACCGCTTCTCCAAAAAAATTACTACTGCCGACGTTTCTCAAAAAAAAATGTTTACTACTACCGGCTGGCGAACCGTCCCACATTGGAGTACGTAGATATAGATCTCAAAAAAAAAGATTAAGGAGTACGTAATTTGTGTTGTCAGTTTCCCACAAAACACAGCTAAAATCATTACCGAAAAACACATACTACGTGTTTGGCAAACTTAAGATATGGGAATGGGAGTTCAGTGGTGGGAGTTTGTGGGAGGTTTACATGTGGGAAATTGATTTTTAGTCCCAGTCCCTTGTTTGTTGTGTGATGAGAATTGCTAGTGGGAATTTGAGAGGTAGTTATTGCCTTGGTTGTTGCGTGAGTTTATGCGTGAGAATAGTGCTAGTGTTTATCCTAATTAAACATTGATTAAAGTTGTCGTTCTGTGAACCAACTTGTGATTGAATGGTTAGGATGACAGTGGTATCCCCAGCCCACCAGAGCTCTTTCTTTATAGCCATTAAGATAGGCTTGAGATTTTATTGATGCTCACATGAAAGACAAGAATTGAAGCACAAAAAAAGCATCATAAAACATGTGACAAATATATTTAAGTCTAACATATAAACTTTCTATGCATAGGCATTTTATAAGCAAACAAATTATCAAAACAAGAAATATCTAGCATATGCAAGGGAGAAGAATAAAACATTGACAATCTCAACATAACGAGAGATAATTTAGTAACATGAAAACTTCTACACCTATATTTTCCTCTCTCATAATAATTACATGTAGAATCATAATCAAATTCAACAATATAGCTATCATATAACATTTTCTCTTCATGATCCACATGAATAAAAGTTTTATAATCTTCCAAAATAGTGGGATTAACATCAACTAAAGTCATGACCTCTCCAAACCCATTTTTATCAAAAATTTCACAAGATTGATAATTCTTCAAAGTAGTGAGATCATTACTACCTAAGTTGACACTCTTCCAAACCCACTTTTAATAGTATTGCAATTTTTTTCATCAATAATAGATTCATTATGAGGCTCATAATTCTCAAGATCACAACAAACATCATAATTATTACCCCAATCATGATCATTAGCATAATTGACCTTAATAGAATTTACACTAACACAATTGCAATTATGCTTTGCATTCAATAAAACTATTCCGATAGCACTTTCTTTTATCACTTCTTCATTTTTAGCTCCTGGTTTACAACATGCAGCAAGTTTGAAAAGATTAGCAAGCGGATGAGGATCCATAGCCATCTCAAAATTTTGCTTTCATTTTCTATTTTGGTGTGTTGACAAGAAGGCAATAAAAGCAAGCAAACAAAATAAACTATTTTTATGTTTTTGTTTTATGAGAAGCATGGGAGAAAAAACGAGAGGCAAAGGCAAATAGAAAGTATAGCAAGTAGATGATAGTTTGTTTGAAGGTACTTGATAGGTTTTGATGATGTCTCCTCGGCAACGGCACCAGAAATTCTTCCTGCTATTTGTGAGCTGCGTTGGGATTTTCCTCAAAGAGGAGAGCAGATGCAGTACAGTAGAGATAAGTATTTTCTCAGTGGGAACCAAGGTTTAGCGAACCAATAGGAGAATCACACAAAGCCTCATGAACAACATATGCACACACAAAAAGCAAATACTTACACCCAACACGGGCAAGAGGATTATCAATCCCCTTGAACTGGTTAATTGCAAGGATCAAATCTCGTAATGGTAGATATATAAATTGCAAAACAAAATAAAAGAAATAAAATTGCAGCAAAGGTATTTTGGATTTTTTATAAATGATTAAGGTAGACCCGGGGCCATAGTTTTCAATAGAGGCTTCTCTCTCGAACACATAGCATACGGTGGGTAAACAAATTACTGTTAGACAATTGCTAGAAAAGCGCATAGTTATGATGATATTCAAGGCAATGATCATGTATATATGCATCACATCTGAGACAAGTAGACCGACTCCTGCCTGCATCTACTAGTATTACTCCACCAATCGACCGCTATCCATCATGCATCTATGGTATTAACTTTATAAAAATAGAGTAACGCCTTAAGCAAGATGACATGATGTAGACAAAGTAAACCAAATAAATATGAATAAACTCCATCGTTTTATCCTTAACGGCAACAATACAAATACATGTCTTGTCCCTTTATGTCATTGGGATATAGAGCACCGCAAGATTGAACCCATTACAAAGAACCTCTTCCACTAAAGATAAATCAATCTAGTTGGCCAAACCAAGCGGATAGATCAAAGAGAAATACAAAACTATAAAAATCATGCATAATAAAGTTCAGAAAAGACTCAATTACTTGTCATGAATATTTAGATTATAATCCCACAATTCATCGGATCCCAATAAACACACCGTAAAAAAAGATTACATCGGATAGAACTCCAAGAACATCGAGGAGAACATTGTATTGAAGATCAACGAGGTAGAAGAAGCCATCTGACTACTTCTATGGACCCGTAGGTCTATGGCGAACTACTCACGCATCATCGGAAGCTAGGAAGGATGACGTAGAAGCCCTTCGTGCTCGGTTTACCCTCCGACAGAGTGTCGAAAAAGGCCTCTAGATGGGATCACGGAAGAACAGAAGCTTGCGGCGGCGGAAAAAGTGTTTCGGCTGGCTCTCCATTGGTTTCCCAATATTTGAGAATTTATAGAGGTGGAATTAGGTCAAAGGGAGCCTCGAGGGACCACAAGGCACCAGGGCGTGCCCCTTTTCCTCGCCATCTACCCGTTCGTCATCTGGTCTCCTCCCGAAGCTTCTAGGGTCTCTATTGTCCAGAAAAAATCGTCAAAAAATCGTAGCGTTGGGACTCCGTTTGGTGATGATTTCTGGAAAACCAAAAAACAAGCAGAAAATAGCAAGTGGCACTAGGCACTGGATTAATAGGTTAGCTCACAAAAATGATATAAAATAGTATAAAATGCATATAAAGCATCCAAGATTAATAATATAATAGCATTGAACAATGAAAAAAATTATAGATACGTTGGAGATGTATCACGGTGACTAGGGGGTGTTAACTTAGTTAGCCTACAGTCCGAGGGCCGAGCCTACGACCCATCGTTCTCATAAGGAAAGACTTCGGAGGCCTCATACTTTGGCATGATCAAGATGGACTTCGCCGAAGACTTGACGTGCACTCCAAGACTTGCATCGGCCCCGCGACGTGTGTATCCATAGATTGGCAACCGACCATGTGTCACCCTAAGTACCCCCGGTGTCTATATAAGCTGGGAGGTTTAGTCCGCCAGAGGATGGTCACAATTACAACCATCTAGCTCTTGGGTTAGAACACAAGATACGATCTCAAGGTAGATCAAGCTTGTACTCGATACACAATCATCAATACAATCATATCATGATTAAGGGTATATTACCTCTTCGAGAGGGCCCAAACCTAGGTAAACATTGTCTCCTTCGTCTCCTGTTACCCATAGATCCGAGATTCCCAGCTCGGGACCCCCTACCCGAGGTCTGCTGGTTTTGGTACCAACACTCATCAACTACTGCGAGTACGCCACTGGCATAGCCTGTATATAATGGATTGGACTGTTATATGCATAATGAATACTATCGAGGTTGGCATCCTTTGCTTGGATGTTTTTTCTTCATGAATCTTGACCATATATTCCATCAGATGCATTAGTTTATTTTCTTGAATATCTCGTTCCGTTGCTTAGTCGTGTGCCTCCTCGCGCCATTGATCTCCTAACTGTACGCAGATAAACAAGACGGTTCAGAGCGGGCATTGCGGATTGCTGCACTGGTGCAAATTGGGTATTTAGAGTTTTAGAGTTTCCTAGTAGCACCATGTTCATGGCATTGTAAAGAAAATCTTGATTCAAGATAAATGAAACCTTTCATATATACAATTTAGCTTATTATTGAAGGTTGCATCGATGATTTGCTGGTTGTTATGTGCTTTGATTAACCTTATTAATTGTTAGAGAGGAAGAGCTTTTCAATTTAGCTGGTAGTCGGAGGAGTCGGCCGGGTACTTAACAAAAGTTTTAGCTACTTTTTTTTAACAGAGATGGAGCATGGGTGTCTAACAAGATCCAACGCTGAACGTGAAATGGTGCGATTCAGTCCCACATGGAAAAATGCCAGAGAGAGGAGAATGTCTGGTGCATACGGTCCTTTTGTTGGGATCCTTAAATGTTTTGAAAAAACATCTGATGTTCTGAATAAACATCTGATAAATATGGTTAGCATTCTTAAATATTTTTGGCAAGAAAATCAGAAAATATACAACATACATGAGGTAGGCCATATTTTCAAGATGGAACCCCCATGTCACAAATTTGAAGTCAAATTCATAACATAATTCAAGAAAAAAAGAAGATAAATTCAACTCTGATAGTACACAACATTACTTGGGCTTTAAAACTGGCCCATTACCACTGACGATACTATTTTTGTTTTTCTGGCTGGGTTTCAAAAGGTACTTAATTTTTGTGACATTATCAGTTCATGTTGTGTCGGACTTTTTCTCAGATTTGGTTGAACACATTTGTAAGTACAAGCCGATGCCGGGTGCACTACATGTCCTGGTGCACTTTTTTACTTACCAAGGGAGATGTGTTGTCCGTTGGAAAAATGGCCGCAGTTAACAACTTGGGCCTAATATTTGAGATGAACTTAAACAATTTATAGTGTTTCTTTTCAGGCTGATTGTTGCTATGGAGAATGGAATGGTCATGCTATTGATAAAAACCAATCTCGCAAATTGGATCTCTCTTCTCGTGATATTATTGCTAAGAGGCGCATTACAAGTCTATGGAATTGTCAAGCTTTGTGTACCTTGTAATAGTGGCACACATGAACACATGAAGTGGAGTGATACTAATACTATTCAATCATGGACGATACATATATAGTTATAAGTTTTTAGTAGTGAGCGATTTGGCTAGTTTTTTTTGCGGCAAAGAGGAGTTTTATTCTAAAATTATAGGATTACAATCTACTGGCAAGAGATCCTCAATACACGGAGGGCCTCTCTGAAGCCAAACAGCAGTACAGGATTATGTACGGTTGTAATTAGCTAGACAATCTGCTACCCTATTTTGATCCCTACAAATCTTCTGGGAAATAAACTCCCTCTCCTCCATCAGGGCCTTGATCTCAGCTACCAAGTGCCCATAAGCTGAACGTGAGAGATTCTCATTTGATAAGATGGACAGAGCTTCAATTGAATCTGACTGGACGATCACTTGCAGTTCTGTGTGTTGGAAAGCTAAAGCCATGCCTTGCATAAGCGCATGGATCCCCGCTTCAAGAGCATCATTGCATCTGAATAAAACCCTATAAGCAGCAAAGATGACTGAACCGTCATGACATCGTAGCACTATACCAGTTGCAGCGGAGCCATCATGAACAGACATGAACCGTCCACCGAGAGCGCCGCCTGGCCCACTGGAGGAGGAGGCCATGGCACACACCGGCCACTACCCATAGGTTCTGGAGTCCAGACCTCCAACAGGGTCATTTTACCTTTGATAATCTCTTCAGTGCTATATCTCCGAGCAAGATCTAGGGACTTTAGATAACTGACCAAGAAATCAACACTTATTTCCAACGGAGGAACTACCTTGCCATGTGGTATATCTGACCTGAGACTCCAAATACACCAAATAAGCAAAATAACCATGTCACGAACTTGTTCAGAACATTCAGATAAAACATGTAACAACCACTCCTTGCCATTGTCTATCAGTTGGTCCGTCGCCGGAAGCGGCCAGAACTCACGCATGGCCTCCCAACAGGGGCGGATCCAGCTATATGGCGAGGTTTGGCAGCCGCCATACCTAAAATTTGGCAAAAGTATTGCATATATATACTGTATGTATGAAGCTTTGAGCTGAGTCAATGGATTTTTGGTCAGTTTCGTCAATTTGTAGGATGAATACTCGCAGGGGGCAGGCAACTCATGGCCTCCAATGTATTTCTCCAGGTAGTTGTGTTGTTACCTACGTGTTTCTGCCTCATTAGAGGCCTGACTGCCGCTGAAGGAGAGAATTAAGCAATAGGTGACTTGCATCACATAAGCCCATGGTCCACAAGCCCATGTTCTAAACGAGGACACCATTGGCAGTCAATTGCAAATCAATTCACATGTACTCCAGTTGATTGGACATGCTAAAAAAATGTACTAGTTTATTGGAGATACACGAGCTGTTTCGTTCAAGCATGGTTGATCAGGAATCGCCTTGCAGCCGCCCCTCAAGCTAGCTTGTCTCTAGCTGTGTGATGAGCAGTGCCAACTCCGCGAAACCCAGAGCCTCACTGCTTTCCGTCTCTCCGGTGATGTAACATCCCAAATTTTCAATTTGGAATGTTATACATTAGGTCATCATGCATATCATATTTTCTCGCATTTTCCCGATCCTAGAAATTTCACGCAACTCAAGGACCCTCGGAGAGAGTTGGAAGTTTCATAATTTTCATATTTGGGATTTCTCAAATTTTGAAAAATAGGATCATTGGATTATTTAAATTTTCTTCATAAAGTTTTCCTATAAAAAAATATCTTGAGAGGGAATAATATGACTTTCCCAAACAAATAGGAAAAATGAAGATATTATAAATAAACCAAATTTGGTTTTTGGAGATTTATTTTGCTTAGGCAAAAATGAGCATTTTAAAATATTTTTTATGCATTTTGTTTTTAAAAGTTCATTTTGTTCGATTCAATTTTAGAGTCGGAGAAAATTTGTTTTAATTAATTTGGAGTTCATTTGATATTTATTTTATTTGTTTTGTTTTAAAATTTTTTTTTTAAAAAACGCGCCCGCCTGGACCGAGGCCCACTGCCCAGCCAGCGCCTGCCCATCTCCTCTCTCCTCCGCTCCGCCCGAGTCCCGCTGAGCACGGCAGCGCCCGCCAGCCGAGTCCCGCCTTGACCCCGCCTTCCTTGGCCCTCCCCAAGCAACCCCGCCCCTCGCCTTTATATAGCCCCCCGCCCCTCTCCTCACCCCATCGCCCCTTGCGCGCCCGACTCGAGCGCCCCCTTGCTGGCCGACCTCATTGTCGCCCTCGTCGGCACGACACGCTTGCGCCAGAACCCGCCGCCTCGCCTCCCGACCCCGCCGAGCCTCGCCGAGTCCCCGAGAGCCGCCGGCGATCGCGGAGGTAGCCGCCCGCCCCGCCGCCCGATTCGGTCTATTCCCCGTGAACCGCCCGGTTTTTTTTTAAAAAAATATATATTTATTCGGTTTTTTTTTAAAAAACCTAGATTGGTTTTATTTTTTTTTTCGGTTTTCTTATTTAACGGACGTTCACCGAACCGTTCGTTTCAGTGAACGCGTTCGTTGGATTCGTTCTGTTATGAACGTTCGCTTTTAACTCGTTCGTCGTTTTTCTTTTTAATCGGAATTAATCCGTTATTTTTCGATTTGATTTGAGATCTGATTTTCAAAACTGTTTTATTTCTCGCTCGTTTATCGGAATCGGGTGATTCAAGCGCTGGAGTTTCAGAACGAAACCGCCGTTCGACTACCCTACTTTCACAGAGTTTTGCCACTGTGAAATTTTGACCTAATTCGGATCGCTAACCGAGAGGTTTCTCTCGAGTTTCGACTTTCGGAGTTTGTTTTGATTCGATTCTTTTGCAACCAGGGTTCTTAAGTTGAACTATCTGGTTAGATCTTTTATTCGAGATTTCCTGTGCATTAGATGAGTACTTATTGTATGCTTGTTGTTTGTCTGCGTTAGATCACCGGAGCGCCGCTTGTTACTTGAATCTCTAGGACTCGCGGATCATCGCAAGGCAAGTAACACTTTGATCATACCCTTCTACTACCCAGTTTTATGCATTAGATCTATTCCTCAAACACTTGCATGATTAGGATCTAATTAAATTGTGGGATGGGAAGTAGATTGAGGTAGTACCTATTACTGTTTTACTTATGAAACCTTGGGAGTTACTTCTCGTTTGCTTGTTCATGCCATGCTATGCTAGTAGACGTGGATTGGGTGAGTGAATATCCATGACAGATGTGAGATTGTTAATTAATGGTTTATTTAAGGTGGCAACCTAACACACATCTGGGTGGATTGAGGTACTGGTTTCCATCAGACTTGCTGTATTTCTTGGACCGCCACCCAGGCTCTAAGGGATCATAAGATTTGTCAAACTGGAAACTTCCGTGTGCAGCCACAAGCCAATTATGGGCTCTGGCGTAGTTGACTAAGTTGTGCGAACTCTTACGGGTAGGCTAGCTGATGTAGGGGATGTAGGTTGGTACGGTCTACCCACATGTAAGGTGCTAGCGCTTCTGAAAGACTATGTCTCGGTCATCCGTTTCTCAAACACCTCAGAAACGAGAATCAAGCGGAGGCGATCGAGTCTTGTGGGGAAAAGTGCAAACCTCTGCAGAGTGTAACAAACTAATCATGATTAGCCGTGTCCCGGTTATGGACGTTTTGAGTATCCCGTACTTGATTATCATGTGAATCTCAACATGTTACTTCAAATAAAAGTTATTGGGTTTTGATGAGTACTTTTAATTGGGATTGAGGATGCTGTCAACCATCTTCAATGTTTAACAACCACCATGATAGTTAAATAAAATTATTCCTTTGATGTAGGGAAAATCAGCTTTATGCAAATGTAATCAGAGAGCCTTACCACCAGCCATATATGCATGTAGTATAGGCTTATTCATTCATTGCTCTTTATGTGTTACATTGCAAAGCATATTCCATGTCTTGACCGTTTTGGCTGCAACTTTTCACGTTATGAGACTTTTCGAACGACAGTAAGGTGTTAGGTCGTGGTTCTATACTCATGATGCCGTTGGAGTTGATGGACTCACTTATCTTCCAAGCCTTCATTGTTATTATTAGATGGCCTTAAGCCATATTTTTATTCAGTTCCCTTGTGGACATCGATGTAATAAGTGTGTGATTGCTACTCTGTTATAAATCCTTCGAAGTACTGTGTGGTGTCAGCATTACTGATCCAGGGATGACACTGAGCACAGAGCGCTAGATCCATTCGGGTCTGGTCGCTACAGAGAATGGTATCAGAGCACACGCTGACTGTAGGACACGACCACTAAGTTAAAGCCATAGATCTCTCTCTTCTCATTTTCTAACTCCTCATCTTTTCTACTCTCTTTAGGATGACGGACGCGAAGATCAAGTACACCCAACCGGATGAAGGCACACCTTTTGGATTTCACTTGAAGGAAGTTACTAAGTACCTGAACATTGGACTACCAAGCTTCACCGGAACTTTCAACGCCACTCTGCCTGAAGAGGAGCGCTGGAAGATTCATGCTCACGTTCGGGAAGGACATTCACCCCAATCACCAAGCCAATAGATAGTGTTTTCGATTGCACCCACTTGAGTGCAGGAAAGAGCATGGCAGCTCACATCACCATGGGACGCATTGGAGAAGTCTATCAAGAAGATCTCAAGGACACCATCTACCAGATTTGCGGACGCCGAGATGACAAGCGGGACGTCGTCAACACCAAGAAGGATAGATCCATTGCAGCGTTCATCCAGAGTTAAATCAGCACATTCGACGCCAGAGAATCAAATGTGCAATGACATGTTGGAGTTGCAGAAGACGAAGGAAAGGATCATCGAATTGGAAGGAGAACTAAAGACTACACGCAAGGACTACATGGGCGAGATCGTAGCTCTGGCAAGACACAATAACGGTCTTAAGTACGAGATCGAAGAACTCAAGAAGAAGTTGGCACTCAGGAATGAAGACCAAGATCGTCGAGCATCAAATCGACTACATCAACATTGACGACTCAGATTCGGATCCAAGTGAACCCGATTTTGAAGACGGTTGGAGCAGACATCATGGAGTCTTCCACGGTTCAAATTAGTAGAAGTCCCCCACATATTAGTAGTATTCCCTCCATGTAAACATTATAGTACACGCACTTTTGCGATAGTTAGATCGATGTAAGCCTTTGTTTGATTGAATGAAGTGATTTTGTGTGCATTTGCTCATGTGCATTTGGGTAGTGATTCCCCTTAGACCTCATTCTATTCTATTTTCTCTCCTTTTCTAAACCCTTCAGATGCCTCCGAGACGCGACCCCGGATTCGTTTTCCCGCCAGAGATCACCCAATTGATCCAGCAGCAGAATACCCTGATTCAAACATTGGTGCAGAACAACAACAACAACCCCAACAACCCACCGCCACCACCACCACTGCGGATCATCGACTCGTTTTCTTAGACTGAACCCGCGGTGTATTCCAAAGAGCACCGAGCCAATTGTAGCAGATGGTGGCTCCGCAAGATAGGAAGGAGCTGACTACTGCAGGATGCACAGATGGTGAAAGAGTGAAGTTTGCAGCACATCAGCTTGAAGGACCCGCAGCAGCATGGTGGGAGAATTTCACACCACTTACCCGTGACACCATCACATGGGACCAGCCACAAGCTTTTCGCACAGCCCATGTTTCAGCAGGAGCCATGGCCATGAAGAAGCGTGAGTTTCGCAACTTACGCCAAGGAGGAAGGACCACACAAGATCGTGGATGACTTTAGCAAACTAGCACGTTATGCCCCGGATAGCGTTACTACGGATGCAGACTAAACAGAGAAGTTTCTAGAAGGACTGAATGATGAGTTCAGCATGCCGTTGATGGTAGCAAGTTTCAATAACTACCAGGAGTTAGTAGACCGAGCTCTCATGATTGAAGGAAGCAAGAGCAAATTGAGAACTGCAAGCGGAAGTATGGACAAGGGAAGTATAACTCTGGATCCCCAGAAGCCTCGTTATACCCTAAATCAGAATTCAGTTTCAGCATACCCATGGAGGAGGTAATTCGCATAACCATAATGGCACCAAGAATGGGAACGGAATGGAGGAAGCAACGGACAGAACCGCACCAACCCGTCTACACCATCCAAGGTAGACTGAGTCACATTACTTGCTTTAAGTGCCGCAAGATCGGGCATTATGCAAATGACTGCCTGTAGAAGGCGTAATGGAAATGGCAATGGAAGCTCGAAAGAAGCCCAACCCTTTCAACAGGGGACAAGTGAACCACATTGATGTGGAGGAGGTTGAAGATCAGCCCGATGCAAGAATCGGTAAGTTTTTGGTTAAGTCATTTTCTGCGGTTGTTCTTTTTGATCTTGGTGCATCGCATTCATACATATCAAGGGGATTTGTGGATAAGTACGAGTTACCAACCCAAGCCCTTAGGTCACCCATGCTAGTAACCTCACCCGGAGCAGAGTACATGGCTAGTAAATGGTGTGATCGACTGCCACTACGGATCGGACACTATGTTTTTCCCTCAGACCTAATAGTTCTAGAATCCCAAGGATTGGATGTGATATTAGGAATGGATTGGTTATCAAAGTATGGAGGAAACATAGATTGTACCACACGGTCAATTTTGCTCACCACACCAGAAGGAAGAAGGATTAAGTATGTATCACGGCACGAGCCGAGGAGAGCACAAGTTAATTGCTTAACAGGAGTGGTACAGGAAGAAGTACCAGTGGTGAAGGATTATCATGATGTATTTCCGGAAGAGTTGCCAGGAATGCCGCCGGATAGAGACATTGAGTTTTTGATCGAGCTGTTGCCAGGAACAGGCCCGATATCGAAGCGACCGTGCAGGATGCCCGCAAAGGATTTGGCAGAAATTAAGAAGCAGATTAAGGAACTATTGGATAAAGGTTTTATTCGCCCAAGTTCTTCACCTTGGGGATCACCCGTTTTATTGGTGGAGAAGAAGGATGGATCGTTAAGAATGGTTGTTGATTATCGTGGATTGAATGAAGTAACAATCAAGAACAAGTACCCACTACCTATGATAAATGATCTGTTTGATCGCTTGCAAGGAGCCAAAGTGTTTTCTAAGATCGACTTGCGATCAGGGTACCATCAGTTGAAGATTCGGGAGCAGGACATACCCAAGACAGCGTTTACCACGAGATATGGATTGTATGAGTATACCGTTATGTCATTTGGACTGACTAACGCACCAGCCTATTTCATGAACCTGATGAACAAAGTGTTTATGGAGTTTTTGGACAAGTTAAATCGTGGTGTTCATTGATGACATTTTGATTTTCTCGAAGAATGAAGAGGAACACAAGGAACATTTGAGATTGGTTTTGGAGAAACTGAGGGAACACCAGTTGTATGCCAAGTTCAGCAAATGTGAATTTTGGTTAAAGGAAGTTGGATTTCTCGGACATGTTATATCCGGAGAAGGAATAGCAGTTGACCCCACAAAGGTTGAGACCGTAACCAAATGGGAAGCACCAACGACAGTTGAGAGATTCAAGTTTCCTTGGACTCGCAGGATACTACCAAGATTCATTGAGAATTTCTCAAGGATTGCAAAGCCTATGACAGAATTGTTGAAGAAGGAAAACAAATTCATATGGGTGAGGACTGTGAAGCAAGTTTTCAGGAGTTGAAGAAAAGATTGGTTACCTCACCAGTTTTGATATTGCGAGATCAAACTAAGGATTATGAGGTGTATTGCGCACGCTTCACGCCGAGGACTTGGAGCAGTGCTTATGCAGGAAGGAAGAGTTGTTTCAGTATGCTTCACGACAGCTTAAGCCCCATGAGTTGAATTATGCCACTCATGATTTGGAGTTAGCAGCCGTTGTGCATGCCTTGAAGACGTGGAGACATTTTCTCATTGGAAATCATTGTGAAGTATATACGGATCACAAGAGTTTGAAGTACATCTTCACCCAAAAGGAATTGAATCTCAGACAAAGGAGATGGTTAGAGCTAATCAAGGATTATGATATGAGATTGCATTATCACCCCGGAAAGGCTAATGTCGAGCGCAGACGCATTGAGCCGTAAGAGCCACGTCAGTACCCTAATGATGGGAGTAATACCCAATGAGTTAGCCGAGGACCTTCGAGAGCTATGTTTGGAAATAGTTCCGAGAGGCTATGTAGCAGCATTGGAGATTCAGTCGACACTGATGGACAAAATCAGAGATGCCCAAAAGGCAGATAAGGAAGTTGCCTCTATAAAGGAGAAAATGAGCAAAGGAAAAGCTAAAGGATTTCGCGAGGACGAGCACGATACCCTATGGTTTGAAGACCGTGTTTATGTGCCCAATGACCCAGAGATCAGGAAGTTGATTTTACAAGAAGCCCATGATTCACCCTATTCGATTCACCCAGAAATACTAAGATGTATTTGGATTTGAAGAATATTTTCGGTGGACCGGAATGAAGAAGGATATTGCGGAGTATGTAGCAGTTTGTGACGTATGTCAGAAAGTAAAGGCGGAACATCAGAAGCCAGCAGGATTGTTACAACCATTGCCGATACCCGAATGGAAGTGGGATAAACTAGGCATGGATTTCATCACAGGTTTGCCAAAGACCCGTTCAGGATATGACTCGATTTGGGTCATAGTCGACCGTTTGACCAAGGTAGCCCATTTTATTCCAGTCAAGACTACCTATAGCAGTGCTAAGTTGGCAAAGATATACATGACCAGAATTGTGTGTTTACACGGAGTTCCGAGGAGTATTGTATCAGACAGAGGAACCCAGTTTACTTGAAATTTTGGAACGGTTACACGAAACATTGGGAACCCGATTGAGTTCAAAGACTTTCCACCCACAGACCGATGGATGACCGAGAGAGTCAATCAGATTTTGGAAGACATCTTTGAGAGCTTGTGCACTAGATTATGGATCTAGTTGGGATGACAATTTGCCGTATGCAGAATTTTCCTACAATAACAGATTACCAAACCAGTTTAAAGATGGCACCTTCGAGGCCTTGTATGGAAGAAGGTGCAGGACACCGTTGTCATGGGACTAAACCGAGATCGTCGATTGTTTGGACCAGATTTGATTAAGGAGTCCGACAGAAAGTTAAGTTGATTCGAGACAGGCTCAAGGTAGCCCAGTCCGCATGTAAGAGCTATGCCGATTCAAAGCGCAGCGATTGAGTACGAAGTTGGAGACAGCGTATATCTCAGAGTATCCCCGCTTCGAGGAGTGAAGCGTTTTGGAGTTAAAGGAAAGTTAGCACCTCGTTTTGTTGGACCATATAAGATTTTGCAACGCATGGGAGAAGTTGCGTATAAGTTGGAACTGCGGAAGGACTGTCAGGAGTTCATGATGTATTCCATGTTTCTCGCTTGAAGAAATGTCACCCAGAGATAGCAGAGGTACCGTTAAGAGACACAGTGCCACTGGAGGCAATTCAGTTGAAGGATGACTTGACATATGAGGAGAAACCAGTTAAGATTCTCGATTATGCCAGCAGAGTTACCCGCAGCAAGGTTATCAAGTTTTGCAAAGTTCGATTGGAGCCACCACACCGAGGATGAAGCCACCAGGAAAGAGAGGAAGTTTTGTAAGGACCACCTCACCTATTTTCTAGTTAACCCGAATCTCGAGGGCTAGATTCATCTTAGGTAGGTTTGTAACATCCCAAATTTTCAATTTGGAATGTTATACATTAGGTCATCATGCATATCATATTTTCTCGCATTTTCCGATCCTAGAAATTTCACGCAACTCAAGGACCCTCGGAGAGAGTTGGAAGTTTCATAATTTTCATATTTGGGATTTCTCAAATTTTGAAAATAGGATCATTGGATTATTTAAATTTTCTTCATAAAGTTTTCCTATAAAAAATATCTTGAGAGGGAATAATATGACTTTCCCAAACAAATAGGAAAAATGAAGATATTATAAATAAACCAAATTTGGTTTTGGAGATTTATTTTGCTTAGGCAAAATGAGCATTTTAAAATATTTTTATGCATTTTGTTTTTAAAAGTTCATTTTGTTCGATTCAATTTTAGAGTCGGAGAAAATTTGTTTTAATTAATTTGGAGTTCATTTGATATTTATTTTATTTGTTTTGTTTTAAAATTTTTTTAAAAAAAACGCCACTGGACCGAGGCCCACTGCCCAGCCCAGCCAGCCTCCGCCCGCCCGCGCCTGCCCATCTCCTCTCCCTCCCGCTCGCGCCGAGTCCCCTCGAGCAGCAGGCTTGCCGCCTTCAGCCGAGTCCCGCCTGACCCCGCCTTCCTTGGCCCCTCCCAAGCAACCCCGCCCCCTCGCTTTTATATAGCCCCCAGCCCCTCTCCTCACCCCATCGCCGCCGCTGCCCGCCCGACTCAGCGCCCCGCCGCCGAAGCCGACCCCATTGTCGCCTCGTCGCCGGACGACGCCGCCGCGCCAGAACCCGCCGCCTCGCCTCCCGACCCTTGAGCCCCGCCGAGCCTCGAGAGCAGCCGGCGATCGCGGAGGTAGCCGCCCGCCCGCCGCCCGATTCGGTCTATTCCCGTGAACCGCCCGGTTTTTTTTTAAAAAATATATATATATATATATTTGTTCGTTTTTTTAAAAACCTAGATTGGTTTTATTTTTTTGGTTTTCTTATTTAACGGACGCTCACCGAACCGTTCGTTTCATGGAACGCGTTCGTTGGATTCGATTACATTAACTAACGCTCGCTTTTAACTCGTTCGTCGTTTTTCTTTTTAATCGGAATTAATCCGTTATTTTTCAGATTTGATTTCAGATCTGATTTTCAAAACTGTTTTATTTCTCGCTCGTTTATCGGAATCAGGTGATTCAAGCGCCTGGAGTTTCGTAACGAAACCGCCGTTCCGACTACCCTACTTTCACAGAGTTTTGCCACTGTGAAATTTTGACCTAATTTCGGATCGCTAACCGAGAGGTTTCTCTCTCGAGTTTCGACTTTCGGAGTTTGTTTTGATTCGATTCTTTTGCAACCAGGGTTCTTAAGTTGAACTATCTGGTTAGATCTTTTATTCGAGATTTCCCTGTGCATTAGATGAGTACTTATTGTATGCTTGTTGTTTGTCTGCGTTAGATCACCCGAGTCGCCGCTTGTTACTTCGAATCTCTAGGACTCGCGGATCATCAGCAAGGCAAGTAACACTTTGATCATACCCTTCTACTACCCAGTTTTATGCATTAGATCTATTCCTCAAACACTTGCATGATTAGGATCTAATTAAATTGTGGGATGGGAAGTAGATTGAGGTAGTACCTATTACTGTTTTACTTATGAAACCTTGGGAGTTACTTCTACGTTTGCTTGTTCATGCCATGCTATGCTAGTAGACGTGGATTGGGTGAGTGAATATCCATGACAGATGTGAGATTGTTAATTAATGGTTTATTTAAGGTGGCAACCTAACACACATCTGGGTGGATTGAGGTACTGGTTTCCATCGGGACTTGCTCTGTATTTCTTGGACCGCCACCTGTGCTCTAAGGGATCATAAGATTTGTCAAACCGAAACTTCGTGTGCAGCCACAAGCCAATTATGGGCTCTGGCGTAGTTGACTAAGTTGTGCGAACTCTTACGGGTAGGCTAGCTGATGTAGGGGATGTAGGTTGGTACGGTCTACCCACATGTAAGGTGCTAGCGCTTCTGAAAGACTATGTCTCGGTCATCCGTTTCTCAAACACCACAGAGTGCGAGAATCAAGCGGAGGCGATCGAGTCTTGTGGGGAAAAGTCGCAAACCTCTGCAGAGTGTAACAAACTAATCATGATTAGCCGTGTCCCGGTTATGGACGTTTTGAGTATCCGTACTTGATTATCATGTGAATCTCAACATGTTACTTCAAATAAAAGTTATTGGGTTTTGATGAGTACTTTTAATTGGGATTGAGGATCTGTCAACCATCTTCAATGTTTAACAACCACCATGATAGTTAAATAAAATTATTCCTTTGATGTAGGGAAAAATCAGCTTTATGCAAATGTAACAGTAGAGCCTTACCACCAGCCATATATGCATGTAGTATAGGCTTATTCATTCATTGCTCTTTATGTGTTACATTGCCAAGCATATTCCATGTGTGACCCGTTTTGGCTGCAACTTTTCACGTTAGACTTTTGAGACGACAGTAAGGTGTTAGGTCGTGGTTCTATACTCAGTGATGCCGTTGGAGTTGATGGACTCACTTATCTTCCAAGCCTTCGCTGTTATTATTAGATGGCCTTAAGCCATATTTTTATTCAGTTCCCTTGTGGACATCGATGTAATCGTGTGTGATTGCTACTCTGTTATAAATCCTTGAAATCTTGTGTGGTGTCGGCATTCTCGATCGAGGATGACATCGAGCACAGAGCGCTAGATCCATTTGGGTCTGGTCGCTACAGGTGAAGAAACTAGATCTAATCGGACTCAAATCGTCTGAGGTATTACAATATACAACTAGGAGCAACGGCTACTCCTCCAAACTCATGACAATGTATGTCTTGTTGTGATATTTGTCCCTACTACCGACCGACCGACCGACCCCTAGTCGGCTAACCCCTAAGGCTTGCAACAGAGGCAGCGATTACAGAGCAACCACGCGATCTTTAGTCAGCGTGGTGGGCATGGCAGCGATCACCGTCAAGAGAGGCAGCAAGCAGGAACGTCACTAGGTTACTACATTGTTTTTCCCCTCACAAACTCTGCCACACCTAAAAATTATTCCTGGCTCCGCCACTGCCTCCCAAAGGGCCCTTGCATGGCCGCATTGAACATATAAACCCTCCTACAGTACCCGCCATTCCAGCGCCCTCGCACTTTCAAATTCATCCTATATGCTCGGTTTGCACTGCTGTACATTGACATCGTACTTTTTATCACCGTGGTAAACATCTGGACGCTCGTTCTTCTGAACGCCGCGGAATCGGGCTAGAGCGACTGATGAATGGGCTAGCTTTGTGTGCGGGCCAGCCTGGCAGCGACAGGGTGTGTGCGTGCCTGTGTCCGGGTGAAAAAGGGGGCGATCGATCGTGGGTTGCCAGTGGCGTTCGTGGGTTGGCAGGGTGGTTTTTTACCGTCCTCGTTTGCACCCAGTGGCGGCGCCTGCTACGTCTTGAGCTTGCGTTGGTTTTCCCCGAAGAGGAGAGGGTGATGCAGCAAGTGTAGCGTAAGTATTTCCCTCAGTTTTTGAGAACCAAGGTATCAATCCAGTAGGAGGCTCCTCAAAAGTC
This sequence comes from Aegilops longissima, assembly GCA_021605205.1. Taxonomy (NCBI): domain Eukaryota; kingdom Viridiplantae; phylum Streptophyta; class Magnoliopsida; order Poales; family Poaceae; genus Aegilops; species Aegilops longissima. The sequence goes on along the minus strand of CM038682.1, from coordinate 126,056,633 downwards.
CCACGCACCTACACAAACAAATTGAGAACTCGCAACCAACGCAATAAAGGGGTTGTCAATCCCTTTACGGCCACTTGCGAAAGTGAGATCTAATAAATAAAGTATGATAAGATAAATATATTTTGGTATTTTATAATATAGATGCAAAAAGTAAAGATGCAAATAAAAGTAGATTGAAAGCAAATATGATAAGAGATAGACCCGGGGGCCATAGGTTTCACTAGAGGCTTCTCTCGAGATAGCATAAGTATTATGGTGGGTGAACAAATTACTGTCGAGCAATTGATAGAAAAGCGCATAGTTATGAGATTATCTAGGCATGATCATGTATATAGGCATCACGTCCATAACAAGTAGACCGACTCCTGCTGCATCTACTATTATTACTCCACACATCGACCGCTATCCAAGCATGCATCTAGAGTATTAAGTTCATAAGAACGGAGTAACGCATTAAGCAAGATGACATGATGTAGAGGGATAAACTCATGCAATATGATATAAACCCATCTTGTTATCCTCGATGGCAACAATACAATACGTGCCTTGCAACCCTTTACATCCTCGGGTAAGGACACCGCAAGATTGAACCCAAAGCTAAGCACTTCTCCCATGGCAAGAAAGACCAATCTAGTAGGCCAAACCAAACTGATAATTCGAAGAGACTTGCAAAGATAACTCAATCATACATAAAAGAATTCAGATAAGATTCAAATATTATTCATAGATAAACTTGATCATAAACCCACAATTCATCGGATCTCGACAAACACACCGCAAAAAGAGTATACATCGAATAGATCTCCACAAGAGAGGGGGAGAACATTGTATTGAGATCCAAAAAGAGAGAAGAAGCCATCTAGCTAATAACTATGGACCCGTAGGTCTGTGGTAAACTACTCACAACTCATCGGAGGGGCAAGGATGTTGATGTAGAAGCCCTCCGTGGTTGATTCCCCCTCCGGCAAAGTGCCGGCGAAGGCTCCAAGATGAGATCTCGCGGATACAGAAGGTTGCGGCGGTGGAAATTGTGTTTTGTGGTGCCCCTGGATGTTTTCGGGGTACGTAGGTATATATAGGAGGAAGAAGTATGTCGGTGGCGCTGAGGGGCCCACGAGACAGGGTAGCGCCCTACTGGGGCGGGCGGCCTCCTATCTCGTGGGGGTCCTCGGAAGCTTCTTGACTTGCACTCCAAACTCTCCGGATCACGTTCGTTCCAAAAATCACGCTCCCGAAGGTTTCATTCCATTTGGACTCCGTTTGATACTCCTTTTCTTCGAAATACTGAAATAGGCAAAAAACAGCAATATGGGCTGGGCCTCCGGTTAGTAGGTTAGTCCCAAAAATGATATAAATGTGTAAAATAAAGCCCATAAACATCCAAAAGGGGTAATATAATAGCATGGAACAATAAAAAATTATAGATACGTTGGAGACGTATCAAGCATCCCCAAGCTTAATTCCTGCTCGTCCTCGAGTAGGTAAATGATAAAAAGAGAATTTCTGATGTGGAATGCTACCTAGCATAATTCATACTGTAATTTTCTTTATTGTGGCATGAATGTTCAGATCCAAATGATTCAAAATAAAAGTTCATATTGATAAAAGAAATAGTAACACTTCAAGCATACTAATCAAAGTAATCATGTCTTCTCAAAATAGCATGGCAAAAGAAAGTTCATCCCTACATAATCATATAGTTAGGCTATGCTTCATTTTCATCACACAAAGATGTTACCAACTTCTATACCCCCGATGACAAGCCAAGCAATTGTTTCATACTTAAATAATCTCAAACTTTTTCAACCTTCACGCAATACATGAGCGTGAGCCATGGATATAGCACTATGGGTGGAATAGAATATGATGATGGGGATTGTGTGGGGAAGACAAAAAAAGAGAAAGTCTCACATTGACGAGGATAACCAACGGGCTATGGAGATGCCCATCAATTGATGTCAACATGAGGAGTAGGGATTGCCATGCAACAGATGCACTAGAGCTATAAATGAATGCTCAACAAAATAAAACTAGTGGGTGTGCATCCAACTTGCTTGCTCATGAAGACCTAGGGCATTTGAGGAAGCCCATCGTAGGAATATACAAGCCAAGTTCTATAATAAAAAATTCCCACTAGTATGAAAAAGACAACTTATGAGACTCACTATATGAAAAACATGGTGCTACTTTGAAGCACAATATATGAGACTCACTACATAAAGAACAAGGTGCTACTTTGAAGCACAAGTGTGGAAAAAGAGATAGTAGCATTGCCCTTTTTATTTATTTTCTTTTTTTCTTTTCTTCTTTTTTTTGGGCCTTTTTTTTGCCTTTCTTCTTTTTTTTTGGGCAATGCTCTAATAATGATGATCATCACACTTCTATTGATTACAACATAAGAATTACAACTCGAAACTAGAACAAGATATGGCTCTATATGAATGCCTCCGTGATGTCGGGATGGTGCAATGAATCAAGAGTGACATGTATGAAAAATAATGCATGGTGGCTTTGCCACAAATACGATGTCAACTACATGATCATGCAATGGCAATATGACAAAAGTAAAGTATGTCATGACGATGAAGAACGGAACGGTGGAAAGTTGCATGGCAATATATCTCGGAATGGCTATGGAAATGCCATAATAGGTAGGTATGGTGGCTGTTTTTAGGAAGATATAAGGAGGTTTATGTGTGATAGAGCGTATCATATCACGGGGTTTGGATGCACCGGCGAAGTTTGCACCAACTCTCAAAGTGAGAAAGGGCAATGCACGGTACCGAAGAGGCTAGCAATGGCGGAAAGATAAAAGTGCGTATAATCCATGGACTCAACATTAGTCAAAAGAACTCATATACTTATTGTAAAAATTTAGAAGTCATCAAAAATCAAGTACTACGCGCATGCTCCTAGGGGGATAGATTGGTAGGAAAAGACCATCGCTCGTCCCCGACCTCCACTCATAAGGATGCACAAGCCAGGTACACTTCATGTTTCAAATTTGTTACACAACTTTAACCATACGTGCATGCTACGGATTTGCTAACTTCAACACAAGCATTCTTTAAATTCATAATCACCCAACTAGCATGACTTTAATATCACTACCTCCATATCTCAAAACAATTATCAAGCATCAAATTGATCATAGCATCCAATTCACTTCCTATGATAGTTTTTATTATACCCAACTTGGATGCTCATCATTCTAGGACCAACTTTATGACCATAGCAAATACCATGCTGTTCTAAAAGAATCTCAAAATAATATAAGTGAAGCATGAGAGACTAATAATTTCTTCAAAATTAAGACACCACCGTGCTCTAAAAGATATAAGTGAAGCACTAGAGCAAAAACTATGAAGCTCAAAAGATATAAGTGAAGCACATAGAGTATTCTAGCAAATTCTAATCAAATAGGCTTCTCCCAAAAAGGTGTGTACAGCAAGGATGATTGTGGTAAACTAAAAATCAAAGACTAATATAATACACGACGCTCCAAGCAAAACACATATCATGTGGCGAATAAAAATATAGCTCCAAGTAAAGTTACCAATGAACGAAGACGAAAGAGGGGATGCCTTCCGGGGCATCCCCAAGCTTAGGCTTTTGGTTATTCTTGAATATCTTGGGGTGCCTTGGGCATCTCCAAGCTTAGGCTCTTGCCACCCTTTATTCCATAGTCCATAAAGGCTTTACCCAAAACTTGAAAACTTCACAACACAAAACTCAACAGAAATCTCGTAAGCTCCATTAGTGAAAGAAAACAAAACCAGCACATAAGGTACTGCAATGAACTCATTCTTTATTTATTTTGGTTTTAAACCTACTGTATTCCAACTTATCTATGGATTATAAACTATTTTATTGGCCATAGATTCATCAAAATAAGTAAACAACACACGAAAAACAAAATCTGTCAAAAACAGAACAGTCTGTAGTAATCTGTAACTAACAAAAACTTATGGAACTCCAAAAATTTAGCAAAAATAGGAAGACCTAGGAAATTTGTTTGTTGATCAGCAGCAATTGGAATCACTATTTTATCACATTCTGGTGATTTTTAACAATTGTTTTCGTGAACTGAAAGTTTCTGGAAATTACAGCAAGATTAAATAATTATCATCCAAGAAGATCCTATAGGTTTAACTTGGCACAAACACTAATTAAAAGATAAAAACACATCTAAACAGAAGGTGGATGGATTATTTATTCCTAAACAGAAACAAAAACAAATAAACTAAAAATAAAATTGGGTTGCCTCCCAACTAGCGCTATCGTTTAACGCTCCTAGCTAGGCATAAAAACAAAGATAGATCTAACGAGTGCCATCTTTGGCACTAGATTCATAAGTAGCCCGCATGATAGATTCATAAGGTAATTTGACTTTATTTCTTGGAAAGTGCTCCATGCCTTTCTTTAATGGAAATTGGAATCTAATATTCCCTTCCTTCATATCAATAATGGCACCAGTTGTTCTAAGGAAAGGTCTACCAAGAATAATAGGGCAAGAAAGCTTGCAATCTATATCAAGAACGATAAAATCTACGGGCACCAAATTTCTATTTTCAACAATAAGAACATCATTGATCCTTCCCATAGGCTTTTTAATGGTGGAATCCGCAAGGTGCAAATTTAAAGAGCAATCATCAAGGTCATGGAAACCTAGAATATCACATAAAGTTTTCGGAATCGTGGAAACACTAGCACCCAAATCACACAAAGCAAAACACTCATAATCTTTAATTCTAATCTTTATAGTAGGTTCCCACTCATCATTAAGTTTTCTAGGTATAGAAATTTCCAAATTAAGTTTTTCATCATAAGATTGCATCAAGGCATCAACTATATGTTTGGTAAAAGCTTTGTTTTGACTATAAGCATGAGGAGAATTAACAACGGATTGCAACAAGGAAATACAACCTTTTAAAGAACAATTATCATAATCAAATTCCTTGAAATCCGAGATAGTAGGTTCAACATTATTAGAAGTTGAGGATTCTCCAATCTCACTTTTACCAAATTTAACATTAAGATCTAAAGACTCTGAATTCTTGGGACGCCTTCTAGGCAAAGTTGATTCATCATCAATCCCATAATCATCAAAATTCATATTGCAAAACATAGATCTAATAGGAGATGCATCAATAACTTTCAGATCCTCATCATTATTTTCACGGAAACTAGAAGAACACGCTTTTATAAAGCTTTCTTTTTTAGCACGCAATCTAGCGGTTCTTTCCTTGCACTCGTCAATGGAAATTCTCATTACTTTGAGAGACTCATTGATATCATGCTTAGGAGGGGAAGATCTAATTTTAAGAGAATCAACATCAAGCGAAAGTCTATCAACGTTCCTAGCCAAATCATCAACTTTGAGCAATTTTTCTTCAAGCAAAGCATTAAAATTCTTTTGAGAGATCATATCACACTATTCTCAAAATCAGAGGGCATCTTATTAAAATTACCATAAGAATTATTGTAGGAATTTCCATAATTATTAGAGGAATTACTAGGGAACGGTCTAGCATTAAAATTTCCTCTATAAGCATTGTTTCCAAAACTATTCCTACCAACAAAATTCACATCCATAGATTCATTATTATTCTAAATCAAAGAAGACAAAGGCATATCATTGGGATCAAGAGGAGTATTTTTAGTAGCAAACATGATCATAAGTTCATCCATCTTTCCACTCAAAACATTGATTTCTTCTATAGCATGCACTTTTTTACTAGAAGATCTTTCGGTGTGCCATTGAGAATAATTAGCCATAATATTATCAAGCAATTTTGTAGCATCTCCTAACGTGATTTCCATAAACGTGCCTCCCGCGGCCGAATCTAAGAGATTTCCAGAAGCAAAGTTCAAACCGGCATAACAATTTTGTATGATCATCCATAAATTCAAACCATGAGTAGGGCAATTGTGAAGCATCAATTTCATTCTTTCCCAAGATTGGGCAACATGCTCATGATCAAGTTGTTTAAAATTCATAATATTGTTCCTAAGAGTGATGATCTTAGCGGGAGGAAAATACTTAGAGATAAAAGCATCTTTGCACTTGTTCCACGAATCAATACTATTTTTAGGCAAAGATGAAAACCAAACTTTAGCACGATCTCTAAGTGAAAACGGAAATAACTTCAATTTGACAATATTGTTATCCGTATCTTTCTTCTTTTGCATGTCACATAAATCAGCAAAATTGTTTAAATGAGTAGCGGCATCTTCACTAGGAAGGCCGACGAATTGATCTTTCATAACAAGATTCAGCAAGGCGGTATTGATTTCACAAGACTCGTCATTATTAAGAGGAACAATCGGAGTACTAAGGAAATCATTATTATTGGTATTCGAGAAATCACACAATTTGGTATTATCTTGTGCCATGGCAACAAGTAATCCAACACACAAGCAAGCAGAAAAACGACAAGCGAAAAAGAGAGGAGGAGATTGGGAAAGAGAGGGCGAATAAAACGGCAAGGGTGAAGTGGGGGCGAGGAAAACGAGAGGCAAATGGCAAATAATGTAAATGCGAGGGAGATGGGTTTGTGATGGGTACTTGGTATGTCTTGACTTGAGCAAAGACCTCCCCGTCAACGGCGCCAGAAATCCTTCTTGCTACGTCTTGAGCTTGCGTTGGTTTTCCCCGAAGAGGAGAGGGTGATGCAGCAAGTGTAGCGTAAGTATTTCCCTCAGTTTTTGAGAACCAAGGTATCAATCCAGTAGGAGGCTCCTCAAAAGTCCCACGCACCTACACAAACAAACTGAGGACTCGCAACCAACGCAATAAAGGGGTTGTCAATCCCTTCACGGCCACTTGCGAAAGTGAGATCTAATAAACAAAGTATGATAAGATAAATATATTTTTGGTATTTTATAATATAGATGCAAAAAGTAAAGATGCAAATAAAAGTAGATTGAAAGCAAATATGATAAGAGGTAGACCGGGGGGCCATAGGTTTCACTAGAGGCTTCTCTCGAGATAGCATAAGTATTACAGTGGGTGAACAAATTACTGTCGAGCAATTGATAGAAAAGCGCATAGTTATGAGATTATCTAGGCATGATCATGTATATAGGCATCACGTCCATAACAAGTAGACCGACTCCTGCCTGCATCTACTACTATTACTCCACACATCGACCGCTATCCAGCATGCATCTAGAGTATTAAGTTCATAGGAACAGAGTAACGCATTAAGCAAGATGACATGATGTAGAGGGATAAACTCATATATAAACCCCATCTTGTTATCCTCGATGGCAACAATACAATACGTGCCTTGCAACCCTTTCTGTCACTGGGTAAGGACATCGCAAGATTGAACCCAAAGCTAAACACTTCTCCCCATGGCAAGAAAGACCAATCTAGTAGGCCAAACCAAACTGATAATTCGAAGAGACTTGCAAAGATAACTCAATCATACATAAAAGAATTTAGATAAGATTCAAATATTATTCATAGATAAACTTGATCATAAACCCACAATTCATCGGATCTCGACAAACACACTGCAAAAAGAGTTTACATCGAATAGATCTCCACAAGAGAGGGGAGAACATTGTATTGAGATCCAAAAGAGAGAAGAAGCCATCTAGCTAATAACTATGGACCCGTGAGGTCTGTGGTAAACTACTCACAACTCATCGGAGGGGCAAGGATGTTGATGTAGAAGCCGTCCATGGTTGATTCCCCCCCGTGAGTGCCGTGAAGGCTCAAGATGAGATCTCGCGGATCTGAAGGTTCGGCGGTGGAAATTGTGTTTCATGGTGCCCTGGATGTTTTCGAGTGCGAGGTATATATAGGAGGAAGAAATACGTCGGTGGCGCGCCAGGCCCACGAGACAGGGGCACGCCCTCTGGGGGGGGGCTCCTATCTCGTGGGGTCCTCGGAAGCTTCTTGACTTGCACTCCAAACTCTCCGGATCACGTTCGTTCCAAAAATCACGCTCTCGAAGGTTTCATTCCATTTGGACTCCGTTTGATATTCCTTTTCTTCGAAATACTGAAATAGGCAAAAAACAACAATATGGGCTGGGCCTCCGGTTAGTAGGTTAGTCCCAAAAATGATATAAATGTGTAAAATAAAGCCCATAAACATCCAAAAGGGGTAATATAATAGCATGGAACAATAAAAAATTATAGATATGTTGGAGAAGTATCAACGCCTCCGCTTCAGCCTTGCCGATCCCATCTGTCATTCTCGTTGGTTTAGGACTCAGAGAGAGCAGCGAGTGAGCGCTCGGCCTGGGCGAGCGGGCACAAGAAAAAAGAAAAGGGGAAGCAGCAGCGAGAGAAAAGAGGAAAAGCAGCCAGACCTAGCCCGCGCCCCCGTAGCCGCCTCCTCTCCTGCCGCCGCCGCCTCGGCCTCGTTCGCCTCCTCTCCTGCCGCCGCCTCGACCTCAGCCTCGGCCGGCCCGTGCTCTGCCGGCGCCCATCGGCCTCGATCCGGCCTTAGCAGGAGGAGCTCGGCCTCGAGACTCGGCAGGAGGAGCTCGCCCTCGAGTAGGACTTAACAGGAGGAGGGGAGCAGCAGCCGCGCCCCATGCTCTCTCGTCGCCCTCGAGGTGAAGGTAACGGATGAAATCCCATGGACGAGCTTGAGCTGGAAGGACGTGGACCGCAGTGGCTTGGACCAACAGCGTCCTGGAGGCACCTTGCCGGTGAGCGCCACACATGGTGCATGTCACGCCTGGCCACTTGGCCACCACTTGTCCAGCGTGATGTGGCAAGGATCGGGCCCACCTATAAGTGGAGCGAGTGGGTGAGAGGAAAGAAGAGGGGAGTGTTTAAATATGTACCAGCCGGCTGTGGCTTGGGGCATGTGATGTGATAGCTGTAAACCTCATCCCCAATCATTCCTCTTAACGCAGTTCTTCTTCCTCCCCAAGTCTCTCTCGCTCTCCCTCACCTACCCGATCCCCCTCCTCTCTTCTGGTGTGTTACAATTGGTAATCAGAGCCAAAATCACCCCAAAATTTTTCTTCCCACCGCGCTGGTTGCAGATCGGTAACACCCACCGCGCCGGTGTGTGCTGCCCCGGCAAGCACACCCGAAATCCGTCGTGGGGTTCGATCTCCTCCAAGCAGGACGACGACGCCCACCAAAGCTTCGGCAGCGACGCGTCAGGTGCTGGCCGCCATGGACGAGGGCAACAGCAACATCACCAAGATGCTCGAGTCCCTCCTCGCCAAGATGGACGAGCAGAAGGTGGTCCACGACAAGCATATCGAGATTCAGGCCGCCTTCAACGCGCAGATCTCGCAGGACGTGTGCGGCCTCGCCAGACAGATCGATCTGACGCAGGCTGACGTTGACGCGACTCGCAAGACGGTGGAAGGCTCGGCATCGCCGTCGGGGTCGGTCACCACCGTGCTTCACCAGCCCGCCGCTCCACAACAACCCCCACCACCGCCCCCGCCGCCTCCACAATCGCCGCGCGTGGCCATCGAACCGGGCCGCCCGGCGACCGCCCACGCGCGTCTCGGGGATCATCGACCCCCGTTGATTCCGGTGCCTCCACAGGGCGGATTCGCTGCTCCAGCTGCCGTTCCCTCTCCAACAGTGGGCCACTACGACAATGACTACAACAAGCCACCGAAGCACGACTTCCCTCGATTCGATGGCTCCGCGCCGTACCTGTGGCTGGATCGCTGCTTGGCGTACTTCGAGCTCTACAAGGTCGCACCACACAACTAGGTGGCCACCGCGGCGATGTACATCGAAGGCCAAGCAGCGCATTGGCTATAGGCATTTCGTCAAACACATCGTGGCATCACCTGGGAAGTCTTCACGTCCGCCGTGCTCGAGGAGTTTGGTGCCGACGAGTTCGAGGTGGTCATGCACAAGCTGCTGCAACTTCGCTAGACTGCCACGGTCGCCGAGTACTGCGCAGCGTTCAACGAGCAAATGTACCACCTGCTCGCGCTCGATCCGTCCATCAACACCAAGTTCTTCGTCACCCAGTTCATCCTGGGCTTGAAGGACGAGTTGTGTGCCCCAGTTCGTCTGTAGGCGCCCTCGAGCATCACCAGGGCGTCGGTGTTGGCGCACATTCAAGAGGAGGAACTGGGCACGACGCGCGCGCGCCCACGCATCACACCAGTGGGGCGGCCTCCACCGGCGGCGACTCCACCACAGCCACGGGCGGCCGCGCCCAACCGCGCCCCCACGGACGACTACGCTCACGAGCGGCAACTCCGCGACTATCGCCGCGCCAATAACTTGTGCTTCAGGTGCGGCGACCACTACTCACGTGAGCACCGGTGTGCTCAGCCCGCCCAACTGCTCACCATCAGCATCGGGGATCACAGCGAGGTGCTCTCCAACGACACCATCCACGCTCTGCAACTGCTCGACGACCCCGGACCAGTCGCGCAGCCACCCGTTCCTGCTGGGGACACTCCCGAGTGCTGCCTCCACTCGTCGCACGCTCTGGACGGCACGGACTCGGCGACCACGATCTGCATGCGCGCACTGGTGGGCAACCAGGTCATGTTGCTTCTCCTTGATTCGGGCAGCTCGCATAGCTTCGTCAACAAGTCCTTTGTCGATCGCCTCGGGCTGGCGACAGAAGAAATGCCGCGGGTGGACATGCGCGTCGCCAACGGTGACCGTCTCTCTTGCAACCGCATCGTTCCCGAGATCAAGTGGTGGATGCAGGGGCACACGTTCGCCACTCTGATGCGTGAACTGGACATTGGCGCCTACAACGGCATCCTCGGCATGGACTGGCTCGCGCAGCACAGCCCCATGACGTGCCACTGGCAGGACAAATGGGTCAAGTTCACCCACGATGACGAAGAGGTCATGCTCTGGGGCGTGCCCACGAAGGCGTCCACCACCCTCAAGGCGATCAAACCCGACGAGCTGCGCAAGATGATCGCGGGCAACGATGTGTGGGCTATGGCCATGGTGGACACATGCAGCCGCGCACCGCCAGCGCAGCGTAAGTGCGCCAGTCAGACGTCGCTCGCTGATATTTTGGAGGAGTTCACCGATTTGTTCGCGGCGCCGCAAGGGCTTCCTCCACACCGTCAGTACGACCACGCCGCCACCCTGGTTAAGGGCGCGGTCCCCGCGAACACGCGCCCGTACTGCTACTCGCCACTCCAGAAGGACGAGATTGAGCGCCAGGTCAAGGAAATGCTCGACGCTGGCCTGATCACGCATAGTGTGAGCCCGTATGCCGCGCCGGTGCTGCTGGTCAAGAAGAAGGACGGCACATGGCGGTTCTGCGTCGACTATCGCCGCCTCAACGATGCGACCATCAAAAACAAGTTCCCTCTGCCCATCATTGATGAGTTGCTCGATGAGTTAGCTGGTGCTGCAATCTTTTCCAAGCTTGACCTGTGCGCTGGCTACCATCAGATCAGGATGTGCGAGGAGGACGAGCACAAGACGGCATTCAAGACGCACCACGGACACTTCCAGTTCAGGGTCATACCGTTCGGCCTCACAAATGCACCAGCCACGTTTCAGTGCCTGACGAACGCCATCTTTGGTAAGTACGTGCGCAAGTTCGTGATCATCTTTCTGGATGACATTCTTGTTTTCAGTGAGACCATGGAGGAGCACCTGGAGCACCTGCGCATCGTCTTCGAGCTCCTTCGCGCACACCAGCTCTACATCAAGGAGTCCAAGTGCACGTTCGCCGCTGATCACATCGACTACCTCGGCCACGTGATCTCCAAGGAGGGCGTGGCCACAGACAAGGAGAAAACGAGCGCGATGGAACAATGGACGACGCCGACAAATGCCACCGAGCTGCACGGGTTTCTAGGCCTCACCGGCTATTACAGAAAGTTTGTGCCGCACTACGACATCATCGCCAAGCCACTGACACAGCTGCTCACCAAGAAAGGCTTCGCCTGGACGGAGCAAGCTCAAGCGGCCTTTGATCAGCTCAAGACGGCGATGGTCACCACGCCAGTGCTCGCGCTCCCTGACTTCGACAAACCGTTCTCGATCGAGACGGACGCGTGCGACACAGGGGTGGGCGCGGTGCTCGTCCAGGAAGGCCACCCGGTCTCCTACTACAGCAAAACCCTGGGAGTGCGCAACCAGCAACTGTCGGCGTACGAGAAGGAATTTCTGGCGGTGATGATGGCCGTCGACAAATGGCGTCCGTACCTGCAGCGCGGCTCCTTCGACATCCGCACAGACCACAAGTCCCTCTTCAACCTGGGCGAACAACATCTGGAGACCGAGCTGCAACGCAAGGCCATGGCAAAACTGGTGGGACTCCAGTTCAAGTTTCAGTACAAGCGCGGACTGGACAACGGAGCAGCTGATGCCTTGTCACGCGTCGGCAATCAGCTTGACCTGGCCGCGCTCTCGACGTGCCAGCCGGGCTGGCGCCAGGAAGTGCTCAACTCCTACTCCATGGACCCCGACACGCAAGAACGACTGCAGAAGCTAGCCATCACCAGCCCGGACGACGACGGCTACGAGCTACACCAAGGCGTGATTCGCCGCGGCGGCCGACTTTGGATTGGTGCCAATGCCGCGCTCTGCACCAAGCTCATCGCCGCGCTCCACAACAACGCAATCGGCGGCCACTCGGGGGCGACCGCAACGTACCAGCCGGTGCGGAAGCATTTCGAGTGGCGCGACCTCAAGCGGGACACGGAGGAATTCGTGCAGCAATGCACCATCTGCCAGCAAGCCAAGCACGAGCTCTCCAAGCCGGCCGGGCTGCTGGCACCTCTGCCCATTCCTACGGCGCCCTAGGTGGATCTCACGATGGATTTCATCGAAGGGCTGCCGCCATAAGAGGGCTTCGACACGATCATGGTGGTGGTCGATCGCTTCACCAAGTTCGCCCACTTCATCCCCTTGCGCCATCCCTTCCACGCGTCGCTGGTGGCGCGAGCGTTCTGGGACAATGTGGTCAAACTCCACGGCGTGTCGGCGTCGATCGTCTCCGACCGCGACAAAGTGTTCACCAGCAATCTGTGGCGGGAGCTGCTCGCGGGCGCTGGCACCAACTTGCTCTACTCCACCGCCTACCACCCGCAAACCGATGGGCAGAGCGAGCGGGTGAACCAATGCATGGAGATGTATCTCCGGTGCACCATGCACGACACTCCCGGCAAGTGGCGTCGCTGGCTGCCCATGGCGGAGTTCTGGTACAACTCCACCTTCCACTCGTCGCTCGACTGCACCCCGTTCAAGGCGTTGTACGGCAAGGAGGCCAACTTGGGGGCAACCACGGCATGGCCTGGAGACACCACGGCCGGCGAAGACATGAACTAGGCGGCGCACACGGCGCACATCCGCGCCCAACTCGAGCGCGCCCACCGCCGTTTCAAGAAGCAGGCCGACCGCAACCACACCGAGCGCCAATTTCAAGTGGGTGAGCAGGTCCTCTTGAAGCTGCAACCGTATATGCAGCAATCCGTCGTCAGTCGTCCCTACGCCAAGCTCGCCTACAAATTCTTCGGGCCGTACACCATCGTCGAGAAGATCGGACTCCTGGCGTACAAGCTCGATCTTCCCGCGTCCACCCAGTCTTCCATGTCTCCCAATTGAAGCCGTTCACGCCAGACTACACTCCAGTGTACGCCGAGCTTTCGCGTGCGGACCTGTCCGTGTCGGCAAGAACCCGACACGCGTGCAGGAACGACGCATGATGAAGAGGGGCAATGCACCAGTCGTTCAGATCAAGGTGCAGTGGGGCGACAGTTCACCTCTGGCAGTCACCTGGGAGGATTTCGACGTCCTACGCCGGCGCTTTCCTGATGCAAGCATTTGGGATGACGACGCCACCAACTCTCAGGAGGAGGCTCAGTCTCAAGGAGAGGGGAATGTCATGCCTGGCCACTTGGCCACCACTTGTCCAGCATGACGTGGCAAGGATCGGGCCCACCTGTAAGTGGAGCGAGTGGGTGAGAGGAGAGGAGAGGGGAGTGTTTAAATATGGAGGTAAATACACCAGAGGTCTTAAAACTTGCACGCGGTGGTCACTTTGGTGCACAAAGTTGTAAAATACGTGTTTGTGGTCACTAAACTTGCGAGGCCGTTCAAATACAGTCACTCTCACCGTATGTATGCGTATCCGTCGATGCCAGCCTGGCATGGCCTCTTTGTCACCCTTGTAAATGTTCATGTATGATAGATTTTTGTAGAAAAGCCCTCAGCTCTTCTTTTATTTACATAAGAAGCCCCTCAAATAAAAAAAGAAGTGGGGCGGAGGATTTCGAACCTATGCCACCAACTCTCAGGAGGAGGCTCAGTCTCAAGGAGAGGGGAATGTCATGCCTGGCCACTTGGCCACCACTTGTCCAGCATGACGTGGCAAGGATCGGGCCCACCTGTAAGTGGAGCGAGTGGGTGAGAGGAGAGGAGAGGGGAGTGTTTAAATATGGAGGTAAATACACCAGAGGTCTTAAAACTTGCACGCGGTGGTCACTTTGGTGCACAAAGTTGTAAAATACGTGTTTGTGGTCACTAAACTTGCGAGGCCGTTCAAATACAGTCACTCTCACCGTATGTATGCGTATCCGTCGATGCCAGCCTGGCATGGCCTGCTGTCAGCCACTGTAAATGTTCATGTATGATAGATTTTTGTAGAAAAGCCCTCAGCTCTTCTTTTATTTACATAAGAAGCCCCTCAAATAAAAAAAGAAGTGGGGCGGAGGATTTCGAACCTATGCAACCGAATAAAATTAATGAAGAAATCTATCTAATAACCTATGCAACCAGCGGGTTCGAACATGTGACATGGCGATTCACTCGCGCATAAGCTAACCACCAGGCAACTGCGACATGTGATGTAGTTTCTGGACAAACACTGTATGTGTCTTTATCACTCTTGTTCTATGTAAGTATGTGCCATTTTAAAAATTGTTTAAACATTGTAAAAATTGTTTGTTTAATTAAAAATATGTCCGTGCATTAAAAAAACTATGCGAACAGTTTTTTGAACTATGCGAACATAATTGTACATTCTGTAAACTGCACCAATATATATATTTTTGAAGTGTGTCAACATTTTTTTAATGCAATGTACATTTTTAAATTTACACAAATATTTTCACAGTGTTTAACCATTTTATAAATGTCATGTAGTTTTTTAACGCATGTACATATTTTGAAGTGCACAAATAATCTTTTATAAAGTTTAAAATTCTTTTTAAAGAAATATTCAGTTAATGAAATAGTATAAATATTAACTTGTTTTACTCATGACTTATATTCAACAAAATTATAATTTAAATATTATAAAAATTAAATATTCATACCAACAGTTTAGATTTTAAATTATGAACTATTGTAAACTATACAAACATTGAACTATACTGAAATGTGCGTATAATTATTGAAATGCTTGTATAATTAAAATAGTTTATGAACTTACTTATAAAAAGTATTAGTATTATAATTATAAAAATATTATTCATAAATATCATCTGAAAATAATACATGAACAATTTTTATGATCCATGAATTTCTAAAATAAAACGACTAGGTGTAATGATACAACATTTTTTTAGTTATGAATATTTCTAAAAGATGCACATTTTTAGAATTATGAATATTTAAAAAACTATTTTTGTTATTATTATACAAACATTTTTATAATTCATAAGTATTATTTTAGAATAATACATGAACAATATTTGAAAGGTCTCTTATTATTGGCATTATAATTTACATACTATCTACAAATTTCTGAAAAAATAAACAAGTGCAAAATATGTCGCGCGGACCGCAGACCATTTGTGCTCCATGAGCGCTTCCGTTTTTGTACATTAAGTGTACTTATCCATAATAGTTCTGTACATACATGTGGTGCAGTGGCTGGGACGTGTAGTGTTCTAGCATTAGGTCGAGGGTTTGAGACCTGGTCGTCATACTTTTTTTGGGATAAATTATCGCTCCTCCTGAGAGGTAGGTCCCAT
The DNA here is from genome assembly GCA_021605205.1 of Aegilops longissima. Taxonomy (NCBI): domain Eukaryota; kingdom Viridiplantae; phylum Streptophyta; class Magnoliopsida; order Poales; family Poaceae; genus Aegilops; species Aegilops longissima. The sequence goes on along the minus strand of CM038682.1, from coordinate 126,040,719 downwards.
CGGTGGTTGACTTTTTTTGCACAAAAAGAAAAAGAAGCAGGGGTTTTGTGCAATAACGCGTCCATGTGTTATTGACAGCAGTGCCGTGCCACGTTGGTGTAGACAGATACGCCTGCGTACGGGGAGAGTGACTGTTTTGAACGGTCTTGCAAGTTTAGTGACCACAAACACGTATTTTGCAACTTTGTACACCAAATTGAATGTTCCGGGCAAGTTCTATGACCCCTGGTGTATTTACCTCTTAAATATGTACCAGCCGGCTGTGGCTTGGGGCATGTGATGTGATAGCTGTAAACCTCATCCCCAATCATTCCTCTTAACACAGTTCTTCTTCCTCCCCAAGTCTCTCTCGCTCTCCCTCACCTACCCGATCCCCCTCCTCTCTTCTGGTGTGTTACAGTGCAGCAGGCGGCAGGCACGGCTTTGGGAGTTGCGCATCGAGCGACGACGACCGCATCTGCCGCCAGCACCAAGGTGAGCTTCAACCCCCACCCCCCCCCCTCTATCTCCGTGCGGCCACTTCCCCTGGCACCGATTTGTTGGTGAGGTATGAAGAGACGATGTCCCATCTTCTGCATAAAAACAGTTTTTCTTTCCTCATGTGATTATTTTGGGATCTAGCTCTATGCAACCACTTTTCTAGATTAACTTCACAAAATGGCGGCAGCAGTTAGTTGAATGGTTTTAGTAGTAGTCAATTTGGTTCATATGCTTTGAATAGAATTGTGTTCATAGATCATGTTATGCACTTTGAATGAAATTGTGTTCAGTATACCAAGGATATTAAGAATTCGATTCATAAATACAGCCAAGATGTAGAGCGGTGGTCGACGGCGGCAGCCTGCTCCCAAGTTGCAAGTGATGTTGCGAGATAGCAGTATACCAAGGGTTCTAAGAATTTGATTCATAAATGCAACCAAGATGCAGAGCGGTGGTCGACGGCGGCAGCCTGCTCCGAAGTTGCAGGTGAGAAAGTGATGCGGCAGTTGTTGGTTTGCATACATATTGATCAATGCATTCTGTGAATATTTTGTGAGGTATCCTGATTGGCGTATCACAGGTTGCTAATGTTGTTCAAGCAGGTGCGTGCCTGGACATCTTCATGATTATTGATTATAAATGAACACACGTATCTTCTCTCGAAGTTCTGAGTGTTGAGAGTGGTTGCTCATTGTTTCTGTATTCAAATACTGATGAATCAACACTTCCAAAAGATATGTAAGTTCAGTCATCATCTCTGACTCTGTGCTATGTAATTCTTTTTATTCAGCAGGCCAACTGCATCTCAACAACTAAAATACAATATATCATAAGGTGTTTCATCTGTCAAGCCACTGTTTGGCCTGTGTACAATATTTGCTTCCTCTTTCTAGGCCAGTCAAATTGATAGGATAATGTATGATCATGCTTTGTATAGAGCTGACCTCACATGGAACGTCCTACCCATCTAAAACTTCACCCAGCCTTGTTACACTTGACCCTTTAATTTCCTAGAAAATTTCATCTTTGTTTGTGCAAATATTGTTTTATTTGTCATACTCTTATACATTGAAGTTACATTTTGTCCTACAGACTGATGGCCAAAGAAGATTGGGGAAGTTCCACTATGTTCCTACAGACTGTTGGCCAAAAAAGATTGGGGGAAAATAGCTCTGGAGAAGGATTGAGATGAAAATGGGATTGGGATCTCACTTCGGAATGCATTGAAGAATCATGGTAGATCTATTTATATTGCTGACTTAAATGGCGATTAGGATTTATTGCTTTTTACTAATTTTTTATTTTTTCTACTTTGCTCAGACAATTTATACATGCTGTTCTTTCTTTAGTACCAATGAATAACTTGGTTACACAATATACTTGAAGATTGCAGTAGGAACAAAATGCTTAGCAGACCAAACTAATTAGGTAAGCTGAGAACTGATTGATCTAACCCTAGAATAATTGGTTGCCAGTCATAGAATCATCTTTTACTGTTGTACATAACTAATTTTGACTTGAACTTTGGTGTGGTCGTGTATCTTTGAAGTTTTCTGGAGACAGACTACTCTTGTATCATTATGTGCAACCCACAGGGATATCACTCGGTGAGACATGCACACCTATGCCACATCTTTACATGTAAGTTTGTTTTGCTTAGCCATGGACAGTGAGGTCCCCCTTCTCTTCATTCTCAGTTCATTTAGTTATTTGATATCAATATCTTTACTCTAGGATTTATGTCCTTGCCAACTCTACAATTGTTCATTGCACACTCAGAGTCTAGATATTGAATTAGCTACTTTTGCGATTCCTGGACTATACGAGTCAATAGAGCTGATGTTCATCAGTATTTCTGGATTGCCCATTTTTTAGCTGAGTTAAGGCTTTTTCTATTGTCTGCAAATGAAAATAATTTGATGTACCCCTGGTATGATAAAAGAAGAGTTTGCCCTTTCCCTTTGTAAAATTTTCTGCACACGATGTTGTCGAGGATGATTTCAGAATTTATATGCTCATTGCTTCCATTACTTCTTTCCCCAATAACTGATATTAGACAGTGGTCTATAAATGTTGCACCTGACTCTATTTTCCAAGGAAGTACGAATGAGGTTATAGTATTTGCAAACTGCGACTCCTCTTCGCTGAACAAGAAAAGTAGAAATGATAACATATCAGGCAGTAAAATTACATGGCTGATCTCTGTTTTGTGCATGTTAGGTGAGCATCATGAGTTGTTCTACTTCCCTTAAGAGAGTGTACTTTCCTCTCATCAGATGCTCACTTATATTTCTGGAATAAACAAATCTTTTGGGATGTAACCTGTTCTTAGTTTTGATGCCTTACCGTCTGCCTTCTCCTCTCCTTTATGTTGTTTTTTCTAAATTATTTGTCTAGGCTACTACCATAACTTGTTGGTTTAGTTTAGGTGTGTAGGAAGAATTTGCAGATGAATCATGCTATCAGGTTTAGGCGTGCACATGGCCACTAATAATCACAAAAAAATGATAGTTGATGAAGCCATCATCATGTCATGTAATTACTTGCAGAACAACTATATTGTTTTTTGGGGCGGTAAAGCGGAAACGATAGGACTCTGCAACTCATGTGAGTATTGGTTGATTATTTACTTTTTCAAGCGTGTGGATGTCGTTGGCATGTTTAGTATATGCACAAAGATATGCAAAGTGTAAAAATGGTTTCCTGGGAACGTCAGAGTTTTGCTCCTGGGAACGAACGAACTGTTCGTCAGGGAACGATCACCCCACCGAACGTTTTTGTTCGATCTGGGGGAGGAGCTGGAGCGAACGATTCGCCCCAGCCCCCCACGCAAACAGTTTCCCCTGCAGGAAAAAACACCCTGACTGGGCCTTTACAACCTCCAATTAGGCCAAAAAGGGCTCAGTTTTTTGTGACGCCTCAAAACTTGGGTCATCACTCGAGGTTATCGCTTTTGAGTTTCAGGTGATAATTTTTTAATTGATTTTTGGGAAATCATGATGCTAAATAAATGGATTGTGTCAGAGCTAATCTATTGGCTCTTTGATGTGTATGATGACATGATGGCAATGAAAATACATTTTCAAACTGATAGTATCTGTGTAGTTTAATTTTGACAGAGTATAGGAGCATACTCAATGTCTTCCGCTTTGTGTATGTGGGCATTTAAAAATATCTTTGCAATTAGGCCAGGCGTGAGAAAAAATTCAAAGACGATGATCTCTTTTGGTGTATTTCTGTTCTCCCTATTCCAAATATTTTTGTTTGGATGCCACTGGCACACCATATGCTGTTATGAAGATACCATGCTATGGGACTTTTCAGCAGGATCAAAACAAAAGGAAGCTATGGTGTTACTTGCATCTCAATTTTCACATTCTTCCAAGGTTTCACAAAAACATTAACATGATTGGGTGGGCGTCCTTGCCGGCGGCCTCGCTATCTCCAACCCATCCACAGGTTTGCAGCTCCTTCTCATCAAATTTATTCACTTTTCGTCCTCTATGCTGTGATTTGGTGGTTGAAATCAATTCGTCTAGATAGGGAGGAGCAATTCACTAATCATTTACACCGTGTATACTTCATTTTATTTCATGTATAAGAAAGAAAAGTGGGGTAGCTCCTTCGTTTCAGTGTTTTAGCCTCAAAAATATTGAGTTTCCCTTCAGATAATTTGAGTGATGCTGATATGATAGTTAGTCATATAACCTCCATTTCATGTATAACATTAGTTGAAAATTTATAGCATGTGGATCACCACAAAGAATAATCTCCCTTTAGATAATTTGAGTGGATACCCATATGATAGTTAATAAATTATGCTAATAACGAGGGCATCCGGACCAATCTGCCTGCTTCCAAGAGCGCCTTTTCTAGGGGTATCATGACAACCTGTGTATTTCCTGTGATAGGTTGATGTAGTAGATCTGAATTTATGGGATTGGTTCTGAAATTTGGGATTCGGTCACTTTGCGTTTTAGAGTAGCGGCATAAAGCTATAAGAATACCCATGTTCTGAATTTATCTTTAGCCTATGCTTCAGTTCAGGTGCATTCTTATTGATTGTAGTTGGTGTTGTGTTGTTGCTCCTGCGATAATTTGTTATTTGGATTTACGGTATTAAGTTACTTCTTTCTCTATTTTTTTGTTTGGTGCTTGTCTTGCCATAGAAATTGCGCACCTGAACATGCCCTTTTGTACCATTTTTGCAATATTCATCAAAAGAACACGTGCAATTTACTTATTCTGTATACCTTGTTCGATTAGTGTTGTCATGGTTTGCCTTCTCCTTCAAATAAGTTTATCATGCCCTATTAGTTTGCATCTCGTGCTGGTTTGTGCTTAGATAATCCCTTTAGGTGTGTAAGTTTTACACAATCATATGACTTTTAGAATGCCAAAATCTTCAGACCTTTTCTTCCGTAGTTTCGCCGAAATGTACTATGGTAACTGCAGGCATAAATCTATGGTTTGCATACTTCAATGGCCCATCTTCTTGTTATTTTAATGCATCCTCTCTTGATTCATTTTCGTTTGACTGGATCTCCTTGCCTTGTCATCTGATTGCTCTTCGTTTGCTGATCTGCTTACCAAGGTTGGTGTTTGCTCTTTAGAATTCCCTATTACTCCCGGTCTTTCGTATTGGGTGCCTATTTCAATTTCACTTTATGAACTATTTCACTGATTACATATATATCTCCTATCTCACAATGAGCTCACCTTCTGTAGCTACTTCGGTGAACACATGTATTTCATGTATCTCACTCATTGTCGTGCCTACTTCAGTTTCACATATCTAAATATGTGTGATCTGGTCACCTTAGGTTGAGTTACATGCATTCTGTTGCACACACTTTTTTCGATCTATTTAGCCCTATAGGATGCATTTGTTTTTATTAGTTGTTCTCCTTTTGTTCTTGTGCCATTTTCGTAACTGGGATCATAGCACTCACTCTTTTTTGGGTGTAATCTATGGTCACCCAGAAAATACCAAAGGAAGTAGCTTGTTGTTTGAATATCCCAAGCACGGACTGATGGGACTACAATTTGACAAACAACGCTTCATTAGCTAGGACCGAGTATGACGAACAATCACATGATGTCTGCATCTTGATCAACATGGATACAACAAATTTCTCCTAAAAACGGGACTTGAGGTTGGTACGGATGTCCTGCTTACATTCAATATGAATGTTGGCAATGATCTGTACATGATAGTTTGCTTTGATGACATCTGAGAGGTTTATAGGTCCTAATTGAGGTTGTCTTCAGTTCATTAGTTTTTATCTCTGCTATGTTAGCTCTTTTGTGAGGGTCCAATTTGCTAGCCACCTTAGAAGAAACACGCTTCAACTATTTCTAAAGCATTTAGATCAAAATATTTTCTTATGTTAGGAGGTTTCCATCCAATCTTCTGAAGATAGTTTGTTAATATATGTGATCATGTATCATGTGTTCCATTGCATATGACAACTTTGTAGTGGACATATGTGGCCAAAGATCTATACTGAAACATCTTGAGAAATCATCAGGGAGAATACCATGAATGAGAATGGACTAAGAAATAGTGATACACCTTCCTTTAGGTGCATTTTCATTCAAATGGTGATCCAGGTTTGTTGGAGCAGTACATGCTAACCACCAATTTGTTTTCTGATCTTTAGTACAAGGCTTTACCAAACTATAAATTGAAGTGCATGTCAACCAAAACTTCATATACATAGGCTGAAAGATGAAACTAAAGACCATGGAGAAGATCACACCATCTTTATCCTAGGAAAAAAACTGCATGGTCACTTGACTTTACAGACAACACGCTGCACTATTAACTTTGGTTTAACTGATCGACAATGCCTCTTTGTTATTAGTTATATACTAAGGAACATGCCTGTGAGTATATACTTAGGCTATGTGTGTGAGACCAGATTGTTAACATAATACTCTTAGTGAACCCCTAATTTATGTTATTCATATGCTTTGGAAGACTGCAGTTGACATCCTCGACAAAAATACCTCCTTAACAATCGTTCCCGCTTTTCTTTACTTGAAATTGTTTCTCTGCTCTAGGTACAAGGATCTGGGATAGGTGTATTTAGTTTTGCTATGGCGATGGCACATGTAAATTAAACCATCTGTTGTGTTCTGCATTCCATGCCATTGCCTGTGGTCATTATGTATTTCCTAAGAAAGTATGCTCGGTGTTGTTTGTAAGTTGGATCTTCCTAAAAACCAGAGGATGTATTTTTCACAGGAAATAAACTTTGTATTGTCAAACTTAGCTGAATAACTCACGGATTTTATCTACTTCATCCTAAAAACCAGAGGATGTTTGATAATAGGCCTAAAAACCTAGATGTCTGATAATAGGCCTGAAAACCAAGATGTTTGATAATAGGCCTAAAAACCAAGATAAACTGATGTTTTCACACCTTTGCTTTGCATCTGTGTTGACCAGAAGAAATTTCTTACAGAGTACCTTTCTTACAAAATCTTTCCTCTGCAATTGTATTAAGTTACTTTTGATACCAAACTTTTGTTCTAACCTCATTAGCAAACCTGATTACCTGATCCAATTACTTACATGTGTAAAGTGCAAACTTGTGTGCTCACTACCTATTCTTCTCTTACTGGAGATGCATTCACCTGCGTTCCATTCAAGTAACAGATAGATGTTGCTAATTCTATTAATGGTGATTGCAGGCATAGTTAACTGTGTAGTATGATTATTATACACACTCTTTCCATTTCTGTTCCCCTCCTAAGCCATTTATTCTGTCTACCGCAGGTTGATTGGTGTCCTCTCATCATGTCTATTGGTGCAGTATCACATATCCTCTCTCGAGGAGATGAGATAAGGATTACAGGGCTACCAACAACCCACCTCACCCATAATGGAAGACATCCTGATTCATTGTTGCAAGCTAGAGAACAATAACTATAATGTTGGTGATTTCCTTGATATATATATGGTTCTACAAGTGTGTCATATGGACCAATGAAAGCTTATTCCGGAGATAATAACTATATGGGCTACTCCAAATGGTTTGACAGTGGAACCAACACCTTTTATAGGCCTTTAAGTACGTGTGTGGAAGTCTACCATGCAAGCATTATCCGATGACTGACACTCTGTTTTTTCGTACAAATCCTCTGAAGACCACGATCAGACTAAGATGCCTAAATAAGCTGTGAGGCTGCCTATATATAAGTGTATTTCTATAAATTGATATCAGTCATTCTACTATCTGTAAACCAATTTAAGTCATTCTACTATCTGTAATAGAATCCATATTACATTATCTTTCCATCTATATCTCTTACTTACTCTTCACTAACATTGCTTCTAATTGGCTTCTTGCGCCATTGGCGCAACCGGGTCATCTAGTGTAATTAAAGCATGGAAGGAGCTCTCCACTTCAAGGCCACACACATGACATGTTTCACGATTTGAGAGATGTCTAGTCACTTTGCATTCATTTGTTGCTAAGGCCCCAGACACAACCTTCTAGGCGGTGACCCGCATCTTGAGCGGAACTTTCGCTCGCCAGATACATGACCATAGAGAACGCTCACCACCCGGGTAGGTACTGGAAGCACCACCTACAAAATTATCCTGGTGTTCATGCGTAGCCTGTCGGTAAGCACTCTTTACACTAAATCTTCCATTCTTTTCAGGAGCCCAGGCAAGGAAATCATGACGATTCTTAGGTGAAGTCCGAATTTTCAAAATATGATGTACGTCCATAGGCCAAAAATGCTCCTCAAGTCGCTCCATATTTCATGCACCATTAGTATCAAGAAAATCAAAAACGCGATTAAACCTACAGTTTCGCTTAGGCATAACTGGCCGGTAATCATGGCCATGCGGAATCCATGGATCACGCCATGCTTTAATCGTAGCACCGTCGCCCACTTTCCATATAATACCCTTCTTAACCAGATCCAGGCCATAAACAATACCTTTCCATACTGCTGATGATTTCACCGGAAATATAGTATCAATAATATTACCGTTCGGATAATACTTGGCCTTTAGAAGGCGGGCACACAAACTATACAGGGAATCAATTAAACGCCAAGCCTGTTTAGCCAACATAGCTTGGTTAAATGCTCTCATGTCTCATCGATTAAACGCCAAGCCAGTTTAGCCAACATAGCTTGGTTAAATGCTCTCATGTCTCTGAACCCCATGCCACCTTTTGATTTCGGCAGTCATTTTGTCCCACTTTAACCACGCCATCTTCTTCTTGCCATTCTCAACACCCCACCAATATTGACGCATCAATCTGGTTAGCTCGTCACATACTGATGCTGGTAATCAAAAACACTCATGACATAACTGGGTATAGCTTGCGCCACTGACTTAATCAGAATCTCCTTACTACCAGAAGACATATATTGTTCACTCCAATGCACCAACCTCTTCCTCATATAGACTGAAGCGTCTCAAATCTCCCTTTATGCATTCTTCCTTCCGAAACCGGCAAGCCTAGATATTTCGGCTCAAATACTTCTGTCGTTATTTCCGACAATCTCTTTACTTCCTCCGTGACCATCGGTGCACAATTATCAGAAAACAGGATGAAACACTTCGATGGATTAATAAGTTGTCCAGTAGAAGCTGCATAAGTGCTCAACAAACCTTTGACAATCACTGCCTGTTGTACGGGAGCCTTAAAGAATAATAAGGAATCATCTGCAAACAACAAATGTGTTGGCTAGTTAAGGGGACATGAAGACTGCCGAGGAGAGAAGAAATGGAAGAGAGTTTGTATTTGTCATTGTATGATGAAAACCGGATGCCACCATGCTTGACATATATTTCTGAATTAAAAGAATATTTGATCAATGTATCTATATTTTTATTATTCCATGGCAAAGCACGGACATTTGGCTTCTGCCTGTATGGCGTTGTCCTAAAAAGTCTTTAAAGGGCTTCGGTTCATTAAAGCCGGGCAAGAGTTTTATTTCTACAAAAAAAATATTAACTGATCGTAGAAAATAATGAGCACCTTCTCGCATATAAAAGTAAAAGAAAAGAATGAACACTACAGGTGTGTGAAGAAGGTCGAGAGGCACTGGGCATTCATAATTTTTATCAGACGCGACGCCGGGCTTTGTGAGACTTTCACGTAGGCGCCGTATCGCTATCCGAGTCCGGCCATCCTACGCAGGATGCTCTGCCGGCCGGCCGGTCGAAACCGTACGTGTCTGCTGGTTACAGGCTGCAGTTCCTGCAGCTCCTGTAGATTTACAATATCAATAAAGGTTCTGCTAGAATTGCAGTCAATAACCCAAAGACAATTTCAATCACCGCGTCTTAGTCGATTAAGAATTAGCGCGGAGTTTTGCTAGTTATTCTAGAATGAGAATGTGAAAAAATTGCGCACAAATTGATTATTTGCATCAATTAAGATATAAAGTGAGCTCTGCTTCGGTACAACCCTCCTCACTAAATGTATAAAGGGGACCTATGGCAAATCGAACCAACTATCTATGTATGGTGGGTCGCCTGTAGGAACATATACGCGGAGCATCCAGCAGCGAACAAGCATTGTAACGCTCCAAAAATATTCGTGCGCGCGATGAATCAAGCCCAGACGTGTTACAACGATTTCAGCTAGCGAGAGTTCTTGGTTTATAGCAACACAAACCCTTAAGGACAATACCAACGTAGATCCAAATATTTTGTTAAATTTCGAACACAAAACATTTTTTTTTTTGAAAAGAACCATGAATGGTCTATGAACCGCGATTTCTTTTCCAGATTTGTGAACAAATTTTTAGAAAAACTGAAACATTTCCAGAAAACAGGAATATTTTTTGAAAAACATTTTTTGAAACGTGATCATTTTTCTATAAGATGAACGTTTTTTATAATTCCAATCTTTTCGGAAACGCGAACAATTTTTGGAACTCTCGACCTAAATTTGAAATGACGAACATTTTTATGTTTGGGAACAATTTTTGAAACAGGAAAATAACACGAACATTTTTTTGAAATTTTTGAAAACCCCGAACATTGTTTGAAACTGGTGAACAAAATTTGAAGACATGAACATCTTTTGAAATCATGAACATTATTTTAGAACTTGTGAAAATTTTGAGCAAAGACATTCTAATTATTTTTTTGAAAAATACAAAAAAATTCTGAAGTTTCCAAACAATTTTTGGAGATGCTAACATCTGTTAATTTAGGAGAAAATTTTGAAAACATGAATATTTTTTGAAAATCCTTAACATTTCTTGAAAATGTGGTTTTAAAAAAAACTTAGAAAACTAAAAGAAATAAAAAATGAATAAGAAAAAGAAACAAAAAATTCAAAATCAAACACCCGGTTAAGGAGGTTCCCAAAACCAGGAGAAATCTGGCTAGGAACCCTCACAAGGTTGCCAAAAACCGAAACGGGAAAACTTTAGATGGGCTGCCCAAAATTGCTCTCTCGGGTCGCTCGTGTGTGTGTGTGTGTGTGTTTCTCCGACTGTTTGACACATAATGCATGAAGTTGGAAAACCGCATCAAATAGACGGCGACACATGCAGGAGGCCGCCCATTTAGGCCGGGCCATTGTTGAGCATAGAAACAGGGAAAAGTTCATCGGAAAAGGAGTGGCAGTGCGAGGGACAAACCCTGTAACTCCCGTTGTTGACCGCTCATCGCTGGCCACACGAGCTGAAAAACTCCAGTGCCTAACTAGGAAATGCGGATTACATTGGGCATATCGGTCTTTTTCAGCTTGTTTACGGTAGCGAACCGGTCTTTTTCCCACTCTTCTTTTTTTTTTCTTTTTCAAAAAAGCTCGTGCTTTTAAAAATTTGTTCAAAATTTTCAAAAATATTCATAAAATGCACATAATTGCACTTTAAACAAGTGTACAGACTTTTTTTAAATGCCCGTGTCTTTCAAAATTACTTAGAATGTCAAAAGACGAACATTTTTAAAATAGACAGGACAAAAAATTGAAACTGATCATTTTTTATTTTTTTCGGTCATTTTTTGGAACACACTAAAAAATAGAATTTCCAAAAAAACCGAATTACGAAAAAAATTGAAACTAATTCTTTGAATTTCCCCTACATTTGTTGTGTTTGTGTAGAAAAAACATCATGTTCAACATAGGGTGTACGGGTAGGCTAGATGATTCCATTCAAGAGCACGTTTTCCGACATCCGTCAAATGGCCCCAATTTTTTATGGCCATGTATAAGCAATTCAAGGCACCATGCCAAGTTGTTTGGCTTTTCGGTAAGTTTTGCATTTTCTAGAGTTTTCCTGATAAAACTGTCGGAAGTAGTTCAAACCTAGCATTGATGCCTACAATGGGCATGCCCATCTGCTTGAAAAAGTTGGATCATTTCAAGGATGTCCACAAAAACACATGTTCAATGGAGGGTGTTTGAGTAAGTCAAAAGAGTCCGTCTGAGAGCACATTATTTTTTGACTTCCTTGAAATGGCCCCCCTTTTCCCATGGCCATGCATGACCAATTCAACGCACCATGTCAAATTGTTTTGATTTTTGACAAGTTTTGCATTTTTTTGAGTTTTCTGGTAAAAAAATGCTGATAAATGGTCGGACGTGTCGCAACTGCATATGGTGTCGGAAATCGTTCAAACCTGATATGGATGCCTACTATGGGCATGCCCACCCGTTTGAAAAAGTTAGGGTCATTTCAAGAATGTTGAAAACATATAATATGTTTAATCAGGGCCGTCTCCGGGAATTCGAGGCCTCGGTGCGGAATGCAAAAAATTGGGACTAAATCTTTAAAAGTCATATACTGAATAACCATATAACTAAAGTATACTCTTACTTAATTATATAAAATTGAAGTATGCATTATTTCATACAATATTTTGAAGTACATCAAAGACTAATACCAGAAGAATAATTGAATAAACGGTAGTACTGAACAATAAAGTGATCAGTAACACAAACAATCAAACATTTACTACTAAACTGCATCAAGTAATGAGTCACTTAACAGATCGTTTAGGGTAAAAATATGGGAGAACTCGATATGTCAAAGATAGAGGCAACGTGATTGCCTATTTTCAAGTCATCGTGCCCTTCAGAAACAAGAGGTAAATAAATAAATGGAACACACTAACGCACATCAGATTGAACTTGCATGTTCATCCATCTCTGGCATTACCTTCATATCCCTTCCCTTCAACCTGCAGCAGGACTGAAAACTCCTAGATCATGCATATTCTCAATTGACTGGAGCTAGAAGAAAAGCGACCAAGGGGATCCAATCGAGATGAAAGAGGTTTCCTATCCACGCGGAAGATGCAGATCCCCTCGCAGACATGATCGACGGAGCGACAGAGCTCTGGATAATGCCCAGGCGTGCAGGCCCAGTTCGGACGAGCTACCGAGCTTAGTTCTTTGCTGGCTCGACCACGGCCCAAACTCGGAATATACATTAACCATGGCCCAAATCGGGGGCCCCAGAAATTTGGGGGCCCTGTGCGGTCACACCGCCCGCACAGGCCCCTCGACGGCCCTGCATTTAACGGAGGGTGTCCGGGTAGGCCAAAAGGCTCGGTTTAAGAGCAAATTGTTTCTTAACATCCTCTAAATGGAATCATGGCCCTGTATGACCAATTCAGAACATCATGCCTAGTTGTTTGAGTTTTGACAAGTTTTGCCTTTTCTGGAGTTTTTCCGGTGAAAAAGACTGATAAATGGCCGATTGTGTCGCAACGTGCATACGGTGTTGAAAGTCATTCAAACTAGGCATGAATGCCTAACATGAGTATGCCGACCTGTTTGCAAAAGTTGGCGTCAGTCATGAGATTTCTAAAAAAATACCATGTTCAATGTAGAATGTTCGGGTAGGCCAGAAGGGTCCTCTAGGAGCACCTTGTTTCTCGACATCCCTTAAATGGCCTCAATTTTTGACATGACCTTGTATGACCAATTCAAGATATCATGCCAAGTTGTTTGGGTTTTTGATAAGTTTTGTATTTTCTGAAGGTTTCTTGGTTAAAAAGGCCGATAAATGGTCGGACGTGTCACGACTTGTATACATTGTCGAAAGTCGTCCAAACCAGGCATGGATAACTATAACTACCATGAGCACTCCCACCTACTTGCAAATTTTTGGGTCACTTCAAGGATGTCCAAAATAGATCATGTGTAAAGGAGGGTGCTCAGGTAAGGCTAGAAGAGTCTGTTTGAAAGCATGTTGGTTTTGACATCTGTCAAATGGCCCCCAATTCTTTTTTACCAGTTTTTGTGACCAATTCAAGACATCATGCCAAGTTTTTTAGATTTTTGACAAGTTTTACATTTTCTGAATTTTTCGCGGTGAAAAAGTCTCGATAAATGGCCGGACATCTCGCAACGTGTAAACGGTGTTTTCGTTCAAACATGGCATGAATGCCTCATATGTCCATGCCGGGCTACTGCAAAGAGTTGGGGATGTCAAATAAGGTTTCGGTATGCCACATACGCTGGGCCATGTACGGGCATGACGTACATATGCCTCATATCGGTGCGCTCGGAGCAGGCGAGATATTTTTAGAAAAGATAATTCTACCTTTTATTATGAAAGGGTATTGAGAGATTTTCTTTGTTAATGTATTTAAGGGGTTGTATCAAAACAGAAGTGATAAAAGAATTCCTCTTGTTTTATTACATGAAGATGACACCAATTATCACATGTTTGGACGTGTTTTTAGATTTCAATTTTGTAGCACTTTTTTACATGTGTGAATGCCTTCTATAAAATGAGAACCTGCAAAAAAAAAAAAACCCGACCATTTTGTGTTACCTAACCACCAGAACCACGTCGGGGGTTTTCTTTTTTGATAAATTGCCAATTTTCTAATTGATTTAATCCATGAATAAATCATACTGATAGAAAAACAATATTAATCACACACTAGTAGAAAAGGGGGCAATGACCCAGGCCTGCTCAGCCCATTAGTCCCGGTTCTGCCACGAACTGGGACCAATGGAGGTATTTGTCCCGGTTCGTGAGCCCAGTGGGCCGGCCGGGCCACGTGGGCCATTGGTCCCGGTTCGTCTGGCCCTTTTGGTCCCGGTTGGTGGGACGAACCGGAACCAATGGGCCTCGCTCCTGGCCCACCATCATTGGTCCCGGTTGGTGGCATGAACCGGGACCAATGGCTTCCCTTTAGTCCCGGTTCATGCCACGAACCGGGACCAATAGTGCTGCCTATATATACTCCCCCCCCCCCGGCGTAAGAGCAGAGCACACTGCTCTGTTTTTTGTCTTAGCCGAGGGGAGAGGGCATGATGGTGCTCTAGCTCACCTCCTATGCACATAAGGTGTTCGATGGAATGCCCGAGCCACACTACTTAAGCTTTCTCCTCTCCAAGCTCGACCTCCAAACTCCATTTTCCTCAATATTTGTCTAGGTTTAGCGGTCCGTCACGCTCCGTCCCCGTCTTCACCGCCGTCGATCACCCGCGCCGATCTCATCGCCGGCACCACCGTGGTGAGCCTCTTGTTCTTATCTTCTTTCTGAAAGGAAAAATATACTTACTTGTATGTTTAGATATATACTTGTATTATTTTCTTACTTTTATTATTGCATCTTATATAGTGCGATGGTTTTGGTATCCGCCCCCGTCGGCCCTCGTCCTGTCTATGATTCGGATTGCTATATATTATCTTTTCATAACTATTGGTTCATTTATTGTTTATGAAAATTATGCCGACCGACGTGACATAGATTTTATTTATCTAGGAGGTTGTTGAACCGGAAATTCCAACCGACCCTATTGTCGAGAGGTTAAATTTAGTTGAAGAATAAAACAATTTCTTGAAGGAAAAATAAAAAAACTTGAGGAGGAGAAGATGATATTGGATTTGCATGTTGCGGATGTCGTCGATGATCACAAGATCAAGATGGATGCAATGCGCTTGAAGATTAGAAAGATTAGAAAATATGCCATTCATACCGAGGCTTGGTATCATTATGCCGTTGGATCAGTTGTTACCTTGGTTGCGATTATGATCGCATTTGTTTTCGCATTGAAATGTTTTACATAGTTTCAATGTATGGTTTAATTAATTTAGATGCTCTGCAGAGCTTTATGTTGTTAGATGAGAACTATGTATGTACTTTGGTTTTTATGTGATGATGAACTTATATTAATTTGGTCACTTAATTATCTATTCATGATGTTCTGTAATGATTTTTGACACACTTAATTATATATAACACAGGCAGATGAACTGGCAATGGATGTGCGGTGACAGACACACCTCCGAGTACACTAAGGGCGTGCATGATTTTCTCGAAGTGGCTGAGGCAAACAAGCAGAATGGTTTTATGTGTTGTCCATGCCCTATATGTGGGAATACGAAGTCTTACTCTGACCGGAAAATCCTTCACACCCACCTACTTTACAAGGGTTTCACGCCACACTATAATGTTTGGACGAGGCACGGAGAAATAGGGGTTATGATGGAAGACGGCGAAGAAGAAGAGTACGATGACAACTATGTGCCCCCTGAATATGGTGATGCTACTGAACATCAAGAGGAACCAGACGATGTGCCCGATGGTGCTGCAACGGGCGAAGCTGCTGAAGATCAAGAGGAACCAGACGATGTGCCCGATGATGATGATCTCCTCCGGGTCATTGTCGATGCAAGGATGCAATGCGAAAGTCAAAAGGAGAAGCTGAAGTTCGATCGCATGTTAGAGGATCACAAAAAAGGGTTGTACCTCAGTTGCGAAGATGGCAACACAAAGCTCGGTACCGTACTGGAATTTCTGCAGTGGAAGGCAGAGAATGATGTGCCTGATAAAGGATTTGAGAAGCTACTGAAAATAATGAAGAATAAGCTTCCAAAGGATAACGAATTGCCCGACAGTACATACGCAGCAAAGAAGGTCATATGCCCTCTAGGATTGGAGGTGGAGAAGATACATGCATGCCCTAATGACTGCATCATCTACCGCGGTGCATACAAGGATCTGAACGCATGCCCGGTATGCGGTGCATTGCGGTATAAGATCAAACGAGATGACCCTGGTGATGTTGACGGCGAGCCTCCCAGGAAGAGGGTTCCTACGAAGGTGATGTGGTATGCTCCTATAATACCACGGTTGAAACGTCTGTTCAGAAACGGAGAGCATGCCAAGTTGATGCGATGGTACAGTGAGGACCGTAAGAAAGACGGGAAGTTGAGAGCACCCGCTGACGGGTCGCAGTGGAGAAAAATCGAGAGAAAGTACTGGGATGAGTTTGCAAAGGACCCAAGGAACATATGGTTTGCGTTAAGTGCGGATGGCATTAATCCTTTCGGGGAGCAGAGCAGCAATCACAGCACCTGGCCCTGTTGGGAACGTTGCAGAAAATTAAAAAATTTCCTATGGTTTCACCAAGATCCATCTATGAGTTCATCTAAGCAACGAGTCATGGGAGAGATGTTGCATCTACATACCACTTGTAGATCGCGTGCGGAAGCGTTCACTAGAACGTGGATGATGGAGTCGTACTCGCCGTGATCCAAATCACCGACGACCGAGTGCCGAATGGACGGCACCTCCGCGTTCAACACACGTACGCGGCGGATGACGTCTCCTCCTTCTTGATCCAGCAAGGGGAAAGGAGAGGTTGAGGAAGATGGCTCCAGCAGCAGCACGACGGCGTGGTGTTGGTGGAGAAGCAGCACTCCGGCAGGGCTTCGCCAAGCACGTGACGGAGGAGGAGAGGTGTAGCAGGGGAGAGGGAGGCGCCAAGATGCAAGGGTGCGGCTGCCCCCTCCCTCCCCCTTTATATAGGCCCCCTGGGGGGAGGGCGCCGGCCCTTGGAGATCTGATCTCCCAAGGGGGGCGGCGGCCAAGGGGGGAGGCTTGCCCCCCAAGGCAAGTTTCCAACCCTAGGCGCAGGGGGCCCAAGTGGGGGGCGCACCAGCCCACCAGGGGCTGGTACCCTCCCACTTCAGCCCACGGGGCCCTCCGGGATAGGTGGCCCCACCCGGTGGACCCCCGGGACCCTTCCGGTGGTCCCGGTACAATACCGGTAACCCCCGAAATACTCCCGATGGCCGAAATAGCACTTCCTATATATAATTCTTTACCTCCGGACCATTCCGGAACTCCTCGTGACGTCCGGGATCTCATCCGGGACTCCGGACAACATTCGGTTTGCTGCATACTCATATTCATACAACCCTAGCGTCACCGAACCTTAAGTGTGTAGACCCTACAGGTTCAGGAGACATGCAGACATGACCGAGACGGCTCTCCGGTCAATAACCAACAGCGGGATCTGGATACCCATGTTGGCTCCCACATACTCCTCAATGATCTCATCGGATGAACCACGATGTCGAGGATTCAATTAATCCCGTATTCAATTCCCTTTGTCAATCGGTACGTTACTTGCCCGAGACTCGATCGTCGGTATCCCAATAGCTCGTTCGGTCTCGTTACGGCAAGTCACTTTACTCGCATCAGTAATGCATGATCCTGTAACCAATCACTTGGTCACTTTGAGCTCATTATGATGATGCATTACCGAGTGGGCCCAGAGATACCTCTCCGTCATACGGAGTGACAAATCCGATCTCGATCCGTATCAACCCAACAGACACTTTCGGAGATACGTAGTGCACCTTTATAGTCACCCGATTCGTTGTGGACGTTTGGTACACCCAAAGCACTCTTACGGTATCCGGAGTTACACGATCTCATGGTCTAAGGAAGAGATACTTGACATTGGAAAAGCTCTAGCAAAACGAACTACACGATCTTGTGCTATGCTTAGGATTGGGTCTTGTCCATCACATCATTCTCCTAATGATGTGATCCCGTTATCAATGACATCCAATGTCCATAGTCAGGAAACCATGACTATCTATTGATCAATGAGCTAGTCAACTAGAGGCTCACTAGGGACATAATGTGGTCTATGTATTCACACGTGTATTACGATTTCCGGATAATACAATTATAGCATGAATAAAAGACAATTATCATGAACATGGAAATATAATAATAATCCTTTATTATTGCCTCTAGGGCATATTTCCAACAGTCTCCCACTTGCACTAGAGTCAATAATCTAGTTACATTGTGATGAACCGAACACCCATAGAGTTACGGTGTTGATCATGTTTTGCTTTCATGAAGAGGTTTAGTCAGCGGATCTGCGACATTCAGATCCATATGCACTTTGCAAATTTCTATGTCTCCATCTTGAACATTTTCACGGATGGAGTTGAGCGGCGCTTGATGTGCTGGTCTTCTTGTGAAACCTGGGCTCCTTGGCAAGTGCAATAGCTCCAGTGTTGTCACAGAAGAGTTTGATCGGCCCCGATGCATTGGGTATGACTCCTAGGTCGGTGATGAACTCCTTCACCCATATTGCTTCATGTGCTGCCTCCGAGGCTGCCATGTACTCCGCTTCACATTTAGATCCCGCCATGACGCTCTGCTTGCAGCTGCACCATCTTACTGCTCCACCATTCAACATATACACGTATCCGGTTTGTGACTTAGAGTCATCCAGATCTGTGTCGAAGCTAGCATTGACGTAACCCTTTACGACGAGCTCTTCGTCACCTCCATAAACGAGAAACATGTCCTTTGTCCTTTTCAGGTACTTCAGGATATTCCTGACCGCTGTCCAGTGTTCCTTGCCGAGATTACTTTGGTACCTTCCTGCCAAACTTACGGCAAGATTTACATCAGGTTTGGTACACAGCATGGCATACATAATAGATCCTATGGCCGAGGCATAGGGGATGACGCTCATCTCTTCTTTATCATTTGCCGTGGTCGGGCATTGAGCCGAGCTCAATCTCACACCTTGCAGTACAGGCAAGAACCCTTTCTTGGACTGATCCATTTTGAACTTCTTCAAAATCTTATCAAGGTATGTGCTTTGTGAAAGACCTATGAGGCGTCTCGATCTATCTCTATAGATCTTCATGCCTAATATATAAGCAGCTTTTCCAAGGTCCTTCATTGAAAAACTTATATTCAAGTAGGCCTTAATGCTGTCCAAGAGTTCTATATCATTTCCCATCAAAAGTATGTCATCTACATATAATATGAGAAATGATACAGAGCTCCCACTCACTTTCTTGTAAACGCAGGCTTCTCCATAAGTCTGCATAAACCCAAACGCTTTGATCATCTCATCAAAGCGAATGTTCCAACTCCGAGATGCTTGCACCAGCCCAAAAATGGATCTCTGGAGCTTGCATACTTTGTTAGCATTCTTAGGATCGACAAAACCTTCCGGCTGCATCATATACAGCTCTTCCTTAAGATAACCGTTAAGGAATGCCGTTTTGACGTCCATCTGCCATATCTCATAATCATAGTATGCGGCAATTGCTAACATGATTCAGACGGAATTAAGCTTCGCTACAGGAGAGAAAGTCTCATCGTAGTTAATCCCTTGAACTTGCCGATAACCCTTAGCGACAAGTCGAGCTTTATAGATGGTGACATTTCCATCCGCGTCCGTCTTCTTCTTAAAGATCCATTTGTTTTCTATCGCTCGCCGATCATCGGGCAAGTCTGTCAAAGTCCATACTTTGTTTTCATACATGGATCCTATCTCGGATTGCATGGCTTCAAGCCATTT
Organism: Aegilops longissima; assembly: GCA_021605205.1. NCBI lineage: Eukaryota > Viridiplantae > Streptophyta > Magnoliopsida > Poales > Poaceae > Aegilops > Aegilops longissima. The sequence goes on along the minus strand of CM038682.1, from coordinate 126,020,650 downwards.
GTTGGAATCCGGGCCCGCCATCGCTTCTTCATAGTTCGAAGGTTCACCGTTGTCTAACAACATGATTTCCAGGACAGGGTTGCCATACCACTCTGGTGTGGAACGTGTCCTTGTGGACCTCTGAGTTCAGTAGCAACTTGATTCGAAGTACCTTGATCATCATCATTAATTTCCTCTCCAGTAGGTGTAGGCACCACATGAACATTTTCCTGAGCTGCACTACTTTCTGGTTCAAGAGGTAGTACTTCATCGAGTTCCACTTTCCTCCCACTTACTCCTTTCGAGAGAAACTCTTTTTCAAGAAAGGATCCGTTCTTGGCAACAAAGATCTTGCCTTCGGATCTAAGGTAGAAGGTATACCCAATGGTTTCCTTAGGGTATCCTATGAAGACGCATTTTTCCGACTTGGGTTCGAGCTTTTCAGGTTGAAGTTTCTTGACATAAGCATCGCATCCCCAAACTTTTAGAAACGACAGCTTAGGTTTCTTCCCAAACCATAATTCATACGGTGTCGTCTCAGCGGATTTAGACGGTGCCCTATTTAAAGTGAATGTAGCTGTCTCTAGAGCGTATCCCCAAAATGATAGCGGTAAATCTGTAAGAGACATCATAGATCGCACCATATCCAATAGAGTGCGACACGACGCTCGGACACACCATTACGCTGAGATGTTCCAGGCGGCGTGAGTTGTGAAACGATTCCACATTTTCTTAAGTGTGTACCAAATTCGTGACTTAAATATTCTCCTCCACGATCTGATCGTAAGAACTTTATTTTTCGGTCACGTTGATTCTCTACCTCATTCTGAAATTCCTTGAACTTTTCAAAGGTCTCAGACTTGTGTTTCATCAAGTAGACATACCCATATCTACTCAAGTCATCGGTGAGAGTGAGAACATAACGATATCCTCCGCGAGCCTCGACGCTCATTGGACCGCACACATCGGTATGTATGATTTCCAATAAGTTGGTTGCTCGCTCCATTGTTCCAGAGAACGGAGTCTTGGTCATTTTGCCCATAAGGCATGGTTCGCATGTGTCAAATGATTCATAATCGAGAGACTCTAAAGTCCATCGAATGGAGCTTCTTCATGCGCTTGACACCAATGTGACCAAGGCGGCAGTGCCACAAGTATGTGGGACTATCGTTATCAACTTTACATCTTTTGGTATTCACACTATGAATATGTGTAATATTACGTTCGAGATTCATTAAGAATAAACCATTGACCATCGGAGCATGACCATAAAACATATCTCTCATATAAATAGAACAACCATTATTCTCGGATTTAAATGAGTAGCCATCTCGCATTAAACGAGATCCTGATACAATGTTCATGCTCAAACTTGGCACTAAATAACAATTATTGAGGTTTAAAACTAATCCCGTAGGTAAATGTAGAGGTAGCGTGCCGGCGGCGATCACATCGACCTTGGAACCATTCCCGACGCGATCGTCACGTCATCCTTCGCCGATCTCCGTTTATTCCGCAGCTCTGCTGTGAGTTACAAATATGAGCAACGGCACGGTATCAAATACCCGGGAGTTACTACGACTACTGGTAAGGTACACATCAATTACATGTATATCAAATATACCTTTAGTGTTGCCGGCCTTCTTGTCCGCTAAGTATTTGGGGCAGTTCCGCTTCCAGTGGCCCTTCCCTTTGCAATAAAAGCACTCTGTCTCAGGTTTGGGTCCATTCTTTGACTTCTTCCCGGCAACTTGCTTACCGGGCGTGGCAACATCCTTGCCGTCCTTCTTGAAGTTCTTCTTACCCTTGCCCTTTTGAACTTAGTGGTTTTATTGACCATCAACACTTGATGTTCTTTCTTGATTTCAACCTCTGCTGACTTCAGCATTGAGAATACTTCGGGAATGGTCTTCACCATCCCCTGCATATTGTAGTTCATCACAAAGCTCTTGTAGCTTGGTGGGAGCGACTGAAGGATTCTGTCAATGACCGCCTCGTCCGGGAGGTTAATGTCCACTGGGATGACGGTTGTGCAACCCGGACATTTTGAGTATGTGCTCACCGATGAACTATTTTCCTCCATCTTACAACTATAGAACTTGTCGGAGACTTCATATTTCTCGACCGGGCATGAGCTTGGAAAACCATTTTAGCTCCTCGAACATCTCATATGCTCCGTGTTGCTCAAAACGCTTTTGGAGCCCGGTTCTAAGCTGTAAAGCATGCCGCCTTGAACGAGGGAGTAATCATCAAGACGAGACTGCCAAGCATTCATAATGTCTTGGTTCTGCAGGATGGGTGCATCACCTGGCGGTGCTTCTAGGACATATTGTTTCTTGGCTGCTATGAGGATGATCCTCAGGTTCTGGACCCAGTCCGAATAGTTGTTGCCATCGTCTTTCATCTTGGTTTTCTCTAGGAATGCGTTGAAGTTCATGGTGACATGAGCGTTGGCCATTTGATCTACAAGACATTTTGCAAAGATTTTAGACTAATGTTCATGATAATTAAGTTCATCTAATCAAATTATTTAATGAACTCCCACTCAGATTTGACATCCCTCTAGTCATCTAAGTGTTACATGATCCGAGTCGACTAGGCCGTGTCCAATCATCACGTGAGATGGACTAGTCATCGTCGGTGAACATCTCCATGTTGATCGTATCTTCCATACGACTCATGTTCGATCTTTCGGTCTCTTGTGTTCCGAGGCCATGTTTGTACATGCTAGGCTCGTCAAGTTAACCCTAAGTGTTTATGCATGTGTAAAACTGTCTTACACCTGTTGTATGTGAACGTAAGGATCTATCACACCCGATCATCACGTGGTGCTTCGAAACGACGAACTTTAGCAACGGTGCACATTTAGGGGGAACACTTTCTTGAAATTATTATAAGGGATCATCTTATTTACTACCGTCGTTCTAAGTAAACAAGATGCATAAAAACATAATAAACATCACATGCAATTATATAAAGTAGTGACATGATATGGCCAATATCATATAGCTCCTTTGATCTTCATCTTCGGGGCTCCATGATCATCTTGTCACCGGCATGACACCATGATCTCCATCGTCATGATCTCCATCATCGTGTCTCCATGAAGTTGCTCGCCAACTATTACTTCTACTACTATGACTAACACGTTTAGCAATAAAGTAAAGTAATTTACATGTCGTTGAATCAATGACGCGCAGGTCATACAATAATTAAGACAACTCCTATGGCTCCTGCCGTTGTCATACTCATCGACATGCAAGTCGTGATTCCTATTACAAGAACATGATCTCATACATCACAATATATCATTCATCATTCATCACAACTTCTGGCCATATCACATCACATGACAATTGCTGCAAAAACAAGTTAGACATCCTCTAATTGTTGTTGCATCTTTTACGTGGCTGCAATTGGGTTCTAGCAAGAATGTTTTCTTACCTACGAATAACCACAACGTGATTTTGTCAACTTCTATTTACCCTTCATAAGGACCCTTTTCATCTAATCCGCTCCAACTAAAGTAGGAGAGACAGACACCCGCTAGCCACCTTATGCAACTAGTGCATGTCAGTCGGTGGAACCTGTCTCACGTAAGCGTACGTGTAAGGTCGGTCCGGGCCGCTTCATCCCACAATACTGCCGAAGCAAGAAAATACTAGTAGCGGCAAGCAAGTTGACAAGATCTATGCCCACAACAAAATTGTGTTCTACTCGTGCAATAGAGAACTACGCATAGACCTAGCTCATGATGCCACTGTTGGGGAACGTTGCAGAAAATTAAAATTTTTCCTACGGTTTCACCAAGATCCATCTATGAGTTCATCTAAGCAATGAGTCATGGGAGAGAGATTGCATCTACATACCACTTGTAGATCGCGTGCGGAAGCGTTCACTAGAACGTGGATGATGGAGTCGTACTCGCCGTGATCCAAATCACCGATGACCGAGTGCCGAACGGACGGCACCTCCGCGTTCAACACATGTACGGAGCGGATGACGTCTCCTCCTTCTTGATCCAGCAAGGGGAAAGGAGAGGTTGAGGAAGATGGCTCCAGCAGCAGCACGACAGCGTGGTGTTGGTGGAGAAGCGACATCTCGGCGAGGCTTCGCCAAGCACGTGACGGAGGAGGAGAGGTGTAGCAGGGGAGAGGGAGGCGCCAAGATGCAAGGGGTGCGGCTGCCCCCTCCCTCCCCCCCCCTTATATAGGCCCCCTGGGGGGGGTGCCGGCCCTTGGAGATCTGATCTCCCAAGGGGGGCGGCGGCCAAGGGGGGAGGCTTGGCCCCCAAGGCAAGTGGGGCGCCCCCCCACCCTAGGGTTTCCAACCCTAGGTGCAGGGGGGGCCCAAGTGGGGGGCGCACCAGCCCACCAGGGGCTGGTTCCCTCCCACTTCAGCCCACGGGGCCCTCCGGGATAGGTGGCCCCACCCGGTGGACCCCCAGGACCATTCCGGTGGTCCCGGTACAATACCGGTAACCCCCGAAATACTCCCGATGGCCGAAATAGCACTTCTTATATATAATTATTTACCTCCGGACCATTCCGGAACTCCTCGTGACGTCCGGGATCTCATCCGGGACTCCGAACAACATTTGGTTTGCTGCATACTCATATTCATACAACCCTAGCGTCACCGAACCTTAAGTGTGTTGACCCTACGGGTTCGGGAGACATGCAGACATGACCGAGACTGCTCTCCGGCCAATAACCAACAGCGGGATCTGGATACCCATTTTGGCTCCCACATACTCCTCGATGATCTCATCGGATGAACCACGATGTCAAGGATTCAATTAATCCCGTATTCAATTCCCTTTGTCAATCGGTACGTTACTTGCCCGAGACTCGATCGTCGGTATCCCAATACCTCGTTCAGTCTCGTTACCGGCAAGTCACTTTACTCGTACCGTAATGCATGATCCTGTAACCAATCACTTGGTCACTTTGAGCTCATTATGATGATGCATTACCGAGTGGGCCCAGAGATACCTCTCCGTCATACGGAGTGACAAATCCGAGTCTCGATCCGTGTCAACCCAACAGACACTTTCGGAGATACCTGTAGTGCACCTTTATAGTCACCCAGTTACATTGTGACGTTTGGTACACCCAAAGCACTCTTACGGTATCCGGGAGTTACACGATCTCATGGTCTAAGGAAGAGATACTTGACATTGGAAAAGCTCTAGCAAAACGAACTACACGATCTTGTGCTATGCTTAGGATTGGGTCTTGTCCATCACATCATTCTCCTAATGATGTGATCCCGTTATCAATGACATCCAATGTCCATAGTCAGGAAACCATGACTATCTATTGATCAACGAGCTAGTCAACTAGAGGCTCACTAGGGACATAATGTGGTCTATGTATTCACACGTGTATTACGATTTCCGGATAATACAATTATAGCATGAATAAAAGACAATTATCATGAACAAGGAAATATAATAATAATCCTTTATTATTGCCTCTAGGGCATATTTCCAACAGGCCCGTGACTCTATGTATGTATAACCTTCCTCCTTGGATGTGCATGAAGCGGAAGTTCATTATGATGCCAGTTCTCATCCAAGGCCCTATGCAACCCGGCAACGACATTGATGTGTACCTAAGGCCATTAGTTGAAGAACTTTTACAGCTGTGGAATGGAAACGGTGTACGTACGTGGGATGAGCACAAAAAGGAGTAATTTGACCTAAAGGTGTTGCTGTTCGTGACCATCAATGATTGGCCCGCTCTCAGTAACCTTTCAAGACAGACAAACAAGGGATACCTCGCATGCACGCACTGTTTACTTGACACCGATAGTATATACCTGGGAAGCTGCAGGAAGAATGTGTACCTGGGCCATCGTCGATTTCTTCCGACCAACCATCAATGTAGAAAGAAAGGCAAGCATTTCAAAAGCGCAGGCAGATCACGGAAGAAGCCCGCCATGCGCATCGGTGATCACGTACTTGCTATGGTCAATGATTTACACGTAATCTTTGGAAAGGGTCCCGTGGACTAGTTGTTCGAATGGCGCTGAGAATCACGCACCCATGTGGAAGAAGAAATCTATATTTTGGGACCTACCCTACTGGAAAGACCTAGAGGTCCGCTCTTCGATCGACGTGATGCATGTGACGAAGAACCTTTGCGTGAACCTGCTGTTGGGGAACGTAGTAATTTCAAAAAATTTCCTACGATCACGCAAGATCATCGTGATGGCATAGCAACGAGAGGGAGAGTGTCCGTCCACGCCCTCGTGAGACCGTGAAGCGGAAGCGTTATAACAACGCGGTTGATGTAGTCGTACGTCTTCACGATCCGACCGATCCAAGTACCGAACGTACGGCACCTCCGTGTTCAGCACACGTTCAGCTCGATGACGATCCCCGGACTCCGATCCAGCAAAGTGTCGGGGATGAGTTTCACAAGACGACGGCGTGGTGGCGATGTTGATGCTCCACCGACACGAGCTTCGCCTAAGCTCATGACGATATGACTTCTCCGGCGCAGGGCTTCGCCTAAGCTCCGCGACGATATGACCGAAGTGGAATATGGTGGAAGGGGGCACCGCACACGGCTAAGGAAAGATCCGTAGATCAACTTGTGTGTCTTGGGGTGCCCCCTGCCCCCGTATATAAAGGAGACAAGGGGGAGGTGGCGGCCCTATAGGAGGCGCGCAAGGAGGAGTCCTACTCCCACCGGGAGTAGGACTCCCCCCCCTTTCCTAGTTGGACTAGGATTGGAGGAGGGGAGAAGGGGGAAGGGGCGCCGCCCCCCCCTTCCTTGTCCTATTCGGACTAGAGGGGGGGGGCGCAGCCCACCTTGGGCTGCCCTTCCTCTTCTCCTATGGCCCATTAAGGCCCATTGACTTCCCGGGGGGTTCCGGTAACCTCCCGGTACTCCGGTAAAATCCCGATTTCACCCGGAACACTTCCGATGTCCAAATGTAGGCTTCCAATATATCAATCTTTATGTCTCGACCATTTCGAGACTCCTCGTCATGTCCGTGATCACATCCGGGACTCCGAACAACCTTCGGTGCATCAATACTTATAAACTCATTATGAGCTGTCATCGAAGCGTTAAGCGTGCGGACCCTACGGGTTCGAGAACTATGTAGACATGACCTAGAACCATTCTCGGTCAATAACCAATAGCGGAACCTGGATGCCCATATTGGTTCCTACATATTCTCTGAAGATCTTTATCGGTCAAACCGCACAACGACATCGTTGTTCCCTTTGTCATCGGTATGTTACTTACCCGAGATTCGATCGTCGGTATCCAATACCTAGTTCAATCTCGTTACCGGTAAGTCTCTTTACTCGTTCCGTAATACATCATCTCACAACTAACTCATTAGTTGTAATGCTTGCAAGGCTTAAGTGATGTGCATTACCGAGAAGGCACGGAGATACCTCTCCGACAATCGGAGTGACAAAACCTAATCTCGAAATCGCCAACCCAACAAGTACCTTTGGAGACACTGTAGTACTCCTTTATAATCACCCGATTCGTTGTGACGTTTGGTAGTACCAAAGTGTTCCTCCGTAAGCGGAGTTGCATAATCTCATAGTTATAGGAACATGTATGAGTCATGAAGAAAGCATTAACATACTAAGCGATCAACTGTTAAGCTAACGGAATGGGTCAAGTCATTCAGATCATTCAACTAATGATGTGACCTTGTTAATCAAATAACAACTCCTTGTTCATGGTTAGGAAACATAACCATCTTTGATTAACAAGCTAGTCTAGTAGAGGCATACTAGTGACATCTTGTTTGTCTATATATTCACACATGTATTATGTTTCCGGTTAATACAATTCTAGCATGAATAATAAACATTTATCATGATATAAGGAAATAAATAATAACTTTTATTATTGCCTCTAGGGCATATTTCCTTGATCTCCCACTTGCACTAGAGTCAATAATCTAGATTACATAGTAATGATCCTAACACCCATGGAGTCTTGGTGCTGATCATGTTTTGCTCGTGGAAGAGGCTTAGTCAACGGTGCGCAACATTCAGATCCGTATGTATTTTGCAAATCTCTATGTCTCCCACTTGGACTTGGTCCCGAATGGCATTGAAGCGTCTCTTGATGTGCTTGGTCCTCTTGTGAAACCTGGATTCCTTTGCCAAGGCAATTGCACCAATATTGTCACGGAAGATCTTCATCGGTCTCGATGCACTAGGTATGACACCTAGATCGGAAATGAACTCTTTCATCCAGACTCCTTCATTCGCTGCTTCGAAGCAGCTATGTACTCCGCTTCACATGTAGATCCCGCCACGACGCTTTGTTTAGAACTGCACCAACCGACAGCTCCCCGTTTAATAAAAATACGTATCCGGTTTGCGATTTAGAATCGTCCGGATCAGTGTCAAAGCTTGCATCGGCGTAACCATTTACGACTAGCTCTTTGTCACCTCCATATCGAGAAACATATCCTTAGTCCTTTTCGGTATTTCAGGATGTTCTTGACCGCTGTCCGATGATCCACTCTGGATTACTTTGGTACCTTCCTGCCAAGCTTACAGCTAAGCATCGTCGGTCTGGTACACAGCATTGCATACATGATAGAGCCTATGGCTGAAGCATAGGAACATCTTTCATTTCTCTCTATCTTCTGCTGTGGTCGGGCATTGAGTCGACTCAATCTTACACCTTGTAACACAGGCAAAAACCTTTCTTTGCACGATCCATTTTGAACTTTTTCAAAACTTTATCAAGGTATGTGCTTTGTGAAAGTCCAATCAAGCGTCTTGATCTATCTCTATAGATCTTGATGCCCAATATGTAAGCAGCTTCACCGAGGTCTTTCATTGAAAAACTTTTATTCAAGTATCCTTTTATGCTATCCAGAAATTCTATATCATTTCCAATCAATAATATGTCGTCCACATATAATATTAGAAATGCTCTGAGCTCCCACTCACTTTCTTGTAAATACAGGCTTCTCCAAAAGTGCTGTACAAACCCATATGCTTTGATCACACTATCAAAGCGTTTATTCCAACTCGAGAGGCTTGCACGGACCATAAATTGATCGTTGGAGCTTGCACACTTTGTTAGCACCTTTTGGATCGACAAAACCTTCTGGTTGCATCATATACAACTCTTCTTCTAGAAATCCATTCAAGAATGCGGTTTTTACATCCATTTGCCAAATTTCATAATCATAAAATGCGGCAATTGCTAACATGATTCGGACAGACTTAAGCATCGCTACGGGTGAGAAAGTCTCATCGTAGTCAACCCCTTGAACTTGTCGAAAACCTTTCGCGACAAGTCGAGCTTTGTAGACAGTTACATTACCATCGGCGTCAGTCTTCTTCTTAAAAATCCATTTATTTTCAATGGCTTGCCGATCATCGGCAAGTCAACCAAAGTCCATACTTTGTTCTCATACATGGATCCCATCTCAGATTTCATGGCTTCCAGCCATTTTGCGGAATCTGGGCTCACCATCGCTTCTTCATAGTTCGTAGGTTCGCCATGGTCAAGTAACATGACTTCCAGAATAGGATTACCGTACCACTCAGTGCGGATTTTGTTCTGGTTGATCTCTGAGTTCGGTGACAACTTGATCTGAAGTTTCATGATCTTCATCATTATCTTCCTCACTAAGCTGGTGTAGGTGTTACGAAACTGATTTACGTGACGAACTACTTTCAATAAGGGAGCTGGTACTATTACCTCATCAAGTTCCACTTTCCTCCCACTCACTTCTTTCGAGAGAAACTCCTTCTCTAGAAAGGATCCATTTTAACAACGAATGTCTTGCCTTCGGATCTGTGATAGAAGGTGTACCCAATTGTCTCCTTTGGGTATCCTATGAAGACACATTTCTCGATTTGGGTTCAAGCTTATCAGGTTGAAGTTTCTTCACATAAGCATCGCAACCCCAAACTTTCGAAACGACAACTTTGGTTTCTTGCTAAACCATAGTTCATAAGGCGTCGTCTCAACGGATTTTGACGGTGTCCTATTTAACGTGAATGCGGCCGTCTCAAGAGCATAACCCCAAAATGATAGCGGTAAATCTGTAAGAGACATCATAGATCGCACCATATCCAAAGTAAAGTGCGATTCGACGTTCGGACACACCATTGCGCTGTGGTGTTCGGGTGGCGTGAGTTCTTGAAACTATTCCGCTTTGTTTCAAATGTAGACCAAACTCGTAACTCAAATATTCGCCTCCACGATCAGATCGTAGAAACTTTATTTTCTTATTACGATGATTTTCAACTTCACTCTGAAATTCTTTGAACTTTTCAAATGTTTCAGACTTATGTTTCATTAAGTAGATATACCCATATCTGCTCAAATCATCTGTGAAGGTGAGAAAATAACGATATCCGCCACGAGCTTCAACATTCATTGGACCACATACATCCGTATGTATGATTTCCAATAAATCTGTTGCTCTCTCCATAGTACCGAGAAGCGGAGTTTTAGTCATCTTGCCCATGAGGCACGGTTCATAAGTGCCAAGTGATTCATAATCAAGTGACTCCAAAAGTCCATCAGCATGGAGTTTCTTCATGCGTTTTACACCGATATGACCTAAACGGCAAGTGCCACAAATAAGTTGCACTATCATTATCAACTCTGCATCTTTTGGTTTCAACATTATGAATATGTGTATCACTACTATCGAGATTCATTAAAATAGACCACTCTTCAAGGGTGCATGACCATAAAAGATATTATTCATATAAATAGAACAACCATTATTCTCGATTTAAATGAATAACCGTCTCGCATTAAACAAGATCCAGATATAATGTTCATGCTCAACGCGGCACCAAATAACAATTATTCAGGTCTAAAACTAATCCGAAGGTAGATGTAGAGGTAGCGTGCCGATTGCGATCACATCGACTTTGGAACCGTTCCACGCGCATCGTCACCTCGTCCTTTGCGGTGTTAAGCAATCCGTAGTTCTGTTTGAGTTGCAAATATTAGCAGCAGAACCAGTATCAAATACCTGTGTACTCTGCGAGCTCTAGTAAGGTACACATCAATAACAAGTATATCACATATACCTTTGTTCACTTTGCCATCCTTCTTATCCGCCAAATACTTGGGGCAGTTCCGCTCAAATGACGATCGCTTGCGGTAGAAGCACTCAGTTTCAGGCTTAGGTCCAGACTTGGGTTTCTTCTCTGATCAACAACTTGTTTGCTGTTCTTCTTGAAGTTCCCTTTTCTTCCCTTTGCCTTTCTTCTTGAAACTAGTGGTCTTGTTGATCATCAACACTTGATGCTCCTTTTGATTTCTACCTCCGCAGCTTTTAGCATTGCGAAGAGCTCGAGCATAGTCTTTACTAACCCTTGCATATTATAGTTCATCACGAAGCCTTTGTAGCTTGGTGGCGGTGATTGAAGAATTTCATCAATGACACAATCATCCGGAAGATTAACTCCCAGTTGATTCAAGTGATTGTAATACCGGACATTTTGAGTATGTGCTCACCGATGTAACTGTTCTCCTCCATCTTGCAGCTATAGAACTTATTGGAGACTTCATATCTCTCAATCCGGGCATTCTGTTGAAATATCAACTTCAACTCTGGAACATCTCATATGCTCCATGACGTTCAAAACGTCGTTGAAGACCCGGTTCTAAGCCGTAAAGCATGGCACCTTGAACTATAGAGTAGTCATCAGCTACGCTTTGCGGGACGTTCACAACTTCGCTCGGCATCTGCAGCAGCTGTCACCCAGCGGTGCTTCCGGGCGTAACTTTTACGTGCAGCAATGAGGATTATCCTCGAGTTACGGACCCAGTCCGTGTAGTTGCTACCATCATCTTTCAACTTTGCTTTCTCAAGGAACGCATTAAAATTCAACGGAACAACAGACGAGCCATCTATCTACAGTAAACATAGACAAGCAAGATACTATCGGTACTAAGTTCATGATAAATTTAAGTTCAATTAATCATATTACTAAAGAACTCCCACTTAGGCAGACATCTCTCTAGTTATCTAAGTGATCACGTGATCCAAATCAACTAAACCATAACCGATCATCACGTGAGATGGAGTAGTTTTCAATGGTGAACATCTTATGTTGATCATATCTGCTATATGATTCACGTTCGACCTTTCGGTCTCCGTGTTCGAGGCCATATCTGTATATGCTAGGCTCGTCAAGTATAACCTGAGTATTCTGCGTGTGCAAAACTGGCTTGCACCCGTTGTAGATGGACGTAGAGCTTATCACACCCGATCATCACGTGGTGTCTCGACACGACGAACTTTGGCAGCGGTGCATACTCGGGAGAACACTACTTGATAATTTTAGTGAGAGATCATCTTATAATGCTACCGTCAATCAAAGCAAGATAAGATGCATAAAGGATAAACATCACATGCAATCAATATAAGTGATATGATATGGCCATCATCATCTTGTGCTTGTGATCTCCATCTCAAGCACCGTCATGATCACCATCGTCACCGGCGCGACACCTTGATCTCCATCGTAGCATCGTTGTCGTCTCGCCAACTATTGCTTCTCGACTATCGCTAACGCTTAGTGATAAAGTAAAGCAATTACATGGCGTTCGCATTTCATACAATAAGCGACAACCATATGGCTCCTGCCGATTGCCGATAACTCGGTTACAAAACATGATCATCTCATACAATAAAATATAGCATCACGTCTTGACCATATCACATCACAACATGCCCTGCAAAAACAAGTTAGGCGTCCTCTACTTTGTTGTTGCATGTTTTACGTGGCTGCTACGGGCTGAGCAAGAACCGTTCTTACCACGCATCAAAACCACAGCGATACTTCGTCAAATAGACTCCGTTTAACCTTCTCAAGGACGGGCGTAGCCACACTCAGTTCAACTAAAGTGAGAGAGACAGACACCGCCGGTCACCTTTAAGCAACGAGTGCTCGGGCGGTGAAACCAGTCTCGCGTAAGCGTCGCGTAATGTCGGTCCGGGCCGCTTCATCTCACAATACCGCTGAACCAAAGTATGACATGCTGGTAGGAAGTATGACTTGTATCGCCCACAACTCACTTGTGTTCTACTCGTGCATATGACATCAACGCATAAAACCAGGCTCGGATGCCTTTGTTGGGGAGCGTAGTAATTTCAAAAATTTCCTACGATCACGCAAGATCATCGTGATGGCATAGCAACGAGAGGGAGAGTGTCCGCCCACGCCCTCGTGAGACCGTGGCGAAGCGTTATAACAACGCGGTTGATGTAGTCGTGCGTCTTCACGATCCGACCGATCCAAGTACCGAACGACGGCACCTCCGTGTTCAGCACACGTTCAGCTCGATGGCGATCCCGGACTCGATCCAGCAAAGTGTCGGGATGAGTTCCGTCAAGACGGCGTGGCAGGACGATGTTGATGCTCCACCGACACAGAGCTTCGCCTAAGCTCATGACGATATGACTTCTCGGCGCAGGGCTTCGCCTAAGCTCGCAACGATATGACGAAGTGGAATATGGTGGAAGGGGCACCGCACGGCTAAGGAAAGATCCGTAGATCAACTTGTGTGTCTTGGGGTGCCCCTGCCCCCATATATAAAGGAGACAAGGGGAGGTGGCGGCCCTATAGGAGGCGCACTAAGGAGGAATCCTACTCCCAGGGAGTAGGACTCCCCCCCCTTTCCTAGTTGGACTAGGATTGGAGGAGGGGAGAAGGGGGAAGGGGCGCCGCCCCTTCCTTGTCCTATTCGGACTAGAGGGGGGAGGGGGGCGCGCAGCCCACCTTGGGCTGCCCTTCCTCTTCTCCTATGGCCCATTAAGGCCCATTGACCTCCCGGGGGGTTCCGGTAACCTCCCGGTACTCCGGTAAAATCCCGATTTCACCCGGAACACTTCCGATGTCCAAATGTAGGCTTCCAATATATCAATCTTTATGTCTCGACCATTTGAGACTCCTCGTCATGTCCGTGATCACATCCGGGACTCGAACAACCTTCGTGCATCAATACTTATAAACTCATTATGAACTGTCATCGAAGCGTTAAGCGTGCGGACCCTACGGGTTCGAGAACTATGTAGACATGACCTAGAACCATTCTCGGTCAATAACCAATAGCGGAACCTGGATGCCCATATTGGTTCCTACATATTCTACGAAGATCTTTATCGGTCAAACCGCATAACGACATACGTTGTTCCCTTTGTCATCGGTATGTTACTTACCCGAGATTCGATCGTCGGTATCCAATACCTAGTTCAATCTCGTTACGGTAAGTCTCTTTACTCGTTCCGTAATACATCATCTCACAACTAACTCATTAGTTGTAATGCTTGCAAGGCTTAAGTGATGTGCATTACCGAGAAGGCTGGAGATACCTCTCCGACAATCGGATGACAAAACCTAATCTCAAATCGCCAACCCAACAAGTACCTTTGGAGACACTGTAGTACTCCTTTATAATCACCCGATTCGTTGTGACGTTTGGTAGTACCAAAGTGTTCCTCCGTAAACGGAGTTGCATAATCTCATAGTTATAGGAACATGTATGAGTCATGAAGAAAGCATTAACATACTAAGCGATCAACTGTTAAGCTAACGGAATGGGTCAAGTCAATCAGATCATTCAACTAATGATGTGACCTTGTTAATCAAATAACAACTCCTTGTTCATGGTTAGGAAACATAACCATCTTTGATTAACAAGCTAGTCTAGTAGAGGCATACTAGTGACATACTGTTTGTCTATATATTCACACATGTATTATGTTTCCGGTTAATACAATTCTAGCATGAATAATAAACATTTATCATGATATAAGGAAATAAATAATAACTTTTATTATTGCCTCTAGGGCATATTTCCTTCACCTGCTAGGCTTCTTGGGCGTGTATGGGAAGACAATAGATACACCAGAGGCACGGGAGGACCTGCAACGCTTGCACGAAAAAGAGGGCATCCTCCGAAGCAGCATGAAGGTCCTGCTAGCTACGCTCTTACGAAGGAAGAGAAAGAAATCTTCTTTGAATGCCTACTCAGTATGAAGGTCCCGACTGGCTTCTCGTCGAATATAAAGGGAATAATAAATATGCCAGAGAAAAAGTTCCGAACCTAAAGTCTCATGATCATCACGTGATAATGACGCAAGCGCTTCCGGTTGCATTGAGGGGCTTCTACCGGAAAAGCGTCCGATTAGCCATTGTGAAGCTATGTGCATTCCTCAATGCAATATCTCAAAAGGTGATCGATCCAGAAATCGTACCAACGCTAAGGAGTGATGTGGCGCAATGTCTTGTCAGTTTCGAGCTGGTGTTCCCACCATCCTTCTTCAATATCATGACGCGCGTCCTAGTTCATCTAGTCGACGAGATTGTCATTCTGGGGGCCGTATTTCTACACAATATGTTCCCCTTTGAGAGGTTCATGGGAGTCCTAAAGAAATATGTCCTTAACCGCGCTAGGCCAGAAGGAAGCATCTCCATGGGCCATCAAACAGAGGATGTCATCGGGTTTTGTGTTGACTTCATTCCTGGCCTTAAGAAGATAGGTCTCCCTAAATCACGGTATGAGGGGAGACTGATTGGAAAAGTCACGCTTGGAAGGGACTCAATAATATGCAGGGACGGATATTCTTGGTCTCAAGCACACTACACAGTTCTGAGAACTCTACCTTGGTGACCCGTATGTCGATGAACACAAGAACAATCTGCGCTCCAAACACCCGGAGCGGGCGACGATCGGATTACATGTGAACACATCGGGACTTTCAGCAGTTGGTTGGAAACACGTCTCGAGGTGACAGCACTGTTTATGATGAGCTGTACTTGTTGTCCAGGGACCATCTTCGATTGTAATGATTTGGAAAGGATCTGAGATAAATGGGAATACATTTTACACGATTGACCAAGATCAAAAGAGCACCAACCAAAACAGCGGTGTCCGCTTGGATGCAGAAACCGACAGGGGAAAGGACACATATTATGGTTACATAGTGGACATATGGGAACTTGACTACAACGTAGATTTTAAGGTCCCTTTGTTTAAGTGCAAATGGGTCAATCTGTCAGGAGGCGGGGTACAAGTAGACCCACAGTACGGAATGACAACAGTGGATCTGAAAAATCTTGGGTACACTGACGCACCGTTCGTCCTAGCCAATGATGTGGCACAGGTTATCTATGTGAAGGACATGTCTACGGACCGAGGAAAAGAAAAGATAAGGAAGCGAATACATCATACGATGAGCCAAAGCGCCACATAGTTCTTTCGGGAAAAAGGACATCACGGAAGTGGAGGGCAAGATGACATGTACGAAGAGTATGAAAAGTTTCATGAAATTCCTCCTTCAAAGTCAAGGCTGACCCAAGCATCCCGATAAGCGATGAAGATTATCCATGGTTACTGGCGCAATAAGCAAATGACACAAGCGAAGAAAAAGTGAAGACTTTCTCCGCAACTATTATGATGATACCATGCCAACTTTGTAATGCAGGCAGTATGATACCATTGTCCGTTTTGTACATGCACATGCTATGCCAACTTTTCGAGTTCATTTGAAAACTATGAATTTAGGTGAATTTTCTCTATAGGTGCATGTATGTTCATATATTAGTCCACGGCCCATGCGGCTCGCTTACGGCCCATGACCATTAGTCGGTTTGTGCCACAAACGGGACTAAAGGGTTGGTCTCGTTAAGCTTTCGAGTTTAGTCCCACCTCGCCAACCGAACACGCTCACACGGTTTATAAGCCCGTCCCTCTCTGCCTTGTTGAGCTCCTCTCAAAGTGAAAATAGATGCCCTATATAGGAATTTAACCTAAATTCATAGTGAATTTCTCTGAAATTCATAGAAATTGTTTATGAATTTAGGTTTAATTTTCTCTATAGGTGCATCTATGTTCATTTTTTTAGTAAAGTTAATCACAAACTTGTGATTCATACAAATTTCAAAGAATTCAAATTTGAAAACTAATGGCACAAACAGAAAGTTTATAATTTTCTAAAACTAATGGCACTAATGAAAGTCTATAATTTTGCTGACCTAAAAGAAAAAAGAATTAAAAATAAAGCAAAAACCAAAAGAAAATAAATAATGCAGAAAACAAAACAAAAACCTAGAAAAAAAAATAAAAATAGCAACAATAAGTATTTTGTTGTAAGTAGAAACATAAAATAAATAAAGCAAAAAGAAAACAAAAAAGTGTTTTCAAATTTGAAAACTAATGGCACTAGCAGAAAGTTTATAATTTTTCTAAAACTAAAAGCAAAAAGAATTAAAAATAAAGCAAAAAACAAAAGAAAATAAATAATGCAGAAAACAAAACAAAAAAACTGGAAAAAAAATAAATATAGCAACAATAAGTATTTTGTTGTAAGTAGAAACAAAATAAACTAAATAAAGCAACAAAGAAAACAAAGAAAACAAAAAAACAAAAAAAACAAAAAAGTGCCACCTACTGGGCCCCCACGGCCCGAATACGACTAGAAACCCTACCATGGGCCAGGATTCAGGCCCGCGAGAGGCCCAGTAGGCCCACATGCACACATTGCACGGTTAGGCCCGAAAGCCTGCTTTAGAGAGGAGCTCGAGAGGGAAGGCGCGCCGCACCTTATAAACAGGTGCGGCTCCCTCTCAACTAGCGAGGTGGGACTAAACATTTTGGCGCGGGGCAGCACAAGGCCTTTGGTCCCGGTTGGTGGCACCAACCGAGACTAAAGGAGGGCATTGGTCCCGGTTGGTGCCACGAACCAGGACTAATGCCCCCCTATAGTCCCGGTTGGTGCCACCAACGGGACCAAAGGCCGTCGCTTCCCGCCCTTTGGGCTGCTGAAAAGAGACCTTTGGTCCCGGTTGGTGGCACCAACCGGGACTAAAGGTGGGCATTAGTCCCGGTTCGTGCCACGAACCAGGACCAATGCTCTCGCTATATAAGCAAACACTTAGGAAATTTCAGATTTCCCTCTTGATTTCCCGACGACGCCTTGAACACATCGACGCCGCCAGCTGCCCCGACGCCGCCCGCCGCCCGCCGTCGTTATCGCCCCGCCCGTCGTCGCCGTCGCCCGCGCCCTCGCCTCCGCCGCCGCGCCGTCGCCGTCGCCCAGCGCCCTCGCCGCCCGCCGCCAGCGCCCAGCATCCCTCGCCCGGCCGTGCCCGACAACATCATCGCCGCGCGCCACGCCCAGCGCCATCGCCGCCCAGTCCGCGCCTCCCTTTTCTGATGCTGGGCGGCCGCCTCCTATATGCATTTTTTATATATATATATATATATATATATATATATATATATATATATATATATATATATATATATGATGATGATATGATGATGTTCATGATATGATGATGTTGATGATATGTTCATGTTGATGATATGATGATGTTTTTTTTCATATATGCATTTTTCATATATGTATTAATTTTTTTAAGTTGTTAGTAGATATCGATTTTAGGTTAGTGCATTTTATCACTGATTTTAGGTTAGTTGATCGATTTAGTGCATTTTATGTTTGATGCATTTTAGGTTAGTGCATTTTATGTTAGTGGAGAGGAAAAAGTAAAATAAGGAAAAGGAAGAAAAGAGGAAGGAAGAAGAAGGACGAAGAAGAAAAAGAAGGAGAGGAAAAAGGAAAATAAGTAGAGAAAGAAGGAGAAGAAGAAGCAGAAGACGAGGAGAGGAAGAAGAGGAAGAAGAAGAAAAAAAGAGGAGAATAAGAAGGAATAGAGGAGCTTCTTCTCCTTTTTTTCTCCTCTTTTTTTTCTTCTTCTTCTTAATTTTTATCGGGAATGAGGGTGTCGAGGATCACCGAGGGGTCGAGGGTCAGGAACTAGGGTAGAGGGTCGAGGGTCGTTAAGGGGTCAAGGGTCGAGGGTTCGAGGGTTCTATAGGGTCGAGGGATCGAGGGTCGAGGGTTCCAAGGTCGTCTAGGGGTTGAGGGTTCCAGGGTCGTCGAGGGTTCGAGGGGTCGAGGATCGCCGAGGGGTCGAGAGAGGTTTCCTAGTGTCAAAGTATTGAAGAAATCCATGGCTTCATCATTAGCGGAAGTAACCAGGGCATGATGGTGCAGAAGTCCTCAAAGTTGATACGGAATGGAGTCCCGGATAGGATAATTTGCCTTTTTTAAGGAATTTCAGCAAAGGCCTTCCAAATAACGATATTCGGAAGGTTCTTGCTGAACTTTGTACCAAAAAGCGAATTATTCTATCTGGGACTCCGTTCCAAAATAACTTTGGAGAGCTTCGTACCATCATGCACCTGTTACTTTCGCCTAATGATGAAGACATGGTTTTGTTGAATCCTTTGACACTAGGCAACCTCCCGACCCCTCGGCGATCCTTGACCCCTTGACCCCTAATAGATGTTTGTTCATATATAATGTAGATGTCTATGTATGTATGGAATGATATCGATGGATGTATGTTATCGGGGTCGAGGGTCATCAAACATGAGAGGAAGAAGAGGATAAAAAAAGAAGAGGAAGAAGAAAAAAAAGAGGAGAAGAAAGAATAGAGGAGTTCTTCTCCTCTATTCTTTCTTCTCCTCTTTTTTTTTTCTTATTCTTCCTCTTTTTTCTATCGGGAACGAGGGTCGTCGAGGGTCGCCGAGCGGTAGAGGAAACCCTAATTAAATAGCAAGTATCGTCGGTGTGAGATACATGTGGCCGTCGGTGTCGGACACTACATCCACGTCCCACAAGTGACGCGGGCGTCGATGCCCACGTCACTTGTGGGACATAGATGTAGTGTCGTCGTTGTTGTTGTCGATACACCCCCTCCCGATAGCTTCATGTATTTTTAAGAAGGAAAAAACAAGCATATTATTTTCCCATGTACGTATGTCGTCGTTGTCGATATACACCCTCCCGATAGCTTCAACACGTGGGGGGGGGGGTCGATATTACCCCCTCCTTGAAGCGTTCTCGAGGACACCCCTAACCCTTGAAGCGTTGTCGAGGCCACCCTAAACCCTAGAGAAGCAGCGTCGAGGCCACTAATTAATATGATTCCTTATTGTGATTAGCTAGCTAGTTGTACGTTTGCCACTAATATATCCATATCTGTCATGTTTGAATAATAATTGCCATGTTGTAAATATTTGTAGAAACTATGGACACCCCGCCCCGAGACGAAGCACAAGAAGCGTTGTTGAGGGACATAATCACAGAAGGAAGTGATGCCATCTGCTCGTTGATGTTTCTCAACGAGACCGATGGTCTGGAAGGAGAGGGTGAAGAAGCAGCTGGCTATGATTATGATGGCTCCAATGACCCAATGCCGGTACAAGAAGGAGAGAGTGAAAAAGTAGACCGTGACGACAGCTCCGGTGATCACCGAACCGAGTCCGGCCAGGTATATATATTAGTTAAGCCTGTGCTGACTAGCTAATTGATGCATTCATTGTTTTGGTATGTACACATATTAATTAACTATCGTCTTTGTTCTTTTTTCTAGCCCTCCGGATCGAGCACAACTTCGGTAAAGAGACGAGGCCCGAAGAAAAAGTTGAGCTCGGATGAAAGGTTTGAGATCATAGAAATCGCGCGCGACGGCCAACCGATTGAACCCATCGGGACAAAGAAGGCATTTGTTACTCAGTGTGGGGTTCTGGTTAGGGACAAGATCCCGATTAGCATCCAACAATGGTATAAGCCTAAGAACGACCCTGAGGTGTCTTATGTCAATGATATGCAGAAAAATGATCTTTGGACTGAGCTGAAGTCAAATTTCACCCTGCCGCCAGAGGATGACCCGGAGAAGCCAGTTGAGCAATTAATCAAGTCTTTTGTTCTTAAGAAGATGGCAGACCTATTCAGGAATTGGAAGAAAGACCTGAATAAGTTTGTCGATAAAAAAGAGACCCCGGAATTCAAGGGCAAATATGAGAAGATCAGAGATGACTGGCCCGCATTTGTGGCCCACAAGACATCGGAAAAGAGTAAAAAGATGTCGGCGACAAACAAGAAAAATTCTGCGAAGAAGAAGCTTCACCATCGCACGGGGTCAGGTGGCTACCTCATAGCCCGGCCTAAGTGGGCCAAGGCTGAGAATGATCTGATTGATAAAGGGATCGAACCAGAGACAATGAACTGGCGATCGTTGCGGACTTGGTTCTTCGGGCTGGCAGAACCTTGGACCTGTGATCGAGGAAGTGCATTTGGACGGACGAACAATTGGACATACCAGTCAAGAGGCTTCCGCAATATATCGAAGCAGCGCAGCAAGGGACGTTCTTTCCAGACAGGGAGAACGACGAGCTCACAATGGCCCTCGGGAATCCTGAGCACCCTGGACGGACACGACGCACGCAAGGCTCCGTTTCATGGAAGGCTGGGTTTCCGGACGCATGTGGTTACAAATGCCAGGAGAGGAGGAAGAAAGTGCAGCAGACCAAACTGCAGGCGCTGCATGCAAGGGTACAGGCGATAGAGGAACGAGAAGCAGATCGCAGCAAGCGACCCGCCAAGCTTCCCCGGCTACCCGCCATCTCAGCGGAGAAGCAGCGTGGCTTCCACCGAGCTGCTTCAGCCGGAGCATGCGTTGACGGCTCCTGCCAGCTATCCCGTGGATGCTATCACGGATGCTGAAAATTGCCACCTTATGGCGCAATGGATGAATTTGAAGGTCAAGCGGCTGTTGGCTCTGTTTATCCTACTAAACCCGACGCAACTTTTCACTGCTGGCCGATTCTAGAAGGATATGCTAGGGTGATGGTGGATGAAATAACGGAGGGATTTGAGGACCTCCGGCTTGACCACCCTACCGATGAAGGGGAGACTCGGCTGGGTTCTGCTCTGAAGACTCCATGCCTATGGCGGAAGGATCTCATCAACCTTCCGAACTGGACGCCTCCGCCTCCTCCTCCTCCTCCTCCTCCGGCGAGTCAGGGCACTCCACCTCCTCCACCGCCTCCTCCTCCAGCGAGTGACGATCAGGGCACTCGGCCGGCTCCTTCTCCGGTGCGTGGCAGCACTCCGCCTCCTTCTCCGCCTGCGCCGGCGCGCCCGAGCAGCCAGCCTCCTCCTTCTCCGCCTCGTCAGCAAGGGCGGAAGAGACTCGCCGCTGCTCCGGCTGCCCTGGCGCGTCGTAGTCCTTCTCCTCCGCCTCGTAAGCAAGGAAAGAAGACATTTGCTCCGTCTGCTCTGCCGGCGTCTAGCAGTACAACCAAAGGCGGGAGGACATACAGATTCGGTCCTTCTCTGAAGACTCTAGAGAAGTTACCGTACGAGAGGACCGAGGAGGAAAACGCGAAGATCGCGCGGACTGAAGTGAAGGACTTCTTTGAAGGGTTGAAAGCAAAGAGACATCCACCTCCGGAGGAGAAGGTAGATCCGGTGAAAGCGAAGCGCACTCTGGCTGCCCTGACAAAACCACCCAAGTCTCGGTCGAAAGGCAACTATGAGCACATTATTGGAAAGGCATTTGCCGAAGCGGAGAGGTCGGGAAGTACTAAAAGTGATCAAAGGATGAAAGAACGACAAGCTGGTAAACAAATTGCCCAGCTCGGCGAACAAGCGAAGCAATCGTGCCCCCCGCTCAAGGTGCCTGCTAGCGACATCGTCGATCCGAGGATGGTGCCCGGTTATGGAAATCCTGGAGATTACCTGCCCGACATGTACATTATGATTTCTTGGAGGTGCAGATACAAAGATACGAGTACGGGAAGCCTCTCGTCAAAGATGAAAGATCTCTATCAACGATGATGCGAAGATTGCATGATTGGTACATGAAAACCTGCAGAGAGTCTGAGGGGAGGAGTACTTTGTATGTGAGAGTTAAAAAGGAGCATGACCTCGTTGGAATTGAACTGTTGCCTATTCCATTTGAGGAGTTTTATCAGTTTTTCAATCAATTGGCCCTCGATAAAGCAACGGCCACCTGCTACTGTCGTAAGTAGTACTACTTACGTCATTAAGTCTCTATATAACTCAACTCTTTCATTGCATGTATTTATAATTATCCTCACTATATTATGCAGATTGAAGATCGCCGAATTGAAGAAAATACAAGTGGGTGATATTGGGTTCATTAACACATATCTCATAGATGCAACTGAGGTTGAATTTCATGCCGAAAATACCGAGGCCAACTTGGTACAATCGTTGGTAATAAATGAACACGAAGATATAATACTCTTTCCTTACAACTTCAAGTGAGTGTTACTGTCTTGTGGCATATTCGGTTTCCCTTTATTAGTCCAGGTTATAGTAATGTAATATTGATGAGTTATTCATGCGTGCGCAACTTCCACTATATTCTCCTAGAGATTAAGCTTGAGCAGGGAGTAGTAACTGTCTTAGACTCGAGACGAAAAGATCCCCAGGAGTATGCAGACATGACTGAAATGCTCGAGAAGTAAGTTAAATCGATCATTATCCACCATATCAGCAACTTTGTTCATTTCTGATATCAAGTAATTGTTTTCTTTGTATGGCGAAAATTCACCAAAAAAGCTCCGGGACTGCCGAAGAAGCTGCAATTTAGCCACCCGAAAGTAAGTACTATAGTAGCATATTCCACACATCTCCTAGTGATTCAAGCGCTAGTTTCATCAATACCATTTAGCATGCTTGCTAATTATCAGTTTGATTGACCTCTATTTCTTGTAAAGTGGTTGTGGCAGGAACAAGGAAATGATTTCTGTGGATACTACATTTGCGAGTCCATCCGCCACACGACACTGTGAGCGGGCTACTCGACAAACAATATGAAGTGCGTAAATAACAATATTCACAATTTTATTTTATTACCATCATTTGTGTTGAGTTTCATTCATTCATATATATATATATATATATATATATATATATATATATATATATATATGTATTGACCCCCTTCTTAAAATTAGATGTTTCGGATGCGGGATGAACTCCTAGCACCAGATTGCATGCGAGCAATTCAAGAGGAATTGGCGGCATTCTTTCTTGACCACGTGATCGCTGAAGACGAAGAATACTATGTGGACCACGCGTCCGTATGTTAGGAGATTATATTTGTAAAAGATAATTATTGTATATATGTAGCCGGTAGTGTCGGATAGATATACGAGAACTTGTTGTTCGACCAATCTCTCGGAGAAGGAGAGGTGGTCGATATCACTTCTCTCTGTATGCATATATGTTCATGACGATCTTCTGTTTCCTTCTTTGCTTACTAGCTAGCTAGCTAGCGTGTCTAGCTAGTCCTCTCTATACGTATGTATAGTACGTAGCGTCGACCAAGCACGGACAAAAGAGAGGACACTTCTCTCTATTAATTAGCTAGCTAACACAATATATGAAACACCTAAATTAACCCCCAAACCCCCCCTTTTCAAAAAAACCCCAGCCCTTTGAAATGTCGACGCGTGGATGCCTATTGGTCCCGGTTGGTGCCACCAAGGGACTAAAACCCTCCTGCTGGGCTCGGCGACATGCCACGTGGAGGCCCATCTGTCCCGGTTACGGACTGAACCGGGACTAAAGGGCCAGGGCATTAGTACCGACCCTTTAGTCCCGGTTCAGGAACCGGGACTAAAGGCCCTTACCAACCGGGACAATAGGCCCTTTTTCTACCAGTGACATACTTGATACGTAAGCATGCGAGCTTGTACCAGACATAGAACATGCATATCTACGAACATATGCAAATGTATAAGCCAACAAAACATGGATGAACAGATCACCTCTAGTAGGAAAGGACAAAGCGGCGGCATCGGCGTTCTCCATAGCAGTCTTGTTGGTGGCTTCATCAAACATGGTGATGTCAGGGAGGTCGAAGACATAGTCAAAATAGAGGATGAAGATGAACATCAGGGAGCAGTCTAGCCGAGTCGCTCCCCTAAAACCAAATTATCCTTCTCCCATTGCAGTATCACAAAAGACGGGGTTCCAAGGCATGCTCCTCGTACAGTGCACATGATGGAGGGGATGGAATCACCGAAAGAAGCAACAGGAATGATGCTGAGTGGTGCACGAGGAGGCATAGGAGATGCAATCTGATCAGGTGATTACTAGAGTTGCCGCCGCCTCCACTGTATATATGTTGACTGGTAGGTAGACATAGGGCTAGGCCCATGACCTAGTCCATTAATTATCTGTTCCTGGCCAGCAAAATTAAAACGCATGCATGACATAGGTTTGAGCTCGGCTCAATATCATTCATGAAAGACGATACACGTGCACGCGAGGCGGGGTGTGAGACAGAGGGATAGCATGCGGGAACCACTCCACTTATCAAGATCCAATTCCATGAGGAAGAGAATCCCTTATAAGAGCAACTCTAGTAGACCCGTGAATGTCGTGAACCTGTAAAATTTCGGCGAGTATACGGGCTCGACCCAATTTTCTGGCCAGAACAGAGCCAGTATACTCGCCCGGTCCGTAAATTCTTTTACCACGGCCCGTAGACCGCCCCCTCCCGAAGCAGTATATCTACGGGTTCGCGGGGCAGATACGGGTCGAAACCCTATCACCCGCCGCCGCGTCTCACCGCAATTCCCCACTCTCCTCCTCATATTTCTCACCGCCGGTGAGCCCCTTCCGCCTCCAGCTGCCATGTGGGGCCGCATGTGGAGCTCCGGCCGCAGCTCTAGGAGCAGCTCAGGCGGGGGCGGCGACCCTGAGCGCAAGCGGCGTGTCCGCTCGGACGGCGCGAGGAAGTGGACGAACAAGGGCCTCGAGCCATCGCCTTGCTTCCTCGTCCGCGAGACGGAGGAATACGACCGTTGACACGGGCGTACGCCCTCCTCGGCCGCGGGCTCGTCCTCTGCCGCGAGATCTTCCCACGCCGCGAGCTCTTCCTCTTCCGGCGCGAGGCTTCTCCCCGTGAAGAGGGAGTGGTAGGAGGAGCCGGAGGAGATCGAGGTCGTCGTTCTCAAGCAAGAGCCGGAGGAGATCGAGCGCCGAAGGGTCGTCGGGCCCGAAGATTTCGTGGCCAACTTTGACGTAGTCGCGGCCGCCATTGCCGAACGCAGCTTGCGCAAGGAGGCGGAGCATCGGCGCTACGACGACGAGCTCGACGACCTCATCCTCAAGCAGGCAGTCACGACCAACCTTCCCGCGAAGGAGAAGGACATCGAGTGGCGGCGCATCCGCGAGGAGCAGAGGGAGAAGTTCATCGATCTCGTCAGCTCCGACGAGGACTGAGCTCCTCCACCGCGTCATCCTCGGCCGCGAGCTCGTCCATCTTGGTATATCGACCTCGGCCTCGCCGCCGCGAGATCCCCTCTCTAGTTGTAGTAGTAGAATGTAGTATGTATGATAATGTAGTATGTTATGAATGATCATGTAGTATGTGACACTAGCGCAGAAAGAAGCTATACTCCCGGTTCATGAGGCCCTTTAGTGCAGATTTCACCTTAGTTAGGTCAGAAACGACCCATTTCAACTAAGTTAGCTCATAAAAGCTCATAAATGATCCATTACCTAAGTTAGCTAAAAAACGATCCATTTCACCTTAGTTAGCTCAAAAACATGGCATTTCACCTTAGTTAGGTCATAAACGACTCATTTCAACTAAGTTAGCTCATAAAAGCTCATAAATGATCCATTTCACCTAAGTTAGCTAAAAAACGATCCGTTTCACCTTAGTTAGCTCAAAAACGTGGCATTTCACCTTAGTTAGGTCATAAACGACCCATTTCAACTAAGTTAGCTCATAAAAGCTCATAAATGATCCATTTCACCTAAGTTACCTAAAAAAAGATCCATTTCACCTTACTTAGCTCAAAAACGTGGCATTTCACCTTAGTTAGCTCATAAACGACCCGTTTCAACTAAGTTAGCTCATAAAAGCTCATAAATGATCCATTTCACCTAAGTTAGCTAAAAAACGATCCATTTCACCTTACTTAGCTCAAAAACGTGGCATTTCACCTTAGTTAGCTCATAAACGACCCATTTCAACTAAGTTAGCTCATAAAAGCTCATAAATGATCCATTTCACCTAAGTTAGCTCAAAAACGATCCATTTCACGTTACTTACCTCAAAAACGTGGCATTTCACCTTAGTTAGCTCATAAACGACCCGTTTCAACTAAGTTAGCTCATAAAATCTCATAAATGATCCATTTCACCTAAGTTAGCTAAAAAACGATCCATTTCACCTTACTTAGCTCAAAAACGATGCCCTTCACCTTAGTTAGCTCATAAACGGCCCATTTCAACTAAGTTAGCTCATAAATGATCCATTTCAACTAAGTTAGCTCATAAACAACCCATTTCAACTTAGTTAGATCATATATGATCCATTTCACCTAAGTTAGCTCATAAATGACATATACTTCTTGTTCTAGTCTTCTTCTTGTTCTAGTCACCTATTTCTAACTTTCTTATTTACCATTTTGCAGATTTCATTCACTTCATGGAAGCTAGCTTGCTATGATGGAGTGCTTGCTTTTCCTTTGATGAAACTTTGCATTGTATCTAGCTTGCTATGATGGAACTTGCTATCTTGATGGAACTTTGCATTGTAATATGTATATGGATGGAACAATGTGTATGGATGGAACTTGATTATGTATGAACAATGTGTATGGATGAAACTGATGTGATATGTGATATGAAACTTATGTCTTGGATATGTGATATGGAAATATATCTATATATGTCATATATATTTCTTTGTGAAAATTGTTGGATTAAAAAACAGAAAAAGAGACAATATGCAGGCTCTTTGCCGTCGCCACCGACAAAAAAGGTATCTTTGCCATCAAGATGACGGCAAAGAGGCCACGCTGGCAGTACAATCGTGCTTCTGGGAGGTGACCAATTTGGTCGGTTTGCCTCTGATGGTTGATTGACAAAGGCTTTGCCGTCCGCAGCGGACGGCAAAGGCCTGCCGTTAACCACCTAACGGAGTAACATCGCATTTATTGCCGTTTGCCTTCTTTGCCGTCCGCTGCTGATGGCAAAGGACCTTTTGCCGTCAGCTGCCCGAAGCAGACGGCAACGTAGCTCTTAGTCGTCCCCTACTTTGCCGTCCCCTTTTGCCGTCCGCGGCAGACGACAAAGGTCTTTGCCGTCCGCCATCCATGCTTTTGCCGTCCGCCGTGGCTGATGGCAAAGTAGCTGATTCCTGTAGTGAGACATGTCTGAAGATTATGAAAAGTTCCATGAAATTCCTCCCTTCAAACTCAAGAATGACCCAAGCACCCTGTTAAACGATGAAGATTATCCATGGTTACAGCGCAATAAGCAAAAGACACAAGCGAAGAAAAAGTGAAGACTTTCTCTCCACAACTATTATGATGATGCCTTTGATCTAGAATATCAATGCAGTTACATGTGAAAAATTAAAATGCCTTTTGTAACAGATGAGTTTTTGTCTGTAACCTTGATACTTCGAAAGAGATTGTCCATTTTGTACACGAAGTGCATCCAGTTTTTGCTGTAACCCTCTCAACTTTTTAGCACATGCAATGTGGGTGAAATGATGATACCATGCCAACTTTCAACCTTTTTAGAGTTCATTTGAAATGCTTTTGAATTTCAGGGTCTTATAGCTCAAAAAATCAGTAAATGCATGAAAAATAACAAATGAAGTCAGAAAGGGTTGAAAATTGATGATGTGGCTTTGAATGGTGCATTTTGAATACACAAAAAGTCTGGAGTTCAAATAAGTTCAAAAAAATGAAATCCCTTTGTAACAGATGAGTTTCCGTATGAAACCCTGATACCTCGAAAGAGATTGTCTGTTTTGTACACGAAGTGCATCTAGTTTTTGCCGTAACCCTCTCAACTTTTTTGCACATGCTATGTGGGTGAAATGATGATACCATGCCAACTATAAACCTTTTCAGAGTTCATTTGAAATGCTTTTGAATTTCAGGGTCTTATAGCTAAAAAAAATACTAAATGCATGAAAAATAACAAATGAAGTCAGAAGGGGTTGAAAATTGATGATGTGGCTTTGAATGGTGCAATGCTCAAAATAAAAGAGAGGCACAATTCTCACCTGCACGTTGCTTAGCTTCAGGCCCTGAGGAAATAGTGTAGACTGCACGGAGCTATGTGTAGTTTTCGTCTAAAACCCTGGTAGCTCCGTGCAGTCTACACCACTTCCTTAAGGCCTGAAGCTAAGAAACGTGCAGGTGAGCATTGCACCTCTCCTTCATATCGTCTCTGCACTCAGGGCTTATAAACCGCTGCGAGTGCCTCTCGCTTGGCGAGGTGGGACTAAAAAACAGCCACAGAAAGAATCAATTGAAAAACTCTATTACCGGTTCATGCCACGAACCGGTACTAAAGGTGCTCGTGGGGAGCCTTAGAACTGGTACTAAATGAAATGCCTTTGTAACAGCCTTAGAACCGGTACTAAAGGAATCAACTAAAAAGCTTTTATAAACCTCTAGTATTATTGAAACTAAAATTATATAAAATTTATGCAACTAAAATTATCAAAGTATTTTCTGTTCAAAACATTGAAAGCAAAAAGAATTTTCATAAAATCAATAAAAAGCAAAAAAAAAAGAAAATAAATGAGTAGAAACAAAATAAACTTTAATGAAACTCTAATAGAAAAAATAATGAACGAGAAAACTTTAATGAAACTCTAATAGCAAAAGGAATCAACTAAAAAGTTTTATACACCTCTAGTATTATTGAAACTAAAATTATATAAAATTTATGCAACTAAAATTATAAAAGTATTTTCTGTTCAAAACATTATAAGCAAAAATAAAATAAAATAAATAAGTAGAAACAAAACAAAATAAATAAGTAGAAATAAAATAAAATAAATAAGTAGACAAAATAAATAAATAAGTAGAATAAAATAAATAAGTAGAAACAAAATAAACTTTAATAAATAGGTAGAAATAAAATAAAATAGCAACAGTAAGTATTTTGTTGTGAGTAGAAACAAAATAAAATAAATAAAGCAACAAGGAAAACAAAAAAGTGCCACCTACTGGGCCACCACGGCCTGAATACGACTAGAAACCCAATCATGGGCCAGGATTCAGGCCCGCAACATGCCCAGTAGGCCCACAGGCCCACAATGTCCAGTTAGGGCCGAAAGCCTGCAATTGAGAGGAGCTTGAGAGGGTGGGCGTAGCAGCGCTTATAAACCACTCTTGAGCTCTCTCAGCTAGCGAGGTGGGACTAAACTTTTGACGCGGGCAGCATAAGGCCTTTGGTCCCGGTTGGTGGCACCAACCGGGACTAAAGGGGGGCATTGGTCCCGGTTCGTGGCACCAACCGACCAATGCCCCTTTAGTCTCGGTTGGTGCCACCAACCGACCAAAGGCCTCGCTCAAATCCTTTGGCTCTTTGAAAAGACACTTTTGGTCCCGGTTGGTGGCACCAACCGGGACTAAAGGGGGGCATTGGTCCCGGTTGGTGCCATGAAACAGGACCAATGGATTTGCTATATAAGCAAACACTTAGCGTTTTTCATTTTCATCTCTGCAGTTGCCCCGCCCCGACGACGCTGCCAGGCTGCCCGAGCTCTCACCCTGTCGACGACATCGCCGCCCCCGTCACTGCGCCCTGCCCTGTCGCCGCTGCGCCCAGCGCCGTCACCACGCCCGCCGCTTCGACGCCGTCACCGTAGCGCCACCCGGTGCTGTCACCGTCCTGACATCGTCGCCGTCACCTCCCCGCGCCGCCCCGACGCCGTCGCCGCCCCGCCACTACAAGAAATATGTCAACTTGTGACCAGCACTATTGGTCACTGAATGGTCACTATTTTCAATTTGTGACCTTTTTGTGACCAAAAACATAAGGTCAAAAGCTGGCGGTCGTAAACTGACTATAGCGACCTTTCTTCTGGAATGGTCGTAGACGTTTATGACCAAAATACGTCTACTGTGGCGTTTTGGTCACAAGCAACCTCTCCAGGCCACGTAGGCATCCAACGTGGCAATCTGATGTGGCACAAGATTCAGCCCGGTCCAATTCGATTTTCTACATGGGCCTAGCCCAACAATTCGACCTATTTGTGTTTTTTTCTCATGTTAATTTTGGCTAGGTAGATGGGCCAAGCCCAACAATTAAGCCTTCTCAGTTTGGGGCCGTGGCCTTTTCTGCTAGAAAGTTTTAGTTTTTTTGTAATATAAAAAAGGTCCACTAGTCAAATGGGTCACAGATGTCAGGTTCAGGTACGTGGGTCCCAGCTAGCAAGTTCATATTCTTCATATTTCAATTTAACAGTAAATAAATAACAAGTATTCTCCAAATATTATCAGCCAGATTCAGTACAGAGCTCCTATTGTACAAATAACATATACTTTACAAGCTCTACACATAATAAGCTCTAACATATACAAGCTCTACAAGCTCTACACGTGATACATTTATAAGCTCTATACATATACAAGCTCTACAAGCTGCCCCGGTGTTAACCACAGTAGCTCTACAAGTGTCTTCAATCTTCTTCAACATGGAGCTCCTTGGTAGCGAGCACAAACTGGGCACTGCATCATCACAGAAGGCAATTTTAGATCATAAAACGAATGTTCCAAGCACAGTTTAGAGAAAAGAACCAAGTAAATTTGCCCTCAATCATACAAACAAAGTTTAGAGAAAACCAAACATGAACAAGCACTTATTATGCAGTTTTTAATACATTTATTTTCTATTAGCAAAACTGAATATGTTACTTCCTGATTCATGGCTGCATAGTCCAGCTAGCAACACCAGTTTGCTCTCATGCAAAATTAGAAAGAAAAAAAAGAACAACAAATAAATCAACACTGATTTCTCTAACACATACAGTAACTTGCTGATATAACTTGTATAACTTGTATATTTGTCGACGAAAAACGGGATGCAAAATCATGTTTCAGTCTAGATCAATCTATCATGAGAAAACATGTATAACTCCCACTAGAATTTTTTTAATGCAGTTGCGAATTATCCTGAAAACTTGTGCACTTAATGATGGTTAGATCCATCTTACAGAATACTCAGCTTCCAATATAAGTTAGGTACATAACAGAATGTATAAGCACAGAGTAAGATAGGCCATGCATCAAACACATAAATACTTTTGAGCCGTTCACTGTCATGTACTACTACCTAACTGGCTAACTCAGCAGATGTGACTGATGGTACACTGCACCAAATTCCATAATGAATTCCATAACGAGTAGCATTAGCAGCAGTATGAGGCAGCAGAAAATAGCAGGAGCAGCGGCAACAGTACGCGAGCGAGGGGGCTACATGCATAGACACTTACTAGAATCTGCATATGCTTAAATTAGAAATAGAACAAAAGAAAATTGAACCTATCTAACTCCAGGTTGTTCCACTACAACTCGGAATTTGCTCAATCGTATGTGTACATGCATCAGGGCATACATAAAATATTCAAGTCAATATTCTCAGCTAACTGTAATGTAATGAAAATAATTACTTAATGACTTGAGGTAAAGATTGATTTTAGACATCAAAATTTGCAGCGCTCATTTCAACCATGTTCAGATAAACTTGAGGTAAATTAGCAGTATGGATATTAGTTACAAGCTAGGTGTGTAACTGCTGTCAACACCACCACCACCAGAGACACGCAAGATAAGCATCAACACCACCATGATCACAGGAGCACATATATAAAGCAAGTACACATGGGCAGCTACTGATAGACCCTAGAACCGCATGAATTTATCACCAGAGAGCTCGAGTAGAAGTTGATGCTTGGTTGCAGCAACTAGTAGAGCCCCACATCCAACCCAAATCATGGCCAAGGCCATGCAGGAGCTACACCAGAGAAGAAGGAACGGGGAGGAGCTCACCAGAGGGAGGTTGTAGCTGTAGCGGAGGCTCAGCCACACCACGGTTGTGGTGTGACCATCACCACATCCAGGAGAGGGTCTGGAAGCCGCCGAGGCACCACTGCGGCGACCAGGGCAAGCGTCGGGCACAGTGGCGCCACCCCAGGGACATCACCGCACATACATCTCCGGCCTCGCCCTGTTTCAAAAAATGTTCAGAACAACTTTGTCAGACTCGATCAATTCTGAAGAAACCACCTTCGTCGTCAGACACATACATACATACAGGAAGCAAAAGAAGAAGAAACAGAGCAGGGACCTGGTCGATCATGGGCATGAGTACTAACTATACTATAGAAGCAACAGAAGCACATATATATATATATATCCTATTTCTTCCACAAAGTGTGTATATAGATAAGTCAGGCAACACACGCAGATAACTATGTTTGTGCAAATCAGATCTTCTGCATAGAACAGTACATCCTATTCAAAAGAATACACAGACCTCAAGCTATATAACTACTGAAAGAAGAGGAAATGAATGCAATTCTATATACACAAAAACACATTTAGCAGTGTTATACATAGCAAAACTTTAGTATTTCATGGTACAATGAAAGAGCAGCTCAATTGAAGAATTTAATTGCCATTCTCAATTTTAGTACTTAAAGATATAATTTCAAAAATACTGGATACTTCACAGCAAGCAAATAGTGCAATAAATTCACTGGTCTATGGATATGATCACAGATTCACATGAGGCGTGCGTGGAATATAGTGCAAATAACAACGGAAATTTAAAGAAGCTCGCTTCTTAACAAAGGCCTACCAATCACTTCAACCTAACCTAAAAATAACAGTATATAGACTGTTCCATTACATAGTACTGCTATGTAATTGATACACAAAAGAAGATACATCTCCCATGTTCAGCAATCAGGATCAACCACGTGCGCAAGAGCAAAGCACCTGCTGTATCCAAATCCAAATCGAACAAGAACAAAAACTTAGGAATGGTTGCAGCCATGCTTTTCAAGGCACACAATACAAAAAATCGCGAAGAATGAGATGGCGCCTTTCCTGATCTGCTTCCCGTACTTGGATCCAATGTTGGCCGTGTTCCGTGTTGAGGAGCTCAAGTTCAATGTGTAGCCATAGTATCCACAGCTGCCAGTAAGAAACAAACAACACACATCATCAAAGTGGACATAGATGCTTTATATATGAACCTGAAGCTACCATCCTACTTTTTGAACAGGAACGTCGCGTGGTATATAAATGACAGTTCGGTCGATGTCCTAGAATATTCTGAGGTGGGCGGGCTGTACTACAAGTAAAAGGGGACAGAGAATCAATGAAGAATGGAGTAGTACACCATATCATCCTAACATCCAGAAAACATTGCTTCATATCAGGGCCAATTAATAATAGTTCTATAGAGTAAATGACAGCCGAGGCACGCGTGAGACGTAATAGTAATTCAACTTCTAGTTCGATTCAAATAGGAAGATATTGTATACTTAATGCATGTTGTATGAGCTGGCACATCAGAACGACACTGCAAATAAATCCCCTGTTTATTTGATCGAACCAACACCAATAGTACAGGATGAAACTTGATATCATAGTGCCAACTGAAACTGAACACGACTTCCTCTTAGTTTGAATCTCTTAGCAGTTTTAAAGATGCGATATGGTGGCAAAAAGACAGCAAATGAAAATGCGAATGCAAAGCAGGGTAGAATGGTGGTAACAAGGCACTGTATGCAGTCCACCTCCTGTATGGGCTGCGGAGTCGTTCTTGCTGCAGCACCGGTTTGGTAGCCCCTCCGTGTGTACAGGATCTCCACCTTGTCATCCAGCCCGTCGTGCATCCTTCCGCTTGCCATGGTCGTGGTCTGGCGGGCGCAGAACAAGAAGAGATGAGATCTGCATCTGCCCATGGAAGGAAGAAAGGAAAAGCAAGCAGTGGCACATGAGATGGGAGGAGATATTTTTACCCAACTTCTTACCCAAACCTCAGTAAGAAGCCCAACTATACACCTAAACAAGATAATGAAATAAAACATAAATGATACGCCATTAAGCCTCCGACGCGATGTGCTGAGGGAGATCACGAGCTTAAATTAACCGGGGTACCCCGAGAGGCACCGCCACTGGCAACCATCCATCTCCCTTCCACATCCTATAGCTAACTCATGATACAACACAACAAGAGCCCAGGCCACCTCCAGGCTAGGTCTACCAGCCTGATTGGTCCCCCTTTCCGCTTGATTTCTGCCTAGATGGGGACACCAGCCGAATCACGGCGCTCAGCCACCTCTAGTCCACTATCATTAGGGCTGTGACGAAGGAAGGAAAGATTGTGCTTCTACCTCTACCTAGAGGGGGGAGGCGAGGGGAGGCGTGGGCGTGGGGTTCGGGGGGCCGTACCATTGTAGATCGAGTCGCCGGCGTGAGGGAGCCACTTGGAGTCGCGCAGGGTGTTGGGGTCGACGAGGAGGCACGGCTGCTTGCAGCTGTTGCACAGGGAGCGGAAGGCGTAGTTGCGGTTGCCGCACCCGCCGCAGTCCCAGTCGTCCTCCCTCCCCCCGCCGCCGCCCGATGAGGATCCAGCGCTGCCATCGCTCGCCAAGCGCTCCGTGCTTTGGCTCAAGGCGCCGGCGGTGGGGGTAGGTGGGGGTGGCGGAGGTGATGGGGGATTTGATTCGGTAGCGGAGATGAGAGGAGAGGAGATTTGGGGGCGGCACGGAAGGGATCCGGAGGGGGAGCGAGAGGGTTGGGGGTGGCGGCTGTGGGACGAGAGGAGGAAAGTGGATCGGGGGAGAGGAGGGGATATGAGTTAGGGTTTGGGTGAGAGAGGAGGGGGAGAGGGCTGCCGTTCGATTCGGAAGCATCCGACGATGGTGGATGCATGATCCGCGTGATAAGCCTATGAACCAATTAGAACGCGTCAAACAATTTGAAGACCTTTTGACCTTTTAAATTGGTCATGATTGATTACACACAAATTTTTCATTCCATTTTTCAATGCTCAAAATGAGTTTTTTCGTGTGAGACCTAGCAAATATTTGTTCAAATGATGTCATATTTTGCACAATTTTATATCTTAGATTGGCAAACAACATTGACACACGGGGTTTTCATTTCATTTGTACGAAAAAACATTTTTTTCCATTTTGTTGCAAAATTGGACCTAATCAATTTTATAAAATACTAGGCCATATATAATGCACAATTGACAAAATGGTTGGGTGTCAAAAGTTTTGATCCACCTCTGGTGAAAAAGACAAATCCCCGCCGATTCAGCTGGAAGCGGGTCAAATTTGAACTGTAGCTACCTCGTAGTTTGCTCTTTATTTTTTCCAAAAATCATTTCTAGATAAATAAGTATCTATTTAATCAGAGAAACACCAAAAAATTTACAAGATTCAACCACTAGCTAGGAACGGCCATTCCCGCTGTTTTGACCGCATTTTGAAACGGGCATAAAAAATTCAAAAAAAAATCAAAAAATTGGAAAACCTTCGCATTGTGTCATTATATGTGATCAAGTTTCCAGGAAAAATAATAAACTTGTAATACGGTAATTATTTTAAAAAAGTGTTCTCCGAAATGAGCTATCATGCGTGAAGATTCATGGCTTTCAAGCCAAATGATCAATCTTATGGCCACATTCATGGCATAGTTTGTTCAAATGATCTAATATTGTGCACAAGGGTGCATCTTGGAATTCCAAACAATGTTGCCTAAGGGAGTTTTCATTTTCTTTGCACGGAAAATTCATTTTCCATTTTCCGAGTGCCCGAAATGAATTTTTTTTGTGAAGGACCTACCATATATTTGTTGCAAAATTGGACCTAATCAATTTTATAAAATACTAGGCCATATTTAATGCACAATTGACAAAATGGTTGGGTGTCAAAATTTTTGATCCACCTCTGGTGAAAAAGACAAATTCCCGTCGATTCAGTTGGAAGCGGGTCAAATTTGAACTGCAGCTGCCTCATAGTTTGCTCTTTATTTTTTCCAAAAATCATTTCTAGGTAAATAAGTATCTATTTAATCATAGAAACACCAAAAAAAATCCAAGATTCAACCACTAGATAGGAACGGTCAAGCCCGCCGTTTTGACCGCATTTTGAAAAGGGCATAAAAATTTCAAAAAAAATCAAAAAATTGGAAAACCTTCGCATTGTGTCATTATATGTGACCAAGTTTCCAGGAAAAATAATAAACTTGTAATACGGTAATTATTTTAAAAAAGTGTTCTCAGAAATGAGCTATCATGTGTGAAGATTCATGGCTTTCAAGCCAAATGATCAATCTTATGGCCACATTCATGGCATAGTTTGTTCAAATGATCTAATATTGTGCACAAGGGTGCATCTTGGAATTCCAAACAATGTTGCCTAACGGAGTTTTCATTTTCTTTGCACGAAAAATTCATTTTCCATTTTCTGAGTGCCCGAAATGAGTTTTTTTTGTGAAGGACCTACCATATATTTGTTGCAAAATTGGACCTAATCAATTTTATAAAATACTAGGCCATATTTAATTCACAATTGACAAAACGGTTTGGTGTCAAATTTTTTGATCCATCTCTGATGAAAAAGACAAATTCCCGTCGATTCAGCTGGAACAGGGTCAAATTTGAACTGCAGCTGCCTCATAGTTTGCTCTTTATTTTTTCCAAAAATCATTTATAGGTAAATAAGTATCTATTTAATCAGAAATACATGGTTTGATGGCGAGACATCGAGGTTTGGACGGTAGCCGAGGGCCCCAACTCTAGAGCGCGTAAGCTCGCATGCCCGCCGCGTGGTCACCGCATGACCATGGCGTTGCCATGTGTTCTGGGTGGCCTAGGCATGTCTATTGGGTTGGGCACTCCCCATGTAGGTGCTAGGAAGAAAATCACAACATAAGATTCTCACGAGGAGACCGATCGATGCTCAGACATGAATAAGCAGCCAAGTGTTTGATTTGCTGTACGGGAAATGCACATGGCTAATGGGCGTGAGTTTTGGCTGAGGATGATCAGTTACTATGAAGACCGTCTTCACAAATTTTCACCTCAAAAGGAGGAGCCTAGGTGGTACTTGCTTTGCAAAGTACCACACCGGACATAAATACGAATGTTGAAGCTGGGCTCAAAATAATGAATGGATTGAGCTGGCATTTGGCGGAGGATGGTTATTTGGGCATAGGAAAGCAATGTAGAAAATGGATACCATTTGGACATGCCAAAGTGGTACTTCCTTCACAAAGTGTTGCTCTAAACAGAATAGGAAAATGAATATTGTTGAGTTATTTTTGAACTAGGCAAGGAATTTTTTTGACATATTTGATGAAGATATGATCCAAACAATTTATGAGAATTGTTTGGGAATTTTTGGAATAACAGAAATATAGGTTGCTTCACAACCTAGGGCAAAAATTGACACATGGACATGACACATAGGCAAAACTGATGAGATGGCGCCTAGTCATCACAACCCACCACAATCTACAAGGCTATGACCATCTATATTGGTCGTTAACAACTAGAAATAAGGCAGCGGACCAGCACTGTTTGATTTATGACCATTTCGTGTAAGGAAATTACGACCTTTCTGACCAAAATGGTCGCAATGGTTTAGCGTTTGGAGCCCCCCGAATAGTTTTTGACCAATTGGTCTCAAATGGTCATAGATCTATGACGAATTCTTCCAGGGTCACTGACAGAAGGTCACTAGTTGACATATTTGTTGTAGTGCGCGTCGCCCCGACGCCATCACCGCCTCGCGCCACCGATGCCCCGACGTCGTCGTTGCACCGCCCCATGGTCCGGCGGCCTTCCGATGTTTTTTTCATATATGTGATGATGTTGATATGATGTTTTTTTGTGCATATGATGTTTTTTTCATATGATGTTTTTTTCATATATGTATTAATTTTTTTTATTTAGGTTGTTAATTAGTATATATCGATTTTAGGTTAGTGTAGAGGAAAAAGTAAAATAAGGAAAAGGAAGAAAAGAGGAAGAAGGAAGAAGGAAGAAGAAGAAGAAAGAGAAGGAGTGGAAAAAGGAAAATAAGAAGAGGAAGAAGGAGAAGACGAAAGGAGAACAAGAGGAGAGGAAGAAGAGGAGAAATAAATAAGAAGAGAAAAAAAGAAGAAAAAAGAGGAGAAGAAGAAAGGAATAGAGGAGTATATTTTTTCTTCTTCTCTCTTTTCATATTCTTTTTTTTCCTCGATCTTCTCCTCTATTCCTTTCTTCTTCTCCTCTTTTCTTCTTCTTCTTCATATTCTTATTTTTTATCGGGTATGTCCTTGTCGATATACCCCCTCCCCGATAACTTCGACATGAGGGGGGGGGGGTCGCCGAGGGTTCGAGGGGGCGAGGGTCGGGAACTAGCTAGGGAAGAGGTCCGAGGGTCGTCGAGGGGTCGAGGGTCGAGGATCGCCGAGGGGTCGAGAGGTTGCCTAGTGTCAAAGTATTGAAAAAAAATCCATGGCTTCATCATTAGCCGAAAGTAACCAGGGCATGATGGTATGAAGTTCTCCAAAGTTATTTTGAAAGGGAGTCCTGGATAGGATAATTCGTTTTTTTTTGGTACGAATTTCAGCAAAGGCCTTCCAAATAGCGATATTCGGAAGGCTCTTGCTGAACATTGTACCAAAAAGCGAATTATCCTATCTGGGACTCCGTTCCAAAACAACTTTAGATAACTTCGTACCATCATGCGCCTGTTACTTTCGCCTAATGATGAAGACATGGTTTTTTGAATCCTTTGACACTAGACAAACGTGACATGAGGAGTCGAGGGTCGAGAACTAGGGTATAGAGGGTCGTGGATCGCGGAGCGGTCTAGGGTGGAGGGTCCAGATTTGTCGGTCCAGACGTTGGACGATCATGAGAGAGGCGGTCCGGCCCAAACCCTAGAATCGCTGCCGAGGCCACCCAAATTTACCAAGTTAAAGAGCGTTGTCGTCGAGGCCACCCCGAACCCTAGAAGTGTTGTCGAGGCCACCCCAAACCCTAGAGAAGCGTCGAGGCCACTAATATGATTCCTTGTTGTGATTAGCTAGCTAGGTCTACGTTTGCCACTAATATATCCATCTGTCATGTTTGTATAATAATTGCCATGTTGTAATATTTGCAGAAACTATGGAGAACGGCCGAGACGAGGAAGCGGAATAGGTGTTGGGGGACATAATCGCATCCGGAGGTGATGTCATGTCGTATCTCAATGAAACCCATGGTCTGGAAGGAGAGGGTGAAGTAGGCTACAATTATCGAACAA
This sequence comes from Aegilops longissima, assembly GCA_021605205.1. Lineage (NCBI taxonomy): Eukaryota > Viridiplantae > Streptophyta > Magnoliopsida > Poales > Poaceae > Aegilops > Aegilops longissima. The sequence continues at coordinate 125,980,707 of CM038682.1, read as the reverse complement.
TGGAGGAGGAAGGACATGATTATGATGGCTCCGATGACTGAATGCCGGTGCAAGAAGGAGACCGTGATGACGGCTCCGGTGACCGAACAGAGTCCGTCCATTGTGGGAAAAGGCTGAGAATGACCTTCTTGATAAAGGGGTCGAACCAGAGACATTGAACTGGCCAGACCGTTCAAGGACTTGGTTCTTCGGGGTTGGCGGAACCTTGGACTCTGTATTAGGGAAATGCGTTTGGACGAACGAGCAACTGTGAATACCCATCACGAAGCTTCAGGACTATATCGCCGCAGCGCAGGAAGGGACGTTCGTTCCAGACAGAGAGAACGACGAGCTCACAATGGCCCTCAGGAATCCTGAGCACCATGGACGGACACGAGGCACGCCAGGCTCCGTTCCGTGGAAGGCTGCGTTTCCGGACGCAGGTGGTTACAAATGCCAGGAGAGGAGGAGGAAAGTGGAGCATACCCAACTGCAGAAGCTGCACGCAAGGGTACAAGCGCTAGAGGAACGAGAAGCAGTTCACAGCAAGCGACCTGCCGAAGCTACCCCGCCATCTCAGTGGAGAAGCAGCATGGCTTCCACCGAGCTGCTTCAGCCGGAGCCTATCTTCACGGCTCCTGCTAGCTACCCTGTGGATGCTATCACGGAGTCTCAACATTGCCACCTTATGACGCAATGGCAGAACTTCAAAGTCAAGGTGGTTGTCGGCTCTGTTCGACCTCCTGAACCCGGCGCAACTTTTCACTGCTGTCCAATTCCAGAAGGATATGCTAGGGTGACGGTGGACGAAATAACAGATTGATTTGAGGAGCTCGAGCTTGACCACCTACCGGTGAAGGGGAGACTCGGCTGGGTTCTGCTATAAAGACTCCATGCCTATGGCAGAAGGAGCTCATCAACCTTCTGAACTAGAGGCCTCCGCCTCCTCCTCCTCCACCGGCGAGTCAGGGCACTCTGCCTCCTCCTTCGGCGAGTGGTCGGGGCACTCCGCCTCCTTCTCCGGCGCGTGGCGGCACTCCGCCTCCTTCTCCGCCTGCGCCGGCGCGTCCGAGCAGCCAGCCTCCTCCTTCTCCACCTCGTCAGCAAGGGCAGAAGAGACCCGCAGCCGCTCCGGCTGCTCCGACGCGTCGTAGTCCTTCTCCTCCACCTCGTAAGCAAGGAAAGAAGACAGCCGCAGCCGCTCCGTCTGCTCCGGCGTCTAGCAGTACAGCCAGAGGCGGGAGGCAATACAAATTCGGTCCATCTCTCAAGCCTCTAGAGAAGTTACCATACGAGAGGACCATGGAGGAAACCGCGAAGATCGTGGAAGCCGAAGTGAGGGACTTCTTTGAAGAGGTGAAAGCAAAGAAACATCCACCTCCGGAGGAGAAGATAGATCCGGTGAAAGCAAAGCGCACTATTGATGCGCTGAATAAACCACCACCGTCTCCGCTGAAGAAACCACCACCGTCTCCACCGAAAAAAACTATGAGCGCATTATTGAAAGGTCATATATCAAAGCGGAGCAGTTGGGAAGTACCATCAGTGATCGAAGGTTAGTAGAATGACGAGCTGGGAAAAAAATTGTCCAGCTCGGCGAACAAGCGAACCAATCGTGCCCCCCGCTTAAGGTGTCTAGCGATACCGTCGGTAATCATCCGGAGATTTTGCCTGGTACCAATCTTGGAGATTACCTGCCCGATGATGTACATTATGATACAATGGAGGTGGACGAACACAATTACCATTACGGGAAGCCTCTCGTCAAAGATGAAAGATCTCTAACAACGATGATGCGAAGATTCCATGATTGGTACATGAAAACCTGCAGAGAGTCTGGGGGGAAGGATACTTTGACGCTGGGAGTTAAAGAGGAGCATGACCTCGTTGGAATCAAACAGTTGACTCTTCCATTTGAGGAGTTCTTCCAGTTTTTCAATCAAAAGGCCCTCGATAAATTAACGGTCACTTGCTATTGTCTGTAAGTACTACTTCTGTCATTAAGTCTCTATATATAGCTCAGCTCTTTCATTGCATGTATATATGATTATCCTCACTATATTATGCAGATTGAAGATCATCGAATGCAGAAAAGCAGAAATCTATGATATTGGGTTCATTAACACAAATCTCATAGATGAATTTATGGTTAAATTTCATGCCAAAGATACCGATGCCAACTTGCTCAAATCGTTGCTTCAAAATCAAAACAAAGATAAAATACTCTTTCCTTACAACTTCAAGTGAGTGCTACTGTCTTGTGCATATTCGGTTTCCCTTATTACTCAGGTTATAGTAATGTAATTGATGAGTTATGCATGCGTGCGCAGCTTCCACTATATTCTTCTAGAAATCAAGCTTGAGCAGGGACTAGTAACCATCTTAGACTCGAGGCGAAAAGATCCCGAGGAATATGCGGACATGACTAAAATGCTCAAGAAGTAAGTTCAATTGATCATTATCGCACCATATCGGCAACTTTTTGTTCATTTCCTGATATCAAGTAATTGTTTTCTTTGTCTCGCAGGGTTTGGAAACTATTCACCGAACAAGCTCCGGGACTGTCGGGGGAGCTGCGATTTACATAACCAAAAGTAAGTACTACTAGCTAGCTAGTTCCGCGCATCTCCCGTTGATTCTAGCTACTTTCATCAATGCCATTTATAATGCTTCATTATCAGTTTGATTGGCCTCTATTTCTCGTAAAGTGCTTGTGGCAGGAACAACGGAATGTACTGTGGATACTACGTCTGCGAGTTCATCTACAACGCGACGACCAAGAATAAGCGGGGCTACTCTAAAAGACAATATGATGTGCGTAAGCAATAATATTCACAATTTAATTTTATTACCATCATTTGTGTTGAGTTTCATTCATATATATGTATTGACCCCCTTCTTCAAATTAGACTTGGCAGATGCGGGATGAACTCCTAGAACAAGATCGCATGAAAGCAATTCAAGAGGAATTGGTGGGATTATTTCTTGATCACGTAACCAATAAAGCCGGAGAATACCATGTGGAAGTTGAGTTCAAATGTTAGGGGATTGTAAGAGATCTTATATTGTATATATGTAGCCAGTAGCGTCGGATAGATATACGAAAACTTGTTGTTCGACCAATCTCTCGGAGAAGGAGAGGTCGATGTCACTTCTCTATGTATGCATATGTTCATGACGATCTTTTATACTTAATGGTTTCCTTCATTTGCTTAGTAGCTAGCGTGTCGAGTCCTCTCTATACGTATAGTGCGTAGCGTCGACCAAGCACAGAGATAAGAGAGGACACTTCTCTCTATTAATAATTAGCTACCTAACACAATATATGAAACACCTAAATTAACCCTACAAAACCCCCCAAAACCCCCAACCCCCTCCCCCTTTCAGAAAAAAAAACAAAAACCCTAGCCCCTGAACTCCTGACGCGTGGTAGCTTATTGGTCCCGGTTGGTGCTACCAACCGGGACAAAAGGCCCCCCTGCCAGGGCAAGCCGCAGGGGCCACGTGGAGCCCCATCTGTCCTGGTTGGTATAATAACTAGGACTAAAGGTTTAGGGCTTTAGTACCAACCCTTTAGTCCCGGTTCCCGAACCGGGACAAATGGGCCTTATGAACCGAAACAAATGGCCCTTTTTATACTAGTGCTCCACCATGTCCTGGATAAATCCAATGTATCTAACATGACGTTAACCAAGTCTGTTAGAGTATGTTTTTTTGTTAGGCAACTCTGTTTTACTAGGGTGAACAGACAATAATCTTATCATGAATAATACCATGTCTCGTACATGATAAAATTAATTCATCCGAAAAATTAACTCCACCATGATTAGAAGAACTCATTTTACTTTCTTTTCAAGTTAATTTTCAACTTCTGCCTTTTAGATTTTAAATTAGTGTAGAGCCTCATCCTTAGTATTTAAAAAATACACATAGAAAAAATCTAATGGAATCATCTATCAACATCATGAAATATTTATTTCCACCTTTAGTTAACACATCATTCATCTCACATAGAGCGGAATGTATGAGCTCTAATGGTGACATGTGTCTCTCCCCTGCAGCTTTGTGAGGCTTGTGAGCTAGGTTGCTTTCCTTGCAAACATGCATGTCACTTAGAGCCTTTGGCTAGGCTGAACTCAAGATTAAATTCAGCTGAGCTAGCCGCCAAACTGAAGCTAACGTTACAAAAAACATGAATGTCAAACCCCATATTCATCAACATTCAAATGAATATGGTTCATGACTTTGTTATAAAAACGCTCAAAGGAAAGACGGAATAAACCTCCACATTCATGTCCTTTTCAAGAAAATCCATATTTCAATATGACTACTTTCTTAGGCTCAAATACTAATTACATAGGAGACATCCACTAATGAGATTCTTTTTAATAATGGGGACATGTTGCACTTTCTTTCCCAAAATAAACTTTAGATCCACTATGCCAACACCAAGAACATAACCATGCACGCTGTTCCCCATTAGAACGGAGTGATCTCGTGTGACCTAGTAAGAAGAGAACAATGAAATATCAACACACACACACACACACACACACACACACACACACACACGAATATTTACACTTGTATCAACCCACCAATTGGTATACTTTAAAATTGATAGTACAACAAAGAAATTACCATGTCTAGCACATTATCATTGTTGCTCATGGTCACATTGATAGACTTCAGGTTTTGTCCTGGCTTCTGAAACTTCTATGGGCAATTGGAGGCCCAATTAACATCCCCACTGCAATTGAAGTAACCATCATTCTTATAATTTTTTCTGTTGTTCTTCTTACCCTTCTTCTTGAAGTTAGTATTTGATGGACCACCTTCTTTACCTTGAACTTATGGAAGTTCTTTCGCACCACATCGGTGCTAGAAAGTCCATCAGCCCCTTAGTTGTGTGAGACCTTTGCTCTCGAATTATCTTCAACACTCATATGAGTGATGGCAACCTCAACACAGAATTCACGTCCATGGCATTTCACAGAAGTACCAAAGCTCCTGCAAGGAAGGACTTTAGCAATTATGCATCCCACGACAAACCGGTCTGGTAAATCACACTTCAGGAGTTGAAGCTCCTTAGTGATACATTGTATCTCATGAGCCTGGTACAAAACCGATCAATTTTCGACCATTGTGTAATCATGGAACTGCTCCATGAAATACAACTCACTTTCAACATCGGTTACACCGAATTTTGCTTCGAACAGAACCCACAAGTTCTTGGCACCCCACATATGCATATATGCGTCAACTAACTTGTCTATGATCAAACTCCTCTGAGAAAGATGGTGGTGGCCTCCTTAAATGCCTTCTCCTGATAAGGAGTACACATTCCACCAGGAGTGCCACCAGCAACCCAGACCACATTCATCATTGTCAGCCACAAGATAGTTTTGGTCTGCTAATGGTTGAAGTGGACACGCATAAACACGTTCAGTTTAACTGTGGCAGCAAATCTTTGATCAAAATTTTCCTATAAAAAATTAGGTTTTGGATAGTTGGAAATTAGCAATTTTCTGATTGATTTAATCCATGATTAGATCATGAAGATAGCAAAACAATATTTATCTCATATGATATGTAAACATGCGAGTGTGAACTAGACATAGGACATGCATATCTATGAACGTACTAGATATTGTAATGCATAAGCCAACAAAATAGGGATGGATAGATCATACCCTCCAGTAAAAAAGGATAAGGCCACAACGACGGTAGCAACGTTCTCAACAACAGTCTTGTTGGCGGTGATTTCACGGAGGTCGAGGACGTAGTGGAAGTAGAGGAAGAAGACAAACAACAATGAGCATTTGCATCGAGATGCTCCCAAAAACCTAATCGCCCTTCTCCTGGTGCATGTTCATAAAGTATGGGGCTCCAAAGGCCTGCTCTTCCATATTGTCATGTATGCGATGCCTGGGATGAGATCGTCCGAAGCAGCAGCAATGGGAGGAACGACTATGGGTGGTGCGCGAGGAGGAAGAGGGGATGTGATATGATCATGTGACGGCTAGGGTTGCCACCGCCTCCAATATGTATGTAGTTGGGTAAGAAGACGTGGGATTGGACCCACGACCGCGTTGGCAACATCTCACGATCCGAGCGCCCTTTAATGACTCATAACTAATTTCCAATTAATTATCCGTCCATGGCCGGCAAACTAAAGCGCATACATGTCATAGGCTTGAGCTCAGCTTGGCTCGTTCATGAAAAACGATGGTGCATGAGGAGGCCAGTGTGGCATGGCAAGGTAGGCGGCGAAGGAGAAGTGTGCAGGAACCACTCATCTTCTCAAGCTCTAATAGCATGTGGACGAGAATCCTTTATAAGGAGGTTTGAACTCTCCTCCACTCTCGGGGTGGTATTAAACTTCCCACCATATCATGACACACCACATCGGTCTTTGAGATTTTCCAGGAATTATTTCATCTATAATTCAATAAATATAAACAATACTCATAATTTATGGTCCTATAAAATACTATATGGAAGGTTTTATGGTTCATCATTCTCGAAATAATTTTGGCTCTTATATGGAAGGTTTCAGGGTTCATAATTCATGTCGGAACAATAGCTCAAGGAGTTCAAGCAAAAGAAAACCTGCGAAATCTTGTGTTTCTTGATGTGTCAAAAAACAACCTTTCTGGTCCAGTGCATTGCTTACCTGATCTACACTACCTACATATGAGTAGAAATCGATTAAATGGAACCTTTCCTCTTCCATTGTACTTGGGAAATAATATCTATACAATGGATCTCCAAGAAAACCAATTCAGTGGTGTCCTTCCAAAGCTGATAGGGAAGTCCTTTCCAAAGCTAAAAGTACTGTTATTACCTGATCTCCAAGAAAACCAATTTAGTCCTCTCCAAATGATATATGCAGTTTGAAGCATGTGTGTCTACTAGATCTGTCTCATAATAAACTATCGGGCCAACTACCTTTATGTTTGTCCATTATGGGATTGGATGATGGTTTATTTGACTTCGAACCTGGTTTTGGAGCTTTAGAGCAAGATGAATTTATGACTAAGTGCAGGCTGGACATTTACAGGGGAAACATACTCAATGTCATGACTGGACTTGATTTCTCTTCGAACTAGTTAAAAGGATCCATTCATGAAAGTATAGGTGGCATGAAATGGTTAAGGGCAATGAATTTCTCGAAAACTAACTTTGATGGATTAATGCCACATTCCTTATCTAATTTAAGTGATCTGGAGAGCTTGGATCTCTCGCACAACAACTTGGGAGGCCAAATACCTTCAGAGCTGGTAGCATTACATGCCCTTGCACATGTGAAAGGAAAGGGCCCATAATAGAGCCCAATCACAGTTATGGCCTCCGCCCTCTTCCTACTACTAGCCCATGTTGCCTCCAAAAAATATACTACCAGCCCATGGCGTAATTTCCCTGGCCCCCCGACGTGATTAACGCGTGATTTGAGAGTATTAGCTGGCGCTGGCGGCTGCCGCTGCCTCTTGCGCCCCTGCCCATGAGTAGAGATTTGAGTCCGATTAATCAGCAGACACCGGCTCCATGAGGAGCGACCTGCAGATTACTCTGTCAATTCTCTGCGCCCCGATCAACCAGCCAAGGTTAGCATCAATACTTCTATATCCAATTTTAGTTATTTTAATGGTGATTTATACAATGCTAATTCATTTTAAATTTCTTTTGTTGATCTGCTTAGCGGTTATAAAAGAAAAGCGCTGCCAAACATCACAAATATTAATTAAATTTTTATGCATGTTGTTTTGAGCTCTCTACCTACTGATTACGTTAATGGGGCTAATGGTTATCAATCCCGGTCCAATTGAAGCCATCTGCTGAATTGCATGATAATCTACACTGAGAAGGGAATTATCTAGGAATCAGGTCATCTTCTGATGAAATTATTAGTAATTTTGATCTTATTGTATGGTAAACTTTAACTAATACAAATTGAACTATACTTTAATTGCGTCGAAGTGACACATCAAGATATAGTATTGCAGTAAAAAAAATCATTGAGTTCTTTTTTCTTGTATCAAGTTTACTTGCCCCCCCTATACCCAAATCCTGGCTCCGCCCCTGCCCTCAAGTTATGTATCTCCAACAAACTTGTATGCGTATCAGGACTCGCAATCCTCTATATAACACGTAACACGTCCCCCACGATAGGGTAAGATGTTTCTGCTCTCGCACATGGTATCAGAGCCTCCTCTTCCAATCTCGTCTAGCCTAGCTCATCGCCATTAGTGCCCTAGCCATGTCTTCCTCCGGGTCCTCCCACCCAAACCTCAGCCAACAGGTCACGGAGAAGCTTACCCGCACGAACTATGTTCTGTGGCACGCCCAGATCGTGCCGCAGCTGCGGGGCGCCGGTGTCTTCGGCTATGCTGATGGCACCACACCGGAGCCGGCCTGACTCCTTGTCAGCACGGACAAAGACGGGAAGGAGTCATCGACGCCCAACCCTCTCCACCCCATCTGGGTGCGGGAGGACCAGCATGTTCTTGGTTACCTGCTCAACAATCTGTCCAAGGAGGTCCTCGTGCAGGTGACCACGATCACCATGTCGCCCGCGCTCTGGGCTGCTCTGGCGGGCATGTTCTCGTCACAGTCTCTCAGCCGGGTGAACAACATCCGCACGGCCCTCATCTATGCGCAGAAGGGGAATCAATCCGTCTCCAGCTACTTCGCCCACATGCGCGGCCTTGCGGACGAACTCGTTGCGGCCGGCAAGCCTCTGCAAGACGACAAGCTTGTCTCCTACATCCTCCATGGGCTGGACATGGACTACCAGCCCCTTGTGTCTACCCTCGATGCCCACATCACGCCAGTCTCCATCGACGAGCTCTTCTCCATGATGAGCAACTTCGACGAGCGCGTGGCGCTCTTCCAGTCTTCGGGTGGCTTCAAGTCGTCGGCCAACGCAACCTTCCGTGGTCGTGGCAGCGGCTCCTCTCATCAGCGCGGATCACCTCGCAACAGGGGCAAGACCTCGGGCGGCGGACACGGCAACAAAGAACTCCAAAGACTTCTGGCGGCGGACGGCCCTCTTCGGCAACAACGGGGGCCGCCGCGGTGGCTCCACCGGGTCACGACCGGATGCACCTCGCTGCCAAATCTATGGTAAGCTAGGGCATACGGCCAAAGACTGCTGGTACCGCTCCGACAACGACGGCGACTCCTTCCAAGACGAGGACAAAATTATTGCTGCTGCAGATGGCTCCACTACTAGAAAAAACGCTACCAGTAGCGTAGGTTTTTTGCATACCGGTAGCGCGGGTGCCCGCGCTACTGCTATGGCGCTACAGCTAACTTTTAGCAGTAGCGTGTTTTTTACCCCGCGCTACAGCTAAAAAAGTTACTAGTAGCGTGTTCCCCCCGCGCTACTGCTATCACATAGACACGCTACTAGTAATGAAATAGTAGTAGCGTTGGGTAAACTACCAACGCCACTAGTATCCTATATACTAGTAGCGCCCAGTTTTTTCCCACGCTACTACTAACCTATTAGGAATTTTAAAAAATAAAATCAACCAATTCCATTCCATCACACAGTTCCTCATTGTAGCGGCAACTCATGTATAATTCAAATCACAGAGTGTTGTGCGTAGCAACTTGGTAAGCAACTACCTAAGTAAGCTCTACTGCTATTACACATCAGCAACTTGGTAAGCAACTACCTAAATAAGCTCTATTGCTATTACACATCAGGCAGCCTCAACAAGGCACACCTGACCGACGGCAGCCGCCGTCGTGACTTGTGACGCCATCACGTCCCTCTCCCTGGCCCTCGGCTCCAGCTGGCCCCGGTCGATGTCGTCCTCGTGCCTTGCCACTAGCGGGCGGATGAAGCCATGTACACATGCCCCGCACCCTGAAACCCGAACACCATTAAGATTCAGATTCAGAATTGGCCACATACCGAATCAAGTGTATCTGAATGTTGATCATCTCTCAGGCTCGGGGTGTCTGGTCGACTGCTTACCCGTGTGCTGGGGTGCCGGAGGAGGAGGAGGAGGAGGAGCTAGGCTTCGCCTCGCTGTACATCAGCAGCCACGCCACCGTCCAGTCCACAAACCTCTTGACAACCGTCGGCGTCGCCACCAGAACCCTGCAGCATTACCAACAGAGGTTCAGAAACTTCAGATTCTTCAGGAAGAATGACACGGAAAACAATGTGGTACATGTCGATGCCAATGTGCTACAAATTTTACACGTGCATATGTACTTTCGTGGAGCATACATGAATATAATAAAGTAGATGACTTAGAATGCCAACACTGGATGCACTAATATTGTATATAAGTAATTGTTAAAGCGGAATTAATGAAAAACATTTACACTTGCTTGCACGGTGAGTAAGCATATGGATGGAGGAGTACCTGTAATGTACACGATTACATTAACTTATCGCTTGAATCTTGCCTTTCATTGCTGGTAGACAAAAAGAAGAAGCTATATTGTGCAAAAATTTAGAAATGGGCATCTCTGTTAACAAGTAGTTCATGTGTTCCTTTATGCTATTCTCGAAAAGTAAACAGAGAACTGAATCCTGTAAATATACGTGACAATTGCCATCTCCGTTAACCTTAAGCTCAACCAGGCCATACAACACCAATCTAAATAAGGCATCATATTGGGATCAAATGACAGACAATCAAAAAAGACCTACCACGGAGCACGGAGATTATACAGAACATGTCTTCATGTATAGATTTATGGGATGACAAGTATACTGCAGGGGTATTTACCTGTCAAGAAGTCTTCGGTGATCTGAAAAGGCTTCATCAAAAGAAGGAATGTCTCCATTTGTTTTAGGGACATGCTGCAGTAGCAAAGTGAATAAGTAACAAAAACTTTAGACGTAACAATGATCTTCAAGGCAACACATGCAAGTTCAAGGAAAACTTGTCAAAGAATGAGCTTCTTGATCATTGACGGAGAGTTAGAGATGCAGGTTCTGAACTTATATTTTCTAGATTGATGAGTAAGAAACTCATTATTAAATGCTAAAATGGGGCTTGCCTTAAGATGGGAAGTAAAGTTGCAAAAACTATCACAAAGAACAGTAAAAATGGAACACAGCTCAGCATTTGTATTGATAGGAACAAACATAAAATCGAACCATGGGCATCTACTAGGTAGACCGATAATTCTACATTTAACATATTATCTGAACCGCAAATAGTGTCCGGCATCCTTTAGTAATAACACAAGAATTCTTATGATTACTTAGCAGGAACTAGCAATTACAACTCCTCGATACAAAATAGAGGCACTTGTACTGAATTCAGCATGTTATCATAAGTTTTTCTAAAAGGTTAATATAAAGTTTTCCAGTAATACTTATTAGAAAAGTTATCAGTTGGAAAAGAGTATTAGAGTGGGATGATAACAACAGTTGCTTCCTGAACACTAATCAAAACAGTTGCTTCTTGGATACTGATTTCCCTGACGCTGACTGAATCTAAAGAGGATACTTTGTTGCTGCAGCTAATTAACTTGCATTGACAATGACTTCTCCAAAACAGAATTCACAATTGATGTACTACTATGTGAAGGATACTATGTGCTGGTTCTGATTCTTCTGTTGAGATAAACGACGAGGCTTAGGTACTAATCAAACGCTGCCTTCTACTTGCAGACTTCTAGATTGACAAGCTCAGCAGTGACCTAAGCTGGCAATATTATCAACTCCAGAGGACATCACCAGGAAACTCAACATCATTGTGTTATTCCATCCCAGATAAAGTTCACAGGTTAACATTTCATCACTCTGCAAGAGCTAAAGTGCAAGAAAACAGAGCATGGAAAACGAATGCACCAAACAGCATCCACACCTTATCCGCAGCCGTGACGACAGACGCAACATTGGACCTGTCGAAGTTCTGGAGCCCCGAAATGATCTGCAGGTGCAAAACGCCAATCACTATCGTCAGAGCCCAGCAGCAACATTGCATAGTATCAAAGCAATGAAATTTTTATTGCTCTACGCTTCAACCCAGAGATGGCTTCTAGACTAGCACTACCCATCCAGCACACAGTGAATTCAGTACAAATAGTGTCGCGCGCATTGCGATCTTCTTTGGGGCTCGAACATGGACTGGAGCCCTCTGCTTCTTCTACATAAGGTGGATCTGCACCGGCGTTTGTTCAGGAAAAGGGATCGAGTCAGGAGGGGATGACATGTCTGAATTTACTGTGTGCTGGTTAACTGAAGATTGGTAGTACCTGAGGGCAGATGGCTGATGACCTCGGGGCGGAACCACTGCTGCGCGAGGACGGTGGTGCGGCGGTCGGCCTCGCCGCCGATGGCCTCTGAGGCCTCGGCCATGGCGACCTGCGCGAGCTCCTCCTGCAGCGCGTGCGTGATGACCTCGTCGTTCTCGACCGCGTCGATTCTGGCCTCGGGGGCGGGGGCGGTTGTGGGCATGTCGTAGCCGTCGAGAGGGGCGCGGGCGCGCTGGGGCTTCACCGCCCCCGCGCCTCCACCGCCCAGCACCTGCAGCGGCAGCGCCCTCTGTTCCGTCAGGTGACAGAGAGATGAAGGGGTCGGGTCGAGGAAGGGGAAAGAGACCGGCGGCACGCTCGCACCTGGGAGACGCGGGAGCGCAGGTTGGAGAGGAGGCCGCCGATGGCGGTGGCGTTGCGGGCGTAGGCGTCGGAGCTCCGGTCAAGCGCATCGGGCAGGACCGAGGAGGAGGCTGCCGCCGAGGAGTGGTAGGCTGCGGCAGCGGCGGCCCAGGTGTTGCCTGGATGGGGCCACTGCGCGGCCAGTCGGCCAAGCATCTCCGGCAGAGGACGATGATGGACGGGCTGGTGGGGAGTGGAGTGAGCAGTCTGTGTCAGAACTCTCGATCTAGATCGATCTGGATTTTTTTTTCAAAACTATCACCTTTTTTATATCTAATTCGGAAACTATAGTACCAATTGCCAATATATCAAAAATATGACCCTGTCGGTCTCGTGGTGGCGAAGTGGTAGTTTTCGCCGAACTAGGCGAAAAGGACTTTAAATCCACCAGAGGCGAAATGAGCCTCGATTGGGCGAAGAGGTCTCGTCGGGTGAAATTGGGCGAAAATAGTAGCTTCGCCAGGCCTAGACCGAATGGGCCGTTTGCCAGCCCGCAGCCGAAAAGCTTTTGCCAGGCGAGACCGAAAGGTCGGGATAAGGCCGATCCCGTCGTCACCTTCCTCTTCCGCTTCGCCTCTGTTCTATCTCGTTCCTCTCGTTCTTCTCTCAGAGAGCTCCGGCCTCCTCCCTGATCTCCTCCAATTTGCACTCATTTACACAACCAAGGCACAGAATAGATAGATCATAGCATTCTCCACCGGCCTACATGGAAATGAGGTTCAGCTTCCTACCGATGGTTTTGGTTCTGGAAATGAGGTGAAGACACACGAGGTAAAAATTGGAACGGAATTTTATCCAACGTGTGAGTGTACATGCAACAAACCGAAGTTGTTGCACCTACCTTGCTCTCATGTGTTGGCTGCCTGTGGCCAGATTGAGTTGGATGCTATCTCCTTCGTGTCCCCATACTATTTAAAAGAGGCGGTGCTCAACACCGACAAAGCGAGATGACAGGTTTAGAGTCGTCGGCAATTTCAACAAGGTAAACGACGGTGAGAGAGTATATATCCCGCATCCAGACCTTGGCGAACAAGTAGGGGCAGACGGAAGGCCCGTCGATCCGAACGATATGGACGGTCTGAAGTGGTGGAGCAACCAGCAATGTTTGTTATGCGCGCTTATGGGCATAGGATGAAATATTGTCCCGACCTGAACAAAGATGGTGCTTCCAAGATCGATTTAGTAGTGCTTCCACATCGACGGCCTGCGACAACAAGAGCAAGAGGCGGATGTGGTCGTGGCAATCGAGGTCAAGGGGCGGACGAGGAAGAAATAACTCACAAGCTATATAATGTGTCGAGTGGGTTTTAATATGTCGTGACTATGTTTTAATTTGTAATATGTCAGGACTATGTTTTAATTTGTAATATGTCGTGACTATGTTTTAATATGTAAATCCTCATGGACTATGTTTTAATTAGTACTATGTCGGGACTATGTTTTAATTTGTAATATGTCGATTTATGTTTTTATTTGCACCTGAGATTTGTTGTTTGAATTACAGATATGTCTTTGTATCCGCTGCTTAATGGCAACATCGATAAAAAGCACCGGGCGCCTTATTGGAAGCGGGCAACAACTTAGACGTGTTGGTCACTCGTACCCCAAAGACTAACTGGTTGATACACGATTCATGGGTTGATAGGTATGTGTGCATATAATGGAGTCCATATAATGACTTACTATGTTTTACATACTTTTCATAGCCGCTAACAATCTTTTTATTTTGTAGGTTGTTGGCTGGACTTCTACCCTTGGCACGGCTGGTTCAGGTACATTGGATGAGTGGATTGATGGTCCGGACTTAGATGAGGCAGGTGAACCGCAGCAGTTACACAAGAGGCAAGTGAAACGTTTCTCACGACAAGTCACTCCTTACCGCTTAGTAGATAGATGGAGGCCAGAGACACATCGTTTCACTTTCCATGGGGAGAGATGGCGCCTACTTTACAGGATGTGTCGACTTGTTGGGATTACCTCGGCGGTGCTGCCATAGGTCCCTTAGAGGCAGAATCTGGGTGGCAAACAGCGATGCTGCACCCGTTTTTGGCTGCGGTCCCGACTGCTAGGGCCATAGACAACGATCCTCATGGACCTCTTTTTAGATGGTTGAGCCAGTTTCAGGTAACCATCACGGCCACTTAAACAAATGTTGTTTTTTAGTTGCCCGATTTTCATACAATTATTACGTTTCTATGTAGATTGTCTCGTTAGGATATCCCGATGTTGAGTTGTCGGAGGCACAGATTGACCGGTCCCTAGAGGCATATATTCTTTGGCTGTTCGGCAAGACGATGTTTACGGAGAACCACGTGACCACCGCCGATGCACGACTCATCGGTATTGCACGAGAGATAGGCGACGACGTTGCCCCGCAGATATTCTACAGAGGAGTTTTGGTTCTGCTGTGTTAGCGGCTACGTACATAGGCCTGTGCAAAGCTTGCTTGTTGAAGTCTAGAAAATCTGGTGTTGTTGGATGTCCATTATTGTTGCAGCTCTGGTCATACGAGAGATTCCCTATTGGACGACCCTATGTCTACATTGATAAACCTTTTGGTTTGGAGGACTTAGCTGGGCTTATGTGCCTGCTATCGGCGACTTACCTACTATGGGTTCTGTTTGGGTACGGCGAGAGGTACTTTTATATTAAGTAACAATTAATTCAATTATTTTTTGCCATTCAATAGTATTACTAATGCTTATTTGTTGTCATGCATGAGACAGTTTATGATAGTCAGGTTAGGGATGCTACCCGTCCTTCACGGCGCAGTTTGATAGTTTGCACGAGGATCAAGTTATCTCGGGAGCCATACTGGCCGAGGCTATATCATCGAGGTACCCAGTTGGGATTTCTGGATTGTGCACTAGAGATCGGCATTTTGGATGACCAAGGCCAAGTTGGTGTTCGATGTGACGGTTGAGGAGATGTCTCTTCATAGGGTGATGAGACAGTTCGGTCTATATCAAGAGCCCGAGATTCCAAATATTCCACACTTGCCGAAGCACGTGCACAAGTAAGTACTAATACTATTTTAGTTGTCACTATACATTCATAATATACCTAATTATGTATCGCGATGTCAATATCACAGACGACGCCTAGGAGGAAACAAGTCCATGGCTTATCGGGCTTAAGAGCATTACCCTTACGCTCACGAATGGACTACCGCTGCGACAAATACCGGGTGAGGTTCGGCCTTTAACGGGAAATGTTCGGGTTGTATCTGCAGCGTTACGGCATACAACAAGGATCTACTTGGTTCCATCAGCTGCTCCTGATCGATCGAAGCCCTCTCACCAGCGATATGTACCCAACTCGCCTCTGTTGTAGGGAACCGACACCACGCGGTAAATGCCTTGGTTCTTATATGTTGAGTCTTTTGTTAATCTGGACATATTCGCTGGGTGTCTATTCGTGGTGTCTATCATACAACGAGGATATAATTGGTTAACTCTTCATCTACTGTGGTGACTTGACAAGACAGCGCGAGAGGAGGTTTCCGCTTTAATGCTGGCGCTTTCAGAGGGGAGAAACTATCCCACCGCGAGAGGGCGTCTCATGGTTGAGGCGTCTTGATGACAAGCTACGCGGGATTTACGCTGCTGTTACGTAGACGGTCTTCGGATGTTGCACTTCCTCCTCCAAAGACTCGTCCGCCACGCCCCTCATGACAGCATTCGTAACCACGACCCTCGTGCAACGCTCACAACCACGACCTTTTGTGCACCGTGCGAACCTCATCCTTCACAGCCAGGAGCTCTTCCTGGCATGAGCCACCTCCTTCACAGCCGTGGAGCTCTTCTGGCATGAGCCACCTCCTTCACAGCCGGGAGCTCTTCCCGAATGAGCCACCTCCTTCACAGCCGTGGAGCTCTTCATCGCATCAGCAGATGGAACTAGGTAACCCTACTCACTACATTCTTTTGAACAGAGTAGTAATCGCTCATGCATTTGTATCAATTTTACAAGTTTTTTACTTTACCGCAGCGGCAACCTGTCGCAACTGCTCATGCATTCAGAGCAGTCACCCATCCTTAGTGGTGGTGCTGATTACTTTGAGCGATCGCGAGGATGATGACCATGCTACAAACATTTATGGCTTCTCGCAGACAAGTGTTTCACACTCCACCACCACCACCGACGCAGGAGACACCGACCGTGATGACGAGGTTAACTATGGTCGTGGTTATCGCGAGCCTCGCCCACCGCCTCGGCGCTTATCGCCTTCGGTCCTCGCCGAGGAAGACCTGCACTGTCGCCCCCCCAGCAGTGATATGCTTATTATCTATGTATGACTCATTATCTATGTTAGTTTAGGACTATTCGCATATGCGTGTCAAGATTTATGTATGAGACATGCTTCATGTATGTGTTACTATCGCACTTCTATCCGATCAGAGACATATATTGTTTTATGTATGCGAGAGACATATTACTATTAATTCGCATTCTTATTCCAGTTACATTTCCAAATAGATTACAACCGATAATTAAGATACAAGTACATCTGAATTAAACGGTGCGGCTGAACTTGTGCAATACATCTTACATACTACAAAATGAAATTCAGATAGAACATAATGCCCTACAATAATACAATACAAACTAATAATGCAAATACATTTGAATGAAACGGTACAACTGGAATACATCTTACATACTACATGAAGTCATCATCGTCATCCTCCGTTGATGCAGCCCTCTTGCCCTTCGACGATGCGGTCCTCTTGCCCTCCGTCGATGCAGTAACTCTTGCCCTTGCTGGATGCGTAACTCTTGCCCTTCGAGGATGCGAAGTCTTGCCTTTGGACGATGCGTAACTCTTGCCCTTCGACGATGCAGAACCCGGAAGCGACGGCATGAAGATATCTTCGCCGCCCTCGCTCTCCTCATCCATAAAATGTATTCTTTGCTGCAGTCCTTCCGAAAGTTTCACTCTTTGGCTCCACTACCTTCTTCCACCTTTCATGCAACCTAAGAAGTTCTTGACGTACCTCCTCATAGGTCCTTTCGTGCCATCCGCACTCACGTAATTGGTGAGCCAACTCATTCATTATGGTGTCACTACCGTGAGTTCGTCCCATGGAACTATCCTATTGTCCATCCTGAAATCGGTAACTAGACTCGAAGAGTGCTGCTCATCCTGTGGTGAAAACTACGATCGAATGGATAATGGGACATATCGACTACACTACATCGAATGCTTATCCACCTTCATCAAGGGGTTTTATAGATACAGAGGAGAAAATAAGGCGGAAAGGGTTGGCGGGAAATAAGGCGGAAAGGGTTGGCGGAAACGGGTGGCGGGAACATATGGCGGGAAGGGGTTGGCGGAAACGGGTGGCGGGAAGGGGTGGCGGAACATTTCAGACGAGCCATGCAACTCGCCTACATGAGACCGAAGTAGTACTTTTCGCCTAGACTTGACCAAAAAGTCTATTTCGCCTAGCTTTGGCCGAAGCTCTACTCGCCTAAAGATGGCGAAAACTCTACTTCGCCTAGCTTTGGCCGAAGCTCTACTTCGCCTAAAGATGGCGAAAACTCCTACCGCCGTAAGATGGCCGACGGGCTACTAGTTTTGGTTTTTTTGCATTACGTCATGTAGTTTCCGAAAATGCTATAAAATATATCACAGTTTTGAAAAAAATTCATCGATCTGGCTCGGGGTGGGTTGCGTGACAACATGGAGTTGACGGTTGGTGGCATAGCAGCAGCGCGGTGTGTCTCACCTGCGCTACAACTATCCAGCTAGTAGTAGCGCAAATTTCATACCCATGCTATTACAATTGTCTATTAAGTGCGAAGGGTGGAAATCATTTAGTAGCAGCGCAGGTTTTTTGTTCCCGTGCTACTACTATGTCATACCAGTAGCGCGTTTTTCCTGCCGCGCTACTACTAAGTAACAGTAGCGTGGGCCAAATAACCCACGCTACTACTAAACGTCTATCTATAGGGGTTTTCCTAGTAGTACTCCTACGGGATTGACACCAACTGATACGTCGACTGTGGCGCCACTGATGTCTACTACGCAACCTTCTTCTTGTAGACGTTGTTGGGCCTCCAAGTGCAGAGGTTTGTAGGACAGTAGCAAATTTCCCTCAAGTGGATGACCTAAGGTTTATCAATCTATGGGAGGCGTAGGATGAACATGGTCTCTCTCAAGCAACCCTGAAACAAAATAACAAAGAGTCTCTTGCGTCCCCAACACACCCAATACAATGGTAAAATTGTATATGTGCACTAGTTCGGCGAAGAGATGGTGATACAAGTGCAATATGGATGGTAGATATATAGGTATTTGTAAACTGAAAATATAAAAACAGCAAGGTAACTAAAGATAAAAGTGAGCACAAACGGTATTGCAATGCGTTGAAACAAGGCCTAGGGTTCATACTTTCACTAGTGAAAGTTCTCTCAACAATAATAACATAATTGGATCATATAACTATCCCTCAACATGCAACAAAGAGTCACTCCAAAGTCACTAATAGAGGAGAACAAACGAAGAGATTATGGTAGGGTACGAAACCACCTCAAAGTTATTCTTCCGGATCGATCTATTCAAGAGTTCGTACTAGAATAACACCTTAAGACACAAATCAACCAAAACCCTAATGTCACCTAGATACTCCAATGTCACCTCAAGTATCTGTGGGTATGATTATACGATATGCATCACACAATCTCAGATTCATCTATTCAACCAACACAAAGTACTTCAAAGAGTGCCCCAAAGTTTCTACCGGAGAGTCAAGACGAAAACGTGTGCCAACCCCTATGCATAGGTTCATGGGAGGAACCCGCAAGTTGATCACCAAAACATACATCAAGTGGATCACGTGATATCCCATTGTCACCACAGATAAGCACGACAAGACATACATAAAGTGTTCTCAAATCCCTAAAAACTCAATCCAATAAGATAAGTTCAAAGGGAAAACTCAATCCATTACAAGAGAGTAGAGGGGGAGAAACATCATAAGATCCAACTATAATAGCAAAGCTCGCGATACATCAAGATCGTACCACCTCAAGAACACGAGAGAGAGATAGAGAGAGAGAGAGAGATCAAACACATAGCTACTGGTATATACCCTCAGCCCCGAGGGTGAACTACTCCCTCCTTGTCATGGAGAGCGCCGGGATTATGAAGATGGCCACCGGTGAGGGTTCCCCCCCCCCTCCGGCAGGGTGCCGGAACAGGGTCCCGATTGATTTTTCGTGGCTACAGAGGCTTGCGGCGGCGGAACTCCCGATCTATTCTACTCCACGATGGTTTTAGGGTATATGGATATATATAGACGAAAGAAGTCGGTAAGGGGAGCCACGAGGGGCCCATGAGGGTGGAGGCGCGCCTGTGGGTGGGGCGCCCGCCTCGTGCCTTCCTTGTTGCTTCCTTACGTGCACTCCAAGTCCTTTGGATTGCTTCCGTTCCAAAAATAACTCTCCCGAAGTTTTCATTCCGTTTGGACTCTGTTTGATATTCCTTTTCTGCGAAACACTGAAACAAGGGAAAAAAGAGAAACTGGCACTGTGCTCTGGGTTAATAAGTTAGTCCCAAAAATAATATAAAAGTGCATAGTAAAGCCCTTTAAACATCCAAGATGGATAATATAATAGCATGAATACTTCATAATTAGAGATACGTTGGAGACGTATCAGCATCCCCAAGCTTAATTCCTGCTCGTCCTCGAGTAGGTAAATGATAAAAGAAAGAATTTATGAAGTGTGAATGCTAGCAGGTGCATAAGTTTGATCAATGATAATTTCAATCACCTTTTCTAGCATCATTATATGTCATAACAGTAGCTCAACTCATAGAACTTTGCATGATCAAGTAACAAACTATTCACATGTTAAAGTATAGATCATAAACTTTCTTGAAAACTAACAAACCGTGTTATTAGTCATCAAACAATTATAATTCATCTTATTTTCAGGAAGAGTCTATGTCAGAGCTTTGATTTAGCAAACTCCACATACTCAACTATCATTTAGTCTTTCACAATTGCTAACATTCACGTGATATTTATGGGTTCAAAGTTTTAATCAGACACAGAGAAAGATAGGGGCTTATAGATTCGCCTCCCAACCTTTTATCTCAAGGGTAATGCCAACAATAATAGTTCATGATGCCTTACATCCAATTGGATATATATATATATCAGAATCTTTCCAACACGAGGTGCTTGCCAAAGGATAAAATGAAAAAAAGGAAAGGTGAAGATCACCATGACTCTTGCATAAAAGTAAAAGATAGGCCCTTCACAGAGGGAAGCAGAGGTTGCCATGTGCTTTTATAGTTGGATGCACAAAATCTTAATGTGAGGGAACGTCACTTTATATTGCCACTTGTGATAGGGACCTTTATTATGCAGTCCGTCGCTTTTATTTCTTCCATATCACAAGATCGTAAAGCTTATTTTCTCCACACTAAAGATCATATATATATATATATATATATATATATATATATATATATATATATATATATATATATATATATATATATATATATAGTGAGCAATTTTATTGCATGCACCGATGACAACTTACTTGAGGGATCTTACTCAATCCATAGGTAGGTATGGTAGACTCTCATGGCAATACTGCTTTAAGGGATGTTTGGAAGCACAAGTAGTATCTCTACTTGGTGCAAGGAATTTGGCTAGCATGAGGGGGAAAGGCAAGCTCAACGCGTTGGGCGATCCATGACAATATACTTTATTTCGGATACAAGAAAACATAACCCGTTACATTGTCTTCCTTGTCCAACATCATCCTTTTAGCATGTCATATTTTAATGAGTGCTCACAATTGCAAAAGATGTCCAAGATAGTATATTTATACGTGAAATCTCTCTTCCTTCAATATTCTTTCATGAATTGTTCAAGTGACCAATACAATGTTTGCTAACCTTCAATGAATTTACCACCTCTACTTCTTATATGTAAAGTCATTACTCCCCATGGGATAAGCATATGAAACATATATAATTTCAGATTTATGATATTCAATTCATTCAACCATTTACTCATAGGATATAAGTGAAGCACACGAGTAAATGACAAACTACTCCAAAAAGATATAAGTGAAGATCAATGAGTAGTTAAATAATTATGTAGCTATGTGAAGACTCTCTCTCATTTAAGAATTTCAGATCTTGGTATTTTATTCAAGGGATATTTAAATTAGTGCCCCTGGTTCCTTAGTTGTGCTCACTTTTCCCCATGCTCCAAACTTTTGCTCACTTTTCCCCTCTTTCTTAGCTGAAACTCTCACAAATGCTCATAACGGGCGTTTGCCGTCTTGACCATCCATTGACCGTTAATTGCTGATGAGTGGGGCCGAGTCTTCGTCTGACCGTTGCTTGCTGACGGGTGGGACCGCAAGGAGACACGTATTGGGCAGCTTGTCTGAATCTGAAACAGATCTAGACAGGCCGCACCACACCGCGCCGCCCCGCCCCCTCTGCCGGCGTCGTGTTGCGCCCACCGCAGTTGTTTCCTCCACCCTATGCCCCTATTCCGTTCGTCGGCGACGACGCGTCTCCGCCAGATATAGCCCACCTCCCCATCTGGGATTACATAGCGATGTAGAGTGAGGACGCCCGGAATGCAGTCGACCGTGGAGAGGATTGGGTCGAATCCATGGCAGATAATTCATGGATTAAACCTGGGTAAGCATCGTTTCCTCTCGAATTGACGTTCTAAGTCGTATTGTAGGCCGTATTTGACTTCTGTTTGCTTGAATCTTTCGAATTTGTGCTTTATTTTACCCGCCTAACTGAAGCCTTTGTTTCAAAAAAATAGGATTGATCCCGCGCTGGCTTTCCGGCTGGTGATTAGAATGGAAACTAGTGTGCTGCGTGGTACTAAACCGCATTTGATTTCATCATTTTTCTATCCCAAAGTGGTAGAAACCAGCATATCTTTCAAAGATTTGCGAGCTGAGCTCCGAAACACCTATCCCTGGAGTGATGCCGATGCGATTGAACTGAATTACTTCAGCAGTGAGGAGCAAATATTTCTCCCACTAACTTGCGACGATCATATGTCGTTGCTTTTTGCTGGGATTGCTGGCTGCCGATTCGGTAAACTCCAAATCGATGTGCTTCAGCCACGCGCAGAACGGGCGAAGGGGAAGGGAGTTCAGACATCATCTGTCTGTGCTAATAGCCAGCACCCCGGCACTCCTTGTAGGTCGACACCAAGTAAAGCAAGTGGTTCATGGAGCCACAACATGCCTGCTACCAATTCTGTTTCCGATTCAGCTGCTGCTTCTCGTGTACCTTCTGTAGTTGGTGTAGAAGAAGATGCGAACTGACGAGGCAAAGGCGTACAAATGATGATGAAGACGAGATGATGTTTCTGAACTGGTCGATGAAGCCGGTCAAGAAGCGTGGATGATGAATATATGGAGGAGCCCATCAGCCAAGCTAGGTTTGATGACACTGACGATGAAGAGAAGGTGGAGAACATGGACAACTTAATCGAGGATGAATACGATAGTGATGACATGCCAACAATTGAGTGGAACAGGGAAAAACCTGAGCTTAGTGTAGGTACCATTTTCCAATCAATGGTGGACTGTCAGAATGCAGTGACAACATGGTGCATTATATCTGAAAACACCTATAAGATTAAAAGGAGTGAGCCAGCAAGGTTTATAGTTTTTTTGTCCATATCCTAGGTGTAGGTGGAAGTTGCATGCATCTCGTATGAGAAAGAGCAAATATATTCAGGTAATCCAAGTTCGGTTAGTAATTTAGTTTAAATCATTGAGTAAGGTTTCTTAACTGTTTTTTACCCTTTTATTTTGTTTCAGATAAAGAAAAACCCACACAAGCACACCTGTCCACCTGGAGGGGGAGGGGGAAGGCCAAAACCAAGCTAGCAAAAACTAGGTGGGTGGCAGATGCTATATTGGATTGGCTAAGAGAAGAACCTGGACTTGGTCCAACAGCACTCCATGGGAAGCTTTTTGAGAAGTAAAAGATAGAAATTCCTTACATGAGAATTTTCAATGCTAGGGAAAAGGCTCTTGAAAGAATTAATGGTCAATGGAATGACAGTTTCAGCTGCTTTACACTTTCAAAGCTGAAGTGGAGATGGCAAGTCCAGGGAGTGTTGTAGAGATTGACAAGCATACAGTTCCATTCAAAATAAAAGGAAAGTCATTTGAGAAGGAGTGCTTCGGAAGGGCTTTTGTTTGTTTCAAGGCTTGCTGGCAGGGGTTTCTAGATGGTTGCAGGCCCTATTTGGCTATAGATGCTACACATTTGACTGGAAGATGGAGAGGACAGCTAGTAGCAGCTTCTGCAGTTGATGGACACAACTGGCTATTTCCAGTTGCATTTGGTGTGGTGGAGGCAGAGTCTGAGGAAAGTTGGGTTTGGTTTCTGCAGCAGTTGCGCAACATTATAGGCACACCCCCAGGTTTAGCTATACACACAGATGCTTGCAAGGGTTTAGAGAGTGCAGTAGAAATTGTATTCCCTGGAGTGGAGCATAGGGAGTGTATGCGACACCTAGCGCATAATTTCAAAAAGAAGTTCGAAGGTAAAGTTTATGATGAGAACTTATGGCCAGCATCATACACATGCAGCAAAAGGAAGCATGAACACCATTTGAGAGTGTTGTATGCTCAAAATCCTCTTGTGAAGGAGTACATGGATGCACATCACGGCAAGGTGTGGTCAAGAAGCAAATTCAACGAAATCTGGAAAGTAGATTATGTGACCAGTAACATTGCAGAATGCCTCAATTCAAAGTTCAAGTCAGTGAAAGGGCTCTTGTTGTTGCAAGCATTTGACAAGATGAGGTAGATGATCATGATAAAGATGGCTCTTCGCAAAAGAATTGCAGAAACACAATATGTTGGTCATCAAATGCTCCCATCACTGATTAAGGCATTGCACTTGAAGGCAAGAGGACTGAAGATGAAATGTACTCGATCTGGTACATATGAGGGAGAGGTTACCTATACTGACACTAAAAATATGGTATGGAGGTATCCTGTGAACCTAAGTACTAGAGAATGTACTTGTAGGCAATGGCAGATCCGTGGGAAGCCATGCATACATGCCCTACATCTGATGACCGTTATCGGGGGTGCAGATGGTGAAGTTGATCAATATTGCTCTGAGTATTTCTCTGTTGCCAAATTTATGGCTGCTTATGCTGACAATGTGCCTGCACTCTTGGGGAAAGATCAATGGAACATAGTAGATCCAGGGTTCAAACTCCACACTCCTGTCATTACTAGACCACCAGGAAGACCAAGGAACCAGAGGATTAGAGCAGGTGAGGAGGGTCGTCTACCAAAGAAGCGTGCTTGCAAAAAATGTGGAGTTATGGGGCATATTGCTAGGCTTTGTACCAATGTAGTGGATGCATCATTTGGAGAGGAGGAAAGATGTACAGCAGCCAATGCTGAGGAGAATGCAACAGCAATGGAAACTGAAGATGCAGAGGAGAATGCAACAGCAATGGAGACTGAAGATGTAGTGGAGAATGCAGTAGCAATTGAAGCAGTGGAGAATGTAGCAGCAAATGAAGCATCTTGGTATGTGTTTGCATTTGTAGAATGCAGCTACCCTTTTGTTTGCATTTGTTCTCTTTTTTGCCTATGGCTTATAATTTTATTTACCAGCTCTAGGGAGAAAAGGCCAAGAGATGAAGAAGCAGAAGATTTTGAAACCATGGCCTTTGATGGTTTTGAAGCTATAAGAGAGGAAGAGGAGGGGGTAATTTTTCCAATTGTGCCTTTAAAGATTACCGAACCCATAGATGACCGTCAAATGGTCGTCAAGTGCTCGGCGAGTGGAACTACTTCATCAGCACCTCCACGGTGAAAACCACAAGTAAAGATCAAAAGGAACAAGAGTCTGAAAGAAAAGAGCATCTCAACTAGGGAAACCAGGAGCAAGACGGTGAAGCCAGCTGCAAACACAAGGAGCAAGTCGAAAATTTGAATTAAGTTGTTGGGAAATGTTTGTGTTGTCAATTTGAGGGCGAGTCGATCGCTTAAAACTTGGTAGATTTATATTAAGATGTTGGCATATTCAAACTTGGTAGATTTGAGCTACTGTGAAAACTTATCAGTTGTAATAATGTTGCTTCTACTTTGGTTTCTTATTTGAGTCAGAATTCAAATTTCCATCAAAATTTGAATTTAAATCAATATTTGAATTCGGGCCAAAATTTGGATTCGAGCCAAAGTTGAAGTTGAACATTGGAGGTTCATTGCTCTGTGCGGTGTATTTGATCGATCATTTGAAGTCCAATATTCGTAGGTGAACAATCCGAATGAGAAATGTGCTAGAAACGAGCTCAAAAGCTAGGGTAAACAACCCTATTTGAAATCAAGTTTTTTTTTGACCTTGTCTAAATGAGGCATATATATTTTTATTAACACTTGTTCCATATATATAGGGTAAAAACAAAGTCTCACTATTTATTGATGAATAATCATATTGCTACATTTTTTTTGAAAAAAATATGCTTTTAATTCAAAACCGTCAAATAACACGTTTTAGATATGAAAATGAAAAGGTAAGTTCAGATCCTTCTTATTCACTCCAAAATGAAGCTATGGAGATTTTTCTGATTTTTTTGAATTATTTTGATTTTTTTCAAACCCTAAACCCTCTCTCCCTATTCTACAAACTCTGAACATGTTCATAGGTGATAGCTCATTTGTGTGAAGCCTTTTTTCATGAAAATGACCTACACCAAGTTTATATTTTTTTCTCATAACCTTGTCACATATGTCGGCTATGTGCGCAAGAATTACAAAATTTTGATTTTTTTTTAATTTTTTAAAAACATTTGAACTTCATTTCGACAGATCACTTCAAAAAATGATTTTTCAAAAAACGCCCTATACTGAGTTTATATTTTTTATGGTAACTAGGTCTCATAAACGATTTAACCACGTTTTTTACATTTTGCGATTTTTTTCTAATTTAGTTATGGCCATTTGAAATCTGGTCAAACCCTAATAACCCCGTTGACTGGCTCATAACCCCGCAGAAATGCTCCAAACCCTAGCGTCGAACGTCCGCCGTCAGATCCTACCAAGCGCCAAACACCACCCGTCAGATGGGGGGGGGGGGGGCAGGCATGCGTGATCCGCGTGACGCATCCTGATTGGCTACTACACTCCCTTTTTACAATCTGCCCCACTTTACATATGCAATTGTATTTTTTGCACATGACCACCACATGTCAGTGTTATGAGTTGGTTCAAATATTCAAACTGCAAAATACAATGTGGCAAATCTTCAATATAGCTTCCCCTTCTCCTCTTCTCCATCTGACAGACAAAGGCATCGAGCAGATCTCGAGCAGTTCCTCTGTTTCTTTCCCCATCTTCTCGTTCTTCTTCCTCTCGAGAAATTCCTCTGTTTCTTCCTCTCCGACGATATGTCGACCTCCTCGTCAGTCTCCCATTCCACGTGGCCGGTGTATGGTCTAGTGCCGATGACTCGATGCACTGACTGCCCACGGACTGCACCATTGAAGCGGTTGACTTCAAAGGAGGAGAAGAATGGGAACTTTGGGCGCGAGTTTGTCAAATGCGAGAGCAAGCCGGAGGGGCAGGTTAGATCTGAGTTTTCCTCGCATCCTTTATCTCTAATTTCTCAAAAAAATCTGTTAGATTTGGGATTTAGGTTACGTGATTTCGTTTTCAGATCATGAAGAAATGCCACCATTTCGAGTGGATGGATGATTACATCCAGAGGCTTCAAGGGTTGGGCTTGCTGGATTCGAGGGGGAATGCAATCCGCGAGTTCAATCTACCCCATGATAGTGCCGCTCCGGCAGCAGCAGCACGTCCGAATACCCGACGGTGGTAGATGTCGAACTGAAGACGGAATTGAAGAAGATGAAAAAGAACTTCAAGCAGCTGATTGAGTTGAAGAAGCAATCCAATCTGATAACTTTAGGAATACTTGCTCTAGGAATTTTTTACTTGATGGCCATCTCTCGTTAGAGATGTTTGTCTAATGTTGCTGCCATTTAGCAATCCAAGTTTGTTTATCTCAAATGCAACTCTTTTTAGTGCAACTGTCGATCTATGAATGTATGCAGTTTACTGTTATGTTTCGACACTTTCAGTTTCGGCAGAAGACAACTACCAGTTCAGTGATAGGATTATTTTGTTAGCTAATAACCTCGAGTGTTGGATCATACCCTAGCTCGTCAGATGACAGTAAGCTATACTTGAGCAGCACAAGGGATATACATCAAGTTCATCTCTTCTCTTTCGCACTTGCCAAACTTTTGTCCTCGAGTTAAATGCCGGTAGAAAAAGCCCTACTTCATGGGCCCAAAGAGAATCAAGCTGCAATAGGCCCACAAAGATAAATGAGGCCCAGAAACAAGCGATGTTTCTTTTTTTGTTTAGGAACGATTGCTTTGTTCTTTTTTGTTTCTGATTGATTTTTTCATTAATTTGATTGCCCAATCTCTTCTATTTCATTGAGGAATTTTTTTGGCTTTCCTTTATGGCTCCCTTCATTTTTTTTGATTTGATTTCTCTTCACCGTATATGCTTTTGTTTTGCTTGCTCACAACCTGGCTTAGTTTGGCGGTGAAGTAATTTTAGAATCAAAGTATTTGCAAACCGCAGTATTATTATGCCTAGCAAACCAATACTTCAGTATTGGAAAAAGAGGTCCAACCCTCTTTTTTATATACTTCAAAAATAGTGTAGTTTTCAACATATTAAAGTATATAAAACTACACTTTTGACTAAAGCCAAACATCTCAAAGTATTTGATACTTCAATATTTCTGGAAACCAAAGTATTCTTGGAATACCTAAAAAATACAGAGCTCCCAAACCAAAGCCGTGTACAATATGTTCTTATTTTTAGAAGGCATCTATAAACACATCATTTTTAGTTAGTTTGGTTAATTTTTCCCACATCAATTAGTCGTGTCTAAACTTGGGACAAACAAAATACAAACATAACAAAGCATTAATATAACACACATAACTTAACTTAGATAGGGTTGCTAGGGAAACACAAGTTCTTACATATAACACGATACCGATAGATAATTAACCTTACATAGATGGGATAGGGTAGCTAGCTCGGGCAACACACACACCAAACTCACAGTACATAGTAGATAGGGTAGCTAGGGCAACACCGCCATGTCTTCACCGTTATCTTCACCTTAACCGCCGGCTTCACCGTCTTCTTTGTCGCCGGCTTCAGTACTGCTCCTCTTCAAGGCCGTTCTCGCCGAGGTAGTATGGGAGGCTGTGCATGCGGTTACGAGCGGGGAAGACGCTCTCGAAGTCGGTTAAGATGTTATAGGTGGTGAATGCGATGAACTCGCACCCACACCAATACACCTTGCCGAGCAGGTAGTAGGCATCGAACCTGTCAGTGAAGTGGATGACGAGCCCTACCACTGGAGCGTTGGCATGGGGACGCTGCTCCACGAGGTTGAACATGGGCGGCGAGCCCGCCGGGAGGTGGTGGAATCCCGCACGGAGGAACCCCCGTGCAAGCTCAGTGCTACCCCTCCAGCGTGAGAACGCCCACACGCGGAGCGATGCCTCCACGACGACGTTGGCCGGGTACCGCCGTTCCGGAACGGTGGGCGGCTCTTGGAACGTTGGCCCATTGTACCGCATCTTGCTCGCTTCGATGAGTGTTTGCTTTGGCTTTTGGGGGAAGAAGAGAAGGGGGAGGCGCAGATAGATCTGTAGAAGAAGAGGCAATGAAGGGCGGTTTAAATAGCCGGGGGAGACAAAGAGGGTACACGCGGAAACGGCGTCGATCGTGACTCAGTGTGTGCGTGAACCGATGTGATCGTGAGTTGATGTGAGCGTGCGTGAACCAATGTGTGAACGTGAATCGATGTGAGTGTGCTCTGCATTGGCGGCCTACCTGCCTCCCCCTTCTGCGTGCTCTGCGTTGGCGGCTGCTGCGCCTCCCCTTCGCGTGCTCTGCGCTGGTGGTTCGCCTCCCACAACTGAACCGATGCCTCGACATATGGACGCGAGCGTGCAGCCTTCCCCTTCTGCCACCGACACGTATGCCTGCGATGCATGAAACGACGCTGTGGAGCAACCATGCAACACGATGTGTGCGTGCGGTGTGCATGTCGTGTCGGCAACCGTGCGGCACGGATCGATGCGTGCGTGTTGGCGTGCATGCATGCGATTAGGTCTAGGTCACTAGATGCATGCGTGGCGGCGTTCGCATGCATAGCATGCCACATCGATGCCAAAGCCGGGTGAGGGAGTTCCGGACTAGGGGGTGTCCGGATAGCCGAACTATCATCATCGGCCGGACTCCAAGACTATGAAGATACAAGATTGAGGACTTCGTCCCGTGTCCGGATGGGACTTTCCTTGGCGTGGAAGGCAAGCTTGGCGATACGGATATGTAGATCTCCTACCATTATAACCGACTCTGTGTAACCCTAGCCCTCTCCGGTGTCTATATAAACCGGATGGCTTTAGTCCATAGGACGAACAACAATCATACCATAGGCTAGCTTCTAGGGTTTAGCCTCTTTGATCTCGTGGTAGATCCACTCTTGTAACACACATCACCAATATTAATCAAGCAGGACGTAGGGTTTTACCTCCATCAAGAGGGCCCGAACCTGGGTAAAACATCATGTCCCTTGTCTCCTGTTACCATCTGCCTAGATGCACAGTTCGGGACCCCCTACCCGAGATCCGCCGGTTTTGACACCGACATTGGTGCTTTCATTGAGAGTTCCTCTGTGTCGTCACCGATACGCCCGATGGCTCCTTCGATCATCAACAACGACGCAGTCCAGGGTGAGACCTTTCTCCCCGGACAGATCTTCGTATTCGGCGGCTTCGCACTGCGGGCCAATTCGCTTGGCCATCTGGAGCAGATCGAAAGCTACGTCCCTGGCCATCAGGTCAGATTTGGAAGTTTGAACTATACGACCGATATCCGCGGAGACTTGATCTTCGACGGATTCGAGCCGCAGCCGAGCGTGCCGCACTGTTGCGATGGGCATGATCTAGCTCAGAGCGAACGGTGCCTCGAGGCCGCATCAAAGATCCGCCCGACCCTTAATCCGGAGCCGGATTCCCCGATCGAGGACGAGTGGTTGGACACCGCGTCGGGGGCGACAATCCCTACGGCGATTGAGCCGAACTCTATCCCTTTCCTTTGCGAAGACCTCGACCTGTGGTGCCAGACTCCTCTCCGGACTCGAACCCCGCGCATACCGCCAATCGAATCCGATTGGGCGCCCGTCATGGAGTTCATCGCGCATGATATCTTTCAAGACTCGCCTTTGGCGACATCCTGAATTCACTAAAGTCTCTCTTTATCCGGAGAGCCTGGCCGGATTACGATCAGGAAGGTTGGGATGCGGACGACGAAGAAATTCAACGCCCACCCACCACCCACTTTGTAGCCCATGCCGATGATTTAACCGACATGCTAGAATTCGCCCAAGACATGGACGGTATGGACGACGATGCTGGAGACGACCAAGACCCAGCGCCTACAGGGCACTGGAAGGCCACCTCATCATACGACATATACATGGTGGACATCCCTAAAGATGGGAACGACGATGGAACAACGGAGGATGACCCCTCCAAGAAGCAACCGAAGCTCCGACGTCAGCGGCGCCGCTCTAAATCCCGCCACAGCAAAAATGGTGATTCCGGCACGGGAGATAATAACACCCCGGACAGTGCCGAAGAAATCCCCCTCCAGCAAGACTCAGCGCAGGAGGAGGGAGAAGCAAGTCCGCACGAGAGAGCGGCAGAAGAAGAGGTAGAGGATTATATGCCTCCCTCCGGAGACGAAGCAAGCCTCGACGACGATGAATTCGTCGTGCCTGAGGATCCCGTCGAACAAGAGCGTTTTAGACGCAGGCTTATGGCCACGGCGAACAGCCTCAAGAAAAAGCAGCAACAGCTTAGAGCTGATCAGATCTGCTAGCCGGCGGATGGATCTGAAGTCCTCGCGTCAAGAGCATGAGCTCGAACGCCCCTCCAAAAGCTACCCTAAACGCAAGCTGCTCCCCCGATTAGAGGAGGAGGCTTACGAACCCGCATCACCAGGAGACAATACGGCTGACCGACCACCCCGTGGTCGCGACAGAGAGGCCTCTAGGCCCTTCACTAGAACTGCACCCAAAGATCGCTCAAAAAGCACACGCCACGTGGGAACGCCCGACCTGCGAGATATATTGAAGGACAAGGCAAGACAATCAAGATCGATCTATGGATCGCGGGCGCCCATGCATGCGTGATTTAAAACCGTCGCGCCGGACACGAGAAGTCCGCCGGGCCGAACAAAACAGATAAAGCTCTTTTGAGCTCCGCCATGATATCGCCAAAGATCAGAGGCGCCAAGACACCCACTATGCTTCACAGACGAAGTAATGGATCATCAAATCCCCGAAGGGTTTAAACCCGTCAATATTGAATCCTATGATGGCACAACAGACCCCGCGGTTTGGATATAAGACTATCTCCTTCACATCCACATGGCCCGCGGTGACGACCTTCACGCCATCAAATACCTCCCCCTCAAGCTTAAAGGACCAGCCCGGCATTGGCTCAACAGGTTGCCAGCAGAGTCAATTGGGAGCTGGGAGGACCTGGAAGCCGCATTCCTCAATAACTTCCGTGGCACTTATGTGCGACCACCGACTGATGACCTAAGCCACATAATTCAGCAGCCGACGAATCGGCCGGACAATTACGGACATGGTTCTTAACCAAGAAAACCAAATCGCCGACCGTCCGGATGCGGAGGCCCTCGCGCCTTCAAGCATAACATCCGCGACGAGTGGCTTGCCCGCACCTAGGACAGAAAAGCCGAAATCCATGGCAGCCCTCACATCACTCATGACCCGCTTCTGCGTGGGTGAGGACAGCTGGCTAGCACGCAGCAACAACCTCAGCAAAAATTCTGGCAGTCCGGACTTCAAGGACCGAAATGGCAGGCCGCGTCGTAACAAAAACAAACGCCGCATTAACGGCGACAATATTGAGGATACGACAATCAATGTCGGATTCAGAGGCTCTAAACCCGGTCAGCGGAAAAAGCCATTCAAAAGAACTACTTCGGGTCCGTCCAATTTGGACCGAATACTCGACCGCTTGTGCCAGATACACGGCACCCCCGAAAAGCCAGCTAACCACACCAACAGGGACTGTTGGGTATTCAAGCAGGCAGGCAAGTTAATTGCTGAAAACAATGACAAGGGGCTGCATAGCGATGACGAGGACGAGACCCAACCGCCGAACAATAGAGGATAGAAGGGTTTCCCCCCACAGGTGCGGACGGTGAACATGATATACGCAACGCACATACCCAAAAGGGAGCGGAAGCGTGCACTCAGGGATGTCTACGCGATGGAGCCAGTTGCCCCGAAGTTCAATCCATGGTCCTCCTGCCCGATCACTTTTGACCGAAGGACCACCCCACCAAAGATCCGCCACGGCGGATTCGCCGACCGGTCTTAGACCCAATCGTCGATGGATTTCACCTAACCGAGTCCCGATGGACGGCGGCAGCAGCCTGAACCTGCTTTACCAGGATACAGTGCGCAAAATGGGCATAGACCCCTCAAGGATTAAACCTACCAAAACGACCTTTAAAGGCGTCATACCAGGTGTAGAAGCCAATTGTACAGGCTCAATTACACCGAAGTGGTCTTGGATCCCGGATAACTTCCGGCGAGGAGTTAATCTTGACATAGTCCCGTTCCGTAGCGGCTATCATGCCTTGCTCGGACGTGCGCGCTTGCAAAGTTCAACGCGTGCCGCACTACGCATACCTCAAGCTCAAGATGCCAGGCCCTCGAGGAGTCATCACGGTCAACGGAAACACTGAACATTCTCTCCGCACAGAGGAACATACAGCGGCTCTCGCGGCAGAAGTGCAAATCAGCCTCTTAAGGCAATTCTCGAGTCCTGCCGTTAAGCGGCCGGACACAGCTAAGCACGCCCGGAGTAACTTACAACAAGACCACTTGGCACGTTCCGAGCACGCGTAGCAGTGCGGCCCCAACCCCAGCTCCTGTGAAACGTCAAAGCAGGTCCTTCGCAGACACCATTACGCTCTCAAGATACCATGGGCATGGGGAGAGGGCACGACCACGATAAACCAGCATCTGCGGCTCAACCACACCGGGGCTCTCAAGCGCGTCCTTCCTTTTTTTTTTTTTTACCTTTTACTTTTATCCACAGACTCCGCTTGTCGAGGCCCCGTCCGGCAGCAGACCTGCCGAACTCACGATGCAACAGCCAGGGAAGGATAAAGGCTACAACGAATATACAGGTGGTCCCCATTACGAGCATTTTTATACACCAATCTGCAGCCTACCCCTGGAGGGGGACATGTTTAAACAGTCCCATACCTTGCTTATCGCACTATTTGTATCGTTCTGCATTCGTAGCAGCACTTATCGAATAAAACAATGCAACACCTTTTGGCTTATAATTGCATTTCTTTTCCATACATATGTTCATTCACGGCATGTTGCATCCGTACACTTTGGTACGGCTAATATACACCTGGGGCTTATGTTTCCCGCGTTATGGTATGATGAGTCCGAACACTTTCACAAGTGCGGCACCCCGAACTTATAGCACTATATGCATCGGCTTCAATCATGTCTTGGGTCAATAGTTGGGTTTGCCGGCTCCCATGTTTTGGTACCTTACGTTCCGTTATATCGGCTAAGGTAGCACTGGAGAACCATCTGCGATTCCGCCCAGCTTGAGCTGGGTTAACGCCTCGATGGAAAGCTAAAACTGACCGTCATGATGAGGCGAGAGCCGATCGCTGTTCGAGAGGTTTTTGCGAGTCCTTAAAGACTTATGCCGCTTAGAGCGAGGAGCCGGATACTGTCCGGCCAAGGCGTGATAGCGCCCCAAATTCGCCTTCCGAAGAATAGGGGCTTCACGAAATTTAAAATTATAGAATTCTATGGCTAAGTGAGAGTGTTCAAGCATTATAAGTCCGGTTGCCTTGTTCGCTGTGTTGGCGCCTCCCTAGATGGACCAAAAATGGGAACAAGAGCGCTCAAGTTTATCCGAACACCCCAAAGACTCGTGGCATGGGGGCTGAAGCCGACGACTTGCCATCTCTCGATTTGATAAACAGCCGCACGTAAGGTAATATTTTAAATTAACAAGCGTTGCTTAGTGCATATGAACTAAGTTTTCAGCGCACAGGATAACAAAATACGAGTCTACTCAAATATTACATCTTTGAAGCACTCACCCGCAATAGTGCGGGCGCCTTCAAAGACACTCTTATAATACATCTCGGCGCATGCGATGCTCCTTGCCCTCCGGTGGCGGGTCCGTCCACGAGCTTCGGGCATCCATCTTGCCCCAAGTGCACCTTTCTTGCGGGCAATGGCCCGACGGGCACCCTCAATACAAGCGGAATGCTTGATGACTTCAACCCACGGGCACGCATCTATCGCCGCCGCGCACCAGCGGAAGTAGCTCCGTGCACGGCCTCCTTAGGCCACACGAACTATGAGGCCCTTCATGGCCTGTTCGCCGCCTTAGGAGCTCGACCAGCTGCTTCAGCTGGTCGCTAAGGGCACGGATGTCCGCCTCAAAGATACCGAGACCGAAGACCTTCTCCGTCGAGCTCCCTCCTCGGCCCGGTAGAATGCGGCAGCATCGGACATGCTGCGAGGAAGATATGCGAACGCAGCTCCGAGAGCTCCAATTCGGGTAAGCAACAGGTAATTAACACTCACATGCTTACTTTGCATGAAAATGCCTTACCGCTGCTATTTTCTTCACTGCCTCAACCTCCGGAGGGCCTTGTAGGCTTCGCCTTAGCGGCTTTGGCACTCTCAAGAGCCGTTGCAAGCTCAGACTCGAGTCTTGAGTCATGCTCCAAGCTCTCATGTTTTTCATGAGATCCTGGAGCTCTTGCTGTACCTCCGCCACCCGCGCCTCCTGCTTCTCTCGCTCGGTGCGCTCCGCGGCCGCATTACGTTCGGCTGCGGCCACCGCCTCCTTCAGGGTCGCCACCTCGTTAGTGGCCCCTACAATACCCACGTTATCCTTGTCATTTTTCTTGCAACCAAATCCTTTTCTGTAAGGTACAATTTTCATAAGGTATTACTCACCTTCTTTTTCCTCGAGCTGCTTCTTGGCATGGCCGAGCTCGTTCTCGGACCGCCGAGGTTTTCCTTCAGTATTGACCTCCGCATGATCGGCAGCGGAGGTCGCAGACAGACCTGCAATCCCATATTGACATATTTTTATGACTCCTACGCTTATCTTTCTAAAGATTCTCAGTCCAGCTTTTCTTTCGAACACCGAACCGAGCATCGAGGGCTACCGTCTATGCGGTACCATTTTACATATATTGAAATTCTTACATCAAAGCTCGTTAGAAGGCTGCTGCAGCTTCTTTCAGCCCGCTCTTGGCGAGCTGAACCTTTCAATCACCGCACTCATAACAAGGCGGTGTTCCTCTTTGATGGAGGCGCCGTTGGCGCCTCCAGCAATTATCCGCACCTCGGTTGGACGGAGGCAGCCGGCGTCATGTCTTGCCCTTCTTATGAAGGGGTCGCCCGCCGGACTCCGGAGCCACTGTGGCCTCCGGGGCTGAGTCCGGTGCAAAGTCCGGGAGGGTGTCCTGTGACACCTTCGGGGCCTCCTCCTCCTAGTGGGTCCTTTCTTGGGATCTCACCTCGGCGTCGTCCGCGGCACGGGGGGTGGAGGCAGTCGGTAGGGAATCCATATCCGACGCACCCAAGGACCCGCTCGACGAAACGGGAAGATCATCCTTGGCCGGACTGCAGGGTTGTATGCGGCATTAGAAAGACATTATGTGGCGAAAAGAAAAAACCTTGAAGTTATTCGGGAGTCCGGATACTTACGATCTCGCCAGGGGCTTGGCCCTTGGAGGCCGGTCCTCGTCGTCGTCACTGGCTTTGGCGGAGCAGCCCGGGGGAAGAGTTTTTCCCTTCTTGGACCCTTCGGCCTCCCTTGTTGGGGAGGCCTTCCTTTTCTTCCCTCCCCCCACTGGGGGAGAGGATTTCTTCTTCTCCTCCTCACCTTGGTGGGAGGAGTCGGCCTCGGATTCATCATCCGATAGCACCTGAAAACGGGAACTCTTCCGAGTCCCCGTGGCCGTCTTCTTGGGTTTTTTCCCGGCACCACGTGGGGTGCCGGAGCCAAGAACCCGTTAGGCGGGCGTCCGCTGGGTCCTCTGGCAATGGGGCCGGACAGATAATCCGTTCGGCCTTCGCCAGCCATTCCTGTTAAAGGTAAAGGGAGTTTAGATCCCGCATAGAGCTAAACTATGGAAAACAAGTGGTGAAATCACTTACCTCGTCAGCTGGACGCTGCGAGCGGAATCCGCGATCTTCGGTAGCGGATGCGGGA
Organism: Aegilops longissima; assembly: GCA_021605205.1. Taxonomy (NCBI): domain Eukaryota; kingdom Viridiplantae; phylum Streptophyta; class Magnoliopsida; order Poales; family Poaceae; genus Aegilops; species Aegilops longissima. The sequence goes on along the minus strand of CM038682.1, from coordinate 125,943,682 downwards.
GCTTCGGTGCCCTTGAACAGCACCTTCCAGACATCTTCGTACGTAGTGTCGAAGAGCCGCGCCAGGTCCGGTGCTGCGCGGATCAAACTCCCACATGTTGAAGCCCCCGCTGCTGGCACGGAGAATCCGACGGATGAGCATGACCTGGACTACGTTGACAAGCTTGAGCTTCTTGTCCACCAGCTTCTGGATACAGGCTTGGAGTCCGGTCAGCTCCTCTGAATCCCCCCAAATCCGGCCACTCTCTTTCCAGGAGGTGAGATGTGTAGGGATGCCAGATCTGAATTCGGGGGCCGCTGCCCAATCAGGGTCACGCGTCTCGGTGATGTAGAACCACCCCGATTGCCATCCCTTGATGGTTTCCACGAAAGTGCCCTCCAGCCACGTAACGTGGGACATCCTGCCCACCATGGCGCCTCCGCACTCCGCTTGGCTGCCCTTCACAACCTTTGGCTTGACACTGAAGGTCTTGAGCCACAAGTCAAGTGGGGCTGGATGCGAGGAAGGCCTCGCATACCCACGATAAACGCCGAGATGTTGAGGATGAAATTCGGGGCCAGATCATGGAAATCTAGGCCGTAGTAGAACATGAGCCCCCGGACAAAGGGATGAAGCGGGAAGCCCAGTCCGCGGAGGAAATGGGGAAGAAATACTACCCTCTCATGGGGCCTGGGGTTGGGGACGAGCTCTCCCTCGTCGGGGAGCCGATGCGCGATGTTGCTGGACAAATATCCGGCGTCGCGCAGCTTCTGGATCTGCCCCTCCGTGACGGAGGAGGCCATCCACTTGCCTCCCGCTCCGGACATAGTTGGAGAAGGTTGAGGTGAGAAGTGCGGACTTGGGCGCTGGAGCTCGAGTTCGCGGAGATGGATAAGCCAAGGAGGAAGAAGGCGCAGGTAAAAGGGTTGGATCTTTATCCCCTTATATGGACGGACAAAAACATGTGTCCCCACCGGCCTGGTAAAACTCGCTTATCTCCCAAGCGTCACAATCAATGGCGCGGTTGGGTTACCCACGTCCTTATTGATGGGAATCCCGGAATAAGGGGAACACGATCTCTGCTTCGACAAGACATGCCAAGGAAACCGCTTCGCTAGACGCGCTGAGGTGGAACAATAAAAACAATTTGAGTAAAGGCTTGGTAGTGGTGCGAAGTCACGCCACAGAATACGTCAGCAGATTGATCTTGTGTAATATTATTCTCTCTACGGTGGTATGTGGAATTTATTTTTGCAGAGCCGGACACTATCCTGGTGTTCACAATCTTCTATAAATTATTCGGAGGAAGAACCCGCCTTGCAATGCCGAAGACAACATGCGCCGGACTCATCGTCATTGAAGCCTGGTTCAGGGGCTACCGAGGAGTTCCGGACTAGGGGGTGTCCGGATAGCCGAACTATCATCATCGGCCGGACTCCAAGACTATGAAGATACAAGATTGAGGACTTCGTCCCGTGTCCGGATGGGACTTTCCTTGGCGTGGAAGGCAAGCTTGGCGATACGGATATGTAGATCTCCTACCATTGTAACCGACTCTGTGTAACCCTAGCCCTCTCCGGTGTCTATATAAACCGGATGGCTTTAGTCCATAGGACGAACAACAATCATACCATAGGCTAGCTTCTAGGGTTTAGCCTCTTTGATCTCGTGGTAGATCCACTCTTGTAACACACGTCATCAATATTAATCAAGCAGGACGTAGGGTTTTACCTCCATCAAGAGGGCCCGAACCTGGGTAAAACATCGTGTCCCTTGTCTCCTGTTACCATCCGCCTAGACGCACAGTTCAGGACCCCCTACCCGAGATCCGCCGGTTTTGACACCGACACCGGGCATGCATAGCAGGTTGCATCCATCGATAGCAGGCTTTTTTAATTGGGCTCCCTTTTTAATTTATTACCAACAAACTAACGGGCCCATCCTATGAACAAAAACACGGCCCAACCAGCAAAGCCACAGCCACAGTCAACAGAGTCCAACGCGGCCCCACAAGTCAGTTAACGGCCAAGACGACAAATGTCTGCTATCAACATTTTTGAGAGTTTCAGCTAAGAGAGTGGGAAAAGTGAGCAAAACTTTGGAGCGTGGGGGAAAACTGGGCACAACTAAGGAATTTGGGGCACAGATGGAATAAGCCCTTTATTCAAAAAGCAAGCAAAGCTAAAGAAAATGACATTTCAAGAATAGCAAACATTATGTGAAGAAGCAAAAACTTAGGATCAACCGATACTAACTGATAGTTGTTGAAGAAGAAAGGTGGGATGCCAACCGGGGCATCCCCAAGCTTAGACGCTTGAGACTTCTTAAAATATTATCTTGGGATGCCTTGGGCATTCCCAAGCTTGAGCTTTTGTGTCTCCTTAATTCTTCTCATATCACGGTCTCCCTAAATCTCAAAAGCTTCATCCACACAAAACTCAACAAGGACTCGTGAGATAAGTTAGTATAAACCAATGCAAAAGCCTTATCATACTATACTGTAGAAAATCACTAAAATTATTATTCAACATTTCATACTAAATTCCTCTGCATATTTAATACTCCTATCCTCAAATAGAATCATTAAACAAGCAAACATATGCAAACAATGCAAACATAACAGCAATCTGCCTAAACAGGACAGTCTGTAAAGAATGCAGCAAGATCCATACTTCCCTAGCTCCAAAAATTAACAAAGAAAATTCCCACTATATTAAATTTATCATAGCTTATTATGCAAAAGGTTTCAACATTTTATCACATTCTGACTTTTCTAGGGAATTTTTGCAACAGCGGCAAACTTTCTGTTTTGAAACAGCAACATGTATACTTGCAAAGTAAGCATGGTAAAGGCTATCTTTGACATTTTTATTGAAAATAAAGATGCAAAACATTATTATAAATAACAGAAAGAAAATACTAACAAAAGAAAATGACGCTCCAAGCAAAACACATATCATGTGGTGAATAAAAATATAGCTTCAAGTAAAGTTACCGATGAACGAAGACGAAAGAGGGGATGCCTTCCGGGGCATCCCCAAGCTTAGGCTCTTGGTTGTCCTTGAATATTACCTTGGGGTGCCTTGGGAATCCCCAAGCTTAGGCTCTTTCCACTCCTTATTCCATAGTCCATCAAATCTTTACCCGAAACATGAAAACTTCACAACACAAAACTCAACAGAAAATCTCATGAGCTCCGTTAGCGAAAGAAAACAAACCACCACTTAAAGGTACTGTAATGAACTCGTTATTTATTTATATTGGTGTTAAACCTACTGTATTCCAACTTCTCTATGGTTCATACCCTCCGATACTACTCATAGATTCATCAAAATAAGCAAACAACACACGAAAAACAGAATCTGTCAAAAACAGAAAAATCTGTAGTAATCTGTATCAAACGTATACTTCTGGAACTCCAAAAATTCTTCCAAAATAGGACGACCTAGATAATTTGATTATTTATCTACTGCAACTGGAATCAGTATTTTATCACTTTCTGGTGATTTTTAACAATTGTTTTAGTGAGAAGAAAGTTTCTGTCTTTTTCAGCAAGATCAAATAATTATCATCCAGGAAGATCCTATAGGTCTTACTTGGCACAAACACTAATTAAAACATAAAACCACATCTAACCAGAGGCTATATGATTTATTTATTACTAAACAGGAACAAAAAGCAAGGAACAAAAATAAATTGGGTTGCCTCCCAACAAGCCCATTGTTTAACGCCCCTAGCTAGGCATGATGATTTCAATGATGCTCACATAAGACATAAGAATTGAAACGCAAAGAGAGCATCTGAAGAATATGACTAGCACATTTAAGTCTGACCCACTTCCTATGCATAGGGATTTTGTGAGCAAACAACTTATGGGAACAAAAATCAACTTGCATAGGAAGGTAAAACAAGCATAACTTTAAAACTTTAAGTACATAGAGAGGAAACTTGATATTATTGCAATTCCTACAAGTATATATTCCTCCCTCATAATAATTTTCAGTAGCATCATGAATGAATTCAACAATATAACCAGAACCTAAAGCATTCTTTTCATGATCTACAAGCATAGAAATTTTATTACTCTCCACATAAGCAAAATTCTTCTCATCAATAGTAGTGGGAGCAAACTCAACAAAATAGCTATCATGTGATTGAAAATTAAGATCAAGATGACAAGTTTCAAGGTTATCATTATTCTTTATAGAATACGTGTCATCACAATAATCATCATAGATAGGAGGCATTCTTTCATCATAGTAAATTTGCTCATCAAAGCTTGGGGGACAAAAATATCATCTTCATCAAACATAGCTTCCCCAAGCTTATGGCTTTGCATATCATTAGCATCATGGGTATTCAAAGAATTCATACTAACAACATTGCAATCATTCTCATCATTCAAGTATTTAGTGCCAAACATTTTAATGCATTCTTGTTCTAACACTTTGGCACAATTTTCCTTTCCATCATTCTCACGAAAGATATTAAAAAGATGAAGCGTATGAGACAAACTCAATTCCATTTTTTGTAGATTTATTTTATAAACTAAACTAGAGATAAAACAAGAAACAAAAAGATTCGATTGCAAGATCTAAAGATATACCTTCAAGCACTCACCTCCCCGGCAACGGCGCCAGAAAAGAGCTTAGTTGACGGGGTGTGAGTGCCGCTTACCTAGCCTCCCCGGCAACGGCGCCAGAAAAGAGCTTGATGTCTACTACACAACCTTCTTCTTGTAGACGTTGTTGGGCCTCCAAGTGCAGAGGTTTGTAGGACAGTAGCAAATTTCCCTCAAGTGGATGACCTAAGGTTTATCAATCCGTGGGAGGCGTAGGATGAAGATGGTCTCTCTCAAGCAACCCTGCAACCAAATAACAAAGAGTCTCTTGTGTCCCCAACACACCCAATACAATGGTAAATTGTATAGGTGCACTAGTTCGGCGAAGAGATGGTGATACAAGTGCAATATGGAGGGTAGATATAGGTATTTGTAAACTTAAAATATAAAAACAGCAAGGTAACTAAAGATAAAAGTGAGCAGAAACGGTATTGCAATGCGTTGGAACAAGGCCTAGGGTTCATACTTTCACTAGTGCAAGTTCTCTCAACAATAATAACATAATTGGATCATATAACTATCCCTCAACATGCAACAAAGAGTCACTCCAAAGTCACTAGTAGAGGAGAACAAACGAAGAGATTATGGTAGGGTACGAGACCACCTCAAAGTTATTCTTCCGGATCGATCTATTCAAGAGTTCGTACTAGAATAACACCTTAAGACACAAACCAACCAAAACCCTAATGTCACCTAGATACTCCAATGTCACCTCAAGTATCCGTGGCTATGATTATACGATATGCATCACACAATCTCAGATTCATCTATTCAACCAACACAAAGTACTTCAAAGAGTGCCCCAAAGCTTCTATCAGAGAGTCAAGACGAAAACGTGTGCCAACCCCTATGCATAGGTTCATGGGCGGAACCCGCAAGTTGATCACCAAAACATACATCAAGTGGATCACGTGATATCCCATTGTCACCACAGATAAACACGACAAGACATACATCAAGTGTTCTCAAATCCTTAAAGACTCAATCCGATAAGATAACTTCAAAGGGAAAACTCAATCCATTAGAAGAGAGTAGAGGGGGAGAAACATCATAAGATCCAACTATAATAGCAAAGCTCGCGATACATCAAGATCGTACCACCTCAAGAACACGAGAGAGAGAGAGAGAGATCAAACACATAGCTACTGGTATATACCCTGAGCCCCGAGGGTGAACTACTCCCTCCTCGTCATGGAGAGCGCTGGGATGATGAAGATGGCCACCGGTGAGGGTTCCCCCCTCCGGCAGGGTGCCGGCACAGGGTCCCGATTGGTTTTTCGTGGCTACAGAGGCTTGCGGCGGCGGACCTCCCGATCTATTCTACTCCACGATGGTTTTAGGGTATATGGAGATATATAGGCGAAAGAAGTCGGTAAGGGGAGCCACGAGGGGCCCACGAGGGTGGAGGGCACGCCCAGGGGGGTGGGCGCGCTCCCCTGCCTCGTGCCTTCCTCGTTGCTTCCCTTACGTGCACTCCAAGTCCCCTGGATTGCTTCCATTCCAAAAATAACTCTCCCGAAGGTTTCATTCCGTTTGGACTCCGTTTGATATTCCTTTTCTGCGAAACACTGAAACAAGGATAAAAACAGAAACTGGCACTGGGCTCTGGGTTAATAAGTTAGTCCCAAAAATAATATAAAAATGCATAGTATAGCCCATTAAACATCCAAGATGGATAATATAATAGCATGAATACTTCATAAATTATAGATACGTTGGAGACGTATCAGCCACCAACCACATCACCAACGAACTTGAAAAGGTGACCATGAAGGAGAAATATCGCGGTAAGGATCAAATCCACGCAGCTAGTGGTGAAGGTATGAGGATAAACCACATTGGTCACTCAATTTTTCATACCCCCCGTAGAAAAATTCATCTTAAGAAAATCTTGCATGTTCCTAGTGACAATAAAAGCCTTCTTTCTGTTCATAGAATTGCTCTTGATAATCACGTTTTTCTCGAATTTCATCCATATTTCTTTTTAATCAAGGATCAGGCCATGAAGAGAATCCTATATCGCGGTAGATGTGTTCGAGGGCTTTAACCGTTGATTCCGGAGCGCTCAAGATTCAATAAACAAGCTTTTGGTGTTGTCAAACTTTCGTCAACACGATGTCACGACAGTTTAGGACATGCTTCTTTTGCTTTAGTTAAAAAACTTCTTAGGAAAAATAAGCTCCCGTATGTTGGCGAGCGCAATGTTGAAACTATTTGTGATTCTTGTCAGCGAGCTAAAAGTCATCAGCTCCCCTATCCAATTTCTACTAGTGTGTCTACTCGACCATTGCAATTGATTTTTTCTGATGTTTGGGGACCGGCCCCTAGCTCTGTTGGTCGGCATACTTACTACGTAAGCTTTATTGATTACTACAGCAAGTTTTCGTGGATCTATCTTCTTAAGAAAAGATCCGACGTTTTCCAAGTGTTCAAAAACTTTCAAGCACTTGTTGAGCGGAAATTTGATTCCAAAATCATCGCTGTCCAATCGGACTGGGGAGGGGAATACAAGAAGTTGAACTCCTTCTTCCAAACCCTTGCGTCTCACACCATGTGTCATGCCCCCACGCTCACCAACAAAATGGCTCAGCTGAACGCAAACATCGTCACATTGTTGAGGTTGGTCTTGCTCTCTTAGCCCATTGATACGTCCATTTTTCATCATGCTTTTATATCGATATTTATTGCATTATGGGCTGTTATTACACGTTATGTCACAATACTTATGCCTATCCTCTCTTATTTTACAAGGTTTACATAAGGAGGGAGGATGCCGGCAGCTGGAATTCTGGGCTGGAAAAGGAGGAAATATTAGAGACCTATTCTGCACAACTCCAAAAGTCCTGAAACTCCACGAAATATCTTATAATAAATAATAAAAAAATCCTCGCCAAAGATGAAGGCCAGGGGGACCACACCCTGTCCACGAGGGTTGGGGGCGCGCCCCCCTCCTAGGGCGCGGCCCCTACCTCGTGGGCCCCCTGGTGGTTCTCCGATGCCCATCTTCTGCTATATGAGGTCTTTTGTCGAGAAAAAAACCAGAAGCAACCTTTCGGGACGAAACTCCGCCGCCACGAGGCGGAACCTTGGCGGAACCAATCTAGGGCTCCGGCAGAGCTGTTCTGCCGGGGACACTTCCCTCCGGGAGGAGGAAATCATCGCCATCATCATCACCAACGCTCCTCTCATCGGGAGAGGGCAATCTCCAACAACATCTTCACCAGCATCATCTCCTCTCAAAACCCTAGTTCATCTCTTGTATCCAATTCTTGTCTCCAAGTCCGGGATTGGTACTAGTAGGTTGCTAGTAGTGTTGATTACTCCTTGTAGTTGATGCTAGCTGGTTTATTTGGTGGAAGATCATATGTTCAGATTCTTTATGCATATTATTACCCCTCTGATTATGAACATGAATATGCTTTGTGAGTAGTTACGTTTGTTCCTGAGGACATGGGAGAAGTCTTGCTATTAGTAGTCATGTGAATTTGGTATTCGCTCGATATTTTGATGAGATGTATGTTGTCTAGCCTCTAGTGGTGTTATGTGAACGTCGACTACATAACACTTCACCATTATTTGGGCCTAGAGGAAGGCATTGGGAAGTAATAAGTAGATGATGGGTTGCTAGAGTGACAGAAGCTTAAACCCTAGTTTATGCATTGCTTCGTAAGGGGCTGATTTGGATCCATATGTTTCATGCTATGGTTAGGTTTACCTTAATACTTTTTGTTGTAGTTGCGGATGCTTGCAATAGAGGTTAATCATAAGTGGGATGTTTGTTCAAGTAAGAACAACACCCAAGCACCGGTCCACCCACATATCAAATTATCAAAGTATCGAACGCGAATCATATGAACGTGATGAAAACTAGCTTGACGATATTCCCATGTGTCCTCGGGAGCGCTTTCCCTATTATAAGAGTTTGTCCAGGCTTGTCCTTTCTATAAAAAGGATTGGGCCACCTTGCTACACTTTATTTACTTTTGTTACTTGTTGCTCGTTACAAATTACCTTATCACCAAACTATCTGTTACCACTTGTTTTAGTACTTGCAGAGAATACCTTGCTTAAAACCGCTTATCATTTCCTTCTGCTCCTCGTTGGGTTCGACACTCTTACTTATCGAAAGGACTACGATAGATCCCCTATACTTGTGGGTCATCACTCATGCGTCCATGCCATTAAAGTTTTGGGACGAAGCGTTCCTTACTGCTGTTCACATTATCAACATGCTCCCTAGTCGTGTCATAAATAATGAAACTCCAGCAGAACGCCTTCTTCATGTCAAGCCTGACTATTCCACTCTTCGTGTGTTTGGGTGTGCGTGCTGGCCTAACCTACGCCCATACAACAAGCGCAAGCTCATGTTCCGGTCAATCCAATGTGCTTTTCTTGGGTACAGTGCCCAACACAAAGGTGTGAAATGCCTTGACATCTCCATTGGTCACGTCTACATATCTCGCGATGTGGTTTTTGATGAGACAAAATTCCCTTTTTCCGATCTTCATCCAAACGCTGGTGCTCTACTTCAAAAAGAAATTCTTTTGCTTCCTCCAAGTCTCTCCGGTTATGATCAAGGGGGTGTTGATAATTGTTGTGATCATATGTTGGCTAACCCTCTTGCGCATGAGTCATCTGATGATGTTACAGGAGCACCAAACTATGGAAACAGAGAAGAAAACAACGAAGAAATCAACTCAAACAGTGAAGAAATCCATCCAGATGGGCCTCATCGCATGTGTCGCGGTGTGGGGAGCATATCCCCCTCGAGATCGGAGCTGCAGATGCCCAGGCAATCGCCTCTGGGATCCGGGCCAACAGTCAGCCGCACGCCCGCACCAGACGCGCTAGGCGCGGTCGGTCGCGTGGGCTCCAGCAGCCCGCTGCATGACGCGCGGGCCCTCCTGACAGGGCGAAACGCGCCCTCCAGCCCGCACCAGTCTCATGCTGCCACGCGGCAACTCGACGCTGGCCCAGACTGCACGCGCTTCGCGGACCAGCCGGTCCGTTACAAGCGGCGCGTCCTCACGCGTAAGGCAGACGCGGGGCCAGCCCCTGACTCAGACGGGCCCGCGTAGTCACGAGCTCATGATGAGCTGGTCGGCTGCTCTGGATCGTCTGCGGCTCCTGCGGCGTCTTCCTCACCATCGCCTCGGGCCGCTGCCATAGATAATCCCGTGCACCCGGAACCGACAGTGGCGGGCGGATCTTCCTCGGGCCCTGCTGCTGATCTGGCTCCTGCGGGATCTTTTGTGGCCGCAGATTCTGCTGGTTCACCAAAACGCCGCAGATATGGGCAGGATGTCACCCTCTACTCTTGTCAGTGCTTTTTCTGATTCAGATTGGGCAGGATGTTTGCATGACAGACGCTCAACTGGTGGCTTTGCAGTATTCTTTGGACCCAATCTTATATCATGGTGTGCCAGAAAACAAGCTACAGTTTCCAGGTCTAGTACTGAAGCAGAATACAAGGCCTTAGCCAATGCAACAGCAGAAATTATATGGGTACAGTCTATCCTGAAGGAGTTGGGTGTGAAAAGCTCTCAGGCTCCATGCTTATGGTGTTATAACCTTGGTGCCACCTATCTGTCTGCAAATCCAGTGTTTCATGCCAGAACAAAACACATTGAGATAGATTTTCATTTTGTCAGAGAAAGAGTTGCTGATAAACTCTTGGGCATTCGTTTTATTCATTCACGGGATCAAGTGGCAGATGGGTTTACAAAAGCTTTGCCTACAAGAAGTTTTGAAGACTTCAAGCATAATCTCAACTTAATGAAGTTGTGATTAAGGGAGGGTGTCAAACAAGATACGCATCAGGAGATAGATAGGCGCATGGTTTAAACTTGTATTCGGTTGTAACTAAGCCTTCTTATCTCTTCTTATCTCATGTACTTCTTCTCCCTCAAGTTATGTATCTCCAATAAATTTGTACGCGTATCAGGACTCGCAATCCTCTATATAACACGTAACACGTCCCCCACGATAGGGTAAGACGTTTCTGCTCTCGCACACATACAACAACCTGGCTGGTCCTACACCGGGAACAAAGGGACAATTCATCACATTTGATCAGAGCAGCTACGAAGGAAATCCATATCTCTGTGGCCCACCATTGCTGAGTTGCTTTACATATAAGGCGCCGTCAGTTCACATCAGGCGCCGTCAGTTCCTGAGCTTGAACAAAATAGAGAAGATGGTAAATTTGGTGATATAATCCTCTTTGGCTGTTCAGTAATGTTTTACATGGTTGGTTTCTGGACGTCCTTGGGCGTGCTTTACTTCAAGACAACCTGGCGATGGTCATGGTTTTCTGCAGTAGACAGGTTCAGCGATTTTGTAATGGTTAAGTTGCCTATATTTTTTTTTCGAAAAGGGGGGTTTCCCCGGCCTTTGCATCAGAACGATGCATAATTAAGTTGCCTATATACACAAGAAAGATTTGTAACACCAATTGGCCTTTTTCAGAGGGCTGAATAATTCGTCATGTGGTTAACTTTTTGTGATACAAGTAGAATTCTTTAAAAGTCGTGTGATTTGTTTTAAAATATTCTCAACCGATAAGTTATGTAATAACGCTGTGACGTTTTCTTATATTTTGTTTGGTCTGCAAATCTTTGACTGATAAGTTCTTTGGAACTGGTTAATGTGATGTCACTCCGATTGGAACAGCGTAATGCTTTTCCTAATGTTCGACTAGGTAATGTCAGGCCACTTTGTTGACCACTCTTATCTGTAATGTAAAATTTTTAGTTGATAAAAGACAGTGATTCATATTTATTTGAGCAGCCAGTATCTTTCGAACCGTCGACTAGGATCCGCACAGAAGTTAGACATAGTTCTCCCTCCGTTCCCAAATAATTGTCTTTCTAGAGATTTCAACAAGTGACTACATACGGAGCAAAATAAATGAATCTACACTCTAAAACATGTCTACATATATCCGTATGTTGTAGTCCATTTGAGATGGCTAGAAAGACAATTATTTCGGAATGGAGGGAGTATGATCCACATGGCCAAAACAAACAACGGTTCAGAGGATCATGTCGATTCAGCAGCGCCCACCATCATCTTGTCATCATCCAAACCACCTTGTGTCTTGTCTCCACCATCACGGTCCGGCCGCACGGATGCCAGTGCCTGCCACAGTACACCATTACTGTTAATAATAGGCAAAAGACACCCGCAAAAAAATGATAGGCATAAGTGCATCGCTCATTGAGTTGCAAAATAGTAAGATTGATCGTCTAACTTACCGTGTTCGCAAGGGTTTGCGTCAGCCGGTTGATATCTTCGGCAGGGACATCTGAATTTGGCTTAACGGCATGCGCGTCCCTACATTACATCGGTGTTAGCTACAAAGAAAGGTTGAGAAAGATACATGCACGCTCCGTGCTCAAGGCAGCAACACTGACCTGTCCGGTGCATGATCATTCTGCGTAGGGGAGATGTCAAAACCTTGTGCCGATAGGCTAAGAAGCTTCTGAATGTCCTGAAGATACATACACAAGTAACCTTATGATCCTTATCAGCCACTGTTTATATCCTCAATACATGACCGATGAATAGCGGTGCAATCAGGATCACAATGTTACCCTCTGGTTGAAGTAGCGTGTTTGTTCTTTCTGCTCAGTGGCCGTCCTAAACAAACCCCACTTGAAGACCTGGAAAAAATAATTATGTGACTCATGGAATTCAAGCTTCAGAAGTTCAGATATCATATGAAAACAATAGTGGATTAAAAGAATTCTAGATCATATTCAAACCTGCATTCTATATATCTTTTCTTCAACAGTTCCAGCTGTCATCAGGCGGTATACAATCACATCTTTTGTCTGTCCAATTCGATAAGCACGATCGACAGCCTGACTGTCAACACTGTGAATACGAAGATTGTGTTAGAAGTAAGAGAACTTGCATCCTATAGAACAAAAAGAAATTAATGGGCTCGATCAGGATGAGTCAAGGTTGTCATACCTTGGATTCCAAGCAGGGTCGACTACTATGACGCAATCTGCCTTGGTGAGTGTAAGGCCAAGTCCACCGACTTTGGTAGTCAGTAAAAATATTGGAGTTCCAGAACCCTCCTGGAAATCCTGGAGATGCAATTGCAGAAATTAAAGAAACATATTATATACGTATAATGGAGTCCATTAACACATCATAACAAAACGGTGAAATAGTAATAACCTTCAGAATCCTTTCCCTCTCTGAAATCTTGGTGGTACCGTCTATGCGAAAAAACTTGTAGCCCTCTACTGATATAACTTGCTGTTGCAATAACCGAATGTTACAACACAGGATGTAGGTAAGCATCATCATTTCAGAAATGATTATAGGCACTCATCCAAAATGTAATTTGAATTGAAGAGCACAACGGTTTTCATGCAAATGATACAAAGATGACATTAGCCACATTTTGCTTATGTTTTATTATGCACTTGACATGCTTTTTTTTCTAACAGATATATGACAGCAGATGAAAGATGGCAAATGCAGTTGATCATGTTATCCTACCATTTTGCTCCCAACCAATTGTAATTTTAGTTATAAATAATTCACAAAGAGAAATCTGCTATTTACTCAATTATCATTGTTTATCATGTATACTCCCTCCATCTGGAATTACTTGTCACTCAAATGGATGTATCTAGCACTAAAATATGTCTACATAGATCCGAACGGAGGAAGTATTATAAAACAAAAGTGCTTTTGATTATCAGTTTATCACATATCACAGCACAACATCTACTCTAGGCAAACATGAGAACTGGCATATTTACAAGAACAAACCTGAACAAGGTTTAGCATTTTGCAAGTCTGCGAAAAAATTAGAACATGGTGTCCCTCTTCAAGAAGATTTCGCTGCAACATCAGGCACTAGCCACATTTACTTAATTTAGATAAATGAATATGCATTACATTGCAGAGAACTAATATGGGCATGCATCATAGAATTCTTACCAACAAGGACATGATGAAAGATAATTTGCATGAGACTTCCTGCCCGATTTGCAATGCATCATCTTCATTATCATCATAGGACATACCAGCAAGGTTCAGGGCCATTTTTTCAAGCCTAACCATATCATGATCATGTAACTTTCCGTCCATGTCTCGAATTCCTTCCAAGATGCCCTCAGCGCCTATCTTTGTCAACATCTGTGGCTGATCACATATTTGCTTTAATATCTGTGGCTACACGAGTGCGTCTGACCGGATTGTGCCCCAGACCCGGTATGTGGCTCGGCTGGGGATTCCGAATATGTTTCGGTTTCCGGCTTTTGATGTTAGGCTTAGGTGAGTGGTTTGGGTAGTGGCCCAGCTAGCACCCCTTCATCTTTTTGGGTAGGAGTAGTGGCATGTGTTGCCAAGATGGTGGATTCAGACTTATTGTTGTAATACTTTGTAAGGTCCTCGAGAATAATCAATAAAATGGCCGTATGCATCTCCCGGATGCAGAGGCCGGGGGTCATCCCTCTTTTCTAAAAAAAAAAAAAAAATCTGTTGAAGAACATGAAGAAACATGAAACAAGCAGGATCTCACAAAGGAACAGGCACATAAAACAACGATAAAGTAAGGCTATATACCTAATAAATGCATCCTGTCATACAAATATATAATATCCATTTAATTTCTACGTGTATTTTGGTAGAGAAAACAATCAGTAGAAAGGTGTATTTTCTTACGAATAAGGGTACATTTCTGAACAGTGAAGATTGGTGGAAATAAATAGTTTTGAAGCTGATGCTTACCGTAATTTGAGGCAATGGAGATTCCATTTCATTACGTATATCACTCTTCAGAAAAGCTTCATATAGTTGCCTCTGCACAGAAAAGAGATAAATTGAATCATTGTCATATGCACTAAATCACTCAACCTGTTTTTGCATCAATGATACAAATTTTGTACCTTTCATACGACGCAAAAAATAAGGCTTTCATACAATTTCAGCCAGATAATTAGCTCATTCTTCTTAGCAAGTGTTTTCCCATTTGTCGAGCCAATATCAAGGGACACTTCACCTTTCATACGACGCAAAAAATAAGGCTTTATCCGTTCTCTTAATTTCTGTTAAGTACCAAACAGGACAACCCATATTATGACTTGTTTAGTACAACTGGCTTCAAGTAGTAATTCAGAAGGATAAGTAACATTTCTGAATAAAATGGTGATATCAAAAAGTAATGTTGTTTTAAAGAATGGAAAGTAATGTGAATGCACATAATGGAATATATCAAGCACCATGAGATTGTACAGTAATGTTGAACATTGTATTTTTGTCACAGCACTTGTGTGTCATCAATCCCTTAGACACAAATACCGAAAAAGGCTATCACCTTCGCTACGTCTGAGCCAATGTGCTTCTCTCGATTTGTGGCATCCTTTTCATTTCCTCGATTGATAGCATTTTCATAGCTTTCTCTAAACCTGTCATGCATAATTTTGATAAATTAATAGAAGTAGACTCTGAAAAATAAATAAAGGAACATTGGTAATGCAGGAAAGCAATAAAGTAAGTGAATTACTCATCCCTATCACCCAAGACTTCCGGACAACAGAAAAAGAAAAGGGCCCACAATTCCTGTAAGAACACACATGTCTAATTACTTGCGTTGGTAAAATAATATCGCAATGGGGGACATATTGATCATATAGTGGTATTAAATTAGAGTAGGACTGTAGGAGCTTTTCAGGTAGTACCTTCAAGTTATTTTGTATAGGTGTGCCACTGATGGCAATCCGACGGACACATGGTATGTCACATATGCTTTGGAATCTTTGTGTCTTAGGGTTTTTGATTTGATGTGCCTCATCAAGAACAACATAGTCCCATAGGTTTCTCTCTTCATCATCATCGGCTTCATGGTAGAAGTCACCCCTTATCAGCTTGTAATTTGTCCGGACAATGTCATATGTTGTCAATACTACACCGCCCTCCTGGAGAAGAGGATAAACAGCAGAGGAAATTCATAAAAACATCTTAGAAAGACCTTCTTAGTAGGTATGTGCATTCTTTTAACTGAAACTATGTTCAGTCAAATTTAACAGAATGGCAGGATATAAATGATCAGCGGAAGATTAACATTCATTCTATTTAAGGATTTTAAATAACCTTAAATGCGTGTTGGAGCTCAGAGTTGCGAACATTTGCGTTGGGACCAGAGCAGCTGTAAACAGATGAAAAAACAAAAAAGAATCAATCAATCTGTTGGCAGTCATAAGTCCTGACCTGCATCAACTCTGAGAAATCAAAAGATGATATGTGGTGAATAGGTAGGTGGTGCATATATCCTACTCGTTGATCTTGCTTTTGAGGCCAACAAGTGTAAGTTCTTTGATCCAATGAGTCACAAGTGTCTTTGGAACGACAACCAACACTCTCCTGATTAAACCTGAATGGAACAATCCGGCTAGGAATGCAGAAATCTGCATGGCAAAAGTAACAAATTATTAGCAAATATATCACAGCACCACTTGATCGATACACTGCGGCTGAACTAGGAAACAAATAACAAGTGCATTAAGGGGCGAACTACTACAACTGATTATCTTGGACATAATCAATGGTTAAAATCCTGTGATACTGCAGAACTAGTAATGCTGTAATCAACCAAACTATTCTGAAGAAAAAACAATCAATCGATCTGACAGTGTAACCAATGAACTGAATCTACTAGTACACCTTAGACTATAGATTGAGATTGGAACGAAGGGGAATGGAGAATGAGTTAGCAAGAAACCCTACCTGCATGGTCTTCCCCAGTCCCATGTCATCGCCGAGGATGCCACCAGTCCCGCTGCAATGCAAAAACCAAAGCCAGCCAAGCCCCTGGCGCTGGTGGGGATAAAGCATCACTGATATCCTCGCTGGAAGCTTGTACAGCAGCCTGCCGGCGCCGCTGCTTCCGCCGGTGGGATCCTCCATCTCCAAGTCCACCGCACCATCGACTTCCTTCAGGTCTGGGTGGTCGCCGTCCGAGGACGATTGGGGTTCGGACGCCATGGATTGGATTTGGAGGGCAATGCTAGTGTGCTAGTACTGGGAGATCGATCTGCTGTTGAAGGAAGGAGGAAGGTGAGTCGAGTGAAGTGTATATGTAGTGAACCGAGAGACCACGCATCTGAGGAGGCCGTCCGTCGGCTCTTCAAATTTCGAATCACGTTCACACCTCTGGCCTCTCGTTGCGAACCGCTGGTCTGCCTCGGGACTCCCGCCACCAATGGAAGGACGGATCGTGACGACCTACGTGCAGGGGCGGATGCACGTTGAGCTCAGTGGGGGCCAATGCCCCCACTCGATTTTTGCCCCCCTGTAATACTAGGCCCATAGTATACGGCCTTGCCCCCACTCAGCCCATACTCTTTGCCCCCACTCATTTATTTTTTCTGGTTATTTTCCAAACAAAGCCCGTATGTGAGAAAGAGAAACAAGTCAGCCCATATATGGCTTGGACACGTACGAACTACCAGCTTCGCACGAAGCGGAAGTGTCGCCTTCCGCTCGTGAATCTGGTGAGAAAGAGAAACAAGTCCGGACGCGACCCGCCGCCTTTCTCTTCCGCCCAGTCGGCCAGACGAGATGTGACGCGCCCTCACCAGCTCGCCTTCAAACTCCGGTAATCACCGATTCGCCGTCGATCCGGGTTTGTACACGCTGCCCAGCCGGTCGGCGTGCCGTTCTTTGCTCCTTGCGCTTTTAATTGATCAAAGGTCAGCCGTAGCCCTAGGTTCAGTTCATCTTTACAATCTTCTGTTCCAATTTTTAAATTGGTGTTCTTCTCCAACTTTCATGTTAGAAATCAGTGAGTTTTACATTTTGACGATGCAAGCAAGGTGCTTCTACGATTTCATATAGATCGGGTAAAGAAAAGAAAAAAGACGGTGGTGTGTTTTTATCAAAAGGGAAACTAGGTCAAAAGCTAAAAGAGAAAAATGAAGAGAAAATAAGGAAGAACAACTACTTCGATGCCGGTCGATCAAAACACCATGGGGAGCTAAATGAATAGTTTTTTTTTTTTGCAAAATCTACAACTGGCAACACCCATCACTCATGAATTTTGTTGATTTGAACTATAACTTTCTACGAATCCATCTAAAAGAAAGAGAAGTACATATTTCCTTTGCTTTGTAGAAAAGAAAATTTGGATGTTATCCTTAATGAGGTGATAGTTAAACAATTCCATGGAAAAAATCATGAGTGGGACGAAACAAAATGAGGTGATGTGCTCAAGATTATTTCTCACTAAATTTTACATGTTTTCTTCTTACAAATTGCATGTCATAAATTGTATTCAAGACCAAAAAATGGCACATTGATATTTCTCAGTTTACCAGGTCATGATTAGTTTACTTTTACTTTGGCGATGAGCTTATCGTAATTATGTGTGATGAAATTATTTTATAAGGAAATATATGATATTTTCTTCTTCTTAAGCACTATATGTATGCTTGTGAAGTTGTGTCGCTAGTTTTTATAAATGATTTAGCCATTAGTTCTTACACCATCTCCCTATTTCTTTTTTTCCTATACATCTTTGCCCCCTCTCAGTTTTCATCCTGGGTCCGCCCCTGCCTACGTGTGGAAATTCAGTTTCTCCTTTTGACCTGACCATCAATGTGGTAGTAGCACAGTGGTAGTAGTAGTGGACTGGACTACTCCCTCCGTCACAGTGTATAGGGCGTCTAGCCCAGATCGCTGGAACCAAGGGATGCAGCGATTGGCTCCATTTCATCCATAGTGTAGTTAATTGTATGCGCCTAATTAGTTAAGAAGTTAATGATTCGATAAACCCCACCTCCAATAAACAAGCAGACTCCTTGCATGCATTGGTGGAGACCAATTCCACACCATGTTCACACCCCGGGTTTTCACCCCACTTTCACACCATGCATGCACCTAGTACTAGTACTCCTAATTACTCATGCATGGTGTATTACTAGGCAGTAAATGAAACGCGCCTTAATCCTTCTCAATCCTTCTCAAATTTCGAATCACGTTCACACCTCTGACCTCCCGTTGCGAACCGCTGGTCTGCCTCGGGACTCCCGCCACCAATGGAAGGACGGATCGTGACGACCTACATGTGGAAATTCAGTTTCTCCTTTTGACCTGACCATCAATGTGGTAGTAGCACAGTGGTAGTAGTAGTGGACTGGACTATAGTTGAGAGAACATGAGCGAGAGCGAGAGGTAAATTCAGCAAGTTAGAGCAACTTCAAAGTGCCAACTCAAATGGACGGCGCTTTTTGTCTGCCCACCCGGCGTCCGCTCTCTTTTAAATTTGGGTCGGCAGTGCACCCAACACGCCGACCCATTTCAAGACCGCGCGCGCTGTAGATCATGCCAGCGACCATGTCGTCGCCCTGGTTTTGGCGCTGCAGCGTGAGCGAAAATCGGCTAGCGCGCGCTGGTTTTGGCGCTCCAGCACGCGGGAAAGGTTCGCGCTCGCGCTGCGGCCGGCGCTCGTTATAAGAAGGCGCTCCCTCCACACTCTGTCCGCCGCCCACTCGTCTCGCTCCCTCTCACTAGCCTCGCCGTCTCTGCGCCACCATGTCGATTCGCCGCCTGGGCGCTTCGGGGTGGTACTTCTAGGACGAGCAGTATGTTGACGCCTACATTCAGACGTCGGAGGAGGACATTACCGAGTCGGAGTCGGAAAGCGACGACGAGTAGTTGGTCTTTTCTTTTATCTGTTTACGCTAGAACTATCTATGTGTCCTTTTTCCTATCAGAAAAAATGGCCAGCGGCGTCGGCGACGAAACAGGCGGGTGAGGGTGTGTTGTTGGATATGGAGAGGCCAATGTGCCACCGACCAGCGGGCCCGACGAGGAGAGAGGGCAAGCGCGCGCGTCCGTCTTGTGTCCGCGCCGACGCAAATCCGGCTCAAAAATGGGTCGGGAATGGGTCGGCAGACGAACGAAAGCGAACACGCGTCCGTTTGGGTCGGCGCGTTGGGCCGACTTTTGTATCCGCGCCGACCCAAACGGACAGCGGCAGACGAAATGGATGGCCCCATTGGAGTTGCTCTTAATTTTCCCTTAAATGGATCGACGATTGTAGTGCATGCCACTGTTACAACATCTACAGCCGAATTTGACAAATCTGGCTCCTCAAACACGGGTGCTGGGACTGATCGGGCACGCCTCGTATGTCATATCCAAGACCCCAAATCCATGCAAACCATGCAATGCTAAGTATAAAAAAGATCAACACGCCAGATGACCATTGCATCGCCGGACAAAAGCATGTAGTTCTTCGAAGTTAATTGGCGGACAGTGCAAATGCATATGATAAATACTTAAAGCATCTCTAGCAGACCCCTTATAAAGCGAGCCCTTATTAGAGGTTTACAGTTCACGTTTTCTCTCATATAAGGGTTATATTTGTTTGCAGCGGAACAGAAACCGTAAATGAAACTGTAAACTTTGAAAAAAAGTTTGACGTCCTGGTCGTATTTGTCTCACGTACTGCCGCCGCTCGGGGTCGTCGCCACCACTTGCGCCGCAGCCTGCCGACCACATTTCGCGCCACATCGAGAGGGATTGAGGTCGCCTGCGGGGAGAAATCGGGAGGGATTGGGGATTTGTGGCGGGGCGGGGATAGGGTTCTGACCCGTATTCCAGCCACAAACTCGTACATATACCGCGTGGCGGGTGGTTTGTGGGCCGTTGTAAAAACTTCTACGGGCCGGGCGACTATACAGGCTCTGGTATGGCCCAAAAAAAGGGTCAAACCCGTAAAGTCGCCGGAATTTTACAGGCCACCCCGTTTTAAGGGTCTGCTAGAGATGCTCTTAGAACATAGATAAAACATAAATAAAACGAGGAAGGGTGGAGGAAATAACCATTTCCTCACTGGAATTTTACAGGCCACCCCATTTTAAGGGGTCAGCGCGGTTGTGCCCCTCCATGTAGGCGTCGGCGTGCGGAGGTGCGTCGTCGTTGGAGCTAGAAGTGGAGCTGTCCGTCGGGTTGGAGTCGGAGCTGCACCTTTGGCCCGACAGCCTGCGGAGCAGGCGGTCCTGCTCCTTTGCACGGTGGGCCACCTTTGCCTTCGTTGTCGTCTCCTTGTGTTGCCTCGTGCTTCGACAACTCGATGACTAATCGGAGTGCCTTGTCATTCTTACGGCGGAGGACCGCGCATCCTTCTCCGTCATTGTGAGAGAGCGGCGAAGGACCGACTCGAGGAGCGCGGACTGGGATCGTACGACGCGCGGTCAGCGCCTCCCCTGCTGCTGCCCTCTCCCTCGCCTGTTGCCGCTCGTGTCGTGCTGCTCGTGCCTCGGACTCGGGCATCCTCATGTGCGCTGGCTCGGCATGGGCATGAGGACCCACGGTGGTCGGGTACCACGCCTGGAGCAGAGGGTGGTGTTGGGCAGTGTACCTGAAGGAGCGGACAGAGCGCCGGACGGGACGAGCCGACGACATTGCCAGTGCTGCCTCGATGGGCACCGCGCTGACGAAGTTGATCCGCCACTGCCAGATCCGCCTTGGTCGAGCCACGACCACCTCAACCCGATGAGGAGGGCGACCTCCTCCACATCGTTGGGCTCCGCATTCCATAGCAGGCTCGCCCAGTCACCGTCGGACCTGTCGGATACCCTGCCGGAGCCAACACTGCTTCAGTCGACATCCATTGAATGGGATTGGAAGTGGAGTGGACGGAGAAGGGAAGTGGAGTTCGCTTGACTGTGGTCTGGGGCTTATCGGATGGAGATATTTGTGGGGCACGGGTGGGCCAGGCTGGACCAAGCTGACATGGCGGACGCGCCCAGATGACCTTATTTCCACCCTACATCTCGGCTGGTTATGAGGGGCGCCGGACAATCCTTGCGTTTGAGGACGGTTTAAGGCGTCCGGCCGGGTCGGTTTTTCATGACAGGTCAGTGGCCGGGCCGCTCGCCCGGGCTTTGAGGCGGGTTCGAGGTGCCCTACTGTAGATGCTCTTACAATGAAGCATGGATGTTTTTCTAGAGTGAACATGCGAAAGTACCATTCTACACCCAGGAGCAAATGCTCCCGGTGTGAACAGTAAAATCAAAAAAATTCAAAAAAATTCAAAAAATTCTGAAATTTTTTGGTGACATACTTTCACAAGTGTTTCTTGTGCATAAAAATTTTCATCATGAAATCACATTCGTTGAAGTCGTGCCAAAAAAAACAAAATCAAAGATGCAAAATGCTTTTGTAAGTAACATTTTCAGAGCATCGATTTTGTTTTTTTACCACACCTTCCACCAATGTGATTTCGCGACGAAATTTTACGTGCACAACAAACATTTGTATAAGTATGCCACAAAAAAAATTCAGAATTTTTTGACATTTTTTTAATTTTTTTATTCTACTATTCACACCAGGAGCATTTGCTCCTGGGTGTAGAAACTCCACGTCGGTGAACATGCTGCTTTATTACTTAAAACTAAGAAAAGTTTGGGATCTCATCAGACATCAGATTCAGAAGAAAATCGAAACTTCTTCATAGCCGACCCTTCACGCATGATGCGTGCACGCTTGATCATCAAATGGTTGTGCTGCACTTTGTTCTGTGATTTTGATGGCTGGATGTCAAGCATCATGCAAAAATCACGTATGGAGTGTCGTGTGCATAGCAGCGTTCGAAGAAAATCTAGTGGGACTAAGAGCCGCACTTTACAAAGTTCATCTCCTACATCTACTTTTGATATATATCTTAAAATAAGCTTTCTCCTCACTTTATAAATAAACCCAACATCCATACAAGCTGTTCAAGAGTTTAAAAAAATAGCAAAAATGGCTAGGGCAACAACCCAAACACGCCAAAAAAAGCGAGTTAATACATGTTTTACTACATAAACTTGTGGTGGTGGGAACAGTTTCATACAAAAACTAAAAAACCTCAAAAAAGTAGTACATGAACTCTACTGCCGTAACAAACGCATACAAATTGCTCACAAGGTGACATTTGGCAGGCCACGCCGGATAAAGGCACGCGCCCGGCGTCTTGTTATTTTTTAAAAAGCCCCCCATTATATATATTATTTATGTTATTAGGTCCCCTGGTCAGTAGCACACAAAACTCCAAATCCTCTGCTCGCGGCGATTCCCTAATTTCAATCCCTAATAACTTCTCTCGCCCCTTGCCCTCGCCGCCGTTGTCGCTCTCATTCAACACCGCTGATCTCTCATCGCCGGCGAGAGCACAAACTACTGATGCAAGACTCACTGATGGCAGTACAACTACACTGACGTAACTGCGCTTTCGTCTGCACTAACTGAACTGACGAAAGTTCAGACTAGATGCTTACTCCTCGTCGTCCGACGAGAGGGCATGAGGGGCACGGGTACAGCCAGCCTCGCCGTCGTGCGCCGCCGGCTTGCGTGCGACTATCCTCAGCTGCTGGTCAAACTGTTGGCGCGCCATATATGCATCACGCGCCGCCTCGTGGTGTGCCGCCACCCTACACACACGGTCAGAGTGTGCGGCCGTAACATGGACGTGCAGCGCTAGTACAGCTTCCTCCCTTGTTGGACGTGCGTCGCGGACGAAACGCCGGGTGGCCCCATCTTCGCAGTCAAAGTCACTCTCATAAAAGTCCGAGTCGGTCTGTGCATCTTCTACTTCCCCTGATTCCCCTGCTTCCTCCTCCTCCCCTGTTTCCTCCTCTTCCCTCGCCTCCTCTGCATATGAACAAGAAGTCCCTTCTCCAAACTGACCAGACCTTGGCAATTTTCTAGGTAGTGTTGGGCATCTATTGAGTATGACATCGTCGCCATACAAAGTCCTTATTTTGTTTTCCTCGTCCACTATTACATCCAATGTTTTAGCTTCTTTGCTTGCAGTGACCATAGCAGCAATTGCTTCCTCAGTGTCCACACAGACAAGGCCATCCATAATATCTTTCCCTGGCAAAACCCAATACACTTTGACCAATGGATCAGTGGGATCATAATCCAACCTGGACAAACAGTACTTCACCATGCCCAATGACCATGTATCAACATGGCAGTAGTCGAAAGCATCATGTGTACATCCAATATTTGTATATGATCTGTTTGTAGTTGTACCCTGCTCTATGAATATCCCATTGTGCTCAAACTCAACTGAAAACAACTGAGTGTCTTCTCCATTTGTCACCGCACAAAGCGGAACATTTCAAAACTCAGCAACTGAATTACTTATGTATGCAATTCAACACATAAGTGGACATATGCACTGAATAAAACTGTAACTGGAGAAATATATAAGTGAAAATGGACATAGGCAGTGAAGATAACTCTAAATGAAGAGAGACATGGCAGTAAATGTACTAACATATTTGCAACTAAAGATATGTGCACCCGAACATATTAGTAATTTAAAAATGCAGTAGAAACGAACACTTGTTAAAAATGCACTCTTTCTGACAAATGCACACTTCCATAAATTAAAATCCACTCTTTTAAACTGGAATTGTAGTACACACTTCATTTTGCAGTGATCTTAAGTTCAGTTTTCTGCCCACTCTTTTAAACTGGAACTGAAATTGCAATACACACTCTTTTGATCTGAAATTGCAGTAGACATGTGCAGTTAAAAACTGAAGTTTTCATCAGCAGACATGGACTCAACACATGGACATCATTACAATGCTATAAACAGCAGTACAGAGGCATGGATTCCTATCAATAGTAGTAGACAAACTACACTTCCATATTGGTATCTTCAACGGCATCTGAATGCTAAAATCACCTCTTTAATCCCCATCAACAGCACCAGACAAACTACAACAGCAGCACATCAACTACAGAATCAAACCCACACCGATTAGGTTCCTGATTGCAGCCTTGATCCCCAAAAACCTAGTCTACCATCAATCCGCACAGGAAACTCATACCAATCCACACAGGAAACACCTACTGTTCAGCACTAAATATGACGAACATGGATTGATCATCTGGGCCACCTAAACCTAACCAAACCCAGGCCAATTAGGTTCCCAATTGCGGTATAGAGGAAGGGATTCGGTACATACCGTACTGGAGGAACTCCCTGGTTCATGGGTTGCTGCTCCATCGATCGCCGGCGCCGCCACGCCCAAGACGGTGTCACCCTGGGTCGCCGTCGAGGACGAGACAGGGGAGGGGTTTGGGGAGGGGTTACGAGGGCGTCGGCTGTATATCTGAACCGTCGAGGGTGTTTTTGTTTAACTCTATTCAGCCTGGCGCGAGTGAGGACGAAAGACTGAATTTTGCGACAAGTCCGGGGGGTTTCTAGCTAAATGCAGGTTGTTGACGTGGCACTCCACGCGGACTAGTTCGGACAGATTTGTATGCGTTTGTTACGGCAGTAGAGTTCATGTACTACTTTTTTGGGGTTTTTTAGTTTTTGTATGAAACTGTTCCCACCACCACAAGTTTATGTACTAAAACATGTATTAACTCAAAAAAAGCACAAAAGAAATAAGAAAAAAAAACACCTAGTGGCATCAGACTCAATGGCTCTACGGAGATAAGAGATGGCGGGCGCGCGATAGCCACAAGCACATCTAGCATGAGCCCAAGACGACCGCAGTCCCGCTGTCTAGATAACGGGTGTCAATGCTGCAGGACAGTAAGGAATTTGAAGAACGAGTCAGAGACCAGCTGAGGGAAGACCTTCTCAATCACCATTTTATTAGGCGTCATCCACAATGTCCACGAGATTGCCGCAAATATAAGCCAGAATAGGCAGCCCGGTCTGGTTAGCTATGGCCTTCTAGGAACCCCGCAAGGTCTAGGGCCTCCCAGTCAGGCCTCGTGGACGAAACTCCAAAGGGCGCACACCACAATGCACGAGAATAGAATGTGGGGACCGGTCTCCGGTACATCACACAGGGGGCACAAGCCATTACAAGTCATGTGCCTCTTAAGCACCTCCGTCCTAGCGGGGATCCGGTCCCACAACAATTGCTACATAAAGATCTTGACCTTCAGGGGCAACGGGGCCTCCCATAGAGGCGTGGTCCACAGAATGGTGGGCATATTACATAATACATGGTTTGCCGAGCTCAAAGGAAATTGATACGTCCATTTTGCATCATGTTTTTTATAATGTTTTTATCTATAAAAATACTTTTTGGAGTAATTTTAATGCCTTTTCTCATAATATGCAAGGTATACACAAAGAGGGAGAATTTCGGCAGCTGGAAATCTGGACCTGGAAAAGCTACGTCAGGCTACCTATTCTGCACCACTCCAAACAAGCTGAAACTTCACGGAGATTTTTTATGGAATATTTGAGGAATATTGAAGGAAATAACTACCAGAGGGGGCCCACCAGGTGGGCACAACCCACCTGGGGCACCAGGGAGCCCAGGCGCGCCCTGGTGGGTAGGGCTGCAAACGAGTCGAGCTCGAGCGAGTTGGAGTTGGCTCAGCTCAACTCATATGAAAATTCGAGGGAGCTCAAACTGAGTGAAGCTCATAATCAAGCTGTAGAACATGACTCGTGCTCAGCTTGTAACGATCTCGAGTCGATCTCGAGCTAGTTTCGAGCTAAATGAGATGGTAAAAATTTATAAATCTATGGATGAAAAACAAAAAAATTAAGATGAATATTGCTAGATATCTTTGTCAAAAATATAGGATATTTAGCACATAGTCGACCACGTGCCATAATTAGGCCTAAATTTTCTATGCACTTAATTAAGTTTCCATATTCGTTGGTAAATCAAATGAAGAAAATCATGGACAACATATATGGTAATAAATTATCTTCTTTCCATTTAATATATGGCATGATCATTTAACATAATGATATTCTGTCGAGCTATCGAGCTAAAATCGAGCGAGCTAACATTGGCTCAAGATCGGCTCATTTCTCGGTCGAGCTACACAAAGTGTTCAAACTCAGCTTGTTTCTTTTCGAGTCGAGTCAAAAAAAGAGTCGATCTCGGGCAGCTCACGAGCCTCGAGCTTTTCTTGCAGCCCTACTGGTGGGTTGTGCTCACTCAGGCCCACCTCCAGTGCCCATCTTCTGGTATATAGGTCATTTTGACCTAGAAAATAATAAGGAGAGGACTTTCGGGACGGAGCGCCGCCGTCTCGAGGCGGAACTTGGGCAGGAGCACTTTTGCCCTCCGGCGGAGCGATTCCACCGGGGGAACTTCCCTCCCAGAGGGGGAAATCATCATCATCATCATCACCAATAACTCTCCCATCTTGGGGAGGGCAATCTCCATCAACATCTTCAACAGCACCATCTCATCTCAAACCCTGGTTCATCTCTTGAGTTCAATCTTGTTACCGGAACTATAGATTGGTGGTTGTGGGTGACTAGTAGTGTTGATTACATCTTGTAGTTGATTACTATATGGTTTATTTGGCGGAATATTATATGTTCAGATCCATTATGCTATTTAATACTCCTCTGATCTTGAGCATGATTATCATTTGTGAGTAGTTACTTTTGTTCTTCAGGTCACGGGAGAAATCATGTTGCAAGTAATCATGTGAACTTGATATGTGTTCGATATTTTGATAGTATGTATGTTGTGATTCCCTTAGTGGTGTCATGTGAACGTCGACTACATGAAACTTCACCATATTTGAGCCTCAGGGAATGCATTGTGGAGTAGCAATTAGATGATGGGTTGCGAGAGTGACAGAAGCTTAAACCCCAGTTTATGCGCTATTCCGTAAAGGACCGATTGGATCCAAAAGTTTAATGCTATGGTTAGAATTTATTCTTAATACTTTTATCGTAGTTGTGGATGCTTGCGGGAGGGTTAATCATAATTA
The DNA here is from genome assembly GCA_021605205.1 of Aegilops longissima. NCBI lineage: Eukaryota > Viridiplantae > Streptophyta > Magnoliopsida > Poales > Poaceae > Aegilops > Aegilops longissima. The sequence goes on along the minus strand of CM038682.1, from coordinate 125,916,339 downwards.
AGAGGTTTGTTCAAGTAAGAACAACACCTAAGCACCGATCCACCCACATATCAAATTATCAAAGTTGTGAACACCAATCGAACCAACATGGTGAAAGTGACTAGATGAAATTCCTGTGTACCCTCAAGAACGCTTTGCTTATCATAAGAGACCGTTTTGGCCAGTCCTTTGCCTCAAAAGGATTGGGCTACCTTGCTGCACTTTTGTTACTATTGTCGTTACTTGCTCATTATAAATTACCTTGCTATCATACTACTCTGCTACTTACAATTTCAGCACTTGCAGACATTATCTTATTGAAAACCACTTGTCATTTCCTTCTGCTCCTCGTTGGGTTCGACACTCTTACTTATCGAAAAGAGCTAAAATTGATCCCCTATACTTGTGGGTCATCAAGGCTATTTTCTGGCACCGTTGCCGGGGAGTGAAGCACCTTTGGTAAGTGAACTTTGGTAAGGAAACATTTATATAGTGTGCTGAAATTTATTGTCACTTCTTACTATGGAAAACAATCCTTTGAGGGGTTTGTTCGGGGTATCTTCACCTCGTCCGGAACCACAATGAGCTACCCCTCAACCTACTGCACCTACTGAAAATATTGAATATGAAATTCCTTCGGGTATGATAGAACAACCGCTAGCTAATCCTTATGCAGGAGATGGAACCAAACATCTTGATATGCACTTGATATATGTGGAACAAATTTGTGATTGTTTAAGCTTGCAGGTTTATGCGGAGATGAAGTTATGAAGAAGGTTTTTCCTTTATCTTTGAAGGGAAAAGCATTGACCTGGTATAGGCTATGCGACGATATTGGATCTTGGAATTGGAATCGATTGAAATTGGAGTTCCACCAAAAAAATTATCCTATGCATCTAGTTCATTGTGATCGTAATTATATATATAATTTTTGGCTTCATGAAGGAGAAAGTATCGCTCTAGCTTGGGGGAGGCTTAAGTCAATGTTATATTCATGCCCCAATCATGAGCTCTCAAGATAAATTATTATCCAAAACTTTTATGCTTGGCTTTCTCGTAATGATCAAACCATGCTTGATACTTCTTGTGCTGGTTCTTTTATGAAGAAGACTATTGAATTCCGGTGGGATCTTTTGGAAAGAACTAAACAAAACTCTGAAGATTGGGAACTCGACGAAGGTAGAGAGTCAGGTATTAAGCTTAAGTATGATTGTGTTAAATCTTTTATGAATACCGATGCTTTTCAAAAGTTTAGCACTAAATTTGGACTTGACTCTGAGATAGTAGCCTCCTTTTGTGAATCATTTGCTACTCATGTTGATCTCCCTAAAGAGAAGTGGTTTAAATATCACCCACCTATTAGATAAGAAACTAAAGAACCAGTACCAATTAAAGAAGAAACTATACTTTATAATGTTGATACAGTTGTTCCTTCTCCATATATTGAGAAACCACCTTTCCCTGTTAGGATAAAGTAACATGCTAAAGTTTCAACTGTGGTTAACAAAAGCTACATTAGAACACCTAAACATGATGAACAAATTAAAGTAGAACCTAGTATTGCTATGGTTAAAGATCTCTTAGAAGAAGATATAGATGGGCATGTTATTTACTTTTGTGAAGAAGCTGCTAGAATTGCCAAACCTGATAAAAAGATAAACATAGACCTGTTGTTGGCATGCCCGTTATCTCAGTTAAAATAGGAGGTCACTGTTATCATGGTTTATGTGACATAGGTGCTAGTGTGAGTGCTAATCCTTACACCTTATATCAAGAAATTATGAATGCCATAGCACCCGTAGAGATAGAAGACATAGATGTTACTATTAAACTTGCTAATAGCGACACTATATCACCAATTGGGATTGTTAGAGATGTTGAAGTCTCGGGTGGGAAAATAAAATACCCTACTGATTTTCTTGTTCTTGGTTCCCCACAAGATGACTTTGGTCCCATTATTTTTGGTAGACCTTTCTTGAACACCGTTAATGCTAGAATAGAATTGCCTAGTAAAGATGAATTAATTGGTCTTGCTTCTATAGCTGTACCACCTATTGATCCTTTAGAACAATACTTGCTAGACCATGAAAATGATTTACATATGCATGAAATAAATGAAATAGATAAGATTTTATTTGAACATGGTCCTCTTCTTAAACACAATTTGCCTATTGAAACTCTAGGAGGTCCTCCTACACCTAAAGGTGATCCTGTGTTTGAATTAAAACAATTGCCTGACACTTTGAAATATGCTTATCTTGATGAAAAGATGATATATCATGTTATTATTAGTGCTAACCTTTCAGAACATGAAGAAGAAAGATTATTCAAAGTTCTAAGGAAGCACCGAGCTGCTATTGGATATACTCTTGATGATTTAAAGGGCATTAGTCCCACTCAATGTCAGCACAAAATTAATATGGAACCTGATGCTAAACCCGTTGTCGATTACCAACATAGGTTAAACCCGAAGATGAAAGAAGTGGCGAGAACGGAAATATTAAAACTTCTAGAAGCAGGTATAATTTATCCTATAGCTGATAGTAGATGGGTGAGTCTTGTTCATTGTGTCCCTAAGAAAGGAGGTATAACTGTTGTTCCTAATAATAAGAATGAACTTATTCCACAGAGTATTGTTACGGGTTATAGAATGGTAATTGATTTTAGAAAATTAAACAAAGCAACTAGAAAAGATCATTACCCTCTACCTTTTATTGATCAAATGATCGAAGTTTATCTAAGCACACACATTTTTGCTTCCTTGATGGATATTCTGGTTTTCCACAAATACTTGTTTCTCAACCTGATCAAGAAAAGACCACTTTTACTTGTCCCTTTGGAACCTATGCTTATAGACATATGACTTTCGGTTTATATAATGCACCTGCTACCTTTCAAAGATGTACGACTGCTATATTCTCTAACTTTTGTGAAAAGATTGTTGAGGTATTCATGGACGATTTCTCTGTTTATGGGAAGTATTTTGATAAATGTTTAAGCAATCTTGATCGAGTTTTGCAGAGATGCGAACAAACAAATCTTGTCTTGAATTGGGAGAAGTGCCACTTTATGGTTAATGAAGGCATTGTCTTGGGTCATAAAATTTCTGAAAGAGGTATTGAAGTGGACAAAGCTAAGGTTGATGCAATTGAGAAAATGCCATGTCCTAAAGATATAAAAGGTATTCGTTGTTTCTTAGGTCATGCTGGTTTCTATAGGAGATTTATAAAAGACTTCTCTAAAATTTCTAGGCCTCTTACTAGTCTTTTGCAAAAGGATATTCCTTTTGTTTTCGATGATGATTGTTTAGAAGCCTTTGAAACATTCAATAAAGCCTTAATTTCTGCACCTATTGTTCGACCACCTGTTTGGAACTTGCCTTTTGAAATTATGTGTGATGCTAGTGATTATGATGTTTGTGCTGTTTTAGGACAAAGAGTTGATAAGAAACTTAATGTAATTCATTATGCTAGTAAAAACTCTAGACACTGCTCAAAGAAATTATGCTACTACTGAAAAAGAATTCTTAGCAGTGGTGTTTTCTTGTGATAAATTTAGACCTTATATTGTTGATTCCAAAGTAACTGTTCACACAGACCATGCTGCTATTAAATATCTTACGGAAAAGAAAGATGCTAAATCTAGACTTATTCGATGGGTTCTCTTGTTACAAGAATTTGATTTACATAGCATTGATAGAAAATGAGCTGAGAACCCAGTAGCTGATAATTTATCTAGGCTTGAAAATGTGCCTGATGACCCACTACCTATTGATGATAGTTTTCCTGATGAGCAGTTAGCTGCAATAAATGTTGCTCATAGTACTCCTTAGTATGCTGACTATGCTAATTATATTGTTGCTAAATATTTACTACCTAGCTTTACATACCAACAAAAGAAAAAAATTCTTCTATGATTTAAGACATTACTTTTGGGATGACCCACATCTTTATAAAGAAGGAGTAGATGGTATTGTTAGACGTTGTGTACCTGAGCATGAATAGGGACAAATCCTATGGAAATGTCACTCTGAAGGTTATGGAGGGCATCATGCTGGAGATAGAACTGCTCACAAGGTATTGCAGTATGGATTTTATTGGCCTACTCTCTTCAAGGATGCCCGTAAGTTTGTCTTATCTTCTAATGAATGTCAAAGAATAGGTAATATTGGTAAACTTAAAGAAATGCCTATGAATTATTCACTTGTTGTTGAACCATTTGATGTTTGGGGATTTGATTACATGGGACCTTTTCCTTCCTCTAATGGGTATACACATATTTTGGTTGTTGTTGATTATGTTACTAAATGGGTAGAAGCTATTCCAACCAGTAGTGCTGATCACTACACATCTATTAAAATGCTTAAGGAAGTTATTTTCCCAAGGTTTGGAGTCCCTAGATATTTAATGACTAATGGTGGTTCACACTTTATTCATGGTGCTTTCCGTAAAATGCTTGCCAAGTATGATGTTAACCATAGAATTGCATCACCTTATCATCCTCAGTCTAGTGGTCAAGTTGAACTTAGCAATAGAGAAATAAAATTAATTTTGCAAAATACTGTCAATAGGTCCAGGAAGAATTGGTCTAAGAAATTAGATGATGCACTTCGGGCTTATAGAACAACATATAAAAATCCTATGGGTATGTCTCCTTATAAAATGGTTTATGGAAAAGCTTGTCATTTTCCTCTTGAGTTAGAACATAAAGCATATTGGGCCACCAAAGAGCTCAACTATGATTTCAAGCTTGCTGGTGAAAAGAGGTTATTTGATATTAGCTCATTGAGAGAATGGAGAGCCCAAGCTTATGAAAATGCAAAATTATTCAAAGAAAAAGTTAAAAGATGGCATGACAAAAGAATCCAAAAGCGTGAGTTTAAAGTTAGAGAATATGTTCTTTTGTACAACTCTCGTTTTAGATTCTTTGCAGGAAAACTCCTCTCAAAATGGGAAGGCCCCTATGTCATCGAGGAGGTTTATCGGTCTGGAGCCATCAAAATAGATAATTCTGAAGGTACTAACCCGAAGGTTGTCAATGGACAAGGAATAAAAAATTATATCTCAGGTACGCCCATTAATGTTGAAAGTAATATTATCCAAACTTTGACACCGGAAGGACACATAAAAGAGTCCTTCCGGAACACCCCAGAATCGTGAAAATAAAGAGGTACGTGATACGGTAAGTAAACGGACTCCGAAAAATCGGCAAAAATATTTTTTATCAGTTTTGTTTAACAATTTAGGAAATAAAGAAACTTTCAGGAAGCGTACCCTGGTGGGCACCTGGCGTGCCCAGGTGGGTTGTGCCCACCTAGGACATCTTCCGGACTCCATTTTCTACAGCTTGCTTGTCCCCCAAGATAAAAAATTTGTATATACTTCCCAAACCTGTTAACCACGATATCGTGGGGAAATCCTCTGTTCTCTTTTCTTTGCTGTTTTCTGACAGATTCAGCTGGACCAACATCATGTCTTCCTCACCTTTCAATAATGGAAAATAAGACACAAGCGTGGTTCAGGAGGATCTTGATGTCTACTACGCAACTTTATTCTTGTAGACACGTGTTGGTCCTCCAAGCGCAGAGTTTTATAGGACAATAGCAATTTTCTCTCAATTGGATGACCTAAGGTCTATCAATCCGTGGGAGGCGTAGGATGAAGATAGTCTCTCTCAAACGACCCTGCAACCAACTATAACAAATCTCTTGCGTCTCCAACACACCCAATACAATGGCAAATTGTATATGTGCACTAGTTCGGCAAAGAGATGGTGATAAAAGTGTAATATGGATGGTAGAAATATATTTTTATATTCTGAATAAATAAAAACAGCAAGGTAGCAATCGATAAAAGTGAGCACAAACAGTATTGCAATGCTTGGAAACAAGGCCTAGGGTCCGTACTTTCGTAGTGCAATCTCTCAAAAATGCTAATATAATTGGATCATATAACCGTTCTCAAAGTGTGATGAAGAATCACTCCAAAGTTCCTATCTAGCGGAGAACATAAGAATAAATTGTTTGTAGGGTACGAGACCACCTCAAAGCTATTCTTTCCGTTCGATCTATTCAAGAGTTCGTATTAAAATAACACAAAGCTATTCTTTCCGTTCGATCTATCCTAGAGTTCATACTAAAATAACACCAAAGCAAATTCATATTCATAATATTCAATCCAACACAAAGAACTTCAAAGAGTGTGTAACACCCCCAGTGTCATGCTACAATAATACCATGCCTAATGATGCTATGTCATCATAATTATTTGGATAATCCTCACTTTGCTTCAAACCAAACTCAAATCCAAATTCTAATGCCAAGTCAAATTATAATTTTACAAAACAGTAAAACTAAAATGTTCACACAATTCTATAAATCCCCCTGATCATTGCCGTGATGAAACAAATTTCATTTGACTCTCGATTAAATCCCTTGAAATTAATAAGTGGCCCAACAACACTTAATCGAGCCATTTAAATGCAAAATAATTTGAATAAATTCAAACAAACTCCAAACTTTTGTGGCAGTAATAATAATGCCTAGTATTTGTTTAGACCAGTTGCACATTTTACATAAGTCTTTTGGTGGTCAAACAAATACAAAACATTAGCTAACTTAATTACAAAAAAGAAAAGAAACAGGGAAAGCTACTGTGGACTGGGCCTAAGTCCACAGTGCAGGCCCAGCCCATCAGGGGGTTTTCCCCTTCCTACTGCTCATCGGCGACGCGGTGGACGCCCGTGCAACGTCCATGGCTCGGATCAACCACGGGGCAGCCATCCGCCGCATCCCGAGCTACCTACAAGATCCCCTCGATCCCCTGGCGAACCCTAGATCACCACTCCTCCCCTCTTTCGCTCGCCCCCTTTGTTTTCTCCGTCACCCGACGCTGCCGTCGCCGTGCGCCGCTCGATCCCGCGGCCACCGTCCTCCTGTGGCCCCGCCGCCATGCGGTAGGGCTTCACTGTCGTCTTCCGCGCCGTCTGGTGCCAGCCATTCGAGCCGGGAGCACCTACGTCGAGCCTGGCGGCACATCTTCTTCCCGCCGTCGGCTCCGATCACCGTCGTTCGTCGTCGAATCGGCCGGCCTCTGCTGCTCCTAAGCCACCGCCGGGCCTTCGTGTGCCTCCCCGGTGAGCAGCATCTCCTTTCCCTTCTCTCAGCGTTGCTTGTAAACATCGTAGGCCGCCGCACATCGTCTTGCCCGGAGTTGTGCTCGCCGCGCTCCCTGGCCATGTCCAGATGTGCGCCCGCGCTTCGGCCAATCGTCGCGCCCCGCTCGCGTTCGAGCTGCACGCGCGCTGCGCGCCATGCTTCGCTGCTCCTGCTGCGTGGCTGTGGCTCGTGGCTGCGCCCCTGGTTCGTGGCTCCGTGCAGCTGCTGCTCGCCATCGAACTGTTGCATGCTCCGCAGCGCTGCTTGCTGCTCCTGCCGGTTGCTATTGCTGCTGCTTGGCGTTGCTGCCACTGCTCAACCGATGTCGCTGCTGCCGCCGCATCTTGTCGCGCCGCTCTCGGGCCCGCCTCCGCGCTGCACGCGCCCTCCCGCGCTTGGCGTGCTCGCGCCACGCCGTTGCCCACCGTTGCTCTGCTGCACTACGGTGCTGCGAGAAACTGAATATTATCAGAAGCGCTTGCTAGCTTCGCCATTTCAACCTGACTAGCTCTATGGACAGCCCCTAAACCACAGCTTATCAAGTGCTAACGCGAGTAAAAATAATATGTAAAGGTAGTATATTTGACAAACTCCATTTTACCTCACTGGACCAAATCCATTTGATGCATGGAATAAATCCTACGAAAATCACAAAATGCTATCTTTTGTTAACAGGAAACAGATTTGTGTGTTGCGCGGTTGTGTGTGTGGCGGCTTGGCCACCTGTGGCCGCCCCTGTAATTAGTGTGTGTGTGTGTTAGGATAATAGTGGCACACTGCGATGTGGCCCCATTGCTTGGGTTAGTTAAATTAAAGCAATCTGTTTAACACATGAGCGCACGCCATATGGGTCCATTTTGACCTGCTGACCGATCATCATTGATGGTCAACTCTGATCGACTAGTTGATGGGCCCCTGGCCCCGATCGACATACGCTTAGGCTAGCTCACTTGTGGGTATAAATGTAATCTGCTGTATTTTGCTATTTGATTTAACTAGATAAAGAAAATCCAAAAATTGCAATAATCTTCGGTAAATCATACAAAATAAACCATAGCTCGGATTGAAAAACTTTATACATGAAAGTTGCTCAGAAAAATCCAACGAATCCGAATACACGGTCCGTTCATCTGTCACATGCCCCTAGCATGCTGAACATGGGACATTCCCCCTCCGGTCATCTGTCTGACACAGGTCTGGAACCGGGAAAACATTCCCGGTTGATTTCCCCGTTCACCTTTATCGTGTAGCCATACGTTAGGTCACTCCCGGCACAACATATTGTCACGTTCTGCTTTGTGATGCTATGTTTGCTTTATATTTACTGTTTCTTCCCCCTCTTCTCTCCGGTAGACCCCAATACCGATGCTGCCCCTGTGATTGACTACGTCGACGACGACCCCTCCTTGCCAGAGCAACCAGGCAAGCCCCCCATTTGATCATCCCGATATCGCCCATTCCATTCTCTCATGCTTGCATTAGATTTTGCTACTGTTATTGTTTGCTCCTATTCTGATGCATAGCCTGCTTTTTATCTGCTATTGTACCTTACCTGCTTATCCTAAACTGCTTAGTATAGGTTGGTTAGTGATCCATCAGTGACCCCCACCTTGTCCTTGTTGCCCCTGCTTCATCATTGAAGACCCGATCAACGGGACCGAAGACCAGGCCCCGGCACCGCACATCACTTTCCCCTTAGTTGCTCAACACTACTGGGTTACTATCGAGTACCGAGGGTGAACCTCTTCAGCACTTCTGATGTTAACCCTGTAGTGTAGTCATTCGGTCGTGGTCATCGAGGGTGATTTCCTCCTTAACCACTTCCGATACGACTCTGTCGTGCAACCCCTCAAGTGTGAACCTCGGGGGTGATTCCTCTTACGTTCACCTTGATGATTACATCTAGTGGAATTCATCGGGGGTGATTCCTCGGGTTTTCCCCTTGATGTTTGGACAAACGGATACTTGGACTTTACCCCTGTTACTTGGAAAGACGGGTCGACCCTGAGGGGTACCTGCGCGAGCTTAATTGCGAGTGATGTGGAGACGGGTTGACCTGGAGGGTGCCCGCGAGATAATTACGAGGCGTAGCCGGGCATTCCTAGCCCTTGACGCAAGTCCTCGAGACGGGGCAACGGGGTCACATCTTTCGTGAGTCTCTGCTTGTTACCGCGCGTTCCTAATCCACTACGATTTGGATATTTGATCCGAAGGGCCTCTGGCCTGATAGCACTAACCATCACGTGGGCATAGTATGGGCGTTCTGCGTCGTATACATCAGCTGAAGCTTAATAGACATCAGCGACTGAGCGGCGCGCGCCGGGTTGGACTGGTAAGCTCCTGCCTTTTTAGGGAGGTAGCTAGGTCTGCTCACCAGTCGCGTTCGCAACGTGCAGGAGTTCCCGGGGAGATGGCCCATGACCCCCGGGGGCATAGGTTTAGTCCGACGTGCTGGCCTCTCTATCAAGCCTAGGTCGGGTTGCGGCGTATTGTTTGGCCGAGGCCGGGCATGACCCAGGAAAGTGTGTCCGGCCGGAGTTAATCGAGCATGGTGGGTAAGTTGGTGCACCCCTGCAGGGAAGAAAACATCTATCGATAGCCTGTCCCTGATAATCGACACTTGGAGTTGTATCCCGATCGATACAACTAGAACTGGATACTTGTGATGAGAATTGGATGGTGATGAGAAATGGATTGTGATGATAACTGGATAGTATGGCTCTGGGATTTCTTTCTCGCAGGGAGTCGAGAAAGGATCTCCGGCCGAGGTTGATAACACTACTACTACTTTACTTTATGCTACTCTACTCCCTCCTGTTGCTGCAAGATGGTGGTTTCCAGAAGATGCTAGTCTTCGATAGGACTAGACTCTCCCCTCTATTCTGGCATTTCTGCAGCCCAGTCCACATATACAGCCTTCCTTTGATAATGTTGCATATGTAGTGTAGATCCTTGCTTGCGAGTACTTTGGATGAGTACTCACGGTTGCTTTGCTCCCTCTTTTCCCCCTTTCTTCTTCTTTCCGGTTGATGCAACCAAATGTCGGTGCCCAGGAGCCAGATGCCACCGCCAATGCTTACTACTACGTGGAGGCCGCCGACGACCAGGAGTAGTTAGGAGGCTCCCAGGTAGGAGGCCTTGCCTTTTCGATCGATGTTGCTTTTGTGCTAGTCTTCTTAAGGCAAACTTGTTTAAAATCATGTCTGTACTCAGATATTGTTGCTTCCGCTGACCCTTGTGTATTCGAGCTTATGTATTCGAGCCCTCGAGGCCCCTGGCTTGTAACATAAAACTTGTATTATTTTAATTTGTGTCTAGAGTTGTGTTGTGATATCTTCTTGTGAGTCCTTGATCTTGATCGTACACATTTGCGTGTATGATTAGTGTACGATTGAAACGAGGGCGTCACAGAGTGCCCCAAGATTTCTACCGTAGAAACAAAGACAAGAATGTGCATCAACCCCTATGCATAGATTACCCCAATGCCACCTCGGGAATCCGCGAGTTGAGTGCCAAAACATGTATCAAGTGACTCAATACAATACCCCATTGTCACCACGAGTATTCAATTGCAAGACATATATCAAGTGTTCTCAAATCCATAAAAGTATTCAATCCGATAACAACAAAATATCAAAGGGAAAACTCAATTCATCACAACAAGATAGAGAGGGGAAAACACCATATGATCCGATTATATTAACAAAGCCCGCGATACATCAAGATCGTGACATTTCAAGAACACGAGAGAGAGAGAGAGAGAGAGAGAGAGAGAGAGAGAGAGAGAGAGAGAGAGAGAGAGAGAGAGAGAGAGAGAGAGAGAGAGAGAGATTAAACACATAGCTACTGGTACAAACCCTCAGCCCGAGGGTGGACTACTCCCTCCTCATCGTGGTGGCTGCCGGGATGATGAAGATGGCCACCGGTGATGATTCCCCCCTCCGGCAGGGCGCCAGATCGGGGTGTAGATTGGTTTCTCTTGGCTACAGATCCTTGCGGCGGCGGAACTTCTGATCTAGGTTAACCCCAAGGGTTTTTTGCAATATTTGTGAATTTATAGGGTAAAGAGGGGGTGCGGGAGGCCACCGAGGTGGGCACAACCAACCTGGGAGTGCCTGGGCCCCCAGGCGCGCCATGGGGGGTTGTGCCCCCCTTGAGGCACACCCCAGGTGCTGCTCTGGCCCATCCTGGGTGTTCTCGTCCATAAAAAATCTCCAAAAAGTTTCACGGTGTTTGGACTCCGTTTGATATAGATTTCTTGCGATGTAAAAAACAAGCAAAAAACAGCAACTGGCACTGGGTCAATAGGTTAGTCCCAAAAAAATGATATAAAGTTTCTATCAAATAATTGTAAAACATCCAAGAATGATAAAATAACAACACGAATATTTCATAGATTATAGATACATTGGAGACGTATCAGCATCCCCAAGCTTAATTCCTACTCGTCGTCGAGTAGGTAAATGATAAAAGAAATAATTTATGAAGTGTGAATGCTAACAAAGTGCATACGTTTGATCAATGATAATTTCAATCACTTTTCCTAGTAGCATCACAACAGCAAAGCTTTCTCATAAAACTTATGATGATAAAGTAGCAGTTGAAAATGGAATTTTGTTGTGGAATGCCTCCTATCATATTCATCATAAACTCTTTTCATTTGTAGCATGGAAATTTGGACTTTTATATGGTTCAAAGCAATAGTCTAGTTTTGACATGAGGACTTTAATACTCAAGCATACCAACAAGCAACCATGTCTTTCAAAATATCAACGCTAAAATAAGTTATCCCTAGCCCATCATGCTCAATCATTGATCCATTCATGAAACACACTCGCATATTAGCTACAACCAGTGCTCAAGTACGATCATAGTACCTCCTAGTTGGTGCTTTATAAGAGAAGATGGAGACTCAAATAAAAAAATTGCATAAAGTAGAAGAAAGGCCCTTCGTAGAGGAAAGTAGGGATTTGTAGAGGTGCCAGAGCTCAAAGCAAAAATTGAGAGACAAAAAACATTTTGAGAGGCATACTTTTCCCACCAGCAAAAACGACTTAGAGCTCCCAACACTTTCCATGCTAGATATATCATAGGCGGTTCCCGAACAGAAAATAAAGTTTATTCCTTTTTCAACCATACTTTCACTTTCCATGGCTAACCGTATCCACAGGTGCCCTCCCTACCAAAACCTTCCAAGGAATGACAACATAAAGAAAATTCATTTTTCATTTCGGGACTGGGCATCCCTAATACCTTTGCCTTACTCTCGTGCAATGAAAAGTGAATAAATACTCATCATGAGAATAACACATCTAGCATGGAAAATATTGGTCACCCCTCACCGCCTCGCGAGCGGTACGAGCACACAAAAGAGAAATTTATTTTGAAAATTAGAGATGGCACATACAAATTTGCTTAGAACGACAAAAGAATACCGCATATAGGTAGGTATAGTGGACTCATGTGGCAAAACTGGTTTAAAGGATTTTGGATGCACAAGTAGTGATCATACACTACTAGGGAAAAGCCTATACACAAAATCTTACCAGCAGCGCTCCTCAAAATACAACGCTACTGCTATTTAGCAGCAGCGCATGATAGCAAAACGCGCTGCTGAAAGGAAAATAGCAGTAGCGCTTCCACGCCAAACCGCGCTACTGCTCTAATTGCCATGACCTCACAACCCAGCTAGTTATAGCAGTAGCGCCCTATACTGAACCGCGCTACTGCTATAGAAGTTAGCAGCAGCGCGCTTCTAAGAAAATCGCCATTGCTACGCTCAGCCCACAAGTTTAGTCCCACCTCGCTCCGCGAACAGGGTGTTTACCACCTTAAATATGTTACTTCTGAAACTATCACAACCAGTTGGTCTTCACTGAACTCGATGTGTAGAATTTGTGGCGCAATATGAGTCCTCTCCAGTTCCTACCGGAGTGGACTCATATTAACAATTCAGATTGTACACAAAAAGATAATTGATGGCCAATGTATTTTTTGATGCGTGCTTAGACTTAGCAGTAGCGTTTTTCCGTAAAATGCGCTATAGCTAATTTAGCTATAGCGTGGTTCCTGAAATGCGCTACTTCTAGTTCTACTTAACCCCGCTCAAAATTTCACTAAGTCCTCCTCCCCCTGTTCCCCTACTCCTCTATCGCCACCGCCCGAGCCCGAGCTTGCCCTCACCACCGCCGCCCGAGGCCGCCCTCAACCTCACCGATGCCGCCCGCCGCCGCTCTCGACCTCACCGTCGCCGCCGCCTCCCCCACCCCCTCCGCTCTCGACCTCACCGCGCCGCTCTCAACCTCACCATCGTCCGACGCCGCCGCCGCCATCCTCCATCCGCCACCGAGGTACTCCCTCCTTCCGTGCCTCCTCCTCCCACCGCGCCCTCCTCCCTCCTCCTCCCACCGTGCCCTCCTCCCTCCTTCGCCGGCAGCCCTCCTCCCACCACCCCTCCCTCCTTCTCCTCCGGCCGCCCGCTCCCCCTCCTCTCTCCTCCCTCCCTCCCTTGTCTCTGTTCTTGCAAATCGTAGGTGTTTTGAATAAAATAGAAGTAAGAAAATTTAGGGTAGAACTAGGGTAGTAGAATTTTTAGCAAGTGTTTAATAGAAAATAGTTTATTTAGTAAGTGATTAATATAACTAGTTTATTTATATTAGGTACTTAATAGAACAAGTTTATTTGGTAAGTGCTTAATAGAACTAGTTAATTTATAGGAAGTGCTTAATAGCACTAGTTTATTTAGTAAGTAGTTAATAAAACTAGTTTATTTAGTGTTAGGATTATATATAAGATATTTTCAAATGTTTTTTTCATATTACCAGTAGTGATGGTATTAGTTAACTAGGGCAGTATGATTAATAGTAGTTGTAGCTGAACTACTTTAGTTGTAGTTGAACTAGTTTAGTAAGTAAATTAATAAACTAGTTGAACTAGTTGAATTAATAGAACTAATTTAATTTTAGTAAGATAATTAATATAACTAGTTGAACTACTTTATTTTTAGAAAGAACTAGTTTTTAGTACGATAATTAATATAACTAGTTGAACCACATATTCTATTTATAGTAAGTTTATATTTAGTAAGAACTAGTTGAATTAATAAAACTAGTTGAACATGTCATATTTGTTGTCATTTTTTAGTTTAAGCAATTATTCGGGATGTATTAGTGATAACTTATACGGTTTTTGCTTTTGCAGAAATCAAGGAGCCCCTCCATCATCCCCGCCGTCGTCCCCGTCACCGACCCCCTCCGACATCGAGGTGAGAGCAGCCAAATATCCATGTATATATTTTGTTGCTCAAATAGGATATGTGCTTGCCCAAGTGGCCGTTCATGTTCAGTTTACACCTCCGAGTGGCCTACGTTTTGCTGGAGTGTTGATTAATTTCTGTTCTGGCAAATTTCAGGCGCTCGATGTCCTTTTTTAGCAAAGGTCATGCCGGATTTTTCCGTGAATTCTGGCATGACTTGTGCTAGAATATGTAGGAAATATCGAGAGGCCTGGGTTTTCTCGAAAAATAATGGTCTAATTTAGGTTTTTTAGTACATATATTTAATTGTACAAGTTTAATCTTTGAATTATGAACATAGGAAATGTCGTACTAGGACGACGACAGTCTCCCGGGGAAGTGCAGCTGGTGCCACGACAATCGAGGTATGTGCGACAGGTTCGTTGAGCTGGACGAAGATCGGCGCTTCAGCATTAAGCTCGAGGTGACCTTCGATGTTGAAACGGTACGCAACAACGACAAGAGTTTTTTTTCGTAATTAAGCATGACTTCAACTATTTCAACGTCTAATTTTCATCTTTTACAATTCGACTAGCTTATCCCATGCCATGCAAGACACTATGTCTTGGAGAGGATGGGTTTTTAAGACCATGAAAATTTTGAAACAAAGAAAATACACCTAAGGACCCATCATGATACGGATTTTGAAGTAAATCTGTACAATGCTCAGAGCGTAACCCATTTTGGTTGCCAAAATTGGGAAGCACTTTGCAAAATGTATGGTTTTATGAGGGTATGATTGTCACCATGGATCTTGGTGATCCCGACATCGAGCAAGACAATATGGACATTTGGGTCCTTGTTGATACGCTCCGATTCTACCGCAATGTGAGTTTCTCAAACATAGTTATTAACTAATTTATATTATTTATTTCAAAATAGTTGACAGCTTATTTCCATTGACAGCTTATTTTGAATCTTCAAAGAATGTGCAGAAGATGGTAGACAAAACCCACTACACTGATGGCTCCGAATTAACTTATAAGGAGAAAAGTCATCTGATTGCTTATTGTACTTTCTTTGAGAATTACAATACCTATTATCGAACTCCTCCAAATTATGGTGAATACGTGCCACTAGTGCACGTGTTGAACCATGATAACTTCTATGGAGGTACCCTGGTAAGATTTTTTACTATTACAACATCCGTGCATCTTTTGCATACTTCCAAAACTAGTACATCATTGCTAACTACGAAGTTATTACTATGTTTTTTAACAGAAAATCCCGATGTATTGTGTGCCTCATCTGATGTATTACAATGGTCGCCTTGAAGATCTGAACATATAGCCAGGTCATCCTACGGATCTCACCTGTGCATATCGGATTTCTAAAACCGGTTAACACATGCTAATCAAAGAATGGAAAAATGTTTGGACATTCGCAAGGAGGTTCTTGGAAGTAACATTGCTTAAAGGCAAGAATTGGAGACAGGATAATCTCCATTCTCCATAATGGAGAGTCGGGGCTATCTTGTTTTTGCTATTTTACCTTAGAAAATATAGTAGGTCATAAGAGAATGTAGTAGGTCCTATGAGGTACAATATGTTTATTATGTGATACAATGTGTTAGAGTTGTTGATGAGCAGTACTTGTGATTACGACTAGTGACCAAAATGCTATGTGATGTCTCATTGATGAAAACGATGATCTTGAGGAGGTGTTATATGACAATGATGTATTATGATGATAAGTTGTTAATGATATGATATGATATTGATTATATCATTGGGTGAAAGAACCGCGGATTAGTTTCAAGTGGATGTCCATCCACTTGAAACTAGTCCACGGTTGTTTCACCTACTCATTATGATGTAAAAACAGTCTCTAAATTCCTGTTGTATGAAAAATTGTGTAAAAGTGTATGAAATACAACATGCAATAGAAAAGAAATAAAATACTAAATAATAGTAGTAGCGCGGGCAAGGAGGAGCGCTACTACTAATTACCAGCAGCGCTGCTCAGGAGAAGAGCTACTACTAGATCATTTTAGCAGCAGCGTGGGTCCAGGCGCGCTGCTGCTAAGCCTTAGCTGTAGCGCCTTATCAGTAGCGCTCCTGCCCGCACTACTGATAGGCCTAAAACCCGCGCTGCTGCTAGGCTTTTCCCTAGTAGTGATACTTAGTGCAAAATGAAGGCTAGCAAAAGATTGAGAAGCGACCAACCAAGAAACGAATAATCTCATAAGCGAGCATTGAGCATAATTACCACCGAATAATGCACCACAAGTAGGATGTAATTTCATTGCACAAGTATTGACTTTCGTGCTTGCATAGGGAATCACAAACCTTAACACCAATATTCTTACTAAAGCATAATTACTCATCAACATGACTCACATATCACATCATCATATCTCAAAACTATTACAAGGAATCAAGTTTATTTTGTCCAATGATCTTCGTGAAAGTTTTTATTATATCCTTCTTGGATATCTATCAATTTGGGACTAATTTTCATGTGTTGCTTTTGATAAGCTCAATTAAATATAAGTGAAGATCATGATCATAATATTTCTTTCTCTCAAATTAATTTAAGTGAAGCAAGAGAGAATTTCTTGAAAAAATTTCCAACTCTCAAATAAATCTAAATGAATCAAGAGAGAATTTCTTCAACAATACTAAAGCACACCATGCTCAAAAAGATATAAGTGAAGCACTAGAGCAATTCCATAGAAAAGAGCTTCGTTGACGGGGTGTGAATGCCGCTTACCTAGCCTCTCTGGCAACTATTTGAGGACTCTATTTTATTTAAAAACTTTAATTTCTAAGTATTTTATTAAAACAACAAGCAAAACAAAAAAAATTGACATTGCAATAATAGCACAACTCATGTGAAGAAGCAAAAACTTAGGCTCAACCGATACTAACTGATAATTATTGAAGAAGAAAGGTGGGATGCCTACTGGGGCATCCCCAAGCTTAGATGCTTGAGACTTATTGAAATATTATCTTGGGATGCCTTGGGAATCCCCAAGCTTGAGCTTTTGTGTCTCCTTAATTCCTCTCATATCACGCTTTTCCCAGATCTTAAAAGCTTCATCCACACAAAACTCAACAAGAACTCGTGAGATAAGTTTGTATAAACCAATGCAAAAACCTTATCATTCTCTACTGTATCAAATCACTAAAATTATTATTAAACATTGCATACTAAATTCCTATGAATATTTAATACTCCTATCCTCAAATAGAATCATTAAACAAGCAAACATATGCAAACAATGCAAACATAACAGCAATCTGCCAAAACAGTACATTCTGTAAAGAATGCAAGATTCATCATACTTCCCTAACTCAAAATGTTATGAAAATTTTATCACACTGTAGAAAAATTATCAGAGCTTAATATGCAAAAAGTTCCAACATTTTATCTCACTCTGACTTTTCTAGGGAATTTTTGCAACAGCGGTAATCTTTCTGTTTTGAAACAGCAACATGTATACTTGCAAAATAAGCATGGTAAAGCCAATCCTTGACATTTGTATTGAAATAAAAGATGCAAAACATTATTATAAGTAACAACAAGAAAATACTAACAAAATGAATTGATGCTCCAAGCAAAACACATATCATGTGACGAATGAAAACATGGCTCCAAGTGAGGTTACCGATAATGTTGGAGACGAAAGAGGGGATGCCTTCCGGGGCATCCCCAAGCTTAGTTGCTTGCATATTCTTTGAATATTACCTTGGGTTGCCTTGAGCATACCAGACCTTAGGGTCTTGTCACTCCTTATTCTCCTCGTATCGATATCTCACCCAAAACTTGAATACTTCAATCACACAAAACTTAACGGAACTTCGTGAGATAGGTTAGTATGATAAAGAGCAAACCATTTCACTTTGGTACTCTCAAAGACACGATTCATAATTGCTTCCACAAAATTCCTACTGTAGAATATCATTTCCACAATTTATATTGAGCAATATAAGCCAAAGAAACTAGGAAACAAGCAAACTATGCATTGAAAACAGAATCTGTCAAAAACAGAATAGTCTGTAATGATCTGCAGAATAACCATACTTCTGCTACTCCAAAAACTATGAAAAAAATTAGGACCACGTGAGAAATATGTATATTAATATTCTTCAAAAAAAATCAACTCAAAAGCACTCTTCTGTTAAAAATGAGAATTACTTTCGTGAGTGCATAAGTTTCTGTGTTTCAGCAAGATCAAATCAACTATCACCCAACATGATCCCAAAGGCTTTACTTGGCACTTTATTGAAACAAAAGCAATAAACATGATTAATACAGTAGATTAATCATGTGAACACACAAAAACAATAGGTAAAAGTGTTGGGTTGTCTCTTGACAAGCGCTTTTCTTTAATGCCTTTTAGCTAGGCATGATGAGTTCAATGATGCTCGCATAAAAGATAAGAATTGAAACACAAAGAGAGCATCGTGAAGCATATGACTAGCACATTTAAGTCTAACCCACTTCCTATGCATAGGGATTTTGTGAGGAAACAACTTATGGGAACAATAATCAACTAACATAGGAAGGAAAAACAAGTGCAACTTCAAAACTTTCAACACATAGAGAGGAAACTTGATATCATTGAGATATGTAAAAGCATATGTTCCTCTTTCATAATAATTTTCAGTGGCATAATGGATGAATTCAACAATATAGCCATCACATAAAGTATTCTTTTTATGATGCATAAGCATAGAAATTTTGTTACTCTCCACATAAGCAAATTTATTCTCATCAATAGTAGTGGGAGCAAACTCAACAAAATAACTATCATGTGATCAAAAATTAAAGCATGATGACAAGTTTCATGGTTATAATTATTCTTTAAATCATACATGTCATCACCATAATCATCATAGGTAGCAACTTTGTTATCATAGTCAATTGAAGCCTCATCCAAAATGGTGGATTCATCACTAAATAAAGTCATGACCTCTCCAAATCCACTTTCATATTTATAATCATCATAAATAGGAGGCATGAAATAATTATAACAAATTTGCACATCAAATCTTGGGGGACTAAAAATATCATCTTCATCAAACATAGCATCCCCATGCTTATGGCTTTGCATATCATTAGACTCATGGATATTCAAATAATTCATACTAACAACATTGCAATCATGCTCGTCATTTATACCAAACATTCTATTGAATTCTTCTTCTATCAATTGAGCACAATTTTCCTTTCCATCATTTTCAAGAAAGATATTATAAAGATGATCAATAATATGATGCAACCTCCGTTTTTTATGTAGTTTTCATTTATGAACCAAACTAGTGATGAAACAAGAAAGTAAAAGATTCAGTTGCAAGATCTAAAGATATACCTTCAAGCACTCACCTCCCCGGCAACGGTGCCAGAAAAGAGCTTGATGTCTACTACGCAACTTTATTCTCGTAGACACGTGTTGGGCCTCCAAGCGCAGAGTTTTGTAGGACAGTAGCAATTTTCCCTCAAGTGGATGACCTAAGGTTTATCAATCTATGGGAGGCGTAGGATGAATATGGTATCTCTCAAACAACCCTGCAACCAATGCATAGATTACCCCAATGTCATCCCTATGCATAGATTACCCCAATGTCACCTCGGGAATCCGCGAGGTGAGTGCCAAAACATATATCAAGTGAATCAATACGATACCCCATTGTCACCATGAGTATTTAATTGCAAGACAGATATCAAGTGTTCTCAAATCGATAAAAGTATTCAATCCGATAACAACGAAATCTCAAAGGGAAAACTCAATTCATCACAACAAGATGAGAGGGGAAAACACCATATGATCCGACTATGTTAACAAAGCCCGCGATACATCAAGATCGTGACATCTCAAGAACACGAGAGAGAGAGAGAGAGAGAGAGAGAGAGAGAGAGAGATTAAACACATAGCTACTGGTACAAACCCTCAGCCCCGAGGGTGGACTACTCCCTCCTCATCGTGGTGGTTGCCGGGATGATGAAGATGGCCACCGGTGATGATTCCCCCCTCCGGCAGGGCGCCAGATCGGGGTGTAGATTGGTTTCTCGTGGCTACAGAGCCTTGCGGCGGCGGAACTTCTGATCTAGGTTAACCCCAAGGGTTTTTGCAATATTTGTGAATTTATAGGGTAAAGAGGGGGTGCGGGAGGCCACCGAGGTGGGCATGATACGTCTCCAATGTATCTATAATTATTGATTGTTCCATGCTATTATATTATCTGTTTTGGATGTTTAATGGGCTTTATTATACACTTTTATATTATTTTTGGGACTAACCTACTAACCGGAGGCCCAGTCCAAATTGCTGTTTTTTTTGCCTATTTCAGTGTTTCACAGAGAAGGAATATCAAACGGAATCCAAACGGAATGAAACCTTCGGGAGAGTTATTTTTGGAACAAACGTGATCCAGGAGACTTGGAGTGGACGTCAAGGAAGCAACGGGGCGGCCACGAGGTAGGGAGGCGCGCCCAGGGGGGTAGGCGCGCCCCCACCCTCATGGGCCCCTCGTGGCTCCCCCAACCGACTTATTTCGCCTATATATACTCATATACCCCGTGAACATCAGAGAGCACCACGAAACCCTATTTCCACCGCCGCAACCTTTTGTACCCGTGAGATCCCATCTTGGGGCCTTTTTCGGTGCTCCGCCGGAGTGGGAATCGATCACGGAGGGCTTCTACATCAACACCATAGCTTCTCTGATGATGTGTGAGTAGTTTACCTCAGACCTTCGGGTCCATAGTTATTAGCTAGATGGCTTCTTCTCTCTCTTTGGATCTCAATACAAAGTTCTCCTTAATCTTCTTGGATATCTATTTGATGTAATTCTTTTTGCGGTGTGTTTGTCGAGATCCGATTAATTGTGGGTTTATGATCAAGATTATCTATGAACGATATTTGAATATCCTCTAGATTCTTTTATGTATGATTTTTTATCTTTGCAAGTCTCATCGAATTATCAGTTTGGTTTGGCCTACTAGATTGATCTTTCTTGCAATGGGAGAAGTGCTTATCTTTGGGTTCAATCTTGCGGTGTCCTTTCCCAGTGATAGCAGGGGCAGCAAGGCACGTATTATATTGTTGCCATCGAGGATAAAAAGATGGGGTTTATATCATATTGCTTGAGTTTATCCCTCTACATCATGTCATCTTGCCTAATGCATTACTCTGTTCTTATGAACTTAATACTCTAGATGCATGCACTACTAGGGAAAAGCCTATACACAGAATCTTACCAGCAGCGCACTCTAAAATAAGGCGCTGCTGCTAACTAGCAGCAGCGCTTGATATAAAAACGCGCTGCTGAAAGGAAAGTAGCGAGAGCGCTCCCACGCGAAAACCGCTACTGCTCTAATTGCCATGACCTCGCAACCCAGCTAGTTATAGCAGTAGCGCCCTATCTTGAACCGCGCTACTGCTATAGAAGTTAGCAGCAGCGCTTCTAAGAAAATCGCCACTGCTACGCTCAGCCCACAAGTTTAGTCCCACCTCGCTCCATGAACAGGTGTTTACCACCTTAAATATGTTCCTTCAAACTATCACAACCAGTTGGTCTTCACTGAACTCTATGTGTAGAATTTGTGGCGCAATATGAGTCCTCTCCGGTTACTACGGAGTGGACTCATATTAACAATTCAGATTGTACACAAAAGATCATTGATGGCCAATGTATTTTTGATGCGTGCTTAGACTTAGCATAGCGTTTTTCCGTAAAATGTGCTATAGCTAATTTAGCTATAGCGGTTCCTAAAGTGCGCTTCTCTGCTAGTTCTACTTAACCCGCTCAAAATTTCACTAAGTCCTCCTCCCCCTGTTCCCCTACTCCTCTATCGCCACCGCCCGAGCCCGAGCCTGCCCTCACCACCGCCGCCCGAGGCCGCCCTCAACCTCACCGATGCCGCCCGCCGCCACTCTCGACCTCACCGTCGCGCCGCCTCCCCACCCCTCCACTCTCGACCTCACCGCGCCGCTCTCAACCTCACCATCGTCCGACGCCGCCGCCGCCGTCCTCCATCCGCCACCGAGGTACTCCCTCCTTTCTTGCCTCCTCCTCCAACCGCGCCCTCCTCCCTCCTCCTCCCACCGTGCCCTCCTCCCTTCGCCTGCGGCCACCCCCTCCTCCCTCCTTCGCCGACAACCCTCCTCCCACCGCCCCTCCCTCCTCCTCCTCCGGCCGCCCGCTCCCCCTCCTCTCTCCTCCCTCCCTCCCTTGTCGCTGTTCTTGCAAATCGTAGGTGTTTTGAATAAAATAGAAGTAAGAAAATTTAGGGTAGAACTAGGGTAGTAGAATTTTTAGCAAGTGTTTAATAGAAAATAGTTTATTTAGTAAGTGATTAATATAACTAGTTTATTTATATTAGGTACTTAATAGAACTAGTTTATTTGGTAAGTGCTTAATAGAACTAGTTTATTTATAGGAAGTGCTTAATAGCACTAGTTTATTTAGTAAGTAGTTAATAAAACTAGTTTACTTAGTGTTAGGATTATATATAAGATATTTTCAAATGTTTTTTCATATTACCAGTAGTGATGGTATTAGTTAACTAGGGCAGTATGATTAATAGTAGTTGTAGTTGAACTACTTTAGTTGTAGTTGAACTAGTTTAGTAAGTAAATTAATAAACTAGTTGAACTAGTTGAATTAATAGAACTAATGTATTTTTAGTAAGATAATTAATATAACTAGTTGAACTACTTTATCTTTAGAAAGAACTAGTTTTTAGTACGATAATTAATATAACTAGTTGAACCACATATTCTATTTATAGTAAGTTTATATTTATTAAGAACTAGTTGAATTAATAAAACTAGTTGAACATGTCATATTTGTTGTTATTTTTTAGTTTAAGCAATTATTCGGGATGTATTAGTGATAACTTATACGGTTTTTGCTTTTGCAGAAATCAAGGAGCCCCTCCATCATCCCCGCCGTCGTCCCCGTCACCGACCCCCTCCGACATCGAGGTGAGAGCAGCCAAATATCCATGTATATCTTTTGTTGCTCAAATAGGATATGTGGTTGCCCAAGTGGCCGTTCATGTTTAGTTTACACCTCCGAGTGGCCTATGTTTTGCCGGAGTGTTGATTAATTTCTGTTCCGGCAAATTTCAGGCGCTCGATGTCCTTTTTTAGCAAAGGTCATGCCGGATTTTTCCGTGAATTCTGGCATGACTTGTGCTAGTTATAGCAGTAGCGCCCTATACTGAACCGCGCTACTGCTATAGAAGTTAGCAGCAGCGCTTCTAAGAAAATCGCCATTGCTACGATCAGCCCACAAGTTTAGTCCCACCTCGCTCGCATGAACAGGTGTTTACCACCTTAAATATGTTACTTCGAAACTATCACAACCAGTTGGTATTCACTGAACTCTATGTGTAGAATTTGTGGCGCAATATGAGTCCTCTCCAGTTCCTACCGGAGTGGACTCATATTGACAATTCAGATTGTACACAAAAAGATCATTGATGGCCAATGTATTTTTTTATGCGTGCTTAGACTTAGCAATAGCGTTTTTCCGTAAAATGCGCTATAGCTACATTAGCTATAGTGCGGTTCCTGAAGTGCGCTACTGCTAGTTCGACTTAACCCCGCTCAAAATTTCACTAAGTCCTCCTCCCCCTGTCCCCTACTCCTCTATCGCCGCCACCCGAGCCCGAGCCTGCCCTCACCACCGCCGCCCGAGGCCGCCCTCAACCTCACCGCTGCCGCCCGCCGCCGCTCTCGACCTCAGCGTCGCCGCCGCCTCCCCCACCCCCTCCGCTCTCGACCTCACCGCGCCGCTCTCGACCTCACCATCGTCCGATGCCACCGAGGTACTCCCTCCTTCATGCCTCCTCCTCCCACCGCGCCTCCTCCTCCTCCTCCCACCGTGCCCTCCTCCCTCCCTGCGCCGCCCCCTCCTCCTCCTCCGGCCCGCCTCCCTCTCTCTCCTCCCTCCCTCCCTTTTCTTTGTTCATGCAAATCGTAGGTGTTTTGAATAAAATAGAAGTAAGAAAACTTAGGGCAGTATGATTAATAGTAGTTGTAGTTGAACTATTTTAGTTGTAGTTGAACTAGTTTAGTAAGTAAATTAATAAACTAGTTGAACTAGTTGAACTAGTTGAATTAATAGAACTAATGTATTTTTAGTAAGACAATTAATATAACTAGTTGAACTACTTTATTTTTAGAAAGAACTAGTTTTTAGTAAGATAATTAATATAACTAGTTGAACCACATATTCTATTTATAGTAAGTTTATATTTAGTAAGAACTAGTTGAATTAATAAACTAGTTGAACATGTCATATTTGTTGTTATTTTTTAGTTTAAGCAATTATTCGGGATGTATTAGTGATAACTTATACGGTTTTTGCTTTTGCAGATATCAAGGAGCCCCTCCATCATCCCCGCCGTCGTCCCCGTCACCGACCCCCTCTGACATTGAGGTGAGACCAGCCAAATATCCATGTATATCTTTTGTTGCTCAAATAGGATATGTGGTTGCCCAAGTGGCCGTTCATGTTCAGTTTACACCTCCGAGTGGCCTATGTTTTGCCGGAGTGTTGATTAATTTCTGTTCCGGCAAATTTCAGGCGCTCGATGTCCTTTTTTAGCAAAGGTCATGCCGGATTTTTCCGTGAATTCTGGCATGACTTGTGCTAGAATATGTAGGAAATATCGAGAGGCCTGGATTTTCTCGAAAAATAATGGTCTAATTTAGGTTTTTAGTACATATATTTAATTGTACAAGTTTAATCTTTGAATTATGAACATAAGAAATGTCGTACTAGGACGACGACAGTCTCCCGGGGGAGTGCAGCTGGTGCCACGACGATCGAGGTATGTGCGACAGGTTCGTTGAGCTGGACGAAGATCGGCGCTTCAGCATTAAGCTCGAGGAGACCTTCGATGTTGAAACGGTACACAACAATGACAAGAGTTTTTTTTTTCGTAATTAAGCATGACTTCAACTATTTCAACATCTAATTTTCATCTTTTACAATTCGACTAGCTTATCCCATGCCATGCAAGACGCTATGTCTTGGAGAGGATGGGTTTTGAAGACCATGAAAATTTTGAAACAAAGAAAATACACCTAAGGACCCATCATGATATGGATTTTGAAGTAAATCTGTACAATGCTCAGAGCGTAACCCATTTTGGTTGCCAAAATTGGGAAGCACTTTGCAAAATGTATGGTTTTTATGAGGGTATGATTGTCACCATGGATCTTGGTGATCGACATCGAGCAAGACAATATGGACATTTGGGTCCTTGTTGATACGCTTCGATTCTACCGCTATGTGAGTTTCTCAAACATAGTTATTAACTAATTTATATTGTTTATTTCAAAATAGTTGACAGCTTATTTCCATTGACAGCTTATTTTGAATCTTCAAAGAATGTGCAGAAGATGGTAGACAAAACCCACTACAGTGGTGGCTCCGAATTAACTTATAAGGAGAAAAATCATCTGATCGCATTTTGTACTTTCTTGGAGAATTACAATACCTATTATCGAACTCCAAATTATGGTGAATACGTGCCACTAGTGCACGTGTTGAACCACGATAACTTCTATGGAGATACCCTGTTAAGATTTTTTACTATTACGACATCCGTGCATCTTTTGCATACTTCCAAAACTAGTACATCATTGCTAACTACGAAGTTATTGCTATGTTTTTCAACAGAAAATCCCGATGGATTGTGTGCCTCATCTGATGTATTACAATGGTCGCCTTGAAGTTCTGAACATACAGCCAGGTCATCCTACAGATCTCACCTGTGCATATCGGATTTCTAAAACCGGTGAACACATGCTATTCAAAGAATGGAAAAAATGTTTGGACATTCGCAAGGAGGTTCTTGGAAGTAACATTAAGCTTAAAGGCAAGAATTGGAGATAGGATAATCTCCATTCTCCATAATGGAGAGTCGGGGCTATCTTGTTTTTGCTATTTAACCTTAGAGAATATAGTAGGTCCTAAGAGAATGTAGTAGGTCCTATGAGGTACAATATGTTTATTATGTGATACAATGTGTTAGAGTTGATGATGAGGAGTACTTGTGATTACGACTAGTGACCAATTTGCTATGTGATGTCTCATTGATGAAAACGATGATCTTGAGGAGGTGTTATATGACAATGATGTATTATGATGATAAGTTGTTAATGATATGATAATGATGATACAATGTGTTTGGGTGAAAGAACCGCGGATTAGTTTCAAGTGGATGTCCATCCACTTGAAACTAGTCCACGGTTGTTTCACCTACTCATTATGATGTAAAAACAGTCTCTAAATTCCTGTTGTATGAAAACTTGTTTAAAGGTATATGAAATACAACATGAAATAAAAAAGAAATAAAATACAAAATAATAGTAGTAGCGCGGGCAAGGAGGAGCGCTACTACTAATTACCAGCAGCGCCGCTCAGGAGAAACGCTACTACTAGATCATTTTAGCAGTAGCGCGGGTCCAGCCGCGCTACTGCTAAGCTTTAGCTATAGCGCCTTATCAGTAGCGCGGGCCTAAAACCCGCGCTTCTGCTAGGCTTTTCCCTAGTAGTGATGCTGGATAGCGGTCAATGTGTGGAGTAATAGTAGTAGATGCAAAATCGTTTCGATCTACTTGTCGCGGACGTGATGCCTATATACATGATCATGCCAAGATATTCTCATAACTATGCACTTTTCTATCAATTGCTCGACAGTAATTTTTTCACCCACCGTAATATTTATGCTATCTTGAGAGAAGCCACTAGTGAAACCTATGGCCCCCGGGTCTATTTTTCATCATATGAATCTCCCGTCGACAAGGTATTTCTATCGCCGTTTATTTTGCTTTCTTTACTTTCAGTCTTTATCATAAAAATACCAAAAATATTATCTTATCATCTCTATCAGATCTCACTTTTGCAAGTGTCCATGAAGGGATTGACAACCCCTTTATCGCGTTGGTTGCAAGGTTCTTATTTTTTTGTGCAGGTACGAGGGATTTGTGTGTAGCCTCCTACTGGATTGATACCTTGGTTCTCAAAAACTGAGGGAAATACTTATGCTACTTTGCTGCATCACCCTTTCCTCTTCAAGGGAAAACCAAACCAACGCAGTGCTCAAGAGGTAGCAAGAAGGATTTTTGCGCCGTTGCCGGGGAGTCTACGCACAAGTCAAGACATACCAAGTACCCATCACAAACTCTTATCCCTCGTATTACATTATTTGCCATTTGCCTCTCGTTTTCCTCTCCCCCACTTCACCTTTGCCTTTTCTTTGCCTTCCTCCCGTATGTATCTTTGTTTGTGTTTCCATGTGCCTTCTATTTGCTTGCATCTTTGCTTGCTAAAAATCTATTGATATGGATCCACTTAAAGTGTTCTACTTGGATCATCTTCGATCCTTATGCGCTCGTGCTGAAACCCCAACTAGCCTAGTTGATGGGAAATCTTTAGATGAGCATGCTCATTTTGTGCATCACCATTTGTCTGAAAAAGGGAGACTCTTATGGGATCAAATAAACAGATTGATGTGTTATGCTTGGAATCTTCGTGTAATCTATGATTTTACTTGTTGCTCTAAGAACCCTAAAAAACACCTTCCCTACCTATGTGAATTTAATGATAATGAAATCTTATCTTCTTATGCAAAGGGTGTTTATAGTTACTATGATATTGAACAAATTTAAGAATGTGTTGCTTTTAAGGGTGCTTATGAAGTTGCTTCTTTCATTCAAAAGTATGATATTACTCTCTACGAATCTGAAAATTTTGACATACTTAAATATTGCTATGAAAACTATGCTCATAATGTCTATGTCAAAGAATTTAATGAGAGAATGACAGTTGCTTTGGAATAAAATAATGATATGCATGAATCTATAGATAATGGTGATTCCGATGATTTGATTGAAATTTCCCTTGATGAACATGATGCTTGCTATTCTTGTGTCCATGATGCCAATATTTTTGAAGACGAATTTCCTATAGTTCCTTATGTTAAACATGAGATCCTTGCTATTGCGCCCATACTTGATAGTTCCTTTGATGAAAAGCATGATTGCAATGATGTTATTATAAATTCTATTGATGTCAGTTGTGTTAATGATATGCAAAACCTCATGCTTGGGGATGCTAGTTTTGCGATGACCACTACTTGTTACAATGATCATGATCGGGGTGATTCTTCTTATGATCTTGAAAATTTATTTAAGCCCCATGATGAATATGAGATTGATAATAGTGTTTGCAATAATATTGAAAGTGGGTTTGGAAGATTGTCAACTTTAGATCCCACATATTTGGAGAATGTTCAATCTTATGGTATTTTTGATAAAAGTGGGTTTGGAGAGGTCATGACTTTAGTTAATGTTAATCCCACTATTTTGGAAGAGTGTCAACTTCGCATGCATGTGGGTCATGTTGAAAATATTTTATGTGATAGCTATTTTGTTGAATTTTCTTATGATCCCACATGTAATTATTATGAGAGAGGAAAATATGGTTGTAGAAATTTTCATGTTACTAAATTACCTCTCTTCATGTTGAGAATGCTATCGTCTATTTCTTCTTCCTTGCATATGCTAGTTTTTGCTTGCCTTGACAATTTGTTTGCTTACAAAATGCCTATGCATAGGAAGTATGTTAGACTTAGATGTGTTTGTTACGTGTTTTATGATGCTCTCTTTGCGCTTCAATTCTTGTCTTTCATGTGAGCATCATTAAAATTATCAATGCCCAGCTAAAAAGGCTTTAAAGAAAAGTGCTTGTTGGGAGGCAACCCAATTTTATTTTTGTTTCTTGCTTTTTGGTTCTGTTTAGTAATAAATAATTCATACAGCCTCTGGTTATAATTGGTTTTATGTTTTAATTAGTGTTTGCGCCAAGTAAAACCTATAGGATCTTCTTGGATGATAGTTATTTGATCTTGCTGAAAAAATCAGAAACTTTCTGCTCACGAAAACAATTGTTCAAAATCACCATAGCGTGATAA
This sequence comes from Aegilops longissima, assembly GCA_021605205.1. NCBI lineage: Eukaryota > Viridiplantae > Streptophyta > Magnoliopsida > Poales > Poaceae > Aegilops > Aegilops longissima. Next base: position 125,886,967 of record CM038682.1, on the reverse strand, counting down.
AATACTGATTCCAATTGCAGTAGATCAATAATAAAATTATCTAGGTCTTCCTATTTTGGTAGAAGTTTTGAGTTACAGGAAGTTTGCGTTTGATACAGATTACTACAAACTGTTCTGTTTTTGACAGATTCTGTTTTTCGTGTGTTGTTTGCTTATTTTGATGAATCTATGGCTAGTATAGGTGGGTATGAACCATAGAGAAGTTCGAATACAGTAGGTTTAACACCAATATAAATAAATAATGAGTTCATTACAGTACCTTAAAGTAGTGGTTTGGTTTATCTCGCTAACGGAGCTCATGAGATTTTCTGTTGAGTTTTGTGTTTTGAAGTTTTCAAGTTTTGGGTGAAGATTTGATGGATTATGGAATAAGTAGTGGCAAGAGCCTAAGATTAGGGATGCCCAAGGCACCCCAAGGTAAAATTCAAGGACAACCAAAAGCCTAAGCTTGGGGATGCCCCGGAATGCATCCCCTCTTTCGTCTTCGTCCATCGGTAACTTTACTTGATGCTATATTTTTATTCACCACATGATATGTGTTTTGCTTGGAGCGTCTTGTATGATTCGAGTCTTTGATTTTTAGTTTGCCACAATCATCCTTGCTGTACACACCTTTTGGGATAAACACACATGAGTCGGAATTTATTAGAATACTATATGTGCTTCACTTATATCGTTTTAGAGCATGGTGGTGGCTTTATTTTATAGAAATTATTGATCTCTCATGCTTCACTTAAATTATTTCGAGAGTCCTTTAGAACATAATGGTAATTTGCTTTGGCTATAAAATTAGTCCTAATTTGATAGGCATCCAAGATGGATATAATAAAAACTTCCATATAAAGTGCATTGAATACTATGAGAAGTTTGATAATTGATGATTGTTTTGAGATATGAATATGGTGATATTAAAGTTGTGCTAGTTGAGTAATTGTGAATTTGAGAAATACTTGTGTTGAAGTTTGCAAGTACCATAGCATGCACGTATGGTAGACGTTGTGTAACAAATTTGAAACATGAGGTGTTCCTTGAGTGTCATCCTTTGTGTGGAGGTCGGGATCGTGCGATTGTTAACTCCTACCAACCCTTACCCTAGAAGCATGCGTGTAGTGCTTGCTTTTGATGACTTGTAGATTTTTGCAATAAGTATGTGAGTTCTTTATGACTAATGTTGAGTCCATGGATTATACGCACTCTTACCCTTCCATCATTCCTAGCCTCTTCGGTATCGTGCATTGCCCTTTCTCACCTTGAGAGGTGGTGCAAACTTCGCCGGTGCATCCAAACCCCGTGATATGATACTCTCTATCACACATAAACCTCCTTATATCTTCCTCAAAACAGCCACCATACCTACCTATTATGGCATTTCCATAGCCATTCTGAGATATATTGCCATGCAACTTTTCACCGTTTCATTTACCATGACATGCTTCATCATTGTCATATTGCCCTGCATGATCATGTAGTTGACATCGTATTTGTGGCAAAGCCACCATTCATAATTCTTTCATACATGTCACTCTTGAGTCATTGCCCATCCCGGTACACTGCCGGAGGCATTCATAGAGTCATATTTTGTTCTAGTATCGAGTTGTAATCATTGAGTTGTAAATAAATAGAAGTGTGATGATCATCATTCATAGAGCATTGTTCCAAAAAAAAGAAAGGCCAAATAAAAAAATAGGCCCAAAATAAAGAATAGAAAAGAAATAAAAATGGACAATGCTACTATCCTTTTTCCACACTTGTGCTTCAAAGTAGCACCAAGATCTTTATAATAGAGAGTCTCTTGTTTTGTCACTTTCATATACTGGTGGGAATTTTTCATTATAGAACTTGGCTTGTATATTCCAACAATGGGCTTCCTCAAATGCCCTAGGGCTTCATGAGAAGCAAGTTGGATGCACACCCACTTAGTTTCTTTTGTTGAGCTTTCATACATTTATAGCTCTAGTGCATCCGTTGCATGGCAATCCCTACTCCTTGCATTGACATCAATTGATGGGCATCTCCCTAGCCCGTTGACTAGCCGCGTCAATGTGAGACTTTCTCCTTTTTTGTCTTCTCCACACAATCCCCATCATCATATTCTATTCCACCCATAGTGCTATTTCCATGGCTCACGCTCATATATTGCATGAAATTTGAAAAAGTTTGAAAATTCTAAAGTATGAAACAATTGCTTGGCTGAAACCGGGGTTTTGCATGATTTGAATATTTTGTGTCACGAATATGGAACATAGCCAAACTATATGATTTTGTAGGGATGAACTTTCTTTGGCCATGTTATTTTGAGAAGACATAATTGCTTAGTTAGTATGCTTGAAGTATTATTACTGTTATGTCGATACTAAACTTTTATCTTGAATCTTTTGGATGTGAATATTCATGCCACAATAAAGAAAATTACATTAAAAAATATGCTAGGTAGCATTCCACATCAAAAATTCTGTTTTTATCATTTACCTAGTCGAGGACGAGCAGGAATTAAGCTTGGGGATGCTTGATACATCTCCAACGTATCTATAATTTTTGATTGTTCCATGCTATTATATTATCTGTTTTGGATGTTTAATGGGCTTTATTATACACTTTTCTATTATTTTTTGGACTAACCTACTAACCGGAGGCCCAGTCCAAATTGTTGTTTTTTGCCTATTTCAGTGTTTCACAGAAAAGGAATATCAAATGGAATCCAAACGGAATGAAACCTTCGTGCGAGTTATGTTTGGAAGAGACTGATCCAGGAGACTTGGAGTGGATGTCAAGGAAGCAACGAGCCGGCCACAAGGCAGGGAGGCGCGCCCCCACCCTCGTGGGCCCCTCGTGGCTCCCCCAACCGACTTCTTTCGCCTATATATACTCATATACCCCGTGAACATCAGGGAGCACCACGAAACCCTATTTCCACCGCCGCAACCTTCTGTACCCGTGAGATCCCATCTTGGGCCTGTTCCAGCGCTCCACCGGAGGGGGAATCGATCACGGAGGGCTTCTACATCAATACCATAGCTTCTTCGATGATGTGTGAGTAGTTTACCTCAGACCTTCGGGTCCATATTTATTAGCTAGATGGCTTCTTCTCTCTCTTTGGATCTCAATACAAAGTTCCCCTTGATCTTCTTGGAGATCTATTCGATGTAATTCTTTTCGCGGTGTGTTTGTCGAGATCTGATGAATTGTGGGTTTATGATCAAGATTATCTATGAAAAATATTTGAATCTCCTCTGAATTATTTTATGTATGATTTTTTATCTTTGCAAGTCTCTTTGAATTATCAGTTTGGTTTGGCCTACTAGATTGATCTTTCTTGCAATGGGAGAAGTGCTTAGCTTTGGGTTCAATCTTGCGGTGTCCTTTCCCAGTGACAGTAGGGGCAGCAAGGCACATATTGTATTGTTGCCATCAAGGATAAAAAGATGGGGTTTATATCATATTGCTTGAGTTTATCCCTCTACATCATGTCATCTTGCCTAATGCGTTACTCTGTTCTTATGAACTTAATACTCTAGATGCATGCTGGATAGCGGTCGATGTGTGGAGTAATAGCAGTAGATGCAGAATTGTTTCGATCTACTTGTCGCGGACGTGATGCCTATATACATGATCATGCCTAGATATTCTCGTAACTATACACTTTTCTATTAATTGCTCGATAGTAATTTGTTCACCCACTATAATATTTATGCTATCTTGAGAGAAGCCACTAGTGGAACCTATGGCCCCCGGGTCTATGTTCCATCATATTAATCTTCCAACAACTAGCGATTTCTAGCGCCGTTTATTTTGCAATCTTTACTTTTCAATCTATACAACAAAAATACCAAAAATATTTATAATATTATCTCTATCAGATCTCACTTTTGCAAGTGGCCGTGAAGGGATTGACAACCCCTTTATCCCGTTGGTTGCAAGGTTCTTATTTGTTTGTGCAGGTACAAGGGGTTTGTGTGTAGCCTCCTACTGGATTGATACCTTGGTTCTCAAAAACTGAGGGAAATACTTACGCTACTTTTTTGCATCACCCTTTCCTTTTCAAGGGAAAACCAACGCAATGCTCAAGAGGTAGCAGGGCACAACCCACCTAGAAGCGCCTGGGCCCCCAGGCGTGCCTTGGTGGGTTGTGCCGCCCTCAGGGCACCCCCTAGGTGCTGCTCTGGCCCATCCTGGGTGTTCTGGTCCATAAAAAATCTCCAAAAAGTTTCGCGGTGTTTGGACTCCGTTTGATATTGATTTCCTGCGATGTAAAAAACAAGCAAAAAACAGCAACTCGCACTGGGCACTGGGTCAATAGGTTAGTCCAAAAAAATGATATAAAGTTGCTATAAAATGATTGTAAAACATCCAAGAATGATAAAATAATAGCATAAATACTTTATAAATTATAGATATGTTGGAGACGTATTAGATCTAAGCGGAGGTGAAGCTGGAGAGGATGCTATGGAGGAAGAGGAGCGGAATCCTTTTGGGGTTCACTCTCTGGCCTCCGAGAGAGGCACCCTAGCGGGCATCTCTACTCACCCTATTCCTCATCAAGTCATGGAATCTTCAAACAATCCAGCAAGCCTAGAAGCGCAAGAAGAACTCCCTCCGAGGAGGCCTTTACACAGGTTACATAGTAATAATTTTTGCAATTTGATTCACAAATATGGGTTCGAGAATACTCCTCATAGGCACATACCGTCCAATTGGGACATATCTCGGCCAAGAGAAAACGGTGCAGGAACAAAACCGTGGGGCCCGGAGAATAAACACATAATGGCTGAGGTGAAGAAAAACAGCGAATTAATTCATCAATCCCTTCGGGAGATTCAAGGTTTGAAGGATCTACTCATGGTTATATTGGAGAATACTACCCCATCACCACCATCACCCTCTTCACCACCAAAGGAGAATTGAGTATCGGGTATGGGCGCTCCCCTTGGCTTCCGCCAAGCTTGGGGGAGGTGCCCCGGTATTGTATCATCCCACTATATTTTTGCTTTTACTTATTTTAGTTTGATCTTTTTATTTAAATGAATAAAAGTTTATCCTGATCCTTTCTTCTTTCAGAGTTTGCTTAGTGATATTTCCTTGTAACCGTGTGCAAGTTATATAATAAAGTTTAGTTTGAGTTTTTGCTTTCTTTACTTTCATGTTGCAAATAAAGAAAAGAAAAAGGAAGATAAAAAGAGAAAGGAAATAAATAAAATAAAGGAAATAAATCAAGAAGATCATATACTAATCCTATGGTAGGTGATGACAACACATAAGGAAAAGTATAAGTAGAAAATTTTATTAGAGATTGAAAAACATAGCATTAGGTAATGATGCAACTCATGAAAGAATTAATAAAGGAAGAGAAGATTCACATATAAATATACTATCCTAGAAATCTTTTGTGATTGTGAGCCCTCATCAAAATATCATATGCCAAAATTGTTGACGTTGGACAAGGAAGACAATTTAATGGTTTATGTTTGTTTATATTCACATAGAAGTCATATTTTCATAGATCCTTCAACATGTGGTGCTTGCCCCCTATCTTTGATAGCCAAAAATTCCGCACTAAGTAGAGATACTACTTGTGCATCCAAAAACCCTTGAACCCAAATCCTACTTTCAAGTGTCCACCATACCTACCTAGGGATTGAGCAAGATCCCTCAAGTAAGTTGTCATCGGGGCAAAAGGGCAATAAAAATTTCTTCTAAAAGTGTGAGATATTTTAGTGTAAGAGAAAATTGAGCGTTGCACGAACTTGTGATGGTGAAGAATAAAAGCGACAGACTGCACAATAAAGGTCGCTATCACAAGAGGCAATGCAACGTGATGTTCTTTTGCACTAAGGGGTTGAGCTTAAAACAAATAAGCGCATGGCAACCTCTGCTTCCCTCTGTGAAGGGCCTATCTTTTACTATTATGTATTTACTTTTATGAAAAGAGTCAAAGTTTTCCTTCTATTCATTTTTATTTTTCTCCTTTGGCAAGCATCATGTGGTGAGGAAAGATCTTGGCACATATGTCCAGTTGAATATAGATAGCATGAGTTATTATTGTTGACATCACCCTTGAGGTGAATATGTTGGGAGGCGAAACTATAAGCCCCTATCTTTCTATGTGTCCGGTTGAAAGGTTTTGCTCATGTGTACACGGCGGATGTTAGCAATCATAGAAGACTATATGATGGTTGAGTATGTGGACTTGCCTAAAGGCTCTGATACGTGACCCTTCCTGAAATGATGATGAATTGTAGTTTCAAAGTTGACTGAGAACATAGTTTGTTGGTTTCTAATAGAGTTTTTGCTTTGTACTTCGATTGTGTGATGAATTGGTACTTATTCATGAGAAGTATATGATAAAAGTTCTATGAAAAAAGTATTATGTTTAAATTTTTTGTTGTTATAATAATCTACATGATGCTTCTATGTTCGTATTTTGTTTTTATCGACACCTCTCTCTCAAAGCATGTGGACATGTTTTTCAATTTCGGTTTTCGCTTGAGGACTAGTGAGATCTAAGCTTGGGGGAGTTGATACGTCCATTTTGGATCATGTTTTCTTACTGTTATTTATAATGTTTTTATCCATAATAATGCTTTTTGGAGTAATTCTAATGCATTTTCTCTCATAATATGCAAGGTATACACAAAGAGGGAGAATATCGGCAGCTGGAAATCTGGACCTGCAAAAGCTACGTCACGCTACCTATTCTGCACAACTCCAAACAAGCTGAAACTTCACGGAGAATTTTTATGGAATATTTGAGGAATATTGGAGCAAATAACTACCAGAGGGGGCCCACCAGGTGGGCACAACCCACCTGGGCGCACGAGGCAGCCCAGGCGCGCCTTGGTGGGTTGTGCTCACCCAGGCCCACCTCTGGTGCCCATCTTCTGGTATATAGGTCATTTTGACCTAGAAAAAAAATAAGGAGAGGACTTTCAGGATGGAGCGCCGCCATCTCGAGGTGGAACTTGGGCAGGAGCACTTTTGCCCTCCGGCGGAGCGATTCCGCCGGGGGAACTTCCCTCCCGGAGGGGAAAATCATCGTCATCATCATCACCAACAACTCTCCCATCTTGGGGGGGGGGGGGAGGATCTCCATCAACATCTTCAACAACACCATCTCATCTCAAACCCTAGTTCATCTCTTGTGTTCAATCTTGTTACTGGAACTGTAGATTGTTGCTTGTGGGTGACTAGTAGTGTTGATTACATCTTGTAGTTGATTACTATATGGTTTATTTGGTGAAATATTATATGTTCAGATCCATTATGCTATTTAATACCCCTCTGATCTTGAGCATGATTATCATTTGGGAGTAGTTACTTTTGTTCTTGAGGTCACGGGAGAAATCATTTTGCAAGTAATCATGTGAACTTGATATATGTTCGATACTTTGATAGTATGTATGTTGTGATTCCCTTAGTGGTGTCATGTGAACGTCGACTACATGACACTTCACCATATTTGGGCCTAAGGGAATGCATTGTGGAGTAGCAATTAGATGATGGGTTGCGAGAGTGACAGAAGCTTAAACCCCAGTTTATGCGATATTCCGCAAGGGACCGATTGGATCCAAAACTTTAATGTTATGGTTAGAATTTATTCTTAATACTTTTCTCGTGGTTGCAGATGCTTGCGGGAGGGTTAATCATAAGTAGGAGGTTTGTTCAAGTAAGAACAACACCTAAGCACCGATCCACCCACATATCAAATTATCAAAGTAGCGAACACCAATCGAACCAACATGGTGAAAGTGACTTGATGAAATTCCCGTGTACCCTCAAGAACGCTTTGCTTATCATAAGAGACCGTTTTGGCCTGTCCTTTGCCTCAAAAGGATTGGGCTACCTTGCTGCAATTTTGTTACTACTATCGTTACTTGCTCGTTATAAATTACCTTGCTATCAAACTACTCTACTACTTACAATTTCAGCACTTGCAGACATTACCTTATTGAAAATCACTTGTCATTTCCTTCTGCTCCTCGTTGGGTTCGACACTCTTACTTATCAAAAAGAGCTACGATTGATCCCCTATACATGTGGGTCATCAGGAATACACCCGAAGGTGAAAGACTCAAAGAAAGGTGTCCGATAACACCGGTTTGAGGGCTTCCCACAACCTAGGCCACTTTATGGTTTCTGCCTGCCCATATGTGCATCAAAACAAGATGCTCCAATGCCCATTTTGGAAAGTCACGGAGACCAACAACATTGGATATATGCAAAGAGTAAATAAGCTAGGAAAGCCCACCTGAAGCGGCTCGCCTCCAACCAATGGATCAAGCCAGAATAGGGTTCCTTCTCCATTTCATTTAGAGAAGGAAACCCCAAGGCGAATATCCTGCTTGATTCGCTGGTTCGGCTTCCAAAATTAGGAACCACTTGAGTGCGAGCAAGTATGGAGGGGCTCTCCCCTTAGGTATTTTGCCTGAAGAAGATGTAGCCACAAGCCACCCTCCCCTCACATGATCCGCCAGACCACAGCAACATGAGGGCCACATTCATGCGATGGGAGGCAAGAATTCCTAATCCACCAAAGTCCTTTGGCATACATGTGACGCCCCCGATTTAATCGTACACTAATCATGCACGCAAATGTGTACGATCAAGATCAAGGACTCACGGGAAGATATCACAATACAACTCTACAAATAAAATAAGTCATACAAGCATCATAATACAAGCCAGGGGCCTCGAGGGCTCGAATACAAGTGCTCGATCATAGACGAGTCAGCGGAAGCAACAATATCTGAGTACAGACATAAGTTAAACAAGGGGCCATAAGATGGCTAGCACAAAGCTGGGATACAGATCGAAGAGGAGCAGGCCTCGCACGGGATCCTCCTAAACTACTCTGGTGGTCGTCGCGTGGGCTGCACGTAGTAGTAGGCACCTCGAGTAGTAGTCATCATCGACGGTGGCGTCTGGCCCTGGGCTCCATCGTGCAGTTGCAGCAATCGAGTAGAGATAGGGGAAAAGGGGAACAAGGCAACCGTGAGTACTCATCCAAAGTACTGTAAGCAAGGAGCTACACTACATATGCATGGATATATGTGTAAAGGGCCATATCATGGACTGAACTGCAGAATGCCGAATAAGAGGGGATAGCTAGTCTTATCGAAGACTACGCCACGGTCACCTGTCTTGCAACAGGTAGAGGAGGGTAGGTTGAAGTCCTCCAAGTAACATCACATAGCAATAATCCTTCCCGCGATCCCTCCTCATATCCACGAGAGAGCGACCACCGGTTGTATCCGCACTTGGAAGGTGTGTTTTATCAAGTATCCGGTTCTAGTTGTCATAAGCTCAAGGTACAACTCCAAGTCGTCCTGTTATCAAGATCACGGCTATTGAATAGATTAACTTCACTGCAGGGTGCACCATCTTACCCAGACGCTTGATCCCATTTGGCGGACACACTTTCTGGGTCATGCCCGCCACGGAAGATCAACACGCCGCAGCCCTACCTAGGCTCAACAAAGAGGCCAACACGCGGTCTAAACCTAAGCTTGCAGGGTCCGGGCCCATCATACGAAAGCACACCTGCACGCTATGCGTCTGTGCCGAAGCAGACCTAGCCAAGTGGCGTTCCGGTCCAATCCGGCGCGCCGCCTCGTCGTCGTTGGCGTCACGAAGTGCTTCGGCTGATACCACGACGCCGGGATACCCATAACTACTCCCGCGTAGATGGTTAGTGCGTATAAGCTCGTAGCCAACTCAGATCAAATACCAAGATCTCGTTAAGCGTGTTAAGTATCTGCGGACGCCGAACAGGGCCAGGCCCACCTCTCTCCTAGGCGGTCTCAACCTGCCTTGTCGCTCCGCCTCAAAGATCCACTCGCGGGTGCTCCATCAGCCGACCCGACTTTAGTCTCCACATGTATCATGTATAAGTATATAGTATATACCCGTGATCACCTCCCGAGTGATCACGGCCCGATAGTATAGCACGGCAGACGGACAAGAATGTAGGGCCACAGATGAATGTACTAGCATCCTATACTAAGCATATAGGATTGCGGTAAGGTAACAACCAGTGGTAACAAGGACGAGCTATGCAGCAAGTATAGGAGTATCTCGAAGCAAGAACATGCTACACTACTCTAATGCAAGCAGTATAGAGAAGAGTAGGCGATATCTGGTGATCAAGGGGGGCTTGCTGGTTGCTCTGGCAAGAGAGAGGGTCGTCAACACCGTAGTCGAACCGGGCAGCAGCAGGCGGTCTCGTAGTCTCTACGGAGAGAAGAGGGGAAGAAACAATGAATAACATGTAGACAGATGCATATCGATGCATGGCATGACAAGTAACGATGCTAGGCGTGCCCTAACGTGGTATGAGGTGGTACCGGTTATGGGAAACATCCGGAAAGTATTCCGGTGTTTCGTGTTTTAAGGGCGAGGAGGCGGGGGGAAAGTTGCAGGTTCGATAGGTTAGGGGGTGTGGCGGACGAGCGGACTACGATCCGGATTCGCCTCTCGTCGTTCGAGCAACTTTCATGTTGAAAATATTTTAATCCGAGTTACGGATTAAAAGATATGATTTTCTAAAGATTTTATTAATTTCTAGAATTTAATTAATTAATTAATTAATTCGAAAAATGGATTTATGACGTCAGCATGATGTCATGCTGACGTCAGCAGTCAACAGAGTTGACTTGGTCAACCTGTCATGTGGGTCCCGTTCGTCATACTCTGCTAGTTAATTAACAGTAGTTAATTAGGTTAATTAGCCATTAGGTTAATTAATCAGGATTAATTAAATTAATTATTTACTTAATTAATGAATGAATGAATTAATTATTTTTATTCATTTTTATTTTTATTAATTATATTTATTTAATTCCCTTTTTCCTTTTTCTTTTATTCAAAAACGTTCTGGGGGGGGGCATGTCATTGGCACTGGGTGCCCGGTCAAGATGGCCGATCGGTCAACAGTGGCGGGCCCCTAGGGCCCACTGGTCGATGACCTGTGGTGGCCCCGGGTCGGCCACGTCGGATGCAGTGCCGGAGTTGGCTCCGGCGAGCCAAAACGCGGCGGAGGGCGCCGACGAGCCTCGGGATTTTGCCACGGTGGCCCAAAACGGGTGTGGCTACTCCCGTTCGAACGCTAACGGCGTCGCGCGTCACATGGAGCTACGGGTTGGCCCCGGGGATGACCGAAACCACGCCGGCGAGCAGCGGAGGCGGCGACTCGTTCGGTTGGATGTCGGAGACGGTGGAGCAGCGTGCTACGGAGCAAAAGAAGGGGCTAGGCAGGCTCTACGTGCGCGGGCGAGCTAAACGGCCACTGGAGCGGGACCATTTGGTCGCCGGAAGCTCGCCGGTGATGAGCTCCCGCGGTGATGGGCTCGGGCACGTACAAGGCGGCGACCATGAGCCCGTTGGGGCGAGGAGAAGGGAGCGGAGAGGGCCGGGGAGCACGTTCCCGTGCTCGGGCGAGGAAGATAGAGGAGGGGCCGGGGCGGAGCGGCCCGGCGCGGCAGGGGGAAGAGGGGCCTCGACCGAGCGGAGGAGGCGCGAGGGGAGGAGCTCCGCGGGGGGAGGTCCGGCGAGGGAGGGGAGGTACGCGGGGCGCGGTGAGCCGGCGCGAGCCGGAGCGCGACGAGCGGCGGCTCGAGCGAAGCCCGCCATGGCGACCGAGAAGGGGTCGACCCCTATGGCGACAGAGCGGCGAGGGAGGAAGAGCTCATGGGGGGGGGCGCGAGGGTCTAGGCAAGGGGCTGGGACGGTCGGGGGCGTTCGGCGGGGAGGAGGTCGAGGCGGCGGCCGTCCGGCGTTATGGATCCGGGCGAGGTGGGAGTCGGGACGGTCCCGAGGCGACGAGGGGGGTCGGCGCCTGCGCGACGGTCGGGAGGAGGGAGGAGGACGAGCGACGGTGGGTGGGGCGACGGCGTCGGGGGCGACGGGATCGGGCGGATCCCGATCCAGATCGGCGGGGGAAGGAGAGGAGGAGCGGCGATGCGGGAGGGGGGGGGATCGGGTGGAGTGGGGGGGCGGCTAGGGTTCGGTCGGGGTGGACCGAGGGGATAAGGGGGCGGTGGGCAGGTGGGGCTTGGTTGGAGCTGTGGCATGGCCGGCTGGGCCGTTTGGCCCAGTTGGCCAGGGGGGTTTTCTTTTCTACTTTTGTTTTATTTTTCTTTTCTTATTTTTCCTCTTCTGTTTTAATTTATTTTAAACTATTCAGACACTTTATAAAAATGTGTGCACCCCACCATAATTAACTTTGTAATAATCGACAACCCCCGAACATTTTAGTTTTGATTTCTTTGAAAACTTTTATTGTCCTCATATATTTGAATTAAATTTCAAACGGTTTGATTCAACCCGAGATTATCTACAAGTGATGAGGTGACGTGGCACCATCACGTGAGATTATTGTAGCATGATTATCCGGCGTTACAAATCTCCTCCACTACAAGAAATCTCGTCCGAGATTTAGGAGGTAGAAGGAAAGAGTCGGGTATTCATCTCGAAGACGATCCTCGCGTTCCCAGGTGGCTTCGTCTTCAGAGTGATTCGACCATTGGACTTTGAGGAACTTGATCGCCTTCTGACGCGTGCGGCGTTCAGCTTGGTCGAGAATGCGGACCGGATGCTCTTTATAGGAGAGGTCCTGTTGCAATTCGAGCACTTCATGGTCCACTGCTCGGATTGGGTCCTTGAAGCAGCGTCGGAGTTGTGACATGTGGAACACATCGTGAACCTAAGAAAGGTTCGATGGAAGCTCCAGTTGATATGCCACTTTTCCACGCCTCTCCAGAATAGTGAATGGGCCAATATAGCGAGGAGCTAGCTTGCCCTTGATCCCGAGGCGGTGAGCACCCTTCATTGGTGTAACGCGAAGATAGGCCTTCTCGCCAGGTTGATAGACCATGTCTTTATGATGACGGTCATAATTACTCTTTTGACGTGACTGAGCAGTCTTGTAATTCTCGCGAATAATGCGGACTTGTTCTTCGGCATGTTGGATAATATCCGGACCGAAGAGTGGACGTTCCCCAGTTTCTGACCGGTTCAGAGGGGTTCGGCACTTTCGTCCATATAACACTTCGAAGGGGGCCATCTTTAGACTAGCTTGATAGCTATTATTATAAGAGAACTCCGCATACGGGAGAGATTCCTCCCACTTCTTGCCGAAGGAAATAACACAAGCTCGAAGCATGTCTTCGAGAACTTGGTTGACACGTTCAACTTGCCCTTGTGATCATGGATGAAACGCAGATCTTGAAAGATAAATGAGTACCCATAGCTTCTTGAAAACTTGCCCAAAATCTTGAAGTGAATAAGCTGCCACGGTCCGAGCTGATAACCAACGGAATACCGTGAAGTGAAACAATTCTGGACATATAGAGAGTTGCAAGCTGACTAGCAGTGATCGTTTCTTTGACCGCCAGAAAATGAGCAACTTTAGAAAGCCGGTCAATGACGACAAGAATAGCATCATTACCTTTCTGCGATTTGGGAAATCCGGTGGACGAAGTCCATTTCAACATGGTCCCATTTCCACTCAGGAATAGAGATAGGTTGCGAGTTCAAAGAGGCCTTTGATGTTCTGCTTTGATACGACGGCAAGCGTCACACTCAACAACATAGCGAGCAATGTCTTGCTTCATATTAGACCACGAATCTCGGCGAATGTCTTGATACATCTTCGTACTACCGGGATGGATACATAGAGGCGTATCATGAGCTTCCTTCATAACCTCTGAGTCATATTCAGGTTTTCCTTCTTACACGGCACCACTAGGCGGCCTTTGAAGTACAAGGCGCCATCATCAATAATAGTGAAGAATGAGGATTTCCTTCTTTGAGGTCGCGCTTAATCTTGTAGACTTGAGTCATATCCTGCATTGTCTTTATGGTGCCCACGAGATCGGGTTCGACAGCCAGGTATAGAGGGAACCACAGGAAACAACACGGAGATTCATCTTGCGGAACTCCGGAGGAGGGGAGCGAAGTGCACCGGAGGAACAATATGGAGGTTCAGCTTTCAATTCTTCAACAAGTGAGGGCTGAACTTTGTGAACTCAAGGTGGTTGCAGAAGACTTGCGGCTCAAGGCATCAGCCATTACATTAGCCTTGCCCGGCGTATAGGAAATACCCAAATCAAAGTCTGCAACAGTCTCCATCCATCTCTGCTGACGGAGGTTCAGGTCTGGCTGAGTAAACAGATACTTCAGACTTTGGTGGTCGGTGAAGATCTCACAACGATTACCGAGAAGGTAATGTCGCCACTGCTTCAGTGCATGAATGACAGCAACAAGCTCGAGGTCGTGAACTGGGTAGTTCTCTTCGTGAGGGCGCAATTGCCGAGAGGCATAAGCAACCACTTTGCGCTCTTGCATTAGGACACCGCCTAATCCTTGACGGGAAGCGTCGCAGTAAATGACGAAGTCCTTCTTAGTATCGGGAGGAGCTAGCATTGGGCGAAGTCAACTTGTCTTTGAGTGCTCGGAAACTTTCCCGACACTTATCTCATCCATTGGAACTTGACGCCCTTATGCAACAAAGGTTAGTCGAGGTCGGCAATCTTGGAGAAGTTCTCGATTTAATCGACGGCAATAGCTGGCGAGACCGAGGAAACTTCTGACTTGCTTAACGTTCTTCGGAGGAGTCCAATCGAGAATAGCCTGAACTCTTTCAGGGTTGACGGCAATACCATCCTTAGAGATGACATGCCCAAGATAGGTTACTTCGGGAAGCCAGAATTCACACTTGGAGAACTTGGCATATAGCTGATGCTCTCGTAGCTTTTCTAGCACAAGACGAAGATGTTCAGCATGTTCTTCTTCGTTCTTGGAAAATATCAGGATGTCATCGAGATAAACCACGACGAACTTGTCGAGGTAATCCATGAATATATAGTTCATCAAGCGAGAGAAGGTGGCTGGAGCATTGGTCAAGCCGAAGGACATGACGGTGTACTCGTATGAACCATAACGAGTCACAAAGGCGGTCTTGGGGATATCCTCCTCACGAACACGGATCTGGTGATAACCCAACCTCAAGTCGAGTTTAGAGAACACTGATGAACCAGCCAGTTGATCGTAAAGATCATTGATCCGAGGAAGAGGATACTTATTCTGGATGGTAGCTTGATTTATAGGACGGTAGTCTTGGACCAACCGGTTTGTCCCATCCTTCTTCTTGACAAAGAGAGAAGGTGCTCCCCAAGGAGAGCAACTTGGGCGAATGAAACCACTTTGAAGAGATTTGTCGATTTCCTCCTTTAGCTCAAGGAGTTCATGCGGCGGCATCTTGTAGGGTCGCTTGGCTATAGGAGTGGTGCCTGGTTTCAAGTCGATGACGAATTCGACAGCTCTAGCAGGGGGAATCCCTGGAAGTTCTTCAGGAAAGACGTCTTGGAAATCGTGAACGACAGGAATGTTTTCAATGCCCTCGAGGGGTGCGGCGTTCAATGCATTCAATGCATAGAGCCTTGCCTCGGCATCCTGAACCAGACGAGCATTGTAGCTTATTATTTCATCAGAAGGGTGTAGCAGATGGACGGTCTTAGTGGCGCAAACGATTAACGCAATATGCGCTTTCAACCAATCGATCCCCAAAATGAGGTCGATGTTAGACGTCTTCAGGATAATGGGTGAGGCATAGAATTCCAGCCCTTCGATTTCCACGGGGACGTCGACGCCAACCATGGAGGTTTGACATTGTCCCAAGGGGTTTTACCACTACGAAGAGTTCATCTCCTCACACTTAACGTCGTGCTTGTATGCAAAGTCTTGACATGAATGAATGCGATGCTCTGAATCGAATAAAGCAGATCTGGTACTGAATTTATGAGGAGTGTACCCATCACGAAGCAGGTTGGTCTTGAGCTTCGTTCAGATCAACGTGGTTGGCCTGAACTTCGACCATAAGGCTTGGCATTGTTGTTGCGGGGTTGGGTGTTCCCACGCCGATCATTTGGAAGGGCGGTGATTACGGTTCGGTTGCATTCTCTAGCACGGTGCCCTGGTTGTCCACACGAAGCACAAACCATTATTGGGGTGGGAGCAGAGCTTGGGGTGGTGGAGCTGGAAGCTTTGGCTGCTTAGTTGAAGTAGGCGACGAGGTGCAGCATAGCTCGCCTTGGAGCAGTGCATTAATTTGGTACATGCTGTTGGGAATCCATATCTTGCGCCTGCGAGGACGGGCCCAAGATGAGCCCGTGTCACAGTTGCGCTGTTAGAGCTCTGGTATTCCTGCAGACCAGTTTCGACATTGATAGCCTTGTTCACCAAGGTGTCGAAATCAGCAAAGTCGTGCACTAGAAGTGCGAGCTTGATGTCGCCTTGAAGGCCGTCACGGAACTTCTCTTGTCTGCGGCATCGGTTGCAATATCCTCTTCACCTAGCGAGACAAGTCCAGAACTCACGATAAGCTTCAACAGTCTTGTTGCCTTGGGTGAGGTTGCGGAACTCACGCTTCTTCCGTCCATGACCCCTTGAGGATGAAGCGGGCACGGAAGGCAGCTTGGAAGTCGGCCGGAGATGAGTGTTCAAGCTGGCGAGTACGCTGTGGCTGTCCCACCATTGAGCTGCGGGTCCCTTCAGAAGAAGGAAGCAAAAGTGACATAGCTGGCAGGGCTACATCAGCAGACTCCATCTCATAGGTGATGTCACGGAGCCAATCATCAACATCCAGTGGCTGGGTTGAGCTGCGATACACTTTGGGTTCAGCGTATGAAATCCTGCAGAGTTGTTGTGTTTGGCTGCTGGTTCATATTGGGGCGAGGAAACTGAGCCATCATGTTCTCCATGAACTGGCGATTCATCTCAAGCTGTTGGATCATACCAGCCATGTACTCAGGTGGTGGTGGGAAGTTGCCACCACGACCACGACCAGCTGGTCTAACCATCCTGCTAATATATAACAGGGGTAGTTCAGCACTTGAGAAATTATGCAAAGGACAAGAATCATTCATGATGAAACATGCATAATGAAATCAGCACGATAGAAACCACATAGTAGTCGGCATATCTTACAAAAGGGATCATGCATAGAGTTCGCATTACGAGTTCAAGACATAGGCTAAGACATCATAGGCGGCACGCAGGCTCATGGCGAATGCATCTAACACTAACAAGCAGGCCTACATCAGTCCCACATGATCGCGGAGGTAGCTGTAGCTGAAAGCTGGTAGTGCGGCAGCGGTAGTCCTCCACGCCGCTGACTGGGGCCGCAGATACTCGGTGCTGTACCCGACGCCCAAGTGGCGAAGAGGACCAAGTGCGGAGAGTAGCCTCCCACGCCCGCCAACCGACACCACAGGGCATCGCGGTCTGGCTGGGTAGATCGCAGAACGCGGCAGCTCTCTGGATCGGACAAAGGGGTGCAGTAGCGTCAGAGCACGGTAAAGGTGCTGACCGGTGATGTACAACTCGTGGCGAAGAGCTCGGTTAGCTCGATCCAGCCCATCAGCATGCAGAACAAAGTTCTGATGGTAGAAGGGCTCTCTGGTGACAGTGGAGTAGGCAGCAGTGTAGTAACCCTCCTCACCAACATCAGACGCGATAGCAATGTGCCTGAAGGGGGAGGTGTCCAACTCTCGATACTCTCCACGAAGACGTGTCAGAGCAGCATAAGCAGCATCGTGGACTGCCATATCGATAGTCACCCCAACACCATGTGCGGTGTGCAGACAAGAGTGGAGTCATACTCCGAGAGTAGAGGTGGACGATGGCGGTGCATCGCTCTGGTTAAAGTCCTGGTACTCCTCAAAGACGGTGTACTCAGGGTGCCAGCGATAACCCAGATAGGTCATCATCTCTGCTAGCACCGCAGGTGATCCCGAGGCACCAATGGCCGTCGTGTGGCGCACGACCTGCCTCGTGGGTTCCATCTGAAAACAAAGACGTTTCAAAGGAGTCAAATGACAGTGTGGAAATTGATCAAAATACAATTCCAAGAAACAACTATGGCTTTATCCAACTTTGGGGTGAATGTGGTCACGGGATCCTAGTGTTAGTTAGTAAAATCGTTTAACCCGAGTAGAAGAGAGTTCAGAGTCCCAGAGTAAAGGTCGAGGAGTAAAAGATCCTAGTACCACCCGATGGCGACGTGGGCCCGTAAGGCACACAGCCAAGTTAGTAAAAGTTTTTGCAATGTCTAGACTCGACTTCGGCCAAGGAGTGTGGAAGGGGGATTCCTACAGGCAGTCGGCTCTGATACCAACTTGTGACGCCCCCGATTTAATCATACACTAATCATGCACGCAAATGTGTACGATCAAGATCAAGGACTCACGGGAAGATATCACAACACAACTCTACAAATAAAATAAGTCATACAAGCATCATAATACAAGCCAGGGGCCTCGAGGGCTCGAATACAAGTGCTCGATCATAGACGAGTCAGCGGAAGCAACAATATCTGAGTACAGACATAAGTTAAACAAGGGGCCATAAGATGGCTAGCACAAAGCGGGATCAGATCGAAGAGGAGCAGGCCTCCTTCACGGGATCCTCCTAAACTACTCACAGTCGGTCGCCGTGGGCTGCTGCGTAGTAGTAGGCACCTCCGAGTAGTAGTGGTCATCGACGGTGGCGTCGCCTGGGCTCCATCGTCTGTTGCAGCAATCGAGTAGAGATAGGGGAAAAGGGGAACAAGGCAACCGTGAGTACTCATCCAAAGTACTCGCAAGCAAGGAGCTACACTACATATGCATGGATATATGTAAAGGACCATATCGATGGACTGAAGCTGCAGAATGCCGAATAAGAGGGGATAGCTAGTCTTATCGAAGACTACGCTCGGTCACTGTCTTGCAGCATGTAGAGGAGGGTAGGTTGAAGTCCTCCAAGTAACATCACATAGCAATAATCCTTCCGGTGATCCCTCCTCATATCCACGAGAGAGAGCGACCACCGGTTGTATCCGCACTTGGAAGGGTGTGTTTTATCAAGTATCCGGTTCTAGTTGTCATAAGCTCAAGGTACAACTCCAAGTCGTCCTGTTACCGAATATCACGGCTATTGAATAGATTAACTTCCTGCAGGGTGCACCATCTTACCCACACGCTTGATCCCATTTGGCGGACACACTTTCCTGGGTCATGCCCGGCCGCGGAAGATCAACACGTCGCAGCCCTACCTAGGCTCAACAGAGAGGCCAACACGCCGGTCTAAACCTAAGCGCAGGGTCTGGGCCCATCGCCCTGAGCACACCTGCATGTTGCGACGTGACGGAAGCAGACCTAGCCTAGTGGCGTTCAGCCCAATCCGGCGCGCCACTCCGTCGTGGCGGCCACGAAGTGCTTTGGCTGATACCACGACGCCGGGATACCCATAACTACTCCCGCGTAGATGGTTAGTGCGTATAAGCTCGTAGCCAACTCAGATCAAATACCAAGATCTCGTTAAGCGTGTTAAGTATCTGCGGACGCCCGAACAGGCCAGCCCACCTCTCTCCTAGGCGGTCTCAACCTGCCTGTCGCTCGCCTCAAAGATCCACTCGCTGGTGCTCCATCACCGACCCGACTTTAGTCTCCACATGTATCATGTATAAGTATATAGTATATACCGTGATCACCTCCCGAGTGATCACGGCCCGATAGTATAGCACGGCAGACGGACAAGAATGTAGGGCCACAGATGAATGTACTAGCATCCTATACTAAGCATATAGGATTGCGGTAAGGTAACAATGATGGTAACAAGGACAAAGCTATGCAGCGGTATAGGAGTATCGAAAGCAAGAATATGCTACACTACTCTAATGCAAGCAGTATAGAGAAGAGTAGGCGATATCTGGTGATCAAGGGGGGGGGGGCTTGCCTGGTTGCTCTGGCAAGAGGAGGGGTTGTCAACACCGTAGTCGAACTGGGCAGCAGCAGCGTCGGTCTCATAGTCTACCGGAGAGAAGAGGGGGAAGAAACAATGAATAACATGTAAACAGATGCATATCGATGCATGGCATGACAAGTAACAATGCTAGGCGTGCCCTAACGTGGTATGAGGTGGTACCGGTTAAGGGGGGAAACATCCGGGAAAGTATTCCCGGTGTTTCGTGTTTTCGGGCAGAGGAGCCGGAGGGGGAAAGTTGCAGGTTCGATAGGTTAGGGGGGTGTGGCGGACGAACGGACTACGTATCTGGATTTGTCTCGTCGTTCTGAGCAACTTTCATGTTGAAAATATTTTAATCCGAGTTACGGATTAAAAGATATGATTTTCTAAAGATTTTATTAATTTCTGGAATTTAATTAATTAATTAATTAATTCGAAAAATGGATTTATGACGTCAGCATGATGTCATGCTGACGTCAGCAGTCAACAGAGTTGACTTGGTCAACCTATCATGTGGGTCCCGTTCGTCATACTCTGCTAGTTAATTAACAGTAGTTAATTAGGTTAATTAGCCATTAGGTTAATTAATCAAGATTAAATAAATTAATTATTTACTTAATTAATTAATTAATTAATTTTATTCATTTTTATTTTTATTAATTATATTTATTTAATTCCCTTTTTCCTTTTTCTTTTATTCAAATACGTTCTGGGGGGGGCCCATGTCATTGGCTTTGGGTGCCAGTCAAGATGGCCGACCGGGTCAACAGTGGCGGCGGGCCCCTAGGGCCCACGGTCGATGACCTGTGGTGGCTCCGGTCGGCCACGTCGGATCTGAAGGTCGAGTTGGCTCGCGAGCCAAAACGCGGGCGGAGGCGCCGACGAGCCTCGGGATTTCGCCACGGTGGCCCAAAACGGTGTGGCTACTCCGTTCAACGCTAACGGCGTCGCGTCACATGGAGCTATGGGTTGGCCCCGGGATGACCGGAACCACGCCGGCGAGCAGCGGAGGCGGCGACTGCTCGGTTGGATGTCAGAGACGGTGGAGCAGCGTGCTACGGAGCAAAAGAAGGGGCTAGGCAGGCTCTACGTGCGCGGGCGAGCTAAACGGCCACTGGAGCGGGACCATTTGGTCGCCGGAAGCTCGCCGGCGATGAGCTCCCGCGGTGATGGGCTCGGGCACGTACAAGGCGGCGACCATGAGCCCGTTGGGGCGAGGAGAAGGGAGCGGAGAGGGCCGGGGAGCACGTTCTCGTGCTCGGGCGAGGAAGATAGAGGAGGGGCCGGGGCGGAGTGGCTGGCCAAGCGGGGAAGAGGCGCCGACCGAGTGGAGGAGGCGCGAGGGAGGAGCCATGGGGGTGGGGGGGGGGGGGAAGGTCCCGCGAGGGAGGGGAGGTACTGTGGGCGCGGTGAGCCGGAGCGCGACGAAGCTGGGCACGGAGCGAAGCCCGGCCATGGCGACGAAGGCTGGGTCGACCCCTCACGGCGACAGAGCGAAGCAGGGGAGGGAAGAGCTCACGGGGGACGCGTAGGGTCTAGGCAAGGGCTGGGACGGTCAGGCGTCCGTGGGGAGGAGGTCGAGGCGGCGGCCGTCCGGCGTTGCGGATCCGGCGAGGTGGGAGTCGGGGACGGTCCCGAGGCGACGGCGGGGGTCGGGCGTCTGCGGCCGGTCGGGGAGGAGGAGGAGGACGAGCGACGGTGGGGTGGGGCGGCGGCGTTGGGGCGACGGGATCAGGCGGATCGATCAGATCGGCGGGGAGGAGAGGAGGAGCGGCGCGCGGGAGGGGGATCGGGTGGAGTGGGGCGGCTAGGGTTGGTCGGGTGGACCGAGGGATAAGGGGGCGGCGGTGGGCAGGTGGGCTTGGCCCGATTGGGCTGTGATCGCCGGCGGCTGGGCGTTTGGCCCGATTGGCGAGGGGTTTTTTTTTCTACTTTTGTTTTATTTTTCTTTTCTTATTTTTCCTCTTCTGTTTTAATTTATTTTAAACTATTCAGACACTTTATAAAAATGTGTGCACCCCACCATAATTAACTTTGTAATAATCGACAACCCCCGAACATTTTAGTTTTGATTTCTTTGAAAACTTTTATTGTCCTCATATATTTGAATTAAATTTCGAAACGGTTTTGATTCAACCCGAGATTATCTACAGTGACAGAGGTGACGTGGCACCATCACGTGAGATTACTGTAGCATGATTATCCGGGCGTTACAATACAGATGTCTGCCCACTTGACCATATGGTATTTCTGGCAGGCGTCCACCACCTGCCAGAAGAATCTGGCAAGATCTGGATCAAACAAGCTATGAATGCCCTCTGGCAGGATATACATCATCACCATATACATGGGGAGACTTGAGAGGGTAGAGCCAATAAGGACAGACTTACTCCCCTTAGAGGTAAACCATACACACCAAGGTAGGACCCTCGAATCAAACATTGGCATCCCCAAATACAATATGAGGAAGGCTGCCGACTTGCAATTCAAGTTGTCCGCAATCAGTTGTTGCTCGACTGTAGAGTAACCTAATATAACGACCTCACTTTTGTCAAAGTTGATCTTAAGACCCATCATGGCCTCAAAACAGAGGAGAAGGAATTTAAGATTGAAAAAGCGAAGGTTCGACCCCTCCACCATGATCATGGTATCATCTGCATACTGGAGATGAGTGACCCATCCACCAGGGATCAGGTGGTCCACTACCCCCCGGAGGTGACCAACCATCCTAGCTTTGTCCAGGATGGCCGCCAAGGCGTCGATGACGAGGTTAAAGAGAGGAAAAATAGCGTCACCTTGCCTCACTCCCCTAGAGGACCTAAAAATGGTCCAACCTCTCCATTAATATTAACCGATGTACTCCCAGTCCGGACCAACTACATAATCCAAGAAGACCACCTGTCATTGAAGCCCCGACGTTGAAGCACTAACCGCATGAAAGACTAGTCAAGGCGATCATACGCCTTCTAAAACTACAGCTTAAGAAAACACCCTTATGCCAATGCGCTGTCACCTCATGCATGATCTCATGGAGGTCCATGATCCCATCATGGATACATCCACCCTTCAGGAACACATACTACAGAGGATGAGGAAGCCGCTCCGCAATAGGGGCCAAACGTGTCGCACAAACTTTCCCAAAAATTCGTTAGAATTAATCACCATGATAGGCCTAATGTGTTGAATGTCCGTCACCTCAACTACTTTGGGATCAGGGTAATGACACCAAAGTTCAATCATGACATATAGAAAGTCCCAATGTAGATCTCCTGGAACATTAACATGAACATCCTGCTGAAGCAAAGTCCAAAACTTATGGAAGAAAGCCACGAGGACACCATCCGGACCAGGATCCGAACCCACCTTCATGGAAGCAATTGCCCTACCTACCTCTTCAGGCAAGAACGAGATAGTTAGTTCCCCATTCTCAGTGTCAGATACTTTGGCCTCTAATGACTAGAATTCGTCCGCCGGAGAAACCCACTGCGGGGTTCCACCGTGAAGAGCTCCTTATAAAAGGAGTGGATGTGGGCGCTAATCTCCTCCAGCCGCTCCAGGGGAACATCTCCCTCCTAGAGGCACGAGATGGAGCATTTCCGCCTATGCCCTTTGGCAATTGCCTAGATGTAAGAGGTATTGTTATCCCATTTGAGAAGCCAATTCTGGCCCCCGCAGCAGCCAGAAGAGCTCTTCACCCTTGAAGATCTCCATAAAGGAGGCCTCCAGGGAGTAGCGCAGAAGCCATTCATCTGCCGATAGGCCAACACCGTCGGTAGTCACATCCAAGGCCTTAATTTGGTCCAACATAGCCCCTTTACGGGCCCTGATCTTGACGCCTAGGTGGCCCCTACCCCTACATGAATTGGCATACCAACTTGGCACAATGGTGCCAAACATCCGCCGCGCAGAACAACCGTGGTGGGTTGGCAGCGGCTTCCGCCCATCTAAGACATACCGGCTCAACGAAACCCGGCTATAGTAACCACGAGGTTTCAAAGTGAAATTGCCTCGCGCCTTCGGGCTGACCATTCCCCTGACGAGAAAAGCAGGGGGTGGTCAGAGCCAATCCAAGTAACCATCTTAAGCGAAAACAGTGGGAATAAGACCTTCCACTGGACGGATACCAACCCTATCTAGCACACTCCAGATAGAGTCCAACTTCTTATTATTCCAAGTGAACCCAACCCATACATGGGCTATCTCACGAAGAGCCATCTTCGGTGGTGCATTCGTTAAACAAACACATGCACGAGCAATCCACATTAGGAGAGTTGTTGTCAGCAACATTGCTAATAAGGTTTAAGTCACCAGCCACCACAACTGGGGTAGTGCAACGCTCAACCTTGGTCTTCAACTCAGTCAGAAAAGCCGTTGACCGCCCTTGACATGCTTTCTTTGGCGTGTCTGTTCTCACAACGATACCAATATGCTTGAACGATCTCGTGTGTTCAAGAGACTTTGTAATTGGGAAGCTCGGCCATGAAACTACACTGTCAACGAGCATGCCAACTATATGGGGTACTACCTTGCCAATGGTATCTATTCTTAGTGGTCGGTGTTTGCGGAGACCATATCTGATCCCCATGGCAACAAACAATGCAACAATGCAAGAAGCAGCTAGGAAGGATGTGGAAAGGACATACAGAGTGCTCAAACCTCGTTTGTTAATTGTTCGTCGAGCTGCAATGATGTAGGAATCAAGACTTTGTGACAGCTGATGACATATTGTGTTTTTTTGCACAATATGATTGTTGAGGATAACGAAGGGGCTACCCGAACCCATGATTATGAGAAGCCTGGATAACAAGTCCACATCCTGGAACAAACAAGATGCAGATCAGATTATGATTTTTTCTAAATATGCATCAAAATCTTTAAGATCATCAAGTGTGTGCGCAACTACCCAGTGAACTTGTGGAGGATATGTTTATGAACCCACGGTGGAAATCAAGGAGCTTAATATTTGAATTGTGCACTTTTTATGTTTAAACTACTTGTTTTTCCTACGAACCATGTTATTTACGTGTGATATTGATGATGACGATGGTTTTGAATGGATTCAAGTGTTTAGATATGAGGAGTGCGGTTGTTTGATAGGAGATATGCCAGGTCATCCGACGCTTTTGGGGTCATGCACGCGGATGTTTCACAGGAAGATTTACCAAGCCGTTGTTAAATATTATAGCCCGCTATTTAAAACATTGATCATGAGTGCTTGACGGCTTCTTCCGCGTGCCTGTCATCATAACGTAAGCAAAACAAAAGTCAACGGCGTGTAGTTTAATTCCGTGTGATAGTTGTTCGAGCCGAGCAGAGCCACAAAGGGCCGATTCCGGCGAGTAAACTTCAACCCCACGGCACAACGGCCATTACAAATTCCACCCTACATCGCACAGTGCTCAAGCCACCACGCACACGGACGCAGTCCAACGCGAGCCCCTCCCGTGAGTCGCCATTTTGTTGCAACGAGCAACAGCCCCCCCCCCCCCCAAATCTGGTGGATTGGCCGAGCAGAGGCTCGCCGACAAAGGCGATAGATGTCAGGGTGGTCGAGCAGGATCGCAGTGGTGGCGGAGGACCGCTGCCGGCCCAGCAAATGCGGCCTGCAGTGCCGCAAGCGCTGCCCCGTCAACACCACATGTACGTGAGTATCGGAGAGGTATCTCTGGGCCCTCTCGGTAATGCACATCATGATAAGCCTTGCAAGCGGTGTGACTAATGAGTTAGTTACGGGATGATGTATTACAGAACGAGTAAAGAGACTTGCCGGTAACGATATTGAACTAGGTATGAAGATACCGACGATCGAATCTCGGGCAAGTAACATACCGATGACAAAGGGAATAACGTATGTTATCATTGCGGTTTGACCGATAAAGATCTTCATAGAATATGTAGGAACCAATATGAGCATCCAGGTTCCACTGTTGGTTATTGACCGAAGATGTGTCTCGGTCATGTCTACATAGTTCTCGAACCCGTAGGGTCCACACGCTTAACATTCGATTACGATTTGTATTATGAGTTATGTGTTTTGGTGACCGACGATTGTTCGGGGTCCCGGATGAGATCACGGACTTGACGAGGAGTCTCAAAATAGTCGAGAGGTAAATATTTATATATTGGACGATAGTATTCGGACACCGGAAGTGTTTCAGAATGTATCGGGTACGTATCGGAGTACCGGTGGGGTTACCGGAACCCCCCGGGGGAAGGTATGGGCCATATGTGCTATTCTTTTTACCTTATACCAAGAAATTATGAATGAAATAACACCTGCTGAATCAGAAGACATAGATGTCACTATTAAACTTGCTAATAGAGACACCATCACACCACTTGGGATTGTTAGAGATGTTGAAGTCTTGTGTGGGAAAATAAAATACCCTACAAATTTTCTAGTTCTTGGTTCCCTACAAGATAATTTATGTCCCATTATCTTTGGTAGACCATTCTTAAACATTGTCAATGCTACTATAGATTGGCATAAACAAAGTGTCAGTGTTAGCTTTCGTGATGAGTCTCATGAGTTTAATTTTTCCAAGTTTAATAGACAACCTCATAAAAAATAATTGCCTAATAAGGATGAGATAATTGGTCTTGCTTCTATTGCCGTGCCTCCTATGGATCCACTAGAACAATATTTGCTAGACCATGAAAATGATATGCATATGCATGAAAGAAATGAAATAGTTAAAATTTTCTTTGAACAACGACCTCTGCTTAAACACAATTTTCCTATTGAAACTCTAGGAGGTCCTCCTCCACCGAAGGGTGACCCCGTATTTGAATTAAGACAATTGCCTAACACATTGAAATATGCTTATCTTGATGAGAAAAAGATATATCATGTTATTTTTAGTGCTAACCTTTCAGAGCATGAAGAAGAAAGATTATTGAAAATTCTAAAGAAGCACCGAGCTACTATTGGATATATGTCGGTGTCAAAACCGG
This sequence comes from Aegilops longissima, assembly GCA_021605205.1. Classification (NCBI taxonomy): domain Eukaryota; kingdom Viridiplantae; phylum Streptophyta; class Magnoliopsida; order Poales; family Poaceae; genus Aegilops; species Aegilops longissima. Next base: position 125,860,237 of record CM038682.1, on the reverse strand, counting down.
CGGATCTCGGGTAGGGGGTCCCAAACTGTGCGTCTAAGGCGGATGGTAACAGGAGGCGGGGGACACAATGTTTACCCAGGTTCGGGCCCTCTCGATGGAGGTAATACCCTACTTCCTGCTTGATTGATCTTGATGATATGAGTATTACAAGAGTTGATCTACCACGAGATCGTAGAGGCTAAACCCTAGAAGCTACCCTACGATTCTGATTGTTGTGGTCCTACGGACTAAACCCTCCGGTTTATATAGACACTGGAGGGGGCTAGGGTTACACAGATCGGTTACAAGGGAGGAGATCTACATATCTGAACTGCCAAGCTTGCCTTCCACGCAAAGGAGAGTCCCATCCGGACACGGGACGAAGTCTTCAATCTTGTATCTTCATAGTCCAACAGTCCGCTGTCCGAGGACCCCTAATCCAGACTCCTCAAGAGTCTCCCTGAACCAGGCTTCAATGACGATGAGTCCGCACGCAGATTGTCTTCGGCATTGCAAGGCGGGTTCTTCCTCCGAATACTCCATAAAAGATCTTGAACACAAGGATAGTGTCCGGCTCTGCAAAACAAATTCCACATACCACCATAGAGAGTATAATATTTCCACAAATCTAATCTGCTGACAAATTTTCATAACATGACATCACGCCACGGCCCGGTCATTATTCGAACCGTTTTCCTCAACCAGCTACTGCACATATTGCGAGGCGGTTTTCTTGGCACGTCTTGTCGAAGCAGAGATCGTGTCCCCTTATCATGGGATTCTCATCAATACGGGTGTGGGTAACCCAACCGCGCCATCAATTACGACGCTTGGGGAATAAGCGAGTTTACCAGGCGGGTGAGGAGGCGCACAGTTTGCTCCGCCCTTATAAAGGGACAAGGACTCCTCCTTTTTACCCACGCCTTCTTCTTCCCTGCCCATCCATTCTCGCGCACTCGAGCTCCAGCGCCCAAGTTCGCATCTTCTCCACAAAATCACTCCAAACATGTCCAGAGCGGGAGGCAAGTGGATGGCCTCCTCCGTTACGGAGGATAACGTTACAAAGCTCCGAGAAGCCGGATACCTAGCCGCAGATATCCCGCACCGGCTCCCAGATGCGGGGCAGATCGTCCCCACCCCCGAGCCTCACGAAAGGGTCGTGTTCCTTACCCATTTCATCCGTGGACTGGGGTTTCCCCTCCATCCATTTGTCCCCTGGCCCATGTTCTACTACAGGCTGGACTTCCATGATCTGGCCCCCAATTTCATTCTTAACATCTCGGCATTTGTCGTCATGTGTGAGGCCTTCCTCTGCATCAAGCCCCACTTCGGCCTGTGGCTGAAGACCTTCAATGTTAAACCGAAGGTGGTGGTCGGCTAGCAAGCGGAGTGTGGAGGCGCCATGGTGGGAAAAATGCCCAACGTCACCTGGCTTGAAGGCTCCTATGTGGAGACCGTGAAGGGGTGGCAATCGAGGTGGTTCTACATCACCGAGCCACGCGACACCAACTTGGTGGCGGCCCCCAAATTTCGATCCAGAATTCCCATGCGGGTCACCTCCTGGAAAGAGAAGGCCCTATCCTGGGGTTCATCGGTGGAGCTGACCGGACTCCAGACCTGCGTCAGAAACATGATAAGCAAGAAAATCAAGCTTGTCAACGTGGCCCAAGTCACGCTCTTTCGCCGGATCCTCCCGTGTCAAAGACAGACATTCAATTTGTGGGAGTTCGACCCGGCTAAGCACCAGACGCTGCGAGAGCTCTTCGACACGACGCACAAGGACGTCTGGAAGGTGCTGTTCAAGGGCGCCGAGGTACCTCCTCCCCTTACCGAGGATCGCGGACTCAGCACAAAATGCCCTGCCAATCCGGTAAGTCTTTTATATCTCATAAGATGTTCTTTTCCCCAGTATAACCGTGTGAGGGATCTAAGCCTCCACGCCTTTTAACAGGACTGGGTAGTGACAGCGGAGCAGATCGATTGTCCAGCCCCTTGCCCGAAGATCCACCAGATGCTCACCTAACAGAGATGCTGGTTCCGGCGCCTTAAGAGGCGCCGGAAAAGAAGGCCACGGGGACCAGGAAAGGTCTCCGGTGTAAGGTTATCTCGGACTCATCGTCCGAAAATGCCAAGGCGCACTCCTCCCACGAAAACGAGGAGGAGGAAGAGGAAAGTTCCCCCCCCCCCCCAGCCGGGGGAGACAAGAAAAGGAAGGCCGCCCCGTCTGGGGAGGCCGAAGGGCCCAAGAAGGGAATGACTCTGCTTCCGAACCGTTCCACGGCGGCCGCTTTTAGAGACGAAAAGTGGTTACCCAGGGAGAAGCCCCTGGCGAAGTCGTAAGTATCCGGATACCATAATAGTTCTTGGTATGTTTTATTTTATTGCTTCTTATCACGTTGAACATGATTATGCAGTCCATCCCGAGCCCACATCGACGTATCTTCTTTGGATGATTCTTTGGGCCCGTCGGATATGAACAGCGATTCACTCCCGACCGCCTCCTCCGCCCGCCCTACGGACGATGCCGAGGTGTTGTCTCAAAGGGCACTGAAATAAGGGGAGAGACAGTTCCAGAGGCGCCCCAAGGCGACACTCCAGGCGCTGGGCGCATGAGGGGCAAGACACCCCTGGGCCCTAACGACGGGGGCAGCAAGTCTAGCCCCCAGCCGAATACTGCGCCGGAACCTCCAATGGTTCCGGATTCTGTCAGGCAACCCTTCGCTAAGAGGGGCAAGCCGTCTGTGCCGATGGCCTCTGTCCATCCAGAGGCATCGGACAACGCTTCCATCGACGAAGAGCACCGCACTATCATGAGTGCGGTGGTCGAGAAGGTTCAGTCCGCCAAAAGTGGGCTGACTGAAGCCCGTGCCAGCCTCCTAACAGGCTTTGAGGTTAGTAATCAAGTTACAAGAAAATTTCACAGCATAGACAATAGCCCCTGATGCTCTGTTTGGTGTTCGGAAAGAAAGGCCGAATAGAGGATCAAATAATAATCGCAGGAGTCTAATCAGAATGTGTCTATGTGAATAAGCAGGCTTCACTGCTGGCCGTTGCCGCTCATACTGCGGAGGTTGCTGCACTGAAGCGGGACCTTGAGCGGTCCAAGGAAGAGCTCGGCCTTACCAAGAGGCAGCTCGAAGAGAACAAAGGTAAGTGATACCCCGTCTGTATATTGATAAAGAAAAATGTGGTTTTTGAGTAATAGGATCATCATGAATTTTGCTAGGGGCCACGACCGAAGTGGCGGCCCTGAAGAAGGCGCTGTCTGAGGCCGAAGACAAAGCGGCCAAGGAGCGCATCAAGCGAGAGAAGCAGGAGGCCCGAGTCGGCGAGGTGCAGCAAGAGCTCCAGGCTCTCGTCAAAAAATACGAGTCCTTGGAGCGTGACTCTAAGATGCAAGGGTCCGAGCTTGCGAAGGCCCTCGAGAACACACAAAATGCCAAGGCCGAAGCCCAAAAGACCCTCCAGGAAATTGAGGCGATCAAGAAGATAGCGGCGGGTACGGCATTCATTATGCAAAGCAAGCATGTGAAGGAAACTTTTCTTTTACTTACCCGAATTCGGAGCTCTCCAGGAGCGTTCGCAGATCTACACAGCAGTTTATCGGATGCCGCGGAATTCTACCGGTCCGAGGAAGGGAGCTCGACGGAGAAGTTGTTCTGGTCTCAGTATATTGGGACCGAACAACCGATGCCCTTGAGCGACCAATTGAAGCAACGGGTCGAGCTTCACAAGGCGGCCGAACTGGCCATGAAGGGCCTTATAGTCCGGATGTGGCCTGGCGAGCCCCTGCCTGGTAGCTACTTGGGTCTGGTAAGGCGACTTGTGAATGCCTGCCCACGGTTTGAAGTCATAAAGCGGTCTGTCTGCATTGAGGGTGCGCGCAGGGCCTTTGCCCGGGCGAAAGTGCACTGGGCGAAGTTGGACGCCGAAAAGCTGGTGAAGGAGGGTCCGCCGGAGGGCAAGGAGCATCGCCACCCCGAAAAGTATTATGACAGTGTCCTGAAGGATGCTCGCCTTGTGGAAGGGAATGTGCTAAGGATGTAATATTTGAATGAATGTACTCATGTGATCCTGTAATATGAAACCAATTCATGTGCGCTATATAACGCTTGCTAACTTAAAATATTACCTTCTGTGCGTCCGTTTATAAATTTTGAGAGTTGGCGAGTCGTCGGCTTCTGCCCCCATGTAACTAGTACTGAGTTGTTCGGGATAAACCTGACCACTCTTGATCCCAATATTGGGTCCTTCGAAGGAGGTGTTCAGCACAACGAACCAGGCAATCAGACTATAAAGCTTTATCACTCTCACTTAGCCATAGAAGTCTACAATTTTAAATTTTGGCGAAGCCCCTAGTATTCGGAAGGCCGAACTTGGGGCGCTATGTATGCCTAGATCGGACAAGGCCAACTCCTCGCCCGAAGCAGAAAAAATCTTTAAGGATTTGAGACCTCTCGAACAGCGACCAGCTCTCGCCTCATCATGACAGTCAGTTTTCGGCTTTCTCTGCTGAGGTGTTCGTCCGGACGAACCGGGACACAACCGCAGTAGTTCTCCCAGCGCTACCTTAGCCTATATAGCAGAACGTAAGGTACCAAAAATGGGAGCCGGGCAAACCCAACTATTGACCCAAGACATGATTCAGAGTTGATGCATATAATGCTATAAGTTCGGGGTGCCGCACTATCGAAAGTGTTCAGACTTTTCATTCCGTGTTATGGGGTACACCGAAGCCCCTGGCGCACTGGTCATATCAAAATATACGGGTGGAATTTGTCGTAAATAAGCAGACAAGGAAAACAAAAGAAAAGCAATAATAGGCTAACGCCATACATTGTTATTTAAATAATACGTCAAAGCGTACGTATACAATTAGTGCAATAAGCAAAAAATAGGACTATTTGACATGTCCTATCCAAGGGCGAGTTGCGTATGGGTATGTAAAAACAGGTACATCGATCGTTATCAGAGACCACCTGGGAATTTCATTGTACGTCAGAGCTTCTTGCTTCCTTAGTATTTCCTTCCCGTAATGGGTCCGACAATCAGACTACTGGAAAGGGCTTCCAGAGAGTAAGGTCCTGAAGGAGAGAAAATGATAAGGGTATATCGCCCCTGGGGCAGTTGAGCCGCATTGTAGGACGTGCCATAGACGTGCCTCCGCCTATGCCCATGGTATCTTGAGTGCGTAGTTATGTACGCGCGACACAAATTTCGCCGCTTGACTGGGACTAGGGCGGAGGCCGAATTGCTAGGCGAGCTCTAAACGTGCCTGGCGATCCTCCTGCAGGGTAATCCGGACTCGCTTGAAGGTATCCGGGGTCTTTTTTGCCGAATTGGCGGTTTGCCTCATAAGGCTGCTTTGTGCTTCTGCTGCGAGGGCCGCAGTGTGCTCCTCCATGCGGAGCGAGCGCTCTATGTTTCCATTAACTGTTATAACCCCGCGAGGTCCTGGCATTTTGAGCTTGAGGTATGCATAATGCGGTACCGCATTGAATCTAGCAAATGCGGTTCGTCCGAGTAGTGTGTGATAGCCACTACGGAAGGGGACGATGTTGAAGATTAATTCCTCGCTTCGGAAGTTGTCCCGAGATCCGAAGACCACTTCCAGTGTGATTGAGCCCGTGCAACAGGCCTCTACACCTGGTATGACACCTTTGAAGGTGGTTCTTGTGGGTTTGATCCTTGAGGGGTCTATACCCATTTTGCACATTGTATCCTGATAGAGCAGGTTCAGGCTGCTGCCACCGTCCATAAGCACTCAAGTGAGGTGAAATCCGTCGATGATGGGATCAAGGACCAACGCAGCGGAACCGCCATGACGGATACTAGTGGGGTGGTCCCTGCGATCAAAGGTGATCAGACAAGAAGACCATGGGTTGAACTTTGGGGCGACTGGCTCCATCGCATAGACGTCCCTCAGTGCACGCTTCCGCTCCCGCTTGGTAATATGGGTTGCGTATATCATGTTTACCGTTTTCACTTGGGGAGGAAATTTCTTCTGTCCTCCTATGTTCGGCGGCCGGGGCTCCTCCTTGTCATCGCTATGCAACCCCTTTTCCTTGTTTTCGGCATTCAACTTGCCAGCCTGTTTGAACACCCAGCATTCTCTGTTGGTGTGGTTGGCTGGTTTGTCGGGGGTGCCGTGAATTTGACATGAGCAATCGAGTATGCGGTCCAAACTGGACGAGCCCAGATTGCTTCTTTTGAATGACTTTTTCCGCTGACCGGATTTAGAGCCACTGAATCCGGCATTAACTGCCGTGTCTTCGGCGTTGTCGCCGTTGTTGCGGCGCTTGTGTCTGTTGCGCCGTGGCCTGCCATTGCTATCTTTGGCATCTGAATTGCCAGGTTCTCTCGACGTGTTGTTGTTGCGAGCCAGCCAGCTGTCCTCGTCTGCACAAAAGAGGGTCATGAGTGTCGTGAGGGCTGCCATGGACTTCGGTTTTTCTTGGCCGAGGTGTCGGGCGAGCCACTCGTCGCGGATGTTATGCTTAAATGCCGCTAAGGCCTCGGCATCTGGACAGTCGAAAATTTGGTTCTTTTTAGTTAGGAACCGAGTCCAGAATTTCCTGGCCGATTCCCCTGGCTGTTGAGTTATATGGCTCAAGTCATCAGCATCCTGTGGTCGCACATAAGTACCCTGGAAGTTGTCAAGGAATGCGTCCTCCAAATTCTCCCAACTGCTAATGGAGTTTTCCGGCAGGCTATTGAGCCAATGCCGAGCAGGTCCTTTGAGTTTTAATGGGAGGTACTTGATGGCATGTAGATTGTCGCCGCGGGCCATGTGAATGTGGAGGAGGAAATCTTCAATACATACCGCGGGGTCTGTTGTACCATCATATGATTCGATGTTTACGGGTTAAAAACCTTCCAAAAATTCATGATCCATTACTTCATCAGTGAAGCATAGGGGGTGTGCGGCGCCTCTGTATCGGGCTATATCACGACGCAGTTCATACGAGTCTTGTCTGCTGTATTTAGCCCGGCCGGATTTGCTTTTAGTATATCCGGCGTGACGGTCGTCGTCACGTGCTGGGGCGCGCCCCCGTGATCCATAGATCGATCTTGCATGTCCTGCTTTGTTTTCCAGTATATCTCGCAGGTCCTGCGTGTTGCCCTGGGCCTTGGTATTTTTGTTCTGGCGACGGGGTGTGCTGGCTGGAATTCGGCCTGATATGCTGCTTTGTCTCGGTCACGAGGTGGCCGGTCAGCCGCATCATACACTGGAGGCGTAGGCTTTAATGCTTCCTCCTCGAGTTGAGGTAGCAACCTGCGCTTGGGGTAACTTTTGGTTGGGCGCTCGAGTTTGTATTCCTCGGCCGCTAGGACCTCAGTCCATCTATCTGCTAGCAGATCTTGGTCAGCTTTAAGCTGCTGTTGCTTTTTCTTCAGGCTTTTTGCTGTGGCTATAAGACGGTGCTGGAAGCGCTCCTGTTCGACAGGATCCTCAGGCACGATAAATTCTTCGTCGCCGAGGCTCACCTCATCTTCGGAGAGAGGCATGTAATTGTCATCCTCTAATTCTCCGTCTGCTGCCTGTTCCTTAGGGCTAGCTTGCTCATCCTCCCGCTCGAGGTCTGGTTGGAAGGGATTGTCTTCGTCTTCGGCACTATCCGCAACGTTATTGTTTCTTGTGCCGGTATCGCTGCTTTTGCTATGGCGGGACTTAGAGCGGCGCCGCTGACGCCGGTGCTGGGATTGCTTCTTGGAGGGATTATCCTCCGTTGCCTTATCGCCATCGCCTTCTTTGGGGGTGTCCACCATGTATATATCATATGATGAGGTGGCAGTCCAGCGCCCTGTGGGCGGTGGTTCCTGTTCGTCTCCTGCATCGTCGTCCATACCATCGATGTCTTTGGAGCCGAAATCGAGCATGTTGGTTAAGTTCTCGACAGTGGCTATTAAGTGGGTGGTAGGTGGGGAACGAATTTCTTCGTCGTCCGCTTCCCACTCGAGCCGGACATAGTTCGGCCAAGGGTCTCCAGACAAGGAGAGAGACTTTAATGCATTTAGCACGTCGCCCAGGGGCGAGTGCTGAAAGATATCCGCGGAGGAAAACTCCATGATCGGTGCCCAATCAGATTCGATAGGTACTGACGCAGGCGGTTCGGAGCCCGTGGCCGGGGACGAATCCAAGTGTCCGGCAACACAGGTCTCATAGGAGGTGAAATCAGTATTCGGCTCTATCGCCACTGAGTGTGCGGCCTCCGTGGCGGGGTCCATCCACCCGTCCTCGGACGGCGCACTCTGCTCTGGATTTAGGGCCGGAGTAGCCACAGGTGTGATCTCCTGAACACCGTCCGACGGTATAGTTAGGTCATGCTCGTTGTGACTGTGCGGCGCACCTGACATAGGCTCGAATCCGTTAAAGATCTAGTCTCCGCAGATATCGGCCATATAGTTTAAATTTCCAAACCTGACCTGACGGCCAGGGGCATAGCTCTCGATCTGCTCTAGATGGCCAAGTGAGTTGGCCCGCAGTACAAAGCCGCCAAATACGAAGATCTGTCCTGGGAGAAAAACCTCACCCTGGATCGCATTGTTGTTGATGATCGAAGGAGCCATCAAGCCTTATGGTGACGTCACAGTGGAACTCTCAATGAAAGCACCAATGTCGGTCTCAAAACCGGCGGATCTCGGGTAGGGGGTCCCGAACTGTGCGTCTAAGGCAGATGGTAACAGGAGGCGGGGAACACAATGTTTACCCAAGTTCGGGCCCTCTCGATGGAGGTAATACCCTACTTCCTGCTTGATTGATCTTGATGATATGAGTATTACAAGAGTTGATCTACCACGAGATCGTAGAGGTTAAACCCTAGAAGCTAGCCTATGATTCTGATTGCTGTGGTCCTACGGACTAAACCCTTTGGTTTATATAGACACCGGAGGGGGCTAGGGTTACACAGAGTCGGTTATAAGGGAGGAGATCTACATATCCGAACTGCCAAGCTTGCCTTGCACGCAAAGGAGAGTCCCATCCGGACACAGGACGAAGTCTTCAATCTTTTATCTTCATAGTCCAACAGTCCGGCTAAAGGATATAGTCCGGCTGTCCGAGGACCCCCTAATCCAGGACTCCCTCAATACACTCTTGATGATCTTAAGGGCATTAGTCTCACTCTCTGTCAGCACAAGACTAATATGGAACCTGATGCTAAACCTATTGTTGATCATCAACGATGTTTGAATCCTAAGATGAAAGAAGTAGTAAGAACTGAAATACTAAAACTTCTGGAAGCAGGTGTAATCTATCCCATAACTGATAGGGGTAAGTCCTGTTCATTGCGTCCCTAAGAAGGGAGGTATTACTGTTGTCCCTAATGATAAAAACAAACTTATTCCACAGAGAATTGTTACTGGCTATATAATGGTAATTGATTTCATAAAATTAAATAAAGCAACTAGAAAAGATCATTACCCTTTGCCTTTTATTGATCAAATGCTAGAAAGACTATCTAAGTACACACATTTTTGTTTTCTTGATGGATATTCTGTTTTTTCTCAAATACCTGTTTCACAACCTGATCAAGAGAAAACCACCTTTACTTGTCCTTTTGGAACTTATGCTTATAGACGTATGCCTTTTGGTTTATGCAATGCACCTGCTACCTTTCAAATATGTATGACTGCTATATTCTCTGATTTTTGTGAAAAGATTGTTGAGGTTTTCATGGATTACTTTTCCGTTTATGGAACTTTTTTTTGATGATTTCTTAAGCAACCTTGGTCGAATTTTGTAGATATGTGAGCAAACTAATCTTGTCTTGAATTGGGAGAAGTGCACTTTATGGTTAACAAAGGTATTTTCTTGGGACATAAAATTTCTGAACGAGGTATTGAGGTGGATAAAGCTAAAGTTGATGCAATTGAGAAAATGCCATGTCCTACAGATATTAAAGGTATTCGTAGTTTCCTTGGTCATGTTGGTTTCTATAGGAGGTTTATTAAAGACTTCTCTAAAATTTCTAGGCCTCTTACAAATCTTTTACAAAAGGATGTTCCATTTGTTTTTGATGATGATTGTGTAGAAGCCTTTGAAACACTTAAGTAAGCCTTAACTACTACACCAACCACCTGATTGGAACTTGCCTTTTGAAATCATGTGTGATGCTAGTGATTATGCTATTGGTGTTGTTTTAGGACAAAGAGTTGCTAAGAAATTAAATGTTATCCATTATGCTAGTAAAACTCTAGACAGTTCCCAAAGAAAGTATGCTACTACTCAAAAATAATTTTTAGCAGTTGTGTTTGCTTGTGATAAATTCAGATCTTATATTGTCGATTCCAAAGTAATTGTCACACCGATCATGCTGCTATAAAATATCTTATGGAAAAGAAAGATACTAAACCTAGACTCATTAGGTGGGTTCTCTTGCTACAAGAACTTGATTTACATATTACTGATAGAAAAGGAGCTGGGAACCCCGTAGCTGACAACTTGTCTAGGTTAGAAAATATTCTTGATGACCCACTACCTATTGATGATAGTATTCCTGATGAGCAATTAGCTGCAATAATTGTTTCTCATAACACGCTTTGGTATACTGACTATGCTAATTATATTGTTGCTAAATACATACCACCTAGTTTCACATACCAACAAAAGAAAAAATTCTTCTATGACTTAAGACATTTCTTTTGGGATGACCCACATCTTTATAAAGAAGGAGTAGATGGTATTATTAGACTTTGTGTACCTGAGCATGAGCAGGAACAAATCCTACGGAAATGTCATTCCGAAGCTTATGGAGGACATCATGCGGGAGATAGAACTACTCACAAGGTATTGCAATCTGGTTTTTATTGTCCTACCCTCTTCAAGGATGCCCATAAGTTTGTTTTATCTTGTGATGAATGCCAAAGAGTTGGTAATATCGGTAAGCGTCAAAAAATGCCAAAGAATTATTCACTTGCTGTTAAACCATTTGATGTTTAGGGTTTTGATTATATGGGACCTTTTCCTTCGTCTAATGGGTATACACATACTTTGGTTGATGTTGATTATGTTACTAAGTGGGTAGAAGCTATTCCAACTAGTAGTCCTGATCATAACACTTCCATTAAAATGCTTAAAGAAGTTATTTTCCCAAGGTTTGGAGTCCCTAGATATTTAATGACTGATGGTGGTTCACATTTTATTCCTGGTGCTTTCCGTAAAATGCTTCCTAGATATGATGTTAACCACAGAATTGCATCACCCTCTCATCCCTAATCTAGTGGTCTTAGGAGTAGAGAAATAAAATTAATATTACAAAAACTGTTAATAGTTCCTGAAAGAATTGGTCTAAGAAATTGAATGATGCACTTTGGGCCTATAGAACAGCATATAAAAATCCTATGGGCATGTCTCCTTATAAAATGGTTTATGGAAAAGCTTGCCATTTGCATCTTGAGTTAGAACATAAAGCATATTGGGCAATTGAAGAACTCAACTATGATTTCAAACTTGCGGGTGAAAATAGGTTATTTGATATTAGCTCACTAGATGAATGGAGAACCCAAGCTTATGAAAATGCCAAACTATTTAAAGAAAAAAATTAAAAGATGGCATGACAAAAGGATCCAAAAGCGGGAGGTCAAAGTTGGAGAATATGTTCTTTTGTACAACTCGCATTTCAGATTCTTTGCAGGAAAACTTCTCTCCAAATGGGAAGGACCATATATTATCGAAGAGGTTTATCGTTCTGGAGCCATCGAAATAAATAATGCCGAAGATACTAACCCGAAGGTGGTCAATGGGCAAAGAATTAAACACTATATCTCAGGTACGCCTATTAATGTTGAAAGCAATATTATTCAAACCATGACATCGGAGGAAAACATAAAAGGAACCTTCTGGAACACTCCAGAATTGTGAAAAAGAGGAGGTACGTGATACAGTAAGTAAACGGACTCCAAAAAATCCGCAAAAATATTTTCTGTAAGTTTTGGAATATTATAAAAATTAGGAGAATAAGAAACAACTAGGAAGGCAACACTGGTGGGCACAAGGCACCAGGGCTCGCCTGCTAGGTGCGCTCAGGTGGATTGTACCCACCTCGGTTACCTTCCGGACTTTGTTTTTCTCCCATTTGCTTGTCCCCCAAGATAAAAAAAATCTAAATATACCCCCGAACGTATTGTCACCATATCGTAGAGAAATCTCATGTTCTTCTTTCTTGTTGTTTACTGACAGATCAAGATCGCCATGGGAGCCTCGAGCTCCTCCAAGGACAAGTTATTTGAGAGGGTAATCAACCCTACTTGTCGGAGGTGTTGAAGCACCCTCAAACCATCGAGATGCGTGAGGGGGTGTGATACGTCTCTAACGTATCTAGAATTTTTGATTGTTCCATGTTGTTATATTATCAATCTTGGATATTTTACAAGCATTTTATAGCAACTTTATATCATTTTATGGGACTAACCTATTGACATAGTGCCCAGTGCCAGTTGCTGTTTTTTGCTTGTTTTTTACTCCGCGGAGAATCAATACCAAACGGAGTCCAAACACAGTGAAACTTTTTGGAGATTTTTTCTGGACCAGAAGACACATGATGGGCCAAAGAAGTACCAGTGGGGGCTCCGAGGGGAGCACAACCCACCTGGGCATGCATGGGGGCCCAGGCGTGCCGTGGTGGGTTGTGCCTACCTCGGCCGCCTCCCGCACCGCATCTTTGCTCTATAAATACCCCAAAAATCCAAAAACCCTAGGGAGTCAACGAAACAGAATTCCAGTCGCTGCAAGTTCTAGAAACACCAGATCCAATATCGACACCATCACAGAGGGGTTCATCATCCTCATTGGTGCCTCTCCGATGATGCGTGAGTAGTTCATTGTAGACCTTCGGGTCCGTAGTTAGTAGCTAGATGCCTTCCTGTCTCTCTTCTGATTCTCAATACAATGATCTCTTGGAGATCTATTTGATGTAACTCTTTTTGCAGTGTGTTTGTTGGGATCCGATGAACTTTGAGTTTATGATCAGATCTATTTTATCCATGAAAGTTATTTGAGTCTTGATCTCTTATATGCATGATTACTTATAACCTCGTATTTCTTCTTTGAATCTTTAGTTTAGTTAGGCCAACTAGATCGATTTTTCTTGCCATGGGAAAAGGTGCTTTGTGATGGGTTCGATCTTACGGTGCTCAATCCCAGTGACAGAAGGGGACATGACACGTATGTATAGTTGCTATTAAGGATAACAAGATGGAGTCTATTCCTACATGAATAGATCTTGTCTACATCATGTCATCATTCTTATTGCATTACTCCGTTTCTCCATGAACTTAATACACTAGATGCATGCCGGTCGATGTGTGGAGTAATAGTAGTAGATGAAGACAGGAGTCGGTCTACTCGGTCTACTAATCTTGGACGTGATGCGTATATAATGATAATTTCCTGGATATCACCATAATTATTTGAAGTTCTATCAATTGCCCAACAGTAATTTGTCTACCCACCGTATGCTATTTTTCTCGAGAGAAGCCACTAGTGAAATATATGGCCCTCGGGTCTATTCTTTATCATAGTTTCCTTCGAGATCTATTTTTATTCGCTTTTATTTTTAGATCTATTATTCCAAAAACCCAAAAATACCTTGTTGTATTTATATTATTTTGCTTTATTGTGAGATCTATATATCCAATCTACTACAAAACAAATCTATCTTTTACCCGGGAGGGATTGACAACTCCTCTTACGCATCGGGTTGCAAGTATTTGTTCATTGCATGCAGGCACCGTTTACATAGTGTTGTGTGGTTCTCCTACTGGTTCGATAACCTTGGTCTCATCACATAGGGAAATACCTACCGTAGGTGTGCTGTATCTTCCCTTGCTCTTTGGGGAAATACCGACGTAGTTCAAGCCGCATCAAAAGAAATTTCTGACACCGTTGCCGGGGAGACATCATCATCATCTATCAGGTTCCTAATCACAAATATCACGTCCTGGCAATTTACATTATTTTCCATTTTACTCTCGTTTTCATCTCCCCCACTTCACAAAATTTGCCGTTTTATTCTCCCTCTTTTTTCGTTTGCCTTTTTCTCGCCAGATCTCTTGTTTGCTATCTCTACTTGTGTTACCATGTGCCTTCTATTTGCTTGCATATTTGCTTGTTAATAATCTATTGATATGGATCCTCATCCACTTGCTAATCATTTCAAAAGATCCAATTATGATGGACCAATTGCTAGTGAATTGAGTTCACTAGATTATCTTTATGAAGTTTTTCTTGAGATCTATGAATCTGAAAATTGTGATGAAGTGTTAAACATAGAAATTAATAAAGTGATTCATGATAGCTCCTTAAATGAAAATCATGATTGCAATGATGTTATTATAAACTCTATTAATGTGATACGTGTTAATTATATGCAAAACCCCAAGCTTGGGGATGCTAATTTTGATATGTCCACTACTTATTGTAATGCTCATGATTGGGGTGATTCTTCTCATGATCTTAAAAATTTATTTAAGCCTCGTGATGAATATGAAATTGATAATAATGTTTGAAATAACATTGAAAGTGGGTTTGAAAGAGCGTCAACTCTAGGTAAAAATAATCCCATATTTTGGAGAGTGTTCAAACTTATGAAATTTTTGACAAAAGTGAGTACTCAGAGGTCATGACTTAATTTGATGATAATCCCACTATTTTGGAAGAGTGTCAACTTTCCATGCATGTGGATCATCAAGAGTACATTTTACGTGATAGTTATATTGTTGAATTTAAATATGATACCACATGTAATTATTATGAGAGAGGAAAATATGGTTGTAGAAATTTTCATGTTACTAGATTACCTCTCGTTATGTTGAGATCGTCAATGTTTTATTCCTCTTCTTTGCATATGCTAGTTTTTGCTTGCCATGATAATTTGTTTGCTTATAAAAATGCCTATGCATAGGAAGTAGGTTAGACTTCAATATGATTGTCACGCATTTTATGATGCTCTCTTTGTGTTTCAATTATTATCTTTCATGTGAGCATCAATAAAATCTTATGCCTAGCTAGGGGCGTAAAACAATAGCTCTTGTTGGGAGGCAACTCAATGAATGAATTTTTTTTTGCTTTTTTCTTTCTGTTCTTGAGTGTTTGCCTAATTATGCTGCTGTTACGATTGTGTTTTTTATGTTTTAATTAGTGTTCGGGCCAAGTGATGTCTACTACACAACCTTCTTCTTGTAGACGTTGTTGGGCCTGCAAGTGCACAGGTTTGTAGGACAGTAGCAAATTTTCCTCAAGTGGATGACCTAAGGTTTATCAATCCGTAGGAGGCGTAGGTTGAAGATGGTCTCTCTCAAGCAACCCTGCAACCAAATAACAAAGAGTCTCTTGTGTCCCCAACACACCCAATACAATGGTAAATTGTATAGGTGCACTAGTTCGGCGAAGAGATGGTGATACAAGTGCAATATGGATGGTAGATATAGGTATTTGTAATCTGAAAATATAAAAACAGCAAGGTAACAAGTGGTAAAAGTGAGCGTAAACGGTATTGCAATGCTAGGAAACAAGGCCTAGGGTTCATACTTTCACTAGTGCAAGTTCTCTCAACAATAATAACATAATTGGATCACATAACTATCCCTCAACATGCAACAAAGAGTCACTCCAAAGTCACTAATAGTGGAGAACAAACGAAGAGATTATGGTAGGGTACGAAACCACCTCAAAGTTATTCTTTCCAATCAATCCGTTGGGCTATTCCTATAAGTGCCACAAACAGCCCTAGAGTTCGTACTAGAATAACACCTTAAGACACAAATCAACCAAAACCCTAATGTCACCTAGACACTCCATTGTCACCTCAAGTATTCGTGGGTATGATTATACGATATGCATCACACAATCTCAAATTCATCTATTTAACCAACACATAGAACCTCAAAGAGTGCCCCAAAGTTTCTACCGGAGAATCACGACGAAAATATGTGCCAACCCCTATGCATAGGTTCCCAATGTCACGAAACCTGCAAGTTGATCACCAAAACATACATCAAGTGGATCAATAGAATAACCCATTGTCACCACGGTTATCCCACGCAAGACATACATGAAGTGTTCTCAAATCTTTAAAGACTCAATCTGATAAGATTACTTCAAGGGGAAAACTCAATTCATTACAAGAGAGAACAGGGGGAGAAGAAACAGAGGATCCAACTATAATAGCAAAGCTCGCGATACATCAAGATCGTGCCAAATCAAGAACACGAGAGAGAGAGATCAAACACATAGCTACTGGTACATACCCTCAGCCCCGAGGGTGAACTACTCCTCCTCGTCATGGAGAGCGCCGGATGATGAAGATGGCCACGGTGAGGTTCCCCCTCCGGCAGGGTGCCGGAACAGGGTCCCGATTGGTTTTTGGTGGCTCTGGAGGTTTTGCGGCGGCGGAACTCCCGATCAAATCTCTGTTCTGGAAGTTTTACGATACATAGGAATATATGGGTGCAGGGGGTACGTCGGTGGACCGAAGGGGGGGGGCACGAGGCAGGGGGGCGCGCCCCAGGGGAGTGGGCGCGCCCCCACCCTCGTGAGCACCTCCCTTCTTTCCTGACGTGCACTCCAAGTCCATCGGGTGGCTTTCCTTCCAAAAATAACTTCTCTAGTTGATTTCGTTCCGTTTTGACTCCGTCTGATATTCCTTTTCCTCGAAACACCGAAATAGGCATAAAACAGCAAATCTGGGATGGGCCTCCGGTTAATAGGTTAGTCCCAAAAATAATATAAAAGTGAAAAATAAAGCCCAATATTTCCTAAAACAGTAGATAATATAGCATGGAGCAATCAAAAATTATAGATACGTTGGAGACGTATCAAGCATCCCCAAGCTTAATTCCTGCTCGTCCTCGAGTAGGTAAATGATAAAAAAAGACAATTTTTGATGCGGAGTGCTCCTTGGCATAATTTCAATGTAAATGTTCTTAATTGTGGTATGAATATTCAGATCCATAAGATCCAAGACAAAAGTTCATATTGACATAAAAATAATAATAATTCAAGCATACTAACAAAGCAATTATGTCTTCTCAAAATAACATGGCCATAGAAAGTTATCCCTACAAAATCATATAGTCTGGCTATGCTCCATCTTCCCCACACAAAGTATTTAAATCATGCACAACCCCGATGACAAGCCAAGCAATTGTTTCATACTTTAACATTTTCAAAACTTTTTCGATCTTCACGCAATACATGAGCGTGAGCCATGGATATAGCATTATATGTGGAATAGAATGGTAGTTGTGGAAAAGACAAAAAGAGGGGAAGATAGTCTCACATCAACTAGGCGTATCAACGGGCTATGGAGATGCCCATCAATAGATATCAATGTGAGTGAGTAGGGATTGCCATGCAACGGATGCACTAGAGCTATAAGCATATGAAAGCTCAACAAAAGAAACTAAGTGGGTGTGCGTCCAACTTGCTTGCTCACGAAGACCTAGGGCATTTTGAGGAAGCCCCATCATTGGAATATACAAGCCAAGTTCTATAATGAAAAATTCCCACTAGTATATGAAAGTGACAACATAGGAGACTCTCTATCATGAAGATCATGGTGCTACTTTGAAGCACAAGTGTGGTAAAAGGATAGTAGCATTGTCCCTTCTCTATTTTTCTCTCATTTTTTTATATTTTATTTATTTGGGCCTTTCTCTTTTTTTATGGCCTCTTTTTTTTTTTTTTTTTTTTTTTTTTTTGTCCGGAGTCTCATCCCGACTTGTGGGGGAATCATAGTCTCCATCATCCTTTCCTCACTGGGACAATGCTCTAATAATGATGATCATCACACTTTTATTTACTTACAACTCAAGAATTACAACTCGATACTTAGAACAACAATATGACTCTATGTGAATGCCTCCGGTGGTTACCGGGATATGCAATGACTCATGAGTGACATGTATGAAAGAATTATGAACGGTGGCTTTGCCACAAATACGATGTCAACTACATGATCATGCTAGCAATATGACAATGATGGAGCGTGTCATAATAAACGGAACGGTGGAAAGTTGCATGGCAATATATCTCGGAATGGCTATGGAAATGCCATGATAGGTAGGTATGGTGGTTGTTTTGAGGAAGGATATGGTGGGTGTATGATACCGGCGAAAGGTGCACGGTATTAGAGAGGCTAGCAATGGTGGAAGGATGGGGAAAGTGCGTATAATCCATGGACTCAACATTAGTCATGAAGAACTCATATACTTATTGCAAAAATCTACAAGTTATCAAAGCAAAGTATTACGCGCATTCTCCTAGGGGGATAGATTGGTAGGAAAAGATCATCGCTCGTCCCTGACCGCCACTCATAAGGAATACAATCAATAAATAAATCATGCTCCGACTTCATCACATAGCGGTTCACCATACGTGCATGCTACGAGAATCACAAACTTTAACACAAGTATTTCTCAAATTCACAACTACTCAACTAGCATGACTCTAATATCACCATCTTCATATCTCAAAACAATTATCAAGCATCAAACTTCTCATAGTATTCAACACACTCATAAGAAAGTTTTAATTATTTTTGAATACCTAGCATATTAAGATTATTTAAGAAAATTACCATGATATTTAAGACTCTCAAAATAATATAAGTGAAGCATGAGAGTTCATCTATTTCTTCAAAATAAAACCACCACCGTGCTCTAAAAGATATAAGTGATGCACTAGAGCAAACAACAAACTACTCCGAAAGATATAAGTGAAGATCAATGAGTAGTCGAATAATTGTGCAACTATGTGAAGAATCTCTAAAATTTAAGAATTTCAGATCTTGATACTGTATTCAAACAGCAAGCAAAGCTAAATAAAACTACATTGCAAGGATAGCACAACTCAAGTGAAGAAGCAAAAACTTAGGTTCAACCGATACTAACCGATAGTTGTTGAAGAAGAAAGGTGGGATGCCAACGGGGGCATCCCCAAGCTTAGATGCTTGAGATTTATTGAAATAATATCTTGGGGTGCCTTGGGCATCCCCAAGCTTGAGCTTTTGTGTCTCCTTAATTCCTCTCATATCATGGTTTCTCTTTTTATCAAAAGCTTCATTCACAACAAACTCAACAAGAACTCGTGAGATAGGTTAGTATAAACCAATGCAAAACCTTATCATTTTCTACTGTAACAAATCACTATAATTATTATTCAACATTGCATACTAAATGCCTCTGCATATTTAATACTCCTATCCTTAAATGGAATCATTAAACAAGCAAACATATGCAAACAATGCAAACATAACAGCAATCTGCCAAAACAGTACAGTCTGTAAAGAATGCAAGAGTATCAATACTTCCCTGACTCCAAAAATTATGAACTAAAATTACCACTGTAATAAATTTATCATAGCTCAATATGCAAAAATATTCAACATTATACCACTCTCTGGCTTTTCTAGGGAATTTTTGGAACAGCGGTAAACTTTCTGTTTTCAAACAGCAACATGTATAGTAGCAAAATAAGCATGGCAAAGGCTATCCTTGACTTTTTTTATTGGAACTAAAGATGGAAAACGTTATTATAACTAACAGCAAGCAAATACTAACAAGAGAAAATGATGCTCCAAGAAAAACACATATCATGTGGTGAATAAAAATATAGCTCCAAGTAAAGTTACCGATGAACGAAGACGAAAGAGGGGATGCCTTCCGGGGCATCCCCAAGCTTAGACGCTTGGTTATCCTTGAATATTACCTTGGGGTGCCTTGGGAATCCCCAAGATTAGGATCTTACCACTCCTTATTCCATAGTCCATCGAATCTTCACCCAAAACTTGAAAACTTCACAACACAAAACTTAACAGAAAACTCGTGAGCTCCGTTAGCGAAAGAAAACAAAACACCACTTCAAGGTACTGTAATGAACTCATTCTTTATTTATATTGGCGTTAGACCTAATGTATTCCAACTTCTCTATGGTTTATAAACTATTTTACTAGCCATAGATTCATCAAAATAAGCAAACAACACAATGAAAACAGAATCTGTCAAAAACAGAACAGTCTGTAGTAATCTGTAACTAACGCAAACTTCTGGAACTCCAAAAAATCTAAAATAAATTGGTGGACCTGAGGAATTTTTCTAGTAATCATCTTAAAAAAGAATCAACTAAATAGCACTCTCCAGTAAAAGGTTGAAGCTAATCCCGTGAGCGCTAAAGTTTATGTTTTTTTTACAGCATGATCATAAAGACTTCACCCAAGTCTTCCCAAAGGTTCCACTTGGCACAAACACTAATTAAAACACAAAACCTCATCTAAACATAATCTAGATGGATTATTTATTCCTAAACAGAACCAAAAAGCAAGAAACTAAAATAAAATTGGGTTGCCTCCCAACAAGGGCTAACGTTTAACGCCCCTAGCTAGGCATGGTGATTTCAATGATGCTCACATAAAAGATAAGAATTGAAACATAAAGAGAGCATCATGAAGAATATAAATAGCACATTTAAGTCTAACCCACTTCCTATGCATAGGGATTTTGTGCGCAAACAACTTATGGGAACAAGAATCAACTTGCATAGGAAGGTAAAACAAGCATAACTTCAAAACTTTAAGCACATAAAGAGGAAACTTGATATTATTGCAATATGTAGAAGTATATGTTCCTCCCTAATAATAATTTTCAGTAGAATCATGAATTAATTCAACAATATAATCAGCACCTAAAGCATTCTTTTCATGATCTACAAGCATAGAAAATTTACTACTCTCCACATAAGCAAATCTATTCTCATCAATAGTAGTGGGAGCAAACTCAACAAAATAACTATCATGTGATTGAAAATTAAGATCAAGATGACAAGTTTCATGGTTATCATTATTCTTTAAAGCATACGTGTCATCACAATAATCATCATATATAGGAGGCATGCTTTCATCATAGTAAATTTGCTCATCAAAGCTTGGGGGACAAAAAATATCATCTTCATCAAACATAGCTTCCCCAAGCTTGTGGCTTTGCATATCATTAGCATCATGGATATTCAAGGAATTCATACTAACAACATTGCAATCATGCCCATCATACAAAGATTTAGTGCCAAACATTTTAATGCATTCTTCTTCTAACACTTTGGCACAATTTTCCTTCCCATCATACTCACGAAAGATATTAAAAAGGTGAAGCGTATGAGACAAACTTAACTCCATTTTTTTGTAGTTTTCTTTTATCTAGTGCTAAGACAAGAAACAAAAAGATTCGATTGCAAGATCTAAAGATATACCTTCACTTACCTAGCCTCCCCGGCAACGACGCCAGAAAAGAGCTTGATGTCTACTACACAACCTTGTTCTTGTAGACGTTGTTGGGCCTGCAAGTGCACAGGTTTGTAGGACAGTAGCAAATTTCCCTCAAGTGGATGACCTAAGGTTTATCAATCCGTAGGAGGTGTAGGTTGAAGATGGTCTCTCTCAAGCAACCCTGCAACCAAATAACAAAGAGTCTCTTGTGTCCCCAACACACCCAATACAATGGTAAATTGTATAGGTGCACTAGTTCGGCGAAGAGATGGTGATACAAGTGCAAGATGGATGGTCGATATAGGTATTTGTAATCTGAAAATATAAAAAAAGCAAGGTAACAAGTGGTAAAAGTGAGCGTAAATGGTATTGCAATGCTAGGAAACAAGGCCTAGGGTTCATACTTTCACTAGTGCAAGTTCTCTCAACAATAATAACATAATTGGATCACATAACTATCCCTCAACATGCAACAAAGAGTCACTCCAAAGTCATTAATAGTGGAGAACAAACGAAGATATCATGGTAGGGTACGAAACCACCTCAAAGTTATTCTTTCCAATCAATCCGTTGGGCTATTCCTATAAGTGCCACAAACAGCCCTAGAGTTCGTACTAGAATAACACCTTAAGACACAAATCAACCAAAACCCTAATGTCACCTAGATACTCCATTGTCACCTCAAGTATCCGTGGGTATGATTATATGATATGCATCACACAATCTCAAATTCATCTATTTAACCAACACATAGAAACTCAAAGAGTGCCCCAAAGTTTCTACCGGAGAATCACGACGAAAACGTGTGCCAACCCCTATGCATAGGTTCCCAATGTCACGAAACCCGCAAGTTGATCACCAAAACATACATCAAGTGGATCAATAGAATAACCCATTGTCACCACGGTTATCCCACGCAAGACATACATCAAGTGTTCTCAAATCTTTAAAGACTCAATCCGATAAGATTACTTCAAGGGGAAAACTCAATTCATTACAAGAGGGAAGAGGGGGAGATGAAACATAGGATCCAACTATAATAGCAAAGCTCGTGATACACCATGATCGTGCCAAATCAAGAACACGAGAGAGAGAGAGAGAGAGAGAGATCAAACACATAGCTACTGGTACATACCCTCAGCCCCGAGGGTGAACTACTCCCTCCTTGTCATGAAGAGCGCCGGGATGATGAAGATGGCCATAGGTGAGGGTTCCCCCCTCCGGCAGGGTGCCGGAACAGGGTCCCAATTGGTTTTTGGTGGCTCTGGAGGTTTTGCGGCAGCGGAACCCCCGATCTAATCTCTGTTCTGGAAGTTTTACAATACGTAGGTATATATGGGTGCAGGGGGTACGTCGGTGGACTGAAGGGGGGGCCACGAGGCAGGGGGCGCGCCCCAAGGGGGTGGGCGCGCCCCCCACCCTCGTGAGCACCTCCCTTGTTTCCTGACATGCACTCCAAGTCCATCGGGTGGTTTCCTTCCAAAAATAACATCTCTAGTTGATTTCATTCTGTTTTGACTCTGTCTGATATTCCTTTTCCTCGAAACACTGAAATAGGCATAAAACAGCAAATCTGGGCTGGGCCTCCGGTTAATAGGTTAGTCCCAAAAATAATATAAAATTGGAAAATAAAGCCCAATATTGCCTAAAACAGTAGATAATATAGCATGGAGCAATCAAAAATTATAGATACGTTGGAGACGTATCACCAAGCAAAGCCTTTGGGATCATGTTGGGTGATAATTGATTTGATCTTGTTGAAAAATAGAAACTTTATGCGCCAGTCACAAAATTATTACAAATAAAAGAAGCGCGATAAAAATCCTGATTTTTGTACAAGAGATTGATATGCAAATTGCCTACGTTTTCCTAATTTTTTAGAAATTTTGGAGTTAAAGAACTATTCGAAGTTTTCAGATTGCTATAGACTGTTCTGTTTTTGACAGATTCTGTTTTCTTTTTGTTGTGTGCTTATTTTGATGAATCTATGGTTTGTATTAGAGGGTATAATGCATGGTAAAGTTGGAATAGAGTAGATATAATGCAAAAATAAAATATGAATGGGTTTGAAACAATACCTAGAGTAGTGATTTGCTTTGTTATACTAACGGATCTCACAAAGGTTTTGTTGAGTTTTGTGTGATTGAAGTCTTCAAGTTTTGGGTGAGATCACGATGGATGAAGGAATAAGGAGTAATAAGAGCCTAAGCTTGGGGATGCCCATGGCACCCCATGTTACTATCCAAAGAGGAACAAGCAACTAAGCTTGGGGATGCCCCGAGTGGCATCCCCTCTTTCTTCTAATGACCATCGGTATTTTACTTGGAGCTATATTTTTGTTCATCACATATCATGAGTTCTTCTTGGAGCGTATTGTATTATATGAGTCTTTGCTTGTTTTACTTCTTAGTTTGTGTCATTTATCCTTGTTGAACACACCTATTTGAGAGAGCCAAAATTATTATATGATTTGTTAGAATTGCTCTATGTGCTTCACTTAAATTTTTTGAGCTATGGAATTGCTCTAGTGCTTCACTTATATCTTTTTGTGCACGGCATGCTTTATTATTTTTGAAGAAATGCTCTCATGGTTCACTTAAATTTAATTGAGAGTTAGTAAATTTCTGAATAAATTCTCCCATGCTTCACTTATATTATTTTGACATAAGAAAATTTTTATGCTACAAAAGAAAAGATTATGTGATAAACATGATAGGCAACATTCCACATCAAAAATTCTGTTTTTAGCATTTACTACTCAAGGACGAGCAGGAATTAAGCTTGGGGATGCTGATACATCTCCAACGTATCTATAATTTTTTATTGTTCCATGTTGTTATATTATCTATCTTGGATGTTTTTTGCAATCATTTTATAGCAACTTTATATCATTTTTTGGGACTAGCCTATTGACACAGTGCAGAGTGCCAGTTGCCATTTTTTGCTTGTTTTTTACTTCGCAGAAAATCAATATTAAACAAAGTCCAAATGCAGAGAAACTTTTTGGAGATTTTTTATGGACCAGAAGACACATGATGGGCCAAAGAAGTACCAGAGGGGGGCTCCGAGGGGAGCACAAAGTTCCAGAAACACCAGATCTAATCTAGACACCATCACGGAGGGGTTCGTCATCCTCATTGGGGCCTCTTCGATGATGCGGGAGTAGTTCATTGTAGACCTTCAGGTCCGTAGTTAGTGGCTAGATGCCTTCCTATCTCTCTCTCTCTCTCTCTCTCTCTCTCTCTCTCTCTCTTGATTCTCAATACAATGGTTTCTTGGAGATCTATTTTATGTAACTCTTTTTGCGGTGTGTTTGTTGGGATCCGATGAACTTTGAGTTTATGATCAGATCTATTTTATCCACGAAAGTTATTTGAGTTTTGATCTCTTATATGCATGATTACTTATAGCCTCATATTTCTTCTTCAAATCTTTGGTTTAGTTAGGCCAACTAGATCAATTTTTCTTGACATGGGAAGAGGTGCTTTGTGATGGGTTTGATCTTACGGTGCTTAATCCCAGTGACAGAAGGGGACATGACACGTATGTATCATTGCTATTAAGGATAACAAGATGTGGTCTATTCCTACATGAATAGATCTTGTCTACATCATGTCATCGTTCTTATTGCATTACTCTGTTTCTCCATGAACTTAATACACTAGATGCATGCTAGATAGCGGTCGATGTGTGGAGTAATAGTAGTAGATGCAGGCAGGAGTCGGTCTACTAATCTTGGACGTGATGCCTATATAATGATCATTGCCTGGATATCATCATAATTATTTGAAGTTCTATGAATTTCCCAACAGTAATTTGTCTACTCACCGTATGCTATTTTTCTCGTGAGAAGCCACTAGTGAAATCTACGCCCCCCCCCCGGTCTATTCTTAATCATATTTGCCTTTGAGATATATTTTTATTTGCTTTTATATTCAGATCTATTATTCCAAGAACCCAAAAATACCTTGTTGCACTTTTCCTTTATTTATTTTATTTTGCTTTATTGGGAGATCTATTTATCCAATCTACTGCAAAACAAATATATCTTTTACCCGGGAGGGATTGACAACCCCTCTTACGCGTCGGGTTGCCAGTATTTGTTCTTTGTGTGCAGGTACCATTTACATATTGTTGCGTGGTTCTCCTACTGGTTTGATAACTTTGGTCTCATCACTGAGGGAAATACCTACCGTAGTTGTGATGCATCATCCCTTCCTCTTTGGGGAAATACCAACATAGTTCAAGCCACATCAGGGTGCTCCACATCTGGGATGTTCAGGGACCCAAAGGGAAGGGAACCGTGGAGGCCAGGCTAGAAGCCATGGAGCAGGAGGTCTTCAAGTGCAAGGGAATGCATGGTGGAGCGCGGACTCAATGCCAATCACCTCATGATTACGGATCTCACCCGTGATCTTAAGGTGGATGGCCGGTCCATGAAGGACGTTGTTGATACGTCTCCAACGTATCTATAATTTATGAAGTATTCATACCATGTTTATAACAATTTTATATGATTTTGGTATGATTTTATTAGAACTAACCCGGACTAACGTTGTTTTCAGCAGAACTACCGTGGTGTCATTTTTTGTGCAGAAATAAAAGTTCTCGGATGGGCTGAAAATTTACGGTGATTTTTTATGGACCAAAAGAGACCCCCGAAGAACCGGAGTTGGGCCAGAAGAGTCCCGAGGTGACGGCAAGGGTGGAGGGCACGCCCACCCCCTAGGCGCGCCCTCTATCTTGCCGCTGCCTCGTGGACCCCCCCTAACGCGAAACCGACCCAAAAGTTCTTATAAATCTCGAAACCCCCAGAAAGAAACTTAGTGTAGCGACCAGACCCGAATGGATCAAGTCTCTGTGCTCAGTGTCATCCCTGGATCAGTAATGCTGACACCACACAGTACTTCGAAGGATTTATAGCAGAGTAGCAATCACACACTTATTACATCGTGTCCACAAGGGAACTTAATACAATAATATGGCTTAAGGCCATCTAATAATAACAGCGGAAGGCTTGGAAG
The DNA here is from genome assembly GCA_021605205.1 of Aegilops longissima. NCBI lineage: Eukaryota > Viridiplantae > Streptophyta > Magnoliopsida > Poales > Poaceae > Aegilops > Aegilops longissima. The sequence continues at coordinate 125,833,977 of CM038682.1, read as the reverse complement.
GTAAGCGAGTCCATCAACTCCATCGGCATCACTGAGTATAGAACCACGACCTAACACCTTACTCGTCGTCTGAAAAGTCTGCAACGTGAAAGTTGCAGCCCGAAAACGGGTCAGCACATGGAATATGCTGGCAATGTAACACATAAGAGCAATGAAAGAATAAGCCTATACTACATGCATATTTGGCTGGTGGTAAGGCTCTACGGTTCCATTTGCATAAAGCTGATTTTTCCCTACACCAAAGGAATAATTTTATTTAACTATCATGGTGGTTGTTAAACATTGAGAATGGTTGACAGCATCCTCAATCCCAATTAAAAAGTACTCATCAAAACCCAATACATTTATTAAAAGTAACATGTTGAGATTCACATGATATTCAATTACGGATACTCAAAACGTCCATAACCGGGACACGGCTAATCATGATTAGTTTATACACTCTGCAGAGGTTTATGACTTTTCCCCACAAGACTCGATCGCCTCCGCTTGGTTCTCGTGACTACATGGTGTTTGAGAAACGGATGACCGAGACATAGTCTTTCGAAGCGCTTAGCACCTTACATGTGGGTAGACCGTACCAACCTACATCCCCTACATCAGCTAGCCTACCCGTAAGAGTTCGCACAACTTAGTCAACTACGCCAGAGCCCATAATTGGCTTGTGGCTGCACACGGAAGTTTCCAGTTTGAATAATCTTATGATCCCTTAGAGCCACGGGTGGCGGTCCAAGAAATACAGCAAATCTGATGGAAACCAGGTGCCTCAATCCACCCAGATGTGTGTTTAGGTTGCCACCTTAGATAAACCATTAATTAACAATCTCACATCTGTCATGGATATTCACTCACCCAATCCACGCCTACTAGCATAGCATGGCATAATAAGCAAACGAGAAGTAACTCCCAAGGTTTCATAAGTAAAACAGGTAATAGGTACTACCTCAATCTACTTCCCAAACCCACAATTTAATTTGATCCTAAACATGCAAGTGTTTGAGGGTTTGATCTAATGCAATAAAACTGGGTAGTAGGAAAAGGTATGATCAAGTGTTACTTGCCTTGCTGATGATCCGCGAGACCTAGAGATTCGAAGTAACAAGCGGCGCACTCCGGGTGATCTAACGCAGACAAACAACAAGCATACAATAAGTACTCATCTAATGCACGGGGAAATCTCGAATAAAAGATCTAACCAGATAGTTCATCTTAAGAACCCTGGTTGTAAAAGAATCGAATCAAATAAAGTATCGAAAGTCGAAACTCGAGAGAGAACGACTCGGTTTAGCAATCTGAAACTAGGTCAAAATTTCACAGTAGTAAAACTCTGTGTAAGTAGGGTAGTCGGAACGGCGGTTTCAGAATATAAACTCCAGCGCTTGAATCACCGATTCGATAAACGAGCAAGAAATAAAACAGATTTGAAAATCGGATCGAAATCGAATCGAAAAATAACGGATTAAATCCGAATAAAAGAAAATGACGAACGGATTAAATAACAGGCGCTCATTAACAGAACTAATCCAACGAACACATTCATTGAAACGAACGGTTCGGTGAACGTCATAATTAAGAAAACCGAAAAAATAAAACCACTAGGGTTTTGAAAAACCGAACATCACGAGAAAAACCGGATCGGGTTTTTTCTAAAAACCGGATCGGGCGGCGGCTACCTCCGGTGGTCTTCGGCGGCGGGCTCGCGGGCTCGGGGCGAGGGGCGGCGGGGTCGGAGGGGCGGCGAGGGGCGGCGGGGTCCGGCGACGGCGAGGAACGGCGGCGGCGACGTTTTGGCGGCGGCGGGCTCGGCTTAGTGGCGGCAAGGGTGAGAGAGAGGGGGGGGTATTTAAGAGGGGGGGTGATGGGGCGCTTAGGGAAGGGGCAGGCGGCGGGTCGGAGGCGGACTCGGGGGGGGCGACGTCTGTGGCGGGGGCTCCAGCAAGGCGTCTTGAGAGGAGAGGAGGAGGCGGTCGGTAGGCTGGGCGGGCGCTGGCTGGGCTGGGCCTGGGCCTTGGCCTGTGGGAGGGGGGCGCGATTTTTTTTAAAAACTAAACCAAACGAATTAAACAAAATACCAAACGAACTCCGATTTTAATAAAATAATTTTCCCGACTCCTAAAAATGAGTCGAACAAAATGAACTTTAAAACGGCAAACATGCATATTTTTTTAAATGCTCATTTTGCCTAAGCAAAATAAATCTTTCAAAAGCCAAATTTGATTTATTTATAAAACCTTCATTTTCCTAAATGTTGGGAAAGTCATATTATTCCCTCTCTTAATTTTTTATAGGAAAAACGTTATGAAGATAATTAAATAACTAAATGATCCTATTTTCAAAATTTGAGAAATCCCAAATATGAAAATAATGAAACTTCCAACTCTCTCCGAAGGTCCTTGAGTTGTGTGAAATTTTCTAGGATCAGAAAAATGCGAGAAAATATGATATGCATGATGACCTAATGTATAACATTCCAAATTGAAAATTTGGGATGTTACAAACCTACCCCCTTAAGATGAATCTCGCCCTCGAGATTCGGGTTGGCTAGAAAATAGGTGAGGTGGTCCTTGAGCAAAACTTCCTCTCTTTCCCGTGTGGCTTCATCCTCGGTGTGGTGGCTCCAATCGAACTTTGCAAAACTTGATAACTTTGCTGCGGGTAACTCTACTGGCATAATCGAGAATCTTAACCGGTTTTTCCTCATATGTCAAGTCATCCTTCAACTGAATTGCTTCCAGTGGCACTGTGTCTCTTAACGGCACCTCTGCTATCTCGTGGTGACATTTCTTCAACTGAGAAACATGGAATACATCATGAACTCCTGACAGTCCTTCTGGCAATTCCAACTTATACGTAACTTCTCCCATGCGTTGCAAAATCTTATACGGTCCAACGAAACGGGGTGCTAACTTTCCTTTCACTCCAAAACGCTTAACTCCTCAAGCGGGGATACTCGAGATATACTGTCTCCAACCTCATACTCAATCGCTGCGCTTTGAATCGGCATAGCTCTTTTGTCCGGATGGGCTACCTTAAGCCTGTCTCGAATCAACTTAACCTTCATTCGACTCCTTAATCAAATCTGGTCCAAACAATCGACGATCTCCGTTTAGTCCCATGACAACGGTGTCCTGCACCTTCTTCCATCTGAGCCTCGAAGGTGCCATCCTTAAGCTGGTTTGGTAACTGTTGTTGTAGGAAAATTCTGCATACGGCAAATTATCATCCCAGCTAGATCCATAATCTAGTGCACAAGCTCTCAAAGATGTCCTCCAAAATCTGATTGACTCTCTCGGTCTGTCCATCGGTCTGTGGGTGGAAAGCTGATGAATTCCAGCCTGGTTCCCAATGTTTCGTGTAACTGGTTCCAAAATTTCGAGGTAAACCGGGTTCCTCTATCGATACGATGCTCCTCGAACTCCGTAAGCACACAATTCTGGTCATGTATATCTTTGCCAACTTAGCACTGCTATAGGTAGTCTTGACTGGAATGAAATGAGCTACCTTAGTCCAACGGTCGACTATAACCCAAATCGAGTCATATCCTGAACGAGTCTTTGGCAAACCTGTGATGAAATCCATGCCTAGTTTATCCCACTTCCATTCGGTATCGGCAATGGTTGTAATAATCCTGCTGGCTTCGATGCTCGCCTTTACTTTCGACATACGTCACAAACTGCTACATACTCCGCAATATCCTTCTTCATTCCGTCCACCGAAAATATTCTTCAAATCCAAATACATCTTGGTATTTCTGGGTGAATCGAATAGGGTGAATCATGGGCTTCTTGAAAATCAACTTCCGATTTTCGGGTCATTGGGCACATAAACACGGTCTTCAAACCATAGGGTATCGTGCTCATCCTCACGAAATCCTTTAGCTTTTCCTTTGCTCAATTTCTCCTTTATAGAGGCAACTTCCTTATCCGCCTTTTGGGCTTCTCGATTTTGTCCATCGTTGTCGATTGAATCTCCAATGCTGCTACATAGCCTCTCGAACTATTTCCACACATAGCTCTCAAGGTCCTCGGCTAACTCATTGGGTATTCCTCCCATCATTAGGGTATTTACGTGGCTCTTACGGCTCAATGCGTCTGCTACGACATTAGCCTTTCCGGGGTGATAATGCAATCTCATATCATAATCCTTGATAAGTTCTAACCATCTCCTTTGTCTGAGATTCAATTCCTTCTGTGTGAAGATGTACTTCAAACTCTTGTGATCCGTATATACTTCACAATGGTTTCCAATGAGAAAATGTCTCCACGCCTTCGTGGCATGCACAACGATCGCTAACTCCAAATCATGAGTGGCATAATTCAACTCATGGGGCTTAAGTTGTCGTGAAGCATACGAAACAACTCTTCCTTCTTGCATAAGTACGGCTCCAAGTCCTCGACGTGAAGCGCCATAATACACCTCATAATCCTTAGTCGATCCGCAATATCAAACTGGTGAGGTAACCAATCTTTTCTTCAACTCCTGAAAACTTGCCTCACAGTCCTCAGTCCATATGAATTTGTTTTCCTTCTTCAACAATTCTGTCATAGGCTTTGCAATCCTTGAGAAATTCTCAATGAATCTTGGTAGTATCCTGCGAGTCCAAGGAAACTCAATCTCTCCAACTGTCGTTGGTGCTTCCCATTTAGTTACGGTCTCAACCTTTGTGGGGTCAATCTGCTATTCCTTCTCCGGATATAACATGTCCGAGAAATCCCACTTCCTTTAGCCAAAACTCACATTTGCTGAACTTGGCATACAACTGGTGTTCCTCGGTTTCTCCAAAACCAATCGCAAATGTTCCTTGTGTTCCTCTTCATTCTTTGAGAAAATCAAAATGTCATCAATGAACACCACGATTTAACTTATCCAAAAACTCCATAAACACTTTGTTCATCAGGTTCATGAAATAGGCTGGCGCGTTAGTCAGTCCAAATGACATAACGGTATACTGCACAGTCCATATCTCGTGGTAAATGTTGTCTTGGGTATGTCCTGCTCCCGAATCTTTAACTGATGGTACCCTGATCGCAAGTCGATCTTGGAAAACACTTTGGCTCCTTGCAAGCGATCAAACAGATCATTTATCATAGGTAGTGGGTACTGTTCTTGATTGTTACTTCATTCAATCCACGATAATCAACAACCATTCTCAAAGATCCATCCTTCTTCTCCACTAACAAAACGGGTGATCCCCAAGGTGAAGAACTTGGGCGATAAAACCTTTATCCAATAGTTCCTTAATCTGCTTCTTGATTTCCGCCAAATCCTTTGCGGGCATCCCAGACGGTCGCTTCGATATCGGGCCTGTTCTCGCAACAGCTCGATCAAAACTCAATGTCTCTATCCGTGGCATTCCGGCAACTCTTCCGGAATACATCAGATAATCCTTCACCACTGGTACTTCTTCCCGCACCACCCGATAGGCAATTAACTTGCGCTCTTCTCGCTCGTGCCGTGATACATACTTAATCCTTCTTCCTTCGGTGTGGTGAGCAAAATTGACTTTGTGGTGCAATCTATGTTTCCTCCATACTTTGATAACCAATCCGTTCCTAATATCACATCCAATCCTTGGGATTCCAGAACTATTAGGTCTGAGGGGAAAACATAGTGTCCAATCCTTAATGGCAGTCGATCACACCATTTACTAGCCATGTATTCTGCTCGGGTGAGGTTACTAGCATGGGTGACCTAAGGGCTTGGGTCGGTAACTTGTACTTATCCACAAATCCCTTGATATGTATGAATGCGATGCACCAAGATCAAAAAGAACAACCGCAGTAAATGACTTAACCAAAAACTTACCGACATCTTGCATCGGCTGATCTTCAACCTCCTCCACATCAATGTGGTTCACCCGTCCCCTGTTGAAAGGGTTGGGCTTCTTTCCGAGCTTCCATTGCCATTTCCATTTCGCCTTCCGACAGTCATTTGCATAGTGCCCATCTTGCGGCACTTAAAGCAAGTAATGTGACTCAAGTCTACCTTGGATGGTGTTGACGGGTTGGTGCGATTCTGTCCGTTGCTTCCCCCATTCCCGTTCCCATTCTTGGTGCCATTATGGTTGTGCGAATTTCCTCCTCCATGGGTATGCTGAAACTGAATTCCTGATTTAGGGGTATAACATGGTTTCTGCTGAGCTCCAGAGTTATACTTCCCTTGCCCATACTTCCTCTTGCGGTTCTCAATTTGCTGCTGCTTTCCTTCAATCATGAGGGCTCGGTCTACCAACTCCTGGTAGTTGTTGAAACTTGCTACCATCAACGGCATGCTGAACTCATCATTCAGTCCTTCTAGAAACTTCTCTGTTTAGCTGCGTCAGAGTAACGCTATCCGGGGCATAACGTGCTAATTTGCTAAAGTCATCCACGCATCGCCAACAGTCCTTCCTCCTTGGCGAAGTTGTGAAACTCACGCTTCTTCATGGCCATGGCTCCTGCTGAAACATGGGCGGTGCGAAAAGCTTGCTGAAATTGATCCCATGTGATGTTGTTCACGGGTAAGTGGCTGTGAAATTCTCCCACCATGCTGCTGCTGGTCCTTCAAGCTGATGTGCTGCAAACTTCACTCTTTCACCATCTGTGCATCCTGCAGTGGTCAGCTCCTTCCTATCTTGGAGCCACCATCTGCTACAATCGGTTCGGTGTTCTTTGGAATACACCGCGGGTTCATCTAAGGAAACGAGTCGATGATCCGCAGTGGTGGTGGTGGTGGGTTGTTGTTGTTGTTGTTGTTGTTGTTGCCCTGTTTCGCACCAATGTTTGAATCAGGGTATTCTGCTGCTGGATCAATTGGGTGATCTCTGGCGGGAAAACGAATCCGGGGTCACGTCTCGGAGGCATCTGATGGGTTTAGAAAAGAAGAGAAATTTAGAATAGAATGAGGTCTAAGGGAATCACTACCCAAATGCACATGAGCAAAAGCACACAAAATCACTTCATTCAATCAAACAAGGGCTTACAACGATCTAACTATCGCAAAAGTGCGTGTACTACAATGTTTACATGGAGGAAATACTACTAATATGTGGGGACTTCTACTAATTTGAACCGTGGAAGACTCCATGATGTCCGCTCCACTTCGTCTTCAAAGTCGGGTTCACTTGGATCCGAATCGTGTCGTCGATGTTGATGTAGTCACTTGGGTAATCGACATCTGGTCTTCATTCTGAGTGCCAACTTCTTCTTGAGTTCTTCGATCTCGTACTTAAGGTCGTTATTGTGTCTTGCCGAGCTACGATCTCGCCCATGTAGTCCTTGCGTGTAGTCTTTAGTTCTCCTTCCAGTTCGATGATCCTTCCTTTGTCTTCTCGCAACTCCAACATATCATTGCACATTTGGTTCTCCGGCGCCGAATGTGCTGATTTAACTCCGGATGAAAGCTGCAATGGATCTATCCTTCTTGGTGCCGATAACGCCCCAGCTTGTCATCTCGGCGTCCGCAAATCTGGTAGATAGTGTCCTTGAGGTCTTCTTGATAAACTTCTCCAATGCGTCCCATGGTGATGTGAGCTGCCATGCTCTTTCCTGCACTCCAAGTTGGTGCAATGAAAACACTATCTATAGGCTTGGTGATTGGGGCGAATGTCCTTCTGAACGTGAGCTTGAATCTTCCAGCTCCTCTTGAGCAGAGTGGCGTTGAAAGTCCCGTGAAGCTTGGTAGTCCAATGTGCGGTACTTGGTAACTTCCTTCAAGTGAAATCCAAAAGGTGTGCCTTCATCCGTTGGGTGTACTTGATCTTCGCGTCCGTCATCCTAAAGAGTAGAAAAGATGAGGAGTTAGAAAATGGGAAGAGAGTAGTGATCTATGGATTTAACTTAGTGGTCGTGTCCTACATCAACAGGTGCTCGATACCATTCTCTCAGAGCGACCAGACCGAATGGATCAAGTCTCGTGCTCGAGTGTCATCCCCGGATCAAGAATGCCGACACCACACAAGATTTCAAGGATTTATAGCAGAGTAGCAATCACACACTTATTACATCGTGTCCACAAGGGAACTTAATACAATAATATGGCTTAAGGCCATCTAATAATAACAGCGGAAGGCTTGGAAGGTAAGCGAGTCCATCAACTCCATCGGCATCACTGAGTATAGAACCACGACCTAACACCTTACTCGTCGTTCGAAAAGTCTCGCAACGTGAAAGTTGCAGCCCAAAACGGGTCAGCACATGGAATATGCTGGCAATGTAACACATAAGAGCAATGAAAGAATAAGCCTATACTACATGCATATTTGGCTGGTGGTAAGGCTCTACGGTTACATTTGCATAAAGCTGATTTTTTCCTACACCAAAGGAATAATTTTATTTAACTATCATGGTGGTTGTTAAACATTGAGAATGGTTGACAGATCCTCAATCCCAATTAAAAGTACTCATCAAAACCCAATACATTTATTAAAAGTAACATGTTGAGATTCACATGATATTCAATTACGGATACTCAAAACGTCCATAACCGGGGACACGGCTAATCATGATTAGTTTATACACTCTGCAGAGGTTTATGACTTTTCCCCACAAGACTCGATCGCCTCCGCTTGGTTCTCGTGACTACATGGTGTTTGAGAAACGGATGACCGAGACATAGTCTTCGAAGCGCTTAGCACCTTACATGTGGGTAGACCATACCAACCTACATCCCCTACATCAGCTAGCCTACCCGTAAGAGTTCGCACAACTTAGTCAACTACGCCAGAGCCCATAATTGGCTTGTGGCTGCACACGGAAGTTTCCAGTTTGAATAATCTTATGATCCCTTAGAGCCGGTGGCGGTCCCAAGAAATACAGGCAAATCTCGATGGAAACTAGGTGCCTCAATCCACCCAGATGTGTGTTTAGGTTGCCACCTTAGATAAACCATTAATTAACAATCTCACATCTGTCATGGATATTCACTCACCCAATCCACGTCTACTAGCATAGCATGGCATAATAAGCAAACGTAGAAGTAACTCCCAAGGTTTCATAAGTAAAACAGGTAATAGGTACTACCTCAATCTACTTCCCAAACCCACAATTTAATTTGATCCTAAACATGCAAGTGTTTGAGGGTTTGATCTAATGCAATAAAACTGGGTAGTAGGAAAAGGTATGATCAAGTGTTACTTGCCTTGCTGATGATCCGCGAGACCTAGAGATTCGAAGTAACAAGCGGCGACCGGTGATCTAACGCAGACAAACAACAAGCATACAATAAGTACTCATCTAATGCACGGGGAAATCTCGAATAAAAGATCTAACCAGATAGTTCATCTTAAGAACCCTGGTTGTAAAAGAATCGAATCAAATAAAGTATCAAAAGTCGAAACTCGAGAGAGAACGACTCGGTTTAGCAATCTGAAACTAGGTCAAAATTTCACAGTAGTAAAACTCTGTGTAAGTAGGGTAGTCGGAACGGCGGTTTCGTAACGAAACTCCAGGCGCTTGAATCACCTGATTCCGATAAACGAGCAAGAAATAAAACAGATTTGAAAATCGGATCGGAAATCGAATCTGAAAAATAACGGATTAAATCCGAATAAAAGAAAATGACGAACGGATTAAATAACGGACGTTCGTTAACAGAACTAATCCAACGAACACATTCATTGAAACGAACGGTTCGGTGAACGTTCGTTAATTAAGAAAACCGAAAAAAATAAAAACCACTAGGGTTTTGAAAAAAAACCGAACATCACGAGAAAAACCGGATCGGGTTTTTTTCTAAAAAAACCGGATCGGGAAAACCGGATCGGGCGGTGGCTACCGGTGGTCTTCGCCGGCGGGCTCGCGGGCCCGGGGCGAGGGCGGCGGGGTCTGGAGGGGGCGGCGGGGGCGGCGGGGTCCGCGACGGCGAGGAACGGCGGGCGACGTTTGGCGGCGGGCTCGGCTTGGGGGCGGCGGGGCGGTGAGAGAGGGGGGCGGCCGGTATTTAAGAGGGGGGGGATGGTGGCGCTTGGGAAGGGGCAGGGGCGGGTCGGAGGCGGACTCGGCGGCGGGGCGACGTGGCGGCGGTGGGGCTCACAGGCGTGGCGCTTGAGGGAGAGGAGGAGGCGGTCGGGGCCGGGTCGGGGGCTGGCTGGCCGGGCCGGGCCTTGGCCTGGGGGCGCGATTTTTTTTTAAAAAACTAAACCAAACGAATTAAACAAAATACCAAACGAACTCCGATTTTAATAAAAATAATTTTCCCCGACTCCTAAAAATGAGTCGAACAAAATGAACTTTAAAAACGGCAAACATGCATATTTTTTTTTAAAATGCTCATTTTTGCCTAAGCAAAATAAATCTTTCAAAAGCCAAATTTGATTTATTTATAAAACCTTCATTTTTCCTAAATGTTGGGAAAGTCATATTATTCCCTCTCTTAATTTTTTTATAGGAAAAACGTTATGAAGATAATTAAATAAATCCAAATGATCCTATTTTCAAAATTTGAGAAATCCCAAATATGAAAATAATGAAACTTCCAACTCTCTCCGAAGGTCCTTGAGTTGCGTGAAATTTTCTAGGATCGGAAAAATGCGAGAAAATATGATATGCATGATGACCTAATGTATAACATTCCAAATTGAAAATTTGGGATGTTACACTTAGATCGGAAGTTCCGCCGCCACAAGCCTCTGTAGCCATGAAAAACCAATCGGGAGCCTGTTTCGGCACCGTGCCGGAAGGGGAACCCATCACCGCAGGCTATCTTCATCATCCCGGTGGTCTCCATGACGAGGAGGGAGTAGTTCACCCTCGGGGCTAAGGGTCTGTACCAGTAGCTATGTGTTTGATCTCTCTCTCTCTCTCTCTCTCTCTCTCTCTCTCTCTCTCTCTCTCTCTCTCTCTCGTGTTCTTGATATGGCATGATCTTGATGTACCGCGAGCTTTGTTACTATAGTTGAATCATATGGAGTTTCTTCCCCTCTACCTTCTTGTGATGAATTGAGTTTTACCTTTGAGGTTTCGCTATTATCGGATTGAATACTTTTATGGATTTGAGAACACTTGATGTATGTCTTGCGTGGGATACCCGTGGTGACAATGGGGTGTTCTATTGATTCTCTTGATGTATGTTTTGGCACTCAACTTGTGGATTCCCGAGGTGACATTGGGGTAATCTATGCATAGGGGTTGATGCATATTTTCGTCCTTGTTTCTCCGGTAGGAATCTTGGGGCACTCTTTGAGGTTCTTTGTGTTGGATTGAATAATATGAATCTGAAGTTGTTTGATGCATATCGTATAATTGACCCACAGATACTTGTGGTGACATTGGAGTATCTAGGTGACATTAGGGTTGATTGATGTGTGTCATATGGTGTTATTTTACTACGAACTCTAGGGTTTTTGCTCACTTTTACCACTTGATACCTTGCTGTTTTTATATTTTCAGATTACAAAAACCAATATCTACTATCCATATTACACTTTTATCACCATATCTTCGCCAAACTAGTGCACCTATACAATTTTCCATTGTATTGGGTGCGTTGGGGACATAAGAGACTCTTTGTTATTTGGTTGCAGGGTTGTTTGAGAGAGACCATCTTCATCCTATGCCTCCTGCAGATTGATAAACCTTAGGTCATCCACTTGAGGGAAATTTGCTACTGTCCTACAAAACTCTGCGCTTGGAGGCCCAACACGAGTCTACAAGAAGAAGGTTGCATAGTAGACATCAAACATAAACTTTTGCTCTCAGTCCAGGAATGTTGGAAATTCATTGGAACCTGATTTTGATCTGAATGTTTTACACAAGATTGATATACAAATTTCTCATGTTCTCCTAATTTTTCAGAATTTTTGGAGTTACAGAAGTATACGAAGTTTCCAGATTACTACAGACTATTCAGTTTTTGACATATTCTGTTTTCATTGTGTTGTTTGTTTATTTTGATGAATCTATGAGTAGTATCGGAGGGTATGAACCATGGAGAAGTTGGAATACAATATATATTACACCAATATAAAATTGGAATGAGTTCACCACATTACCTAAGTGGTGATTTGCTTTATTATACTAATGGAGTTTAGGAGTTTTCTGTTGAGTTTTGTGTTGTGAAGTTTTCAAGTTTTTGGTGAAGTTTTGATGGACTATGGAGTAAGGAGTGGCAAAAGCCTAAGCTTGGAGATGCCCAAGCAACCCAAGGTAATATTCAAGGATAACCAAGCATCTAAGCTTGGGGATGCCCCTGATGGCATCCCCTCTTTCGTCTTCGTTCATCGGTAAATTTACTTGAGGCTATATTTTTATTCACCAGATGATATGAGTTTTGCTTGGAGCTTCATTTTATTTAATTTTGATTTGCTTGAAGCTATTTAGAATAATTTTTTGCATCTTTTAGTTCAATAAAAAAGGTCAAGTATAGCATTTACCATGCTTATTTTGCAAGTCTATATGTTGCTGTTTTGAAAACAGAAAGTTTGTTGTTATGTTTTGAATATTTGTGAATAGTCAGAACATGATAAAATCTGGAAATTTTTACACAATGAGAAGCAACAATTTTTCTATAGTGTGGCAATTTTTCAGAATTTTTGGAGTTAAAGAAGTACGGAATTTCTTGCATTCTTTATAGAATGTCCTGTTTAGACAGATTGTTGTTATGTTTCCATATGTTTGCTTGTTTAATGATTCTATTTGAGGATAGGAGTGTTAAATATTCAGAGGCATTTAGTATGCAATGTAAAATTATAATTTTAGTGATTTTCTACAGTAGAGAATGATAAGGTTATGCATGGATTTATACTAACTTATCTCACGAGTTCTTGTTGAGTTTTGTGTGCATGAAGTTTTTAATATTCCGGAAAACTATGATATGAGAGGAATTAAGGAGACACAAAAGCTCAATCTTGGGGATGCCCAAGGCATCCCTAATTAATATTTCAAGAAGTCTCAAGCATCTAAGCTTGGGGATGCCCCTGGCATCCCACCTTTCTTCTTCAACAATGATTGGTCAGTTTCGGTTGAGCCTAAGTTTTTGCTTCTTCACTTGATTTGTGCTATCGTTGGAATGTCATTTTATTTTGTTTTGATTGCTGTTTGAATAAAATACTTAAGATCAAAATTTTATTTATGAGAGAGATTCTTCATGTAGCTACCTAATTATTCAACTACTTAGTCATCTTCACTTATATCTTTATGGAGTAGTTTGTCATTTACTCTCGTGATTCACTTATATCCTATGAGTAAATGGTTGACTTAATTGAATATCATAAATCTGAAATTATATATGTTTCATATTATTATCCCATGGGGAGTAATGACTTCACATATAATAAGTATTGGTAGTAAATTTATTGAAAGTTAGCACAATACCAGCCAACGAATAGCGCATACGCCGGCAAGTCATGCGTCGAGTACATGTACCAGACACGCATTATGAAGTTTCGTTTGCTATAGGCGTCGTATGTCTTGAACCCATTATCCCAGGCTTCTTGCAATTCGTCCTTAAGTGCTGCATGTACACATTCATATTTTTTCCCCGGATAGTTGGGCCCTGGAATTATCAACGTCGGGAAAATGTTCTTTCTTTGCATAATCTGTCCGGGGGGAGATTGAGTGGAAAGACAAATACGGGCCAACAACTGTATTGGGCTGCCGTCATACCAAACACACTGAACCCATCCATGCTGATGTCGACTCGAGGATGCCTCGGATCTGCCGCTTTGTCAGCATGTAATTCATCAAATTTTTTCCACGCAACACCATCCGATGTGTGTACAATCATCATATCTGCATCTAGTTCGGTTCTTTTGCCTGTTTTGTGCCATGTCATCTATCTGGCCGTCTCTTCGACCATGAAAAGACGTTGAAGTCTTGGTACGATTGGCATATACCGAAGAACACTAACGAGGATTTTGGTCTGTGTCTTCTCACCCATACTGTTGTCTACCACAATATACCTGGAACACTTGCAAATGGGACAATAGTTCAAGTCCGCATAGTCAAGCCTAAATAAGGCACATCCTTTCTCACAGGCATGTATTTTCTCATAGGGCATCTTCAGTGCACGGAGGATTTTGTCCGACTGGTACAGGTTTGCAGGCATTACATGGCCTTTGGGTAGAAAGCGTCCAAATACTGTCATAATTGCGTCAGTAGCATTCTCTCGCCCAAGTTGAACTCGAGCCTTGAGCCATTACTTGTGAGATGACATCCAACTGACAAAGCTCAGTGTGCTCGTGGAGCGGACGTTTTGAAGACTCCAACATTTCATTGAAGGCCTTTGCAGATTCCTCCATCTCCTCGTCCAAATCCCGAGCATCATCATAGTCTTGCACCATGTTTTCCATCCCGGTACCATGCTCGTCGGTGCGACGACGATCCACCTCAGCTCGGTCACGTTGGGCAGACTCACCATGAAATGTCCACACCGTATAATCGGGCGTAAAACCACTCTTCTACAGGTGTTTGCCCATTTCAGCCTCTGTCCTCTTTTCCCAATTGCCGCACCGGAAACAGGGGCACCAGGTTTTCCTCTGGCCATTTGCAAATTCGGCTTGCACAAACCGCTTGGTTTTTGTGAACCATTCAGCGCTCCATTTGTTCTGACCAGTGTGACCGGTATACATCCACGCACGATCACTCATCTTGACTTTCAGAGCTACTGGACACACAACAATTATATATATAATTCACCATGTATATATTCATCAGTTGATCTACTTTGTCAATTTTATTACGTCCATGCAACCTACACTCTAATAGGTAATGGTAGGTCCTAATCCCACCCGAGTATGTGTAGATTGGGTTCATTTTCCCATGCTATGCTCGGATTCGACGCAAAATTTAAGCAGCACCTCCCGGTGTTCTCTTGATACACGCCTCTCGCAATAAGCAGAGAGGATGTGTACCGGAGAACAACAGGGAGGCATCGATAAATTTATGCGTCGGATCCGAGCAAAGCATATGGGAAAACGAACCCAATCTACACATACTGGCTGTCCATGGATAGCGTTGGACAATTCGAAGAATCAAGGTTATAAATATGCAAATGCATGCATATTTATAACTATGACGCTTTCGAACGGGAGACACATATTGGTTACGACATCGATGATTCAAGACACATATATAGCTAGCTATCAAATTTCATCGCACGAACACGGAACAGAGCAAATAATTAATGGGGGAGGAGGACATGTCATTTGTGCTCACCGACGAACGAAGGGGCAGAGCTCGTCAAACGCACAACGAGGTCGTCGAACACCAAACCTCGCAGCGATGAAACAACTGCACATTTGAATCTACCCGATCAACACAATTATATATGATGTTTTTCATATCAAAATTGAAAAATATATGACCTAACTAATAATTCACAAATATATGACCCCGCGCCTCTGGAAGGCCAAAGAACACCTTTTCGGAGGTGTCGGGGGGTAGGGTGTCGGTCGGTGTCGAGGGTGCCGGTCGGGTCGGGTGCTGTTTTGTGGTCTGGGGTCGGGGTGTCGTGTCGGGTCGAGGTGTCGGTCGGTGTGGGGTGTCGGGGTCAGGGGTCGGGGTCGGTGTCGTGGTCGGGGTGTCGGGGTGTGGTGGGGGGGTCAGGGGTCGGGTGTCGGGGTGTCGTGTTGGGGTCGGGGTGTGGTGTCGGGGTCGGGATGTCAGGGTCAGGGGTCAGGGGGTCGGGGTGTCGGGGTCGGGGTGTCGGGGTCAGGGGGGTCAGGGTGTCAGGGTGTCGGGGTGTGGTGTCGGGGTCAGAGGGTCGGGGTGTTTCCTTCTATCCTTCTTCTTCTTTCTTTCTCTTCTTCTTCTTCTTTCCTTTCTTCTTCTTCTTCTTTCATCTTTTTTCTACTTTTTTACTTCTTTTCGTTTCTTCTTTCTTCTTCTTCTACTTCTTTTCTTCTTCCTCTTTTTTCATCTTTTTTCTACTTCTTTTCTTTTCTTCCTTTCTTCTTCTTCTACTTCTTTTCTTCTTTTTCTTTTTTCATATTTTTTCTACTTCTTTTCTTTTCTTCTTGTTCTACTTCTTCTACTACTTCTACTTCTTCTAGTTCTTTTCTAACACTAACACAATCTAGCACTAATAATTAAACAACAAAAAAATGAAAAATAGAAGAAGAAAAAAGTAGTCCCTCACCGAGCAATGGGACGGTCGGCGGGAGCGGTATGGGGGGCACCGGGCGGCGGGGCCGGGGTGGGGCCGGCGGTGGGTGGCAGGCGACAGGCGTCGGCGGGTGGGGTGGGGTGGAGGGTGGTGGGGCGACAGGCGTCGGCGGGTGGGTGGGGCGGAGACCGGGGTGGTGGGGCGACGGGCCAAGCTGGGCGGGCGGGGCGGGCGCGGGGGGCGGTGGGTGGGGATCTGGTGGAGGGGCGTCGAGGAGGAGAGAGGGAGAGAAGAGACAGTAATTAACGGGCGGGGGTGGCGGCCGTTAGTTAGTCTGCTCTTTGCCGTCCGCCTTTATCTCTCTTTGTCGTCCGCTAGCAGACGGCAAAGAGGTGGGGCGTTAAATTTTTTCTAAACGGGCGGGGGCACCTCTCTCTTTGTTGTCACCGGTGGCGGCAAAGAGCCGGCCGATGGCAAAGGCCTCTTTTGTCGTCTGCCGTTTCTTTGCCGTCTGCTTTTAGGTAGCTGTTGGCAAAGAGCTTCTTTGCCGTCTGCTAGCAGATGGCAAAGAGCTGGCAGGTGGCAAAGTAGCTGATTCCAGTAGTGATGTGTTTGGTTTCCAACCAGTTAAACTTGTCAAACCATGATCTTGGAGAGAAGACTGTTGAACAAAAATCTTTGAAAAGGCATGTCTAGTTGGCCGAATGGACAATTGACCAAACCTTCTTCACCCAATCTTAGTTTTAATTTTTTATTTTGCATAATTCTACATTGACATAGTGATAATCTGCATCTCTTGGATCGGTAATAATTTTTTTAAACACAGTATAGTCGAAGTCGCGCTCGTACACGAGCCCCTATAAAGTCACGCATGCCCTTCTGTGTGAGTATCTCTGAGGTACCGAGGCAGCATAGCAGCTTGAGATTGACGAAGTCATCACAGATAGCTCATATTCAACGGGAACGTCTCCTCCCATTGCACGGACATCGCTGGAAAGGCTACAATAAATCCAAAAAATGCGAGCACCGGCGTCAAGTCTAGAATTTGAACCCTAGTGTACTGAGAATATCACTGTCCTCCTAACTATCAAAGTACAAATTGGTTTGCGGATCAACAATAATTTCAAAGTAGATTTTAGTTGAAGCCACTTTGGCTAAGAGCAACTTTAACCGATCTCCTATCCATTAGAGGAGTAGACCGTCAAGTATCCTCAGAGGAGGATAATTATCCTCCTCTAAGGGTGGCCCCATCAAACTGACCTATATTTAGAGGATAATCTTTTTTGTCAATTCTATATTTCAAAATAAGCATACATAACATATAAATCATGAACAAGCATATAATTGCATAGTTTGAGAAATTCAAATTTAAACATGCAAATAGCTCAGCCAAAAGGCATCATATCGATCAAGTTTCATCCAAAATAATCACAACTTAGCATGTTTTATGTTGTGGATCGATCCCAACCAAAGGCATGCACGAACTCAAACACCATCCTCGCCAAAAAAATCAACACCATCTTCATGGCCACCCCCATATCCACACGGCCTTCACTATCACCACCACCACCGCATTAATCATCACCACCATCCACACGGTCACCATCACCATTCCAAAGAGAAACATCTATTTGAATCAAGATCTCCCCACGAGTGAGCTCCCAATTTTTTTTACGATATCATCAATTCTAGTTGAGTTCGGTAACATGATAGCACGTTGTTTGGCCTTCTTTGCATTCTAAAGCCTCTCACCCTCGAGTGCAAGCCTATGCTCCTCCACTTTCAACTTCCTCTCTTCGTCTGCCTACTTTGATCTCTATTTTTGTCCTCCAACAACTTGAGCTCATTCCATCTAGCCACCCTATCTTCCTTGCGTTCGGACGCCAAGGCTTCTTGGTCTCAATCATGGTCACAGGCTCCTCTTTGTATGTGCCACAAAATGATACTCACTTCTTGCTCTCTTTTGCAATATGTTGCCATATGGTCTCTTGTTGGCATCGTCATCGTTCTCGTCATTCCTCAACGAGTATGCTTAACCTTGATCCATTTGGTGTGGTCTCATCGTTTCTCCTAACCCTCTTCTCATTGATGCAAAGTTCTTTGTAGCAATGGTACAATCAGAAGGGCTTGTGATTGTACTTCTTGTTGTGTTGCTTGAAAAGTTCTTGTATAATAGGGTCATACTCCGAGACAACCACACTGCTTGGTGGTGCATGGTTCACTTGATTAATACTCCCTCCGTCTCAAAATTCTTGTCTTATATTTATCTAAATATGGATGTATCAAGTCACGTTTTAGTATTAGATACATCCGTATCTAGACGAATCTAAGACAAGAATTTTGGGACGGAGGGAGTACGAATGGATCTTTGGTTGAATTGGTATTTGATGGTACCCCAATGATGCCCAAGAGAGCCTTGGGTGCAGCTTGATGTGACATCCACGTAGTTGTTGTAGTACTCGGCAATTCTCCCCCAAAAGTGCATTCTCTTCATCCACCAAGAACGGGTAGGTGATGTAACATTCTCTTCTTGGTAGGATTGATCGGCTAGATGGTAGGGCTATCTCCAAGATGGCGCCTAAGCTACTTATTTTTAGTCAGGGGTCCATTCAGAAATGTCGTACTATCCATGAAGCTACCGTGGATAGACGTTGGACCACGAACATCAAGGAATTGAAATCCTGGAAGGCTTGCTAGGACATCACCAAGGGTGGAGTTCTTCATCTAGCTCTCGCTTGCCAATATTGGGTTGGACGACTAAAAGGATTGCTAGGATAGGCTTGACAACCCCCTCACTCCCAACCCCCCCCTGTGTGGCGTGTGTGCTTTTTGGTCAAACGGAGATAAGCATGAACCAGATCCATATATAATGGCCGGCACATCTTGCATACCTTGTGATATGAGTATGAGGTGCTATCACAAATATGATTGATTGTCTGGCTCCCAACCCGAGGGAAATCTTTTTGGATTGGCGATATTGGACCGTCCACTCCACCCCCTACACCCAAGAAAGGTAAACTCTTTGATGGTCATTCTCACACCTTGGTGGATTTGGGTGCAGTGGAACATGGCCATCTTCGCTAGAATGCAACCCAACATTGCTATCCCACTTGACACAATTCAGGCTGAGGCTTGACTCTAGGCGAAGAGGGGAGTATTGCATTATGGTGATACTTCGAATGGTTCTAGCTCGTAGGATTGTAGCCTTGTAAATTTGGATGTGGCCCTTCGACAGCCTGTACATAACCTTGTTTCTCTACAAATTCACTGACAAGCCTTTGCTTTTTCTCAAGAAAAATTAAATTAGATTTTTCCATAGTTCAAATTTTGGATCCAAGATGAATTTGTCTCATGAGAGATCACTTTACTTTGCCACTGTTTTTTGTCATAGACTGCTGATTCTTTTCATTCGTTTACAGGATGTCAGTGCATAGAAGTTACTGCATCATCCAGGTTGTCTTTAATTTCGGAGGATCTATGCATTGGATGTGCTATTTGCGGGAAGGTCTAGCTACTTTTCCTTTTGTGGTTATTTATGGGTAAATCTATCAAATATGAAATGGAATCTTAATAACTTTCTGTTGTGATGGTACTCTTACAGGTATGTCCCTTCAATGCCATCCAAATTATTAACTTGCCAAGTAGTCTTGACAAGGAGACGACACATCGGTACGGGCCGAATTCGTTCAAGCTCCACAGGTAGACAAATCTTTCTCATTCTATAATATTCGGTCACCCCACCGCTGTCCTTAAGTTCCAGTTATTATAGTCGAGCTGATGAGGAAAGCCCTATTTACCGCATTCCGCGGCAAGTTGCCGACCGATCGCTTATGTTCGAGCGTACATCTGCCAGCGCAATTATCTCTTTCTTACGTGGGATCAATGTCCGGTTTTGGGGGGTGCATATCTGGTGATACGGCCTAGCATATGCTCCCCTGCTCCAGAACAGTCCGGTGCGTTGGATCTGGACTCTAGGGCCAAAATGGAGCACGCTGACCTCCTTCTGAAAATATACAAAAAAGACCCTTGGTTATGCTGCAATTCAGGCACTGGTGCACATCTGTTCGTTCTGTATCTCCTTCAATTCCATTTACTGTAGCCACATCAACCTGTCTAGTTCTTCGTAGTAGGAAATATAGGAATTTTTATATTTACGGGAATATAGCAGCTTGTCTTTAGGGGAATATAGGAATTTTTGTAGCGCCACAACATTTGTAACCCAAGTTTTGACATGAGGAACAAGCATCTTATGAGGTGCATTCACAATCAAGAATGACAGTCTCACATAAATTTATAGGTCTAATTGTTGATTTTGTCGTGTAGATGTGTTTTTGTGCCCGGCACTGGATGGTGTGCGAGGAGAGTAACGACTCATCGAGACGGAAATCCGTTGGTGCTCCCGGGAGCGCGCGCTCCTGCATGCGAAAATATTTTTTGAAATGTCAAAAAAGTTTCAACAAAATTTGTATGTGTTCTTTGTCACATCCAAATACTACATACTAATTTGTAGGCAAAAAGATTAAAGATTTTGGCCTGTGCAAAAAAAAAAAACCCAAATGTCAACCTAATTTTTTTTTTTCGACCGGCGAAACACCACTACTCCATTTCGCATGAAAATTTTCAAGGATGCGTGCGACACTAACATGAATATCTACAAAAGAAATCATAATTTTTGAAAACATTTAGTATATATTTTTTGTTTTACTATTCACGCAGGAGCGCGCGCTCCTGGGAGCCAAGACGCCATTCTCCAAATCGAGTGGACTATAGTAAAATTCTTTCGTTTAGCTATGTGAACCTGTGAACTAAATGGAACTCTTGTAAATTTATATATTGTATGATCACTGTATGGTACTCTTGTGAATTATTAGTACTAGACAAAGATGTCAGCATGTGCTGCACCTTCATTTGTTGATGTGCTTTTGTTTCCAGTGATCCTTTGGTGCTATGAATGAATTCTCCGTACCTGCCGTGTGATCAGATAGTCTCATTACTATTGTATTACCATTGTCTGGCTAAAGTCCTGCTTTCAGGAAAGTGAGCGATGCAAAACAGATGTCAAGACATTTTCTTCTGCTTATACTTACCGAGCAGCTCATTCTGGAAAAGGATTAGCATGTCCGATCTCTTCTTTGCATTACAGTGAATAAATCTGTTGCAGAAACAAATTATGTACATGTAGTTGCAATGCCCTCCTAATAATCTGGTGCAAGTTTGCTTAATCTGCCCCTTTTGATTTACACTGGATGTTGGCAGCGACCTAGCAAGATGCTCAGTTCAGTACAAAATCTATGTTCGATTGAGTAGTACTATTGTGGGTTCGCAAGGCCTTTCGGGGGGCAAGATGCGAATGTACCAAGGGGGTGTATGTAAAGGGATTAGTGAATTGATCCTGCCCCTTCCATGGAGATCCAACACACCAGGAGATCTTGTAGCAGCGTATCATGGGATGAACCGTAGCACTCGATATTTCCCCCGGTTTTGGGAGCTTTCTGGATGGTTCCTGACGGTTTTGGGAACCTTCGAGAATGTTGTTGAACCGGGTTTTTTCTGGTTTTCCTTTTTGTTTTTCCTTCTTCTTTTCATTTTTTGTTTTTCTGCTTCCTTTTCCTTTTCTCTTTTTTTAGTTTTTCGTTTTCTTTCATTTTTGGTTTTTTTATTTCTTCTTCCTTTTGTTATCTTTTAAAAAAAACTCGAGATATTCAAGATTTGTTCATGTTTCCAAAAATTGTTCAAATGTTGTCAACTTCAAAAATTGTTCGCATTATGCAAAATATGTTCAAAAATTGCTCTGAAAATTTAAAAACTGTTTATGTTTTTCAAAAAATGTTCGGGTTTTACAATTTTGTTTTCAAAGACTTCATAAAATGTTCCAGATTTCAAAATTTTGTCACGTATTTAAAAAAATGTTTGCGCTTCCAAATTTGTTCTCAAAATTCAAAAAATTCGTGCTTTAGAAAAATATTCATGAATTCTAAAAAATTTCATGTTTTCGAAAATTGTTTGGGAAATTCAGAATTTGTTCGATTTCCTAAAAAAATGCGTTTGTGAAAAATTATTTGGGATTTTGTGAAACAGTGTTAAGTCTGAGACTGTCGTCAGTTTCTTTTAGCCGTCTGCTGTATTTCTGTTGACTGATCTTTTCGATCGTAGTGGGTAGCAGCGTGCTCGCGCAAAGGAGGCAGTCCCGTGTTCTATTCCTAGCCAACGCGCGCTGCTACCCTTTTTGCATTTTTTCACGCTCGTATTGAAAGTGCATTCAATGGGCCAGCCCAGTCGGAGCACCCTGTGCGATGGGGCGTGTGTTTGCCACAGAACGCGCCAAATAGGAGGGGAAATGTTCATCGATTTTGAAAATAACCTCATCAAATTTTAAAAAAGTTAACTGATTTATAAAAAAGTTAAAAAATTTGAAAAAAGATTCATCGATTTTCAAAATAAGTTCATCAAATTTCAAAAAAGTTCATCAATTTTTTTTAAATCACCATTTTGAAAACAGTTCACAAAACTGAAAAAAGTTTCATCCAATAAGTTCATTTAATTTGAAAAAAAGTTCATCAATTTTTAAAAAGGTTCATTAAATTTGAAGAAAGTTCATCTAATTTGAAAAAGTTCATCAATTTTTTAAAGGTTCATCAAATTTGAAGAAAGTTCATTGAATTTGAAAAAAGTTCACGGAACTTTAAAATAAGTTCATCTATTTTGAAAAAAAGTTCATTGAATTTGAAAAAAGGTCATCTATTTAATTTTTTATAAAATTTGAAGAATGTTCATCTATTTTGAAAATAAGTTCTTCAAAATGTTAAAAAGTTCATTCATTTTCGAAAAAAGTTAATCGAGTTTGAAAAAGTTCATTGAAATTTAAAAAAAGTTCATCGAATTGAAAAAAGTTCATCGATTTAACGAAAAAGTTCACAAAATAGAAAAGAAATATCGTCTATTTGTAAGCATTTCACGCATTTAAGAAAAAAAAGAAAACAGGAAACAAAAGAAGAAAGAGAAAAAAACACAGAAAATATAAAGGGAATTTCCTGTATGTTTAAAAATACGGAAAGAAGGTTTGTATTCACGGGTGAAGGTGGTGGCGTAGTGGTTTGTGGGGTTGTCTATCGACGGAGATGTCGCTTGTTTGATTCTTGGTTGCGCACAATTTTGCCTGCCTTTTTTGAGTTTCAAAACAGGGGGAGAATGATAGTTGGGCCGAGCCCAGCTAGCGCCGCTGCAAGCAGCCGGTTTGCGGAAACAGCTATAACCGGCGCCTGCAGCGCCAAATAGGAAATGCCCAGGAGCTCCCAGCTGCTGACTCGGTCTGCCTCAGCTGTTCCTGATAAACATTTTAAATCTTTTGTAGGCTTCCTGTTCCAAAACCTGGCCAGGTTTTGGGCTTGGTGGGCACAAACGGCATTGAGAAAACTACTGCACTTAAAATATTGGCAGGGATTTTAAAACCGAACTTGGGTAATTTCATAGTAAGTGACATCGATTTATGTTTGCTATCTTGTTGTGCCAATATTGGGTTTTTTTATTGGGGAGCCAATACTGATAGGTTATGGAAGTAATTGACAACTTTTGCCTGAAGCCCCAAGTTAGGATGAAATTTTTAGGTATTTTCGTCGATCTGAACTTCAGAAATACTTCACTCGTCTAGTGGGAGATAAAATGAAGGTACTCCTACAGTGATCTATGAATGCAGCTCTCCTACAGTAATATATGAATGTAGCTCATGAAACTAATATCACTAGCGATTCTATTATGTTGTTGTGGATGCCCAGAGTAAATTACCAAAAACCACCACAATTGCGTCGGTCAGTGCAAAAAACCACTATTTTCATAAAAGCTTGCCAAAAACACCGATTTTCAGTAATTATTTGCCGGAAGCACTAAATGCTCGATTCAAAGCCGTTTGATGCAAAATATGACAGATTGGGCCCGCTGTCAGGGCTGGCGTGGCACAAATATCTAATGGCGTTTGCTGCAATGTTAAGTTAACACAAAGGGCCCACCCGTCAGTAGACTGCAGTACACTTCACTCCTTGAGCATTTTATCGAGCATGTTGTGTGCACCACGTCCACCGCCGCCCACGCTTGCTCGCAAAGCATTCGACCGCCGGAGTTGCTCCCGCCGGCGAGCTCGCCACCGCAGCACTGCCCCACCGCTGACCCTCCTTCACTCCTTGCTCGCCTCACCCGAGCCCTCCTCTGCTCGATCAGGTTGCTGACCCGGTCGACGATGGCCATGGCCTTGCGGCCGCAGCTCCTACAGATACTCGTCCCCATAGGCCCTAGCACGCTCGCGCCCTTGTGTGCTCCGGCAAGGCTGAGCACCAGCATGCCCTCGCCCCAGCCCGCTCCGACGAGCCCCACTGTTGCAGGAGGTGATGGCCATGCCACGGCCGCGAGCTTCCAGTCATTATCTAGGCTGCCCGCGACATGCTCCTCCGTCCTGCCAACGACCACGTCGATGGCCAGTCTCCTCGCGAGCGCGCCCCATTAACGATACCACACCACGAGGAGCCTCGCCGGCAGGTGTGCGCACACCTCGAACCACCGGAGCTCATCGCCAGCCTCGTGGACACGGGCGCCATGAGCCACCATCACCTCCCGCAACCTCATCCACTCCACGGCCAGCTCCCGCGAGCCCCGCCATGGATGCCTCTGCACCGAGGAGGCGCCGGAGTTGACACGCGATGGCACGCCATGGATGGCGGTGCGGCATGGCGGCTAGGTACTGTTGGTCCAGGGGCGGAGCCAGCGCCCAGCCACCCCGGGCACTTGCCCGGGCTCGTTGGCTGTGAGACGTTGTACATGCTTGATAACCAATGGGCAGATTTTACTATTGGTCGTGGTTTACCTGGGCACCAGTGCATGCACAGATTGGTTTAGACAAGGTCCATGCATGCACGTACCCCCTCCGTTTCAAAATAGATAACTCAACTTTATACTAGTTTTATACTAAAGTTAGTTATAAAGTTAGTATAAAGTTAATATAAAGTTGAGTAATGTATTTTGAAACGGAGGAGTATGTGATAAACAATGGGCTAGCTTATTTTTAGAGGTAACAATGGGCTAGCTAATTTTTTCTACTAAGAGTCCGACTAATATTTAAGTAATGGGCCAATTCATCTAATGGGCTAACTCCAGCCAAAGAGCAAAAGCCAAGGTTAGCACTATCGAACACCACCTAATACCTAGTGCGTAGCCTAAAAAAAATAACCTAATACCTAGTGCGGTCTACTGCTCATATCTCTCAAATCTGATCTTATGCATACCAAAAATATTAATTAGATCTAATTCTGTTGGCCATAAGATATCTGATGCATATGAGAGAAAAAGTCGCCAAACACCACAAAATCTATTTTTTGTTAAACATGATACTTTGATTTCTTGAAGTAAAATGTGAGGCGACTTGCTTCGAAAAGCATGATAATATACATCAAAAGAGAATGTGCAGCTATGATCTCTTCTGGTGAAATTATTACTCCCTCCTTTCCTGTTTATAAGGCTTAAATCTGAAATCTCATCAATCAAGGTAGATGATTAGTGTAGGAATGTATCTCGTAGTTTACAAAGTGACTCATACTTTAATCTGCATTAATTACAGTGTATATATGGATGACCATTAAATGAGTAGTAATCCTTGCGTGCATCAATT
Source organism: Aegilops longissima (assembly GCA_021605205.1). NCBI lineage: Eukaryota > Viridiplantae > Streptophyta > Magnoliopsida > Poales > Poaceae > Aegilops > Aegilops longissima. The sequence goes on along the minus strand of CM038682.1, from coordinate 125,808,305 downwards.
TAATGCACCTTGAAATGTGAACATGTGGTGGAAATAAGTGGAAATAAGACTTATAATATGGAAAAACCAAGAAAATGAGATGAGCCTTACAAACCGGAAAGGAGGTAGTACTATTTTTATTTTATTGGCAATCATAGTGGCAAATTTAAGCTAACACAAACTTAATGATGTTTTTATAATAATGAAGTGAAATATTATGTAAGTTTTTTTTTTCACACTTGTACTTTTTTTAAAACTTGGCCTATATCAAGCATAATGTTCAACAATCATGGAGTGCTAAGTTTCCTTATTCCAGAATAATTACTCGAGAGAAACACGAGCAGTCACATTGTCCGCACTTTTGCTGTCCATTTATATGTATTGTGAGACGGATTGGCGACAAATGGAGGCAGGCCTTGGCGCAGAGGAAGTGTTGGGCAGAGCGAATCCATTTTCAAAAACGGCTTACATCCTCGACAACTCGCCATCCCATTCCCTTTATGATGATCAGATAAGACTACTAACTGATTTGGAAATTGGTAGATTTATGGCTTAAATTTTGCTTGTGTTTGGAGTGCATATGTTGTTTGCGCCGGCGAGTCGCGCACGCTGTATTTTTGCGTGCTGCTGGAGCTACGTCTTGTTGCTGCTATGTTTTAGCTGCCATGGAGCTAGCTGCTGCCCGCCGCGCCAAACCAGGCGATGGGCGCGCTGCAAAGTAGTTTTTAGCGCGCCGCGCGTTGGGCGGCTGTTGAAGATGCTCTTAGCATATTATTGGTATGTTTTATTTGATCGTCTCTATTCTCTAAAGCTCTTTATTTTGAACACATTCACAAGTCACAACACGTACTTTATTTGCACTGCAAATCCCTTTTTTTTATCTTCTAGTGTTTTCTAGGACGTGTGGAAGCTAATTTGGCGATGGCTATAATTTTCTAGCAACATGGTGATCAAAGCAATATTTCAATCCAAGCTCTACATTTGGCCCATGCTCGGAAACCGATAGTAGAAGGGTGGATGGGACCCCAAGACCTATGGAATTTGGTTCTATGCATGGCCTCGTTCTAAGACTTATGTTGTCTAAGTCTCAACTTTATTTTGTTCGCTGAAACTGAGCATTAATATCTTATATATTAGTTTACTTAAAAATTACATTTGCGCGACTACTATGTTTATATTTTGACTTCATATTCACTGGCCGAGCTATGTTGAGGCCGAGGGGGGCCGCTGCCCCTCCCTCCACCCCTCCCCCCTGCCTTGGACCAAACTCAGATATTTGGAGCTATTTTATACGTTCTATATTGTAACACCCAATTTTGTTCTAGATCAGATACTTAGGCTCAAGTTTGCCCAGGCCTCACAAAATTTCTAGCTCCGCCATTGCTGGTGGAGGGGAAGAGGATAGGAGAAGGAAGGAGGCACGGGGAAGCAGCTCGTCCGAGCGGCGGCGCTCGCCGACCGATAGGGCTCCGACAGGTGCAGTTGCCGGCCGTCCCGTGCGCAGCGGCGGATCCAGGCACTACTGGCCTCCTGATCTGACCTCTCTTTTTTTACGTATATAAAGATTAGCCGTTGACTCATGGTGAGTTAAAAGATCTTTTTTTCTTTCTACTATATGACAGATGGACCCCATATGGCAGCAAAGATAGCCGTCTCCCCAAACCGTTATCCCATGCCCCGTGGGCCCTGATGGATGGGCCCCGCTGTCAGTTTTTTGTGTCAAACCGAGGTCAAGCATCAATTTTAGTGCTTTTGGCAAAAAATTACTGAAAATAGGTATTTTCGGTAAACTTTTATGAAAACGGTGGCTTTTCGCACCGACGGACGCAATTGTGGAGGTTTTTGGCAATTTACTCGGATGCCCACAAAAAAGAATTTGATTCCTAATAATTATTCCTACTGTTATTCTAAATTTTCATTGTTCAACGACGATTTTGAAATTAAACAGGAAATATGATAATGTAGCTGATAATTGTAGAATATATTTTCTTCTACGTGATAACAAATATTTTAGTTTACATTTAGACATTTTCTTGTACGTGAGAAGTGTTGCGAAATATTTTCTTCTGAATAGCTGTGAATACCAGCATATAGTATCATTAGTATAGTCGCCCATATACCTGTCGGTCATAATTCAAGGAAATTTCTGTTGGAAATATGCCCTAGAGGCAATAATAAAATGATTATTATTATATTTCCTTGTTCATGATAATTGTCTATTGTTCATGCTATAATTGCGTTATCCGGAAATCGTAATACATGTGTGAATACATAGACCACAAAATGTCCCTAGTGAGCCTCTAGTTGACTAGCTCGTTGATCAATGGATGGTTACGGTTTCCTGACCAAGGACATTTGATGTCATTGATAACGGGATCACATCATTGGGAGAATGATGTGATGGACAAGACCCAATCCTAAGCATAGCAAAAGATCGTGTAGTTCGTTTGCTAGAGCTTTTTTAATGTCAAGTATCATTTCCTTAGACCATGAGATCGTGTAACTCTCGGATACCGTAGGAGTGCTTTGGGTGTACCAAACGTCACAACGTAACTGGGTGGCTATAAAGGTATACTACAGGTATCTCCGAAAGTGTCTGTTGGGTTGGCACGGATCGAGACTGGGATTTGTCACTCCGTATGACGGAGAGGTATCTCTGGGCCCACTCGGTAATGCATCATCATAATGAGCTCAATGTGACCAAGTGGTTGGTCACGGGATCATGCATTACGGAACGAGTAAAGTGACTTGCCGGTAACGAGATTGAACGAGGTATTGGGATACCGACGATCGAATCTCGGGCAAGTAACGTATCGATTGACAAAGGGAATTGTATACGGGATTACTTGAATCCTCGACATCGTGGTTCATCCGATGAGATCATCGTGGAACATGTGGGAGCCAAAATGGGTATCCAGATCCCGCTGTTGGTTATTGGCCGGAGAGCTGTCTCGGTCATGTCTGCGTGATTCCCGAACCCGTAGGGTCTACACACTTAAGGTTCGATGACGCTAGGGTTATTAGGAAGACTTGTATGTGATCACTGAATGGTGTTCGGAGTCCCGGATGAGATCCCGGACGTCACGAGGAGTTCCGGAATGGTCCGGAGGTGAAGATTTATATATCGGAAGTTGTCATACGGTCACCGGAAAAGTTCGAGGGCATACCGTATTGTACCGGGGCCACCAGAGGGGTTCCGGGGGTCCACCGGGAGGGGCCACCTCTCTCGGAGGGCCTTATGGGCCGTAGAGGGAAGGGAACCAGCCCCTAGGAGGGCTGGGTGCATCCCCCCCGTGGGCCCATGCGCCTAGGGTTGGGGGAACCCAGAGGGGCGCCTGCTTGGGGGCAAGCCCTTCCTCGCCCCCTCCAGATCTCATCCGAGGGGGCCGGCCCCCTTCCTCCTTCCCTTATAAATAGAGGGGCGAGGGGAGGGCTGCACACCATCTCCAAGGCGCAGCCCCTCCCCTCCCCAACACCTCTCCTCCTCCGTTAAGAGCTCGGCGAAGCCTCGCCGAGATCGCCGCTCCATCACCACCACGCCGTCGTGCTGCTGTTGGAGCTCTCTTCCTCAACCTCTCCCTCCTCCTTGCTGGATCAAGGTGTGGGAGACGTCTCCGGTCCTTACGTGTGTTGAACGCGGAGGTGCCCTCCGTTCGGCGCTAGGATCATCGGTGATTTGGATCACGACGAGTACGACTCCATCAACCCCGTTCTCTTGAACGCTTCCGCTCGTGATCTACAAGGGTATGTAGATGCACTCCTCTCTCTCTCGTTGCTAGATGACTCCATAGATTGATCTTGGTGATGCGTAGAAAATTTTAAATTTCTGCTACGATCCCCAACAGTGGTATCATGAGCTAGGTCTATGCGTAGTTTCTATGCACGAGTAGAACACAAGTTGTTGAAGGAAATATGCCCTAGAGGCAATAATAAAGTTATTATTTATTTCCTTATATCATGATAAATGTTTATTATTCATGCTAGAATTGTATTAACCGGAAACATAATGCATGTGTGAATACATAGACAAACAGAGTGTCACTAGTATGCCTCTACTAGACTAGCTTGTTAATCAAAGATGGTTGAGTTTCCTAACCATAGACAAAGGAGTTGTCATTTGATTAACAAGGTCACATCATTGGTTGAATGATCTGATTGACATGACCCATTCCATTAGCTTAGCACCGATCGCTTAGTATGTTGCTATTGCTTTTATCCATGACTTATACATGTTCCTATAACTATGAGATTATGCAACTCCGTTTACGGAGGAACACTTTGGTACTACCAAACGTCACAACGAATCGGGTGATTATAAAGGAGTACTACAGGTGTCTCCAAAGGCGATGTTGGGTTGGCATATTTCGAGATTAGGATTTGTCACTCCGATTGTCGGAGAGGTATCTCTGGGCCCTCTCGGTAATGCACATCATTATAAGCCTTGCAAGCAATGTGACCAATGAGTTGGTTACGGATGATGCATTACGTAAGCGAGTAAAGAGACTTGCCGTGACGAGATTGAACTAGGTATTGATACCGACGATCGAATCTCGGGCAAGTAACATACCGATGACAAAGGGAACAACGATGTTGTTATGCGGTCGACCGATAAAGATCTTCTTCAGAGAATATGTAGGAGCCAATATGGGCATCCAGGTCCCGCTATTGGTTATTGACCGGAGATGTGTCTCGGTCATGTCTACATTATTCTCGAACCGTAGGGTCCGCACGCTTAAGGTTTCGATGACGGTTATATTATGAGTTTGTGTATTTTGATGTACCAAGGAGTTCGAGTCCCGGATGTGATCACGGACATGACGAGGAGTCTCAAATGATCGAGACATAAAGATTGATATATTGGACGGCTATATTCGGACACGGAAAGGTTCCGGAAGTTTCGGAGAAAACCGGAGTGCCGAGGGTTACCGGAACCCCGGGAAGTAATGGGCCTTATTGGGCCAAGAGGGAGAGAGAGGGCTGCACCAGGAGGTGGCGCGCCCCCATGGGGAGTCCGACTGGACAAGGAGGGGGGGGCCCCTTCCCTCTCCCTCTCCTCTCTTTCCTTCCCCTTCCTTCTTCCTAGTAGGACTAGGAAAGGGAGTCCTACTCCCACCAGGAGGAGGACTCCCTCCCTGGCGCGCCTCCTAGGGCCGGGCCGCCCTCCCCTTGCTCCTTTATATACGGGGCAGGGGGGCACCCTAGAACACACAAGTTGATCCTTGAGATCGTTCCTTAGCCGTGTGCGGTGCCCCTCCACCATATTCCACCTCGGTCAAATTGTAGCAAGTGCTTAGGCGAAGCCCTCGTCGATAAAACATCAAGATTGTCACCACGCCGTCAGGTCGACGGAACTCTCTCTCCCGGAGCTTTGCTGGATCGAGTCCGAGGAGCGCCACCGAGCTGAACGTGTGCCAAGAACTCGGAGGTGCCGGAGTGCTTGGCGCTGGGATCGGTTGGATCGCGAGGAGAACGTGCGACTACTTCCTCTACGTTGTGATCGCTTCCGCTTCGGTCTACGAGGGTACGTAGACAACACTCTCCCCTCTCGTTGCTATGCATCACCATGATCTTGCGTGTGCGTAGGAAATTTTTTGAAATTACTACGTTCCCCAACAGTTGTTGTGGGCGTCGATTTTGTCAATTTACTTGCCGTTACTAGTCTTGTCTTGATTCGGCGGCATCGTGGGATGAAGCGGCCCAGACCGACCTTACACGTACACTTATGTGAGACAGGTTCCACCGACTGACATGCACTAGTTGCATAAGGTGGCTAGCGGGTGTCTGTCTCTCCCACTTTAGTCGGATCGGATTTGATGAAAAGGGTCCTTATGAAGGGTAAATAGAAATTGGCATATCACGTTGTGGTTTTGGCGTAGGTAAGAAACGTTCTTGCTAGAAACCTATAGCAGCCACGTAAAAATTTGCAACAACAAATTAGAAGACGTCTAACTTGTTTTTGCAGCATAAGCCGTGTGATGTGATATGGCCAAAAGGATGTGATGAATGATATATATGTGATGTCTGAGATTGATCATGTTCTTGTAATAGGAATCACGACTTGCATGTCGATGAGTATGACAACCGGCAGGAGCCATAGGAGTTTGTAGGACCTTGAAGTATGTCTAGAGGGGGGGTGATTAGACTACTTGACCAATTAAAAACTTAGCCTTTTCCCAGTTTTAGAGTTTGGCAGATTTTAGCTATCTTAGGACAAGTCAAGCAATCATCACACAATTCAAGCAAGCATGCAAAGAGTATATAGGCAGCGGAAATTAAAGCATGCAACTTGCAAGAAAGTAAAGGGAAGGGTTTGGAGGATTCAAACGCAATTGGAGACACAGATGTTTTTGGCGTGGTTCCGATAGGTGGTGCTATTGTACCTCCACGTTGATGGAGACTTCAACCCACGAAGGGTAGCAGTTGCTGCTGAGTCCACGGAGGGCTCCACCCACGAAGGGTCCACGAAGTAGCAACCTTGTCTATCCCACCATGGCCGTCGCCCACGAAGAACTTGCCTCACTAGCGGTAGATCTTCACGAAGTAGGCGATCTCCTTGCCCTTACAAACTCCTTGGTTCAACTCCACAATCTTGTCGGAGGCTCCCAAGTGACACCTAGCCAATCTAGGAGACACCACTCTCCAAGAAGTAACAAATGGTGCGTTGATGATGAACTCCTTGCTCTTGTGCTTCAAATGATAGTCTCCCCAACCCTCAACTCTCTCTCATAGGATTTGGATCTGGTGGAAAGAAGATTTGAGTGGAAAGCAACTTGGGGAAGGCTAGAGATCAAGATTCATATGGTAGGAATGGAATATCTTGGTCTCAACACATGAGTAGGTGGTTCTCTCTCTAACTGGTAAGTTGGAAGTGTAGGTTTGTTCTGATGGCTCTCTCCACGAATGAAGAGGAGGTGGAGGGGTATATATAGCCTCCACACAAAATCTAACCCTTACACACAATTTACCAATCTCGGTGGGACCGAATCAACAAACTCGGTCAGACCGATTTTAGTAAACCTAGTGACCGTTAGGGTTTTCGGTGGGACTGACATGCATCTCGGTAGGACCGATGTGGTTAGGGTTAGGGCATAACGTAATATCGGTGAGACCGATTACACAAACTCGGTGATACCGATTTTGGTAATTAGCTAACCAGAGAGTTGGTCAGGTAAACTCGGTGGGACCGATTCGCTCTTTCGGTGAAACCGAAACGTTACAAAGGGAAACAGAAAGTTTACATTGCAATCTCGATGGGACCGATCCGCTCTTTCGGTGAGACCGAAAAGTTACGAAAAGGAAACAGAGAGATTACAATCCCATCTCGGTGAGACCGAGATCCTTATCGGTAGAACCGATTTGCCTAGGGTTTGTGGCAGTGGCTATGACATTTGGAATCGGTGGCGCCGGATAGGAAGAATCGGTGAGACCGATTTTGGCTTTAGGTTTGGGTCATATGTGGATGTGAGAAAGTAGCTGAGGGTTTTGGAGCATATCACTAAGCACATGAAGCAAAAACGCTCATTAAGCAACACCTCATCCCTCCTTGATAGTATTGGCTTTTCCTGTAGACTCAATGTGATCTTGAATCACTAAAATATAAAATGAAGAGTCTTGAGCTTTTGAGCTTGAGCCAATCCTTTGTCATTAGCATTTTGAGGGATCCACTTTCATCATCCATGCCATGCCATTCATTGAGCTTTCCTGAAATGTTCATCTTGGAATAGCATTAGCTCAATGAGCTATATGTTGTTATGAATTACCAAAAGCACCTAGGGATAGTTGCACTTTCAATCTCCCCCTTTTTGGTAATTGATGACAACATATAGATCAAAGCTTCGACAAATGATAATAAGATTGAAAAAAACATCGTCACTTTGAGAAGTATGTGATAAGCAAGAGCTCCCCCTAAATCTGTGCATAGATTACGATTTTCTTTGGACTGCAAATGCACAAGGAATTAGGCTCATGGGTTACTCTTTCATGTCACATACATCTTGGTGGAGCGCTCAAAATGATACAGATTGAATACATGCACTAATCACCAAGCACAGTGAATGATCACATAGGATAGATAAGATAATATCATCAAACATGCATAAGTGTAGCTTATGATCAAACACATGATCATCAATGTCTCACAAACATAGTATCTCAAGCAATCAAAAGCAAACAAGTTTAAAAACCACCAAATCAAGAGAGAACAAAAGCAACACACACTCTCTCTCGAAGCCTATGATCTATACATTTTTCTCCCCCTTTGGCAACAAGTTACCAAAAAGTTCATAGAAAATGCATAGTGCTAGATCGACTCTCAGGCTAGATCTTCAGGTGGTGGTGTCCGGAGAACTCCAAGAACGAAGGCTTCATTGAAGTAGATGGAGCTGGAGCTGGTGTAGGTCTTTGGAGCTGGTGGCACCGAGGCTGTAGCAGTGCAGATGAAGTGGCTCGTGTCGAATCGCACAGCAGATGACCTCTGGGCTCTAGGCACTCTGGCAAATGCATCAGTTGTTGTTTTGCCCTTCCTCTCCTGCATGTCATCCCTGTAGTTGCTCCACAACAGATCGAATCTCGATTACTTTCACATCTAAGTCATAGAACTTTTGTTCCATGATTCTTTCCAAGCTCTCCTTATTTTGAGTGAGGGTGGCCAATCCCTTCTCAATCCTCAGTGTTGATGCTATTAAGTATTCAAGCTGCTCCTGCTTGTTCTTCAAGAAATACTCAGATGCCTCCTCTTGAGTTGGCATCCTGGCAGCCTTCTCCTTCCTTGCCTTCTCCTTCTTCTCTTGTGCTTGAACTGACGATGGATCATTCTCATTCATGACAACCTCATTGTCCTCAAAGTCTGGATAAATTTGAAAATTTTCTTTATCCAATAGATATTTGCCTGTGCCCATCTTTGAGTTAATCAACTCCTGGATCTGAGGGGCATATCCACAACTTCTCTTCTGGTCTGCTGCAGTCCTCTTAATGGTTTCAACCATAAGGCTCATGACTTTGAATTTCTGTGGCACATCAAACAAATGCAACATGTTGATTGCATGCCCTCTAATCATGTTGTGGTCACCAGACTTAGGCAGTAGAGTATGCCTTAAGATGCAGTTGATAGTTGGCAGCCCTGACAGAAGGAAGTGGACTGATCCAAACTTATGTGTCTCAATGGATGTGTCTGGGATCTCCTTGTACATGTGTGCCATGGAATTGTGGTCCATTTTCTTCTTGACATATACATCTAGGTCATCTTCATTCTCCTTTGGGGCATTTATCAGCTTTGCCCACTCCTCAACTGTTGAGTGGTACCTTGTACCTTCAGACATCCACACTATCCTGCCATCTGGATAAAAGTGTGCTGTGGAGTAGAACTGCATGATAAGTTCATCGTTCCAGTTGGTGAGATTTTGCCCAACGAAGTGTGCAACTCCAACAGCAACAAAACTGTCTTGCACTCCAGGATAGTGCTCTACATTTTCTTTCATGTAGGTCCAGTCGACCCACCTCCTATCACACACTATGGGCTTCTTATCCAGCAGAATAGTCTCATAAAAGTCCTGTTGTTCCTTGGTGTGGAACCTGTAGTCCACAGCAGTTCTTCTCCTTGTGGCATATGGATCTGCCATCCTCCATAGCCTCAACCCATTGTCTCTTCTGATCTTCATGTCCTCAGCCACAGGATGTGCATCATTGTGGTCTAGTATCTTGGGCTTGAGCTTCCTTAGAACTTTTCCTTCTTCATCTTCTTCATCAGCAACCTCAGGCACTGGGGTCTTGTTCTTCTCAGCAGCTGGAATACTCCTGGTATTCCTCTTTGGTGCAGACTTGGCCTTGGGGGCAGCTTTGGGTGCTTCCTTGGGCTTAGATGTGGCAGCCCCTGATCTTATAGCATCACCCATAAGCTTTGGTGCCTTGGGTGCTGGTGCAACAATCTCTTCTTCCTCTTCCATCATGGAAGGCTTCCCAATAACTCTGACTGTGGTCTTCTTGACCCTTTCTATCCTTCAGCAGCAGCTGGCTCTTTGGGACCAGGCTTTTCAGGAATTTGAGTTGATGCTCTGACCTTTGGCATAGGTGTCCTCTTGGCAGGAACCTTCCTATTGAGTCCGTGCTTTGTGCTATGTCTTGAGCCATACTCCTTTTGAGCTTTGCATTCTTGGAGGTTGCCTCATCCTCTTCGCCCTATAATCCTCATCTTCGAATCTGAGGTTTTCTTCTTCCTTTGCTGGTGGCAGCTTTAGGCAAATTGCTTGGGTGCTCTGCTGCCTTCATCTCAAGTGCTAGAGGGACTAGTGCCCTCACTCATGTTCACCTGCTCCTCGACTGCTCGATTGTCACACTGGTCCGACATGCTGCAAACACCGATTGCTGACCCGTGAAGAGTTATAGATGAGGTAGAGTGGATGAGAATCACAAAATGCAGAGATTTTTGCAAAAGAATGACTCAAAAATTCAGTTTTAGTTTTCCACAGAAAGCATTTCGGATCAACCGATTTTCAAACTCGGTGATACCGAAGCAGTTTTGGAACCTAAACCGATGAACTCGGTCAGACCAAGTCACAGTTCGGTGGCACCGAGACTGCTAGGGTTTCACAAAGTCCTAAAATCGGTCTCACCGATTAGCAATTCTCGGTCAGACCGAGTCTCACTAGTGCAATGGCGTAAGCCTAATCGGTGGGACCGAGTTTTTCAACTCGGTGGGTCCAAGATGGTTTCGGCGGAAACCTAACCCTAAATTTTTCGAATCAAAACTATTCTAAGGATTGCATTGACTGGATAGGAGTGTTTCAATCGTGGTAAGAATCAATAAGAACACAATGTGCTGAGAATCAGACGAGGAAAGCACTGTGATCGAGTCCATACCCTAGTTCGGCGGAGACTCGCTATGGCGGCAACAGCGGGATTGAATTCCGTTGACGGCGGTGGAGACCAGCGATAGGAGGCGGCTGGCGACGAGGAGATGATCCGGAGACCACGGAGGCAGAGCGAGCTATTGCGCGGGCGAAGAGGTTCGGAGAAATGTCCAAATTTTTGCCCGTGACTATATATAGCCCGACCCTGTCGGTGTGACCGAGTGGAACAACTCGGTGGCACCGAGATGCAAAACTGTGTACAGTTATTGCAACTCGGTGTGACCGAAGAGTTCAAATCGGTTGCACCGAGATTGAAAACCTAGATCGACTTAGTGATCTCGGTAGACCGAAATGGAGGAATCGGTAAGACCGAGAATCACAAAGAAGTTTTGGAAGTTTAAGCCTATGATTTAATCGGGACTCGAAAGTGCTCCTCACCTGAGTGGTTTGAATCGACTTGATCAAATTTTGTGATGTAGCATGAATAGAGTTTGAGACGAGAAAAGCATAGATAGCTAGAGAAGGTTCTTAGGCGTCCTTGTCCATCCACTTGGCCAAAGAAAAAGAAGCTAATCAATCAAAACAACAAGTGGATGTCCTCGAATGAGTAAAATATGCAACCAACATGCTCACACAATAAGATGGCAAATGATATACGTGGCAAAGCATGCACAACCAATTCTAGCATCTATCAAACAATTGGCGATGACTAGGTCATCTATATATGAGTATATTGACTTAGGAATAAAATGATAGCAATTTGATCATAGGTCATACTCATCGTTTAAGCTCAAGTGGGGTTACCACTTTTACATAAAGCATTTATGTGTTCACATCATTAGAGTTGCTTTGACTCAATTCTTAGAGTTAATCTCCCCCTAGATGTGAGATCCACCCTAAGAGGGATGAACTAACCTTGGGTTTTGTCGATGATGACTTCATGTAGGTGTTGAAGATGTGGATGCTCAATGTTGATGCAGATCTTTTTGGAGCAATCCTTTGGAGTGAGTTGCACTTTCAATACCTACATAGGTTAGTCCCACAAGGAACAGACAAGTATATCCATAGACATAGAGTGATGCACACACAAAATGATGTCCATGAAATCATTAGGTTACCTTGTCCCTTGCCTTACCAACATGAGGGTTTGTGACTCCTTGAACTAGTGCAAGATATGGAAGTTGATTGCACTTGTCCTTGCCATAATGATATGAGTGAAATATGTTGGCGGGGTCACCCTCAAGAACTCTCTAGTTCTTCTTCTTCGGGATCCACATAATCTTGATGGGAATCCTTGGAGTTGTAGTTGTACATGATGAGGTAGAACTTGACGTAGTCTTGGGAATCCACTTGACCAAGACCTTAGGTTCCTCTTCAAATGCATCAATCTCTTCTTGAAGCTTGTCCTTGCCTTTGTTCTTGTGGTCTTGTGGTGGAAGATCATCTTGTGCTTGTGTTCCCTTGAAGGAAGTAGGATCATACTTCTCTTGTTGAGGAACAAACTTCGTCTTGGGTTATTGATCTTCTTCCCACTCAACTCCATTGGCATTGAACTTTCGTTCAAAACCAACACATTGATTCTTCCGGTGCCTTCCTTGCTTGCGTACAATTTCCTCGAATTGCTTACTCCCGGCAAGGCTCTTGTATACACCTTTCTCTATAATTCCCTTCAATAATCTATTTTCTTGCTCAAGTGTAACTTGGCTAAGAGAATCATTAGTGTAATCAAGAGAACTACTAGAAGCAACAATATTGGATTTGACATTATTATTGTTACTACTAGAGGAAGAATCTTACTTGATCTTGTTACTAGACTTGACTTGAGGCATGTAAGTAGATAAGAGTAAACGCTTGGCAATGTAAGAAGAACTTTTCTTACGGAGATCATCATTGATCGCTTTTAGGAACTCATGCTCTTGCTCAAGATTGAGCTTTTCAAAGCGTAACTTCTCATGAGCCCTTAAAAGTTCTCGATGATCTTCAAAGATAGTTTCATGAGCTAACTTAAGAGTGTTTAGTTCTTTAGTTAGACGCTCAATTTTCTCCTTATCATTTTCATTCATTTCAACTTGATTAGCATGATTAATTGACGTTTCATCATAGTATTCATCACTAGAGTTGTCAATAAGTAAATCATCATCACCTAGCAAGTCATATTCATCACTATTGAAATCAACATACTCAGGATGTGTTACCTTTGGACCTTTGGCCATGAAGCATCTTCCAATTCCTTCATTTGGTGACTCAAATATGTCGTAGGAGTTGGTTGACACAAGTGCTAGACCGGCAACACCTTCATCTTGAGTATATTCAGAGTCGGAGTGATAGCTTCTCTCGGAGTGATTGTTGGAGTCGGAGCCGGATACCCATTCACCAACATGAGTTTGATCTCTTCGTTTTATGTAGCTCTTTGATGACTTGTCCTTCCTTTCCGAATCCTTGCTTCTCCGTGAGGGTCTTCGTTCATAACGATCATCTCTACTCCTCCTCTCTCTTGGTGGTGATTCTTCTCTTCTACTTCTTCTTTTGGAGAGTCTTCTTCTTTTGTAGGGTGCAGACACTCATTGGAATAGTGTCCGGTTCTCCCACAATTGTAGCAATTTCGCTCTCGACTAGAAGATCTTTTGTCATTGTAAGACCTTGACATGGAGCTTCTTTCTTTGCTTCTACTCTTGTAGAATTTGTTGAAGTTCTTCACCATTAAGCTCAATTCTTCATTGAAGGTGTGTTTCTCACTTGGTGACGTGGGGGCTTCACTTGAGGCTTTGTAAGCACCACTTGACTTGTTGTGAAGTTCCTCCTTATCCTTAAGTGACATCTCATGAGCAACAATTCTTCCAATGACTTACGTTGGCTTGAGATCTTTGTAGTTTGGCATCATTTGAATCAATGTGCACACGGTATCATACTTTCCATCCAATGCTCTTAGGATCTTCTTGATGATGAATCTGTCAGTCATCTCTTCACTCCCTAAGTCGGCAATCTCATTTGTGATAAGTGCAAGCCTAGAGTACATTTCAGCGACACCTTCACCATCCTTCATTTTGAACTTGTCAAGCTGACTTTGGAGCACATCCAACTTGGATTCCTTGACGGATTCGGTACCTTCATGCATATCAATCAAAGTATCCCAAATTTCCTTTGCATTCTCAAGATGGCTGATTTTGTTGAATTCTTCGGGGCACAATCCGTTGAAGATGATATCACAAGCTTGAGCGTTGTATTGCAGCATCTTCAATTCTTCCACATTAGCTTCAAGGTTCGGCTCTCTCCCATCAAAGAATTCACCTTGCAAGCCAATACAAATAATTGCCCAAACGGCGGGGTTATGTCCGAGAATATGCATTTTCATCTTATGCTTCCAACTAGAAAAATTAGTACCATCAAAGTAAGGACCTCTACGGTGATAATTTCCCTCGCTAGACGCCATACTCTCCTAGGTTGTGAAACCAAGGCTATGACCACCAAAAGCTATGGAAATCAAAGAAAATGGAGACTAAGCTCTGATACCACTTGTAGGACCTTGAAGTATGTCTAGAGGGGGGATGATTAGACTACTTGACCAATTAAAAACTTAGCCTTTTCCAAGTTTTAGAGTTTGGCAGATTTTAGCTATCTTAGGACAAGTCAAGCAATCATCACACAATTCAAGCAAGCATGCAAAAGAGTATATAGACAGCGGAAATTAAAGCATGCAACTTGCAAGAAAGTAAAGGGAAGGGTTTGGAGGATTCAAACGCAATTGGAGACACGGATGTTTTGGCGTGGTTCCGATAGGTGGTGCTATCGTACCTCCACGTTGATGGAGACTTCGACCCACGAAGGGTCCACGAAGTAGCAACCTTGTCTATCCCACCATGGCCGCCGCCCACGAAGGACTTGCCTCACTAGCGGTAGATCTTCACGAACTAGGCGATTTCCTTGCCCTTACAAACTCCTTGGTTCAACTCCACAACCTTGTCGGAGGCTCCCAAGTGACACCTAGCCAATCTAGAGACACCACTCTCCAAGAAGTAACAAATGGTGCATTGATGATGAACTCCTTGCTCTTGTGCTTCAAATGATAGTCTCCCCAACACTCAACTCTCTCTCATAGGATTTGGATCTGGTGGAAAGAAGATTTGAGTGGAAAGCAACTTGGGGAAGGCTAGAGATCAAGATTCATATGGTAGGAATGGAATATCTTGGTCTCAACACATGAGTAGGTGGTTCTCTCTCAGAACTGGTAAGTTGGAAGTGTAGGTTTGTTCTGATGGCTCTCTCCACGAATGAAGAGGAGGTGGAGGGGTATATATAGCCTCCACACAAAATCTAACCCTTACACACAATTTACCAATCTCGGTGGGACCGAATCAACAAACTCGGTCAGACCGATTTTAGTAAACCTAGTGACCGTTAGGGTTTTCGGTGGGACTGACATGCATCTCGGTAGGACCGATGTGGTTAGGGTTAGGGCATAACGTAATATCGGTGAGACCGATTACACAAACTCGGTGATACCGATTTTGGTAATTAGCTAACCGAGAGTTGGTCGTAAACTCGGTGGGACCGATTCGCTTTTCGGTGAAACCAAACGTTACAAAGGGAAACAGAAAGTTTACATTGCAATCTCGATGGGACCGATCCGCTCTTTCGGTGAGACCGAAAAGTTACGAAAAGGAAACAGAGAGATTACAATCCCATCTCGGTGAGACCGAGATCCTTATCGGTAGAATCGATTTGCCGAGGGTTTGTGGCAGTGGCTATGACATTTGGAATCGGTGGCGCCGGATAGGAAGAATCGGTGAGACCGATTTTGGCTTTAGGTTTAGGTCATATGTGGATGTGAGAAAGTAGCTGAGGGTTTTGGAGCATATCACTAAGCACATGAAGCAAAAAGGCTCATTAAGCAACACCTCATCCCTCCTTGATAGTATTGGCTTTTCCTATAGACTCAATGTGATCTTGAATCACTAAAATATAAAATGAAGAGTCTTGAGCTTTTGAGCTTGATCCAATCCTTTGTCATTAGCATTTTGAGGGATCCACTTTCAGCATCCATGCCATGGCATTCATTGAGCTTTCCTGAAATGTTCATCTTGGAATAGCATTAGCTCAATGAGCTATATGTTGTTATGAATTACCAAAACCACCTAGGGATAGTTGCACTTTCAGAGTTGTCTTAATTTATTGTATGACCTGCGTGTCAATGAATAACGCCATGTAATTACTTTACCTTAGTACTAAACCGTTAGCCATAGTAGTAGAAGTAATAGGTTGCGAGACAACTTCATGAAGACCCGATGATGGAGATCATGGTGTCATGCCGGTGACGATGATGATCATGGCGCCCCGAAGATGGAGATCAAAAAGGAGCAAAATGATATTGGCCATATCATGTCACTATTTGATTGCATGTGATGTTTATCATGTTTTTGCATCTTATTTGCTTAGAACAACGGTAGCATAAATAAGATGATCCCTCATAATATTTTCAAGAAAGTGTTCCCCCTAACTGTGCACCGTTGCGAAGGTTCGTTGTTTCGAAGCACCACGTGATGATCGGGTGTGATAGATTCTAATGTTCGAATACAATAGGTGTAAGCCAGATTTACACACGCAATACACTTAGGTTGACTTGACGAGCCTAGCATGTACGTACATGGCCTCGCAACACGGAAGACCGAAAGGTCGAACATGAGTCGTATAGAAGATACGATCAACATGAAGATGTTCACCGATCATGACTAGTCCGTCTCACGTGATGATCGGACATGGCCTAGTTGACTCGGATCATGTATCACTTAGATGACTAGAGGGATGTCTGTCTGAGTGGGAGTTCATTAAATAATTTGATTAGATGAACTTAATTATCATGAACTTAGTCTAAAACTTTTGCAAAAATGTCTTGTAGATCAAATGGCCAGTGCTCATGTCAAACTCAACTTCAACGCTTTCCTAGAGAAAACCAAGCTGAAAGACGATGGTAGCAATTATACAGACTGGGGCCGGAACTTGAGGGTCATCCTCATAGCTGCCAAGAAAGCATATGTCCTTGAAGGACCGTTAGGTGAAGCACCACCCCAGCGAACCAAGACGTTATGAACACCTGGCAGTCGCGTGTTGATGATTACTCCCTGGTTCAGTGCGGCATGCTTTACATCTTAGAACCGGGGCTCCAAAAACGTTTCGAGCAGCACGGAGCATATGAGATGTTCCAAGAGCTGAGAATGGTTTTCCAAGCTCATGCCCGGGTCGAGATATATGAAGTCTCCGACAAGTTCTATAGTTGTAAGATGGAGGAAAATAGTTCCGTCGTGAGCACATACTCAAATAATCTGGGTTGCACAACCGCTTGTCTCACCGGGAGTTAATCTCCGGATGACGCTGATTGTTGATGTAATCCTTGATCGCTTCCACCAAGCTACAAGTGCTTTGTGATGAACTTCAATATGCGGGGATGGAAAACCATTCTGAAGTATATTCAATGCTGAAATCAGCGGAGGTGGAAATCAAAAGGAACATCAAGTGTTGATGGTTAATAAAACCACTAAGTTCAAGAAGGGCAAGGGTAAAAGGGTTTCAAGAAAGACGGCAAGGGAGGTGCGCGCCCGCAAGCAAGCTGCCGGAAGAAACCAAGAATGGACCCAAGCCCGAGACCGAGTGTTTTTATTGCAAGGGAAGTGGTCACCGAAGCGGAACTGCCCCAAGTACTTAGCGGACAAGAAGGCCGGCAACACCAAAGGTATATGTGATATACATGTAATTGATGTGTACCTTACCAGTACTCGTAGTAGCTCCTGGGTATTTGATACCGGTGCGGTTGCTCATATTTGTAACTCAAAACAGGAGCTGCGGAATAAGGGGAGACTGGCAAAGGACGAGGTGACGATGCGCGTCGGGAATGGTTCCAAGGTCGATGTGATCTCCGTCGGCACGCTACCTCTACATTTACCTACGGGATTAGTTTTAAACCTAAATAATTGTTATTTAGTGCTAGCTTTGAGCATGAACATTGTATCTGGATCTCGTTTAATACGAGATGGCTACTCATTTAAATCCGAGAATAATGGTTGTTCTATTTATATGAGAGATATGTTTTATGGTCATGCCCCGCTGGTCAACGGTTTATTCTTAATGAATCTCGAACGTGATGTTACACATATTCATAGTGTGAATACCAAAAGATGTAAGGTTGATAATGATAGTCCCAAATACTTGTGGCACTGCCGCCTTGGTCACATTGGTGTCAAACGCATGAAGAAGCTCCATGCAGATGGACTTTTGGAGTCTCTTGATTACGAATCATTTAACACGTGTGAACCATGCCTCATGGGTAAAATGACCAAGACTCCGTTCTCCGGAACAATGGAGCGAGCAACCCACTTATTGGAAATCATACATACTGATGTGTGCGGTCCAACGAGCATTGAGGCACGCGGTGGCTATCGTTATGTTCTCACCCTCACTGATGACTTGAGTAGATATGGGTATGTCTACTTAATGAAACACAAGTCTGAGACCTTTGAAAAGTTCAAGGAATTTCAGAGTGAGGTTGAAACTCAACGTGACAGGAAAATAAAGTTCTTACGATAAGATCGTGGAGGGGAATATTTAAGTCACAAATTTGGCACACACTTAAGGAAATGTGGAATCGTTTCACAACTCACGCCGCCTGGAACACCTCAGCGTAATGGTGTGTCCGAACGCCGTAATTGCACTCTATTGGATATGGTGCGATCTATGATGTCTCTTACCGATCTAGCACTCTCATTTTGGGGCTATGCTTTAGAGACTGCCGCATTCACTTTAAATAGGGCTCCGTCGAAATCCGTTGAGATGACACCGTATGAATTATGGTTTGGGAAGAAACCTAAGCTGTCATTTCTAAAAGTTTGGGGATGCAATGCTTATGTCAAGAAACTGCAACCTGAAAAGCTCGAACCCAAGTCAGAAAAATGCGTCTTCATAGGATACCCTAAGGAAACCATTGGGTATACCTTCTACCTCAGATCCGAAGGCAAGATCTTTGTTGCCAAGAACGGGTCCTTTCTGGAGAAAGAGTTTCTCTCGAAAGAAGTAAGTGGGAGGAAAGTAGAACTTGATGAAGTACTGCCTCTTGAAGCGGAAAGTAGCGCAGCTCAGGAAGATGTTCCTGTGGTGCCTGCACCGGCTAGAGAGGAGGTTAATGATGATGATCAAGGTGCTTCGGATCAAGTTGCTACTGAACTTCGCAGGTCCACGAGGACACGTTCCACACCAGAACCGTATGGCAACCCCGTCCTGGAAATCATGTTGTTAGACAACGGTGAACCTTCGAACTATGAAGAAGCGATGGCGGGCCCAGATTCCAACAAATGGCTTGAAGCCATGCAATCCAAGATAGGATCCATGTATGAAAACAAAGTATGCACTTTGATAGACTTGCCCGATGATCGGCGAGCAATAGAAAATAAATGGATCTTTAAGAAGAAGACGGACGCGGATGGTAATGTTACCATCTACAAAGCTCGACTTGTCGCTAAGGGTTATCGACAAGTTCAAGGGGTTGACTACGATGAGACCTTCTCACCCGCAGCGAAGCTTAAGTCCGTCCGAATCATGTTAGCAATTGCCGCATTCTACGATTATGAGATATGGCAAATGGACGTCAAAACGGCATTCCTTAACGGCTTTCTTAAGGAAGAATTGTATATGATGCAGCCGGAAGGTTTTGTTGATCCTAAGAATGCTAACAAGGTATGCAAGCTCCAGTGCTCCATCTATGGGCTGGTGCAAGCATCTCGGAGTTGGAACATTCGCTTTGATGAAATGATCAAAGCGTTTGGGTTTATGCAGACTTATGGAGAAGCCTGCGTTTACAAGAAAGTGAGTGGGAGCTCTGTAGCATTTCTCATATTATATGTGGATGACATACCGTTGATGAGAAATGATATATAACTCTTGGAGAGCATAAAGGCCTACTTGAATAAGTGTTTTTCAATGAAGGACCTTGGAGAAGCTGCTTACATATTAGGCATCAAGATCTATAGAGATAGATTGAGATGCCTCATAGGTCTTTCACAAAGCACATACCTTGATAAGATATTGAAGAAGTTCAATATGGATCAGTCCAAGAAGGGGTTCTTGCCTGTGTTGCAAGGTGTGAAATTGAGCTCGGCTCAATGTCCGACCACGACAGAAGATAGAGAAAAGATGAGTGTCGTCCCCTATGCCTCGGCCATAGGGTCTATTATGTATGCCATGCTATGTACCAGACCTGATGTAAACCTTGCCGTAAGTTTGGTAGGAAGGTACCAAAGTAATCCCGGCATGGAACACTGGACAGCGGTCAAGAATATCATGAAGTACCTGAAAAGGACTAAGGATATGTTTCTCGTTTATGGAGGTGACGAAGATCTCGTCGTAAAGGGTTTGTAGGACCTTGAAGTATGTCTAGAGGGGGGTGATTAGACTACTTGACCAATAAAAACTTAACCTTTTCCCAATTTTAGACTTTGGCAGATTTTAGCTATTTTAGAACAAGTCAAGCAATCTTCATGCAATTCAAGCAAGCATGCAAAGAGTATATAGGCAGCGGAAAATAAAGCATGCAACTTGCAAGAATGTAAAGGGAAGGGTTTGGAGGATTCAAACGCAATTGGAGACACAGATGTTTTTTGTCGTGGTTCTGATAGGTGGTGCTATCGTACATCCACGTTGATGGAGACTTCAACCCACGTAGGGTAACGGTTGCGCGAGTCCACGAAGGGTCCACGAAGAAGCAACCTTGTCTATCCCACCATGGCCGTCGCCCACGAAGGACTTGCCTCACTAGCGGTAGATCTTCACGAAGTAGGCGATCTCCTTGCCCTTACAAACTCCTTTGTTCAACTCCACAATCTTGTCGGAGGCTCCCAAGTGACACCTAGCCAATCTAGACGACACCACTCTCCAAGAAGTAACAAATGGTGTGTTGATGATGAACTCCTTGTTCTTGTGCTTCAAATGATAGTCTCCCCAACACTCAACTCTCTCTCACATGATTGGATATGGTGGAAAGAAGATTTGAGTGGAAAGCAACTTGGGGAAGGCTAGAGATCAAGATTCATATGGTTGGAATGGAATATCTTGGCCTCAACACATGAGTAGGTGGTTCTCTCTCAAACTGGTAAGTTGGAAGTGTAGGTTTGTTCTGATGGCTCTCTCCATGAATGAAGAGGAGGTGGAGGGTATATATAGCCTCCACACAAAATCTAACCGTTACACACAATTTACCAAACTCGGTGGGACCGAATCATCAAACTCGGTCGACCGATTTAGTAAACCTAGTGATTTGTTAGGATTTTCGTGGATCGACATGCATCTCGGTAGGACCGATTTGGTTAGGGTTAGGGCATAACGTAATCTCGGTGAGACCGATTACACAAACTCGGTGAGACCGAATTTGGTAATTAGCTAACCAGAGAGTTGGTCAGGTAAACTCAGTGGGACTGATTTGCTCTTTCGGTGAAACCGAAAAGTTACAAAAGGGAAACAGAGAGTTTACATTGTAATCTCGGTGGGACCGATTCGCTCTTTCGGTGAGACCGAAAAGTTACGAAGGGGAAATAGAGAGATTACAATCCCATCTCGGTGAGACCGAGATCCCTATCAGTGAAACCGATTTGCTTAGGGTTTGTGGCAGTGGCCATGACATCTGAACTCGGTGGCGCCGGATAGAAAGAATCGGTAGGGCCGAGTTCGACTTTGGGTTTAGGTCATTTGTGGATGTGAGAAAGTAGTGGAAGGTTTTGGAGCATATCACTAAGCACATGGAGCAAAAGGCTCATTAAGCAACACCTCATCCCTTCTTGATAGTATTGGCTTTTCCTATAGACTCAATGTGATCTTGGATCACTAAAATGTAAAATGTAGAGTCTTGAGCTTTTGAGCTTAAGCCAATCCTTTGTCCTTAATATTTTGAGGGATCCACTTTCATCATCCATGCCATGCCATTCATTGAGCTTTCCTGAAATATTTATCTTGGAATAGTATTAGCTCAATGAGCTATATGTTGTTCTGAATTACCAAAACCACCTAGGGATAGTTGCACTTTCAATCTCCCCCTTTTTGGTAGTTGATGACAACATATAGATCAAAGCTTCGACACATGATAATAAAATTGAAAAACATCATCGCTTTGATAAGTATGTGATAAGCAAGAGCTCCCCCTAAATTTGTGCATATCTTAAGATTTGCTTTGGACTGCAAATGCACAAGAAATTAGGTTCATGGGTTACTCTTCCATGTCACATACATCTTGGTGGAGCGCTCAAAATAATAATGATTGAATACATGCACTCATCACCAAGCACAGTGAATGATCATATAAGGATAAATAAGATAATATCATAAAAGGCATAAGTGTAGCTTATGATCATCAATGTCTCACAGGTAATGCATAGTATCTCAAGCAATCAAATGCAAAAAAGTTCAACCAAGAAGACAAGAGAGAACAAAAGCAAATATCTCTCTCTCTCTCTTGAAGCCTATGATCTATACATTTTTCTCCCCCTTTGGCAACAAGTTACGAAAAAGTTCCTAGAAAATGCATAGTGCTATGTCGTCTCTCAGGCTTGGTCTTCTGGTGGTGGTGTAGACAGGACTCCAAGGATGAACGCATCAGTAGACGTGGTAGGAGCTGAAGAAGTTTGAGCTGGAGCTGGTTGAGCTGGGGCTGTAGCTGGAGCTGAAGCAATGGCTCTGGTGTCTGGAGTTGGTACTGCAGCTGACCTCTAAGCTCTAGGCACTCTGGCAAATGCATCAGTTGTCGTCTTGCCCTTCCTCTCCTGCATATCATCTTTTAACAGCTCCACAGCTGACTGAATCTCAGTCACTTTGACATCAAGATCATAGAATTTTTGTTCCATGATTCTCTGCAGGCTCTCCTGGTTTTGAGTTAGGGTGGCCAATCCCTTCTCAATCCGCAGAGATGATGCTATTAAGTAACCAAGCTGCTCCTGCTTGTTCTTCAGAAAGTAGTCAGATGCCTCTGCTTGAGTTGGCATCTTTGCAGCTTTCTCTTGCCTTGCCTTCTCCTTTCTCTCCTGAGCTTGTACTGATGATGGTTCATTCTCGGTCATGATAACTCGATTGTCCTCAAAATCAGGATAGAGAACCATGTGTTCCTTATCCAAGAGATACTTTCCTGTGCCCATCTTCGAGTTTATCAACTCCTGAATCTGTGGGGCATAACCACAGCTCCTCTTCTGGTCTGCTGCTGTCCTCTTAATTGTCTCGACTATGAGGCTCGTGACCTTGAATTTCTGAGGCACATAAAAAACATGAAGCAAATTGATTGCATGCCCTCTAATCATGTTATGGTCACCTGATTTGGGCAATAGAGTATGCCTTAAGATCCAGTTGATCGTAGGCAGCTCTGACACCAGAAAATGGACTGATCCAAACTTGAAGTTCTCAAGTGAATCATGTGGGATCTCCTTGTACATGTGTGACATTGTGCTATGATCCATTTTCTTCTTACCATAAATGTCCAGGTCATCCTCACTTTTCTTTGGGGGCATTGATCAAACTTGCCCATTCCTCTATGGTAGGCTGATATCTGGTTCCTTCGACATCCACACTATCCCGCCATCCGGATAGAAATGTCTTTGTGGAGTAGAATTGCATGATAAGTTCATCGCTCCAGTTGGTGAGCTTCGCCCAACAAAATCAGTAACTCCACACGCATCAAGCTGTCATATACTCGTGGTAGTGTTCTGCGCTCTCCTTCATGTAGGTCCAGTTGACCCATCTCATGTCGCAAACTATGGGCTTCTTATCCAGCAAGACAGTCTCATAAAAGTCCTGCTGCTCCTTGGTGTGGAACCTGTAATCCACAACAGTCCTTCTCCTTGTGGCATATGGATATGTCTCTCTCCATAACCTCAACCCATTATCTCTCCTGATCTTCATGTTTTCAGCCACAGGATGAGCATCATTGTGGTCTGGGATCTTGGGTTTGAGCTTCCTTAGGACCTGCCCTTCTTCTTCTTCTTCAGCTTCAGCCTCAGGCATTGGGGCCTTGTTCTTTTCAGCTGCTGGTATGCTCCTGGTATTCCTCTTAGGTGCATTTTTGGGCTTGGAGGCAGCTTTGGGCTTGGAAGTTGCAGCCCCTGACTTGATTGCATCACCCATCAGTTTTTGTGCCTTGGGTGCAGGCTCTGCAACCTCTTCTTCTTCTTCCTATTCCATCATGGAAGGCTTCCCAATCACTCTTGCCATGGTCTTCTTGACCCTTTCTTTCCTTTTCTTTCCCTCTGCAGCAACATGCTCTTTGGGTTGAGATTCCAAAGGAGCTTGAGTAGACACTCTAGATTTGGACATTGGTTGTCTGCCTGCTAGCCTTTTGATTTTCAAACCAGGCTTCACTGCAGATGAACTAAACTCCCTCTTGAGCACTTTCTTCTTGGAGCTTGCCTCATCCTCAACTGCCACGTAATCCTCATCCTCAGACTCTGAGGTTTTCTTCTTTCTTGACCTTGTGGCAGCCTTGGGCAAATTGCTCGGAGTGCTTCGCTCCCCTCATCTCGAGCTGCTTGAGGGGCTAGTGCCTCGCTCAATTGGATCTGCTCTTGATTTGTTACAGCTATCACTCTGGTCCGACATGCTGTTCAACCGATCGCTGACCCCGTGAATAGTTATAGATGAGGTAGAGTGGATGAGAATCACAAAATGCAGAGATTTTTGCAAAAGAATGATTCAAAAAACTTAGTTTTAGTTTCCCACTGAAAGCATTTCGGATCTACCGATTTTCAAACTCGGTGATACCGAAGCAGTTTTGGAACCTAAGCTAGTGAACTCGGTCAGACCGAGTCACAGTTTGGTGGCACCGAGACTGCTAGGGTTTCACAAGGTTTGGAAATCGATCACACCGATTAGCAATTCTCGGTCAGACCGAGACTTACTAGTGCAATGGCATTTGCCAAATCGGTGGGACCAAGTTTTTCAACTCGGTGGGTCCGAGATGGTTTCGGCGGAAACCTAACCCTAAATTTTCGAATTGCGACTATTCTAAGGATTGATTTGACTGGATAGGAGTGTTTCAATCGTGGCAAGATGCATAATGTACACAATGTGCTGAGAATCGGACAAGGAAAGCACTGTGATCGATCCATACCCTAGTTCGGCGGGAACTCGCTACGGCGGCAACGGTGGAGGAGAATTCCATTGACGGCGGCGGAGACCAGCGAATGGAGGCGGCTGGCGACGAAGTTGACGATCTGTAGACCATGTTGGCAGAGCGAGCTATGCGCGGGCGAGAGGATTCGGAGAAAGTTTTCCAAATTTTGCCCGTGCGATATATATAGCCCGACTCTGTCGGTGTGAACGAGTGGTACAACTCGGTGGCACAGAGATGCAAAACTGTGAACATTTATTGCAACTCGGTGTGACCGAAAAGTACAAATCGGTTGCACCGAGATGAAAACCTAGATCGACTTAGTAATCTCGGTATGACCAAAATGGAGGAATCGGTCAGACCGAAAATCACAAAGAAGTTTTGGAAGTTTAAGTCTATGACGAATCGGGGACTCCGAGTGCTCCTCACACAGAGTGGTTCGAATCTGACTTGATCAAATTTTGTGATGTAGCATGAATAGAGTTTGAGACGAGAAAAACATAGATAGCTAGAGAAGGTTCTTAGGCATTCTTGTCCATCCACTTGGCCAAAGAAAGAAAAGTCAAACAATCAAAACAACAAGTGGATGTCCTCGAATGAGTAAAGTATGCAACCAACATGCTCACACAATAAAATGACAAATGAAATATGTGACAAAGCATGCACAACCAATTCTAGCATCTATCAAACAATTGGCGATGACTAGGTCATCTATATATGAGTATATTGACTTAGGAGTCAAATGAGAACATTTGATCATAGGTCATACTCATCGTTTAAGCTCAAGTGGGGTTACCACTTTTACATAAAGCATTTATGTGTTCACATCATTAGAGTTGCTTTGACTCATTTCTTAGAGTTAAGCTCCCCCTAGATGTGAGATCCCCCCTTAGAGGGATAAACTAACCTTGGGTTTTGTCGACGATTACTTCATGTAGGTGTTGAAGATGTGGATGCTCAAAGTTGGTGTAGATCGTTTGGAGCAATCCTTTGGAGTGAGTTGCACTTTCAATACCTACATGGGTTAGTCCCACAAGGAACAAACAAGAATATCCATAGACATAGAGTGATGCACACATAAAATGATGTCCATGAAAACATTAGGTTACTTTGTCCCTTGCCTTACCAACATGAGGGTTTGTGACTCCTTGAACTAGTGCAAGATATGGAAGTTGATTGCACTTGTCCTTGCCATAATGATATGAGTGAAATATGTTGGCGGAGTCACCCTCAAGAACTCTCTGGTTCTTCTTCTTCGGGATCCACATCAACTTGATGGGAATCCTTGGTGTAGTAGTTG
The DNA here is from genome assembly GCA_021605205.1 of Aegilops longissima. Taxonomy (NCBI): domain Eukaryota; kingdom Viridiplantae; phylum Streptophyta; class Magnoliopsida; order Poales; family Poaceae; genus Aegilops; species Aegilops longissima. The sequence continues at coordinate 125,782,063 of CM038682.1, read as the reverse complement.
TACTTGATGAAGTAGAACTTGACGTAGTCTTGGGAACCCACTTGACCAAGGCCTTAGGTGCTTCTTCAAATGCATCAATCTCCTCTTGAAGCTTGTCCTTGCCTTTGTTCTTGTGGTCTATTGGTGGAAGATCATCTTGTGCTTGTGTTCCCTTGAAGGAAGTAGGATCATACTTCTCTTGTTGAGGAACAAACTTCGTCTTGGGGTATTGATCTTCTTCCCACTCAACTCCATTGGCATTGAACTTTCATTCAAAACCAACACCTTGATTCTTCCGGTGCCTTCCTTGCTTGCGTACAATTTCCTCAAATTGCTTACTCCCGGCAAGACTTTTGTATACACCTTTCTCTATAATTCCCTTCAATAAGCTGTTTTCTTGCTCAAGTGTAACTTGGCTAAGAGGATCATTTGTGGAATCAAGAGAACTACTAGAAGCAACAATATTGGATTTAGCATTGTTATTGTTACTACTAGAAGAAGAATCTTTCTTGTTCTTATTACTAGACTTGACTTGAGGCATGTAAGTAGATAAGAGTAAACACTTGGCAATGTAAGAAGAACTTTTCTTACGAAGATCATCATTGATCGCTTTTAAGAACTCATGCTCTTGCTCGAGATTGAGCTTTTCAAGGCGTAACTTCTCATGAGCCCTTAAAAGTTCTCGATGATCTTCAAAGATAGTTTCATGAGCTAACTTAAGAGTGTTTAGTTCTTTAGTTAGACGCTCAATTTTCTCCTTATCATTGTCATTCGTTTCAATTTGATTAGCATGATTAATTGACGTTTCATCATAGTATTCATCACTAGAGTTGTCAACAAGTAAATCATCATCACCTAACAAGTCATCTTCATCAACATCAAAATCAACATACTCGGGGTGTGTTACCTTAGGACCTTTGGCCATGAAGCATCTACCAATTCCTTCATTTGGTGATTCAAATATGTCATAGGAGTTGGTTGACACAAGTGCTAGACTGGCAACACCTTCATCTTGAGTGTATTCGGAGTCGGAGTGATAGCTTCTCTCGGAGTGATGGTCGGAGTCGGACCGGATACCCATTCACCAACATGAGCTTGATGTCTTCGTTTTGTGTAGCTCTTTGATGACTTGTCCTTCCTTTCCGAATCCTTGCTTCTCTGTGAGGGTCTTCGTTCATAACGATCATCTCTACTCCTTCTCTCTCTTGGTGGTGATTCTTCTCTTCTACTTCTTCTCTTGGGAGAATCTTCTCTTCTTTGTAGGGTGTCGTACACTCATTGGAATAGTGTCCGGTCTCCCATAATTGTTGCAATTGCGCCTCGACTAGAAGATCTTTTGTCATTGTAGGACCTTGACTTAGAGCTTCTTTCTTTGCTTCTACTCTTGTAGAATTTGTTGAAGTTCTTCACCATTAAGCTCAATTCTTCATTGAAGGTTTGTTTCTCACTTGATGATGTGGGGGCTTCACATGAGGCTTTGTAAGCACCACTCGACTTGTTGTGAAGTTCCTCCTTATCCTTGAGTGACATCTCATGAGCAACAATTCTAGCAATGACTTCCGTAGGCTTGAGATCTTTGTAATTGGGCATCATTTTGATCATGTGCACACGGTATCATATTTTCCATCCAATGCTCTTAGGATCTTCTTGATGATGAATCTATCGGTCATCTCTTCACTTCCTAAGCCGGCAATCTCATTTGTGATGAGAGCAAGCCTAGAGTACATTTCAGCGACACCTTCACCATCCTTCATTTTGAACTTGTCAAGCTGACTTTGGAGCACATCCAACTTGGATTCCTTGACGGAGTCGGTACCTTCGTGCATATCGATCAAAGTATCCCAAATTTCCTTTGCATTCTCAAGACGGCTGATTTTGTTGAACTCCTCGGGGCACAATCCATTGAAGAGGATATCACAAGCTTGAGCGTTGTATTGCAACATCTTCAACTCATCCGCACTAGCTTCACGGTTCGGTTCTCTCCCATCAAAGAATTCACCTTGCAAGCCAATACACACAATAGCCCAAACAGCGGGGTTATGTCCAAGAATATGCATTTTCATCTTATGCTTACAACTAGCAAAATTAGTGCCATCAAAGTAAGGACCTCTACGGTGATAATTTCCCTAGCTAGACGCCATACTCTCCTAGGTTGTGAAACCAAGGCTATGACCACCAAAATCAATGGAAATCAAAGCAAATGGAGACCAATGCTCTGATACCACTTGTAGTACCTTGAAGTATGTCTAAAGGGGGGTGATTAGACTACTTGACCAATAAAAACTTAACCTTTTCCCAATTTTAGACTTTGGCAGATTTTAGCTATTTTAGAACAAGTCAAGCAATCTTCACGCAATTCAAGCAAGAATGCAAAGAGTATATAGGCAGCGGAAAATAAAGCATGCAACTTGCAAGAATGTAAAGGGAAGGGTTTGGAGGATTCAATCGCAATTGGAGACACGGATGTTTTTGTCGTGGTTCCGATAGGTGGTGCTATCGTACATCCACGTTGATGGAGACTTCTACCCACGTAGGGTAATGGTTGCGCGAGTCCACGGAGGGCTCCACCCATGAAGGGTCCACGAAGAAGCAACCTTGTCTATCCCACCATGGCCGTCGCCCACGAAGGACTTGCCTCACTAGCAGTAGATCTTCACGAAGTAGGCGATCTCCTTGCCCTTACAAACTCCTTGGTTCAACTCCACAATCTTGTCGGAGGCTCCCAAGTGACACCTAGCCAATCTAGGAGACACCACTCTCCAAGAAGTAACAAATGGTGTGTTGATGATGAACTCCTTGCTCTTGTGCTTCAAATGATAGTCTCCCCAACACTCAACTCTCTCACACAGGATTGGATTTGGTGGAAAGAAGGTTTGAGTGGAAAGCAATTTGCGGAAGGCTAGAGATCAAGATTCATATGGTTGGAATGGAATATCTTGGCCTCAACACATGAGTAGGTGGTTCTCTCTCAGAACTGGTAAGTTGGAAGTGTAGGTTTGTTCTAATGGCTCTCTCCACGAATGAAGAGGAGGTGGAGGGGTATATATAGCCTCCACACAAAATCTAACCGTTACACACAATTTACCAAACTCGGTGGGACCGAATCATCAAACTCGGTTAGACCGATTTAGTAAACCTAGTGACCGTTAGGATTTTCGATGGGACTGACATGCATCTCGGTAGGACCGATTTGGTTAGGGTTAGGGCATAACGTAATCTCGGTGAGACCGATTACACAAACTCGGTGAGACCGAATTTGGTAATTAGCTAACCAGAGAGTTGGTCAGGTAAACTCGGTGGGACCGATTTGCTCTTTCGGTGAGACCGAAAAGTTACAAAAGGGAAACAAAGAGTTTACATTGTAATCTTGGTGGGACCGATTCGCTCTTTCGGTGAGACCGAAAAGTTACGAAGGGGAAACAGAGAGATTACAATCCCATTTTGGTGAGACCGAGATCCCTATCGGTGAAACCGATTTGCTTAGGGTTTGTGGCAGTGGCTATGACATCTGAACTCGGTGGCGCCGGATAGAAAGAATCGGTAGGGCCGAGTTTGACTTTGGGTTTAGGTCATTTGTGGATGTGAGAAAGTAGTGGAGGGTTTTGGAGCATATAACTAAGCACATGGAGCAAAAGGCTCATTAAGCAACACCTCATCCCTTCTTGATAGTATTGGCTTTTCCTATAGACTCAATGTGATCTTGGATCACTAAAATGTAAAATGTAGAGTCTTGAGCTTTTGAGCTTGAGCCAATCCTTTGTCCTTAATATTTTGAGGGATCCACTTTCATCATCCATGCCATGCCATTCATTGAGCTTTCCTGAAATATTTATCTTGGAATAGTATTAGCTCAATGAGCTATATGTTGTTATGAATTACCAAAACCACCTAGGGATAGTTGCACTTTCAGGGTTACGTCGACGCTAGCTTCGACACATATCTAGATGACTCTAAGTCACAAACCGGATAAGTGTATATTTTGAATGTTGGGGCAGTAAGCTGGTGCAGTTGCAAGCAAAGCGTCGTGGCAGGATCTACATGTGAAGCAGAATACATGGCAGCCTCGGAGGCAGCACATGAAGCAATCTGGATGAAGGAGTTCATTACCGACCTAGGAGTTATTCCCAATGCATCGGGGTCGATGACTCTCTTCTGTGACAACACTGGAGCCATTGCCCTTGCCAAGGAGCCTAGGTTTCACAAAAAGACCAGGCACATCAAGCGTCGCTTCAACTCCATTGTGAAAATGTTCATGATGGATACATAGATATCTGTAAAGTGCATACGGATCTGAATGTCGCAGATCCGTTGACTAAACCTCTTCCGCGAGCAAAACTTGATCAACACCAGAACTCTATGGGTGTTCGATTCATCACAATGTAACTAGATTATTGACTCTAGTGCAAGTGGGAGACTGTTGGAAATATGCCCTAGAGGTAATAATAAAATGATTATTATTATATTTCCTTGTTCATGATAATTGTCTATTGTTCATGCTATAATTGTGTTATCCGGAAATCGTAATACATGTGTGAATACATAGACCACAAAATGTCCCTAGTGAGCCTCTAGTTGACTAGCTCATTGATCAATGGATGGTTACAATTTCCTGACCATGGACATTTGATGTCATTGATAACGGGATCACATCATTGGGAGAATGATGTGATGGACAAGACCCAATCCTAAGCATAGCACAAGATCGTGTAGTTCGTTTGCTAGAGCTTTTCTAATGTCAAATATCATTTCCTTAGACCATGAGATCGTGTAACTCCCGGATACCGTAGGAGTGCTTTGGGTGAACCAAACGTCACAACGTAATTGGGTGGCTATAAAGGTATACTAAAGGTATCTCCGAAAGTGTCTGATGGGTCGGCACGGATCGAGACTGGGATTTGTCACTCCGTATGACGGAGAGGTATCTCTGGGCCCACTCGGTAATGCATCATCATAATGAGCTCAATGTGACCATGTGGTTGGTCACGGGATCATGCATTAAGAAACGAGTAAAGTGACTTGCCGGTAACGAGATTGAACGAGGTATTGGGATACCAACAATCGAATTTCGGGCAAGTAACGTACCGATTGACAAAGGGAATTGTATACGGGATTACTTGAATCCTCGACATCGTGGTTCATCCGATGAGATCATCGTGGAACATATGGGAGCCAACATGGGTATCCAGATCCCGCTGTTGGTTATTGGCCGGAGAGCTGTCTCGGTCATGTCTGCGTGATTCCCGAACCCGTAGGGTCTACACACTTAAGGTTCGATGACGCTAGGGTTATTAGGAAGACTTGTATGTGATTACTGAATGGTGTTCGGAGTCTCGGATGAGATCCCGGACGTCACGAGGAGTTCCAGAATGGTCCGGAGGTGAAGATTTATATATGGGAAGTTGTCATACACGGTCACCGGAAAAGTTCGGGGGCATACCGGTATTGTACCGGGGCCACCGGAGGGGTTCCCGGGGGTCCACCGGGAGGGGCCACCTCTCTCGGAGGGCCTTATGGGACATAGAGGGAAGGGAACCAGGCCCTAGGAGGGCTGGGCGCATCCCCCCCCTTGGGCCCATGCGCCTAGGGCTGGGGGGGGGGGAACCCTAGAGGGGGCGCCCCCCTTGCTTGGGGGGCAAGCCCCCTCCCCTTGGTCGCCCCCCTCTAGATCTCATCTGGAGGGGGCCGGCCCCCTTCCTCCTTCCCCTATAAATAGAGGGGCGAGGGGAGGGCTAGACACCATCTCCAAGGCGCATCCCCTCCCCTCCCCAACACCTCTCCTCCTCCTTTAAGAGCTCGGCGAAGCCCTACCAGAGTACTGCCGCTCCATCACCACCACGCCGTCGTGCTGCTGTTGGAGCTCTCTTCCTCAACCTCTCCCTCCTCCTTGCTGGATCAAGGCGCGGGAGACGTCTCTGCTCCGTACATCTGTTGAACGCGGAGGTGCCGTCCGTTCGGCGCTAGGATCATCGGTGATTTGGATCATGACGAGTATGACTCCATCAACCCCGTTCTCTTGAACACTTCCGCTCGCGATCTACAAGGGTATGTAGATGCACTCCTCTCTCTCTCTCTCTCTTGTTGCTAGATGACTCCATAGATTGATCTTGGTGATGCGTAGAAAATTTTAAATTTCTGCTACGATCCCCAACAATTTCTACTTCCTTTTTGTGTATTTTAGCTTATTACCTATATGTGGTAATTTTTACATTAGGCTGTGTTGTGCATTATGTGTAACATCTACGGTGCATGGTTTCTGGCAACTATGACACCTCAACATGTTGACAATATACGAAAATCTGTTAAAGGGAAGGTTGGGGACCTTTTTAACACGGTAGATGAGAGACAAGTGAAGGACACGTTATGTGATTTTCTTGAACTGAATAAAGTTATGGACCAAGACTGTCAGGACCCCGATTCCAAGTCACATCGATCTAGCTGGTAACACCTCATATCACTTTGCGGCCTCACGCACGGTATCCCCACGGGTGTCGCCTTACCATGGCCCGGGACCGTTTGCGCCTTTTGGCTCATGTATATGATAGCGTCGCTAGCATCCATATGACAGAGAACCCGGGCCGACGTAGCTAGTCGTGAACCCAAAGCGGCACTAACCCATGGGGACAGGCATACATGAATCACATCGAGCATGTCGGTCATCAACGTGTGAATCCGGGCTGTAGCACTGGGCTAACAGGACTCCGGTAACCCGGCTGTAGCAGGCTAGGCAGGACTCGGATGTCACCGCGTGACATTTCCCGAAGGACGGAACACAGAACAAAGTGAAACACATGCCGGCCATCAAGTGTCCAGAGCAGTAGTGCTGGGCTAGCAGGACTCAAAGTGAACCGGCTGTAGCGGACTACTATCGCTCAGAAGCACTAGACTACATTTCCCCATATGAGAGGCTGCCAAGGATAAACAACTAGATTGTCGGATCCCACACATACCAAGCATTTCAAACATACACACAATATGCTCGATATGTGTAAATACAACATGGCATCACAACATAGCTCTATGACTCAAGTATTTATTCATTAGGCTCCGAGGAGCGAGATACTACAAACATGGGTCTCTCGACCCAGCATTCAGAGCATACAATTCAAACACATGCGGAAGCTTAACATGTCCGAGTACGCATAACTATAAATGAAAAAGGCCGAGAAGCCCGACTATCTACAAGATCTGCCGAGGGCACAAGATCGTAGCTGAGGTAACAAGCTAAACGTCGAAGTACACGCGGAACTACTAGCGAGACTGATGTCTCTCTGCAAAACATAAAATAAGCAAACGTGAGTACAATTGTACTCAGCAAGACTTACACCAGAACTAACTACATATGCATCATTATCAACAAAGGGGGTGGTGGAGTTTGACTGCAGCAAGCCAGCTTTGACTCGGTGGCTATCCTAAACTACGATTGCAAGTAACTCTTTTGAGGAGGCGCACACGAGTCCAGATATTCACCAATCAATACACCACTATGGATCCGATCCCGTCTTCCTATGAGAACGCCATCCATAGCACTCACGCTTATCTTGCGCATTTTAGAGTATCCACTTTCACTTGTCTATGAACTGTTATAGGTAACCCAGAAGTCCTTTACCGCGGACACGACTATTCGAATAGATGATGTTAACCCTGCAGGGGTGTACTTCTTCATACATGTTTCCACCACTTAGCGTCTGCACACGACATGTGCTCGGCAGACTTCAAGCGAAAGTCGACGTGGGTGTAGACCACGACCTACCTAAACACTCAAGTCTCTAGTCCAGATTTATCGCCTATTCAGGTTCCATCCGCAGGGAGTCCGGTCGAGGTTTCCACATACGGCCCCGAACGATGTGTACAGGGTTCCGGGACACCAAACGGGCGCCCGGCATGCCCGGCCACGTGCCTACCGCAACACAGCCCACCCCTACGGTCAGTGCTGCGTGCGGCCCCCAGCATACTACAAACACCAGAAACTACTTGCAACTCCTGGACAGAGGACAAGGGTGATTAAGAAGTCGAGCGGGGTCATATTTCAGGGCCCAATGCATGGTAGTAGCTAAATCATGGATCACAAACACATAACTCAGTTCCTAAGGACGGCTTCAATGAGACAACCCACCATGTACTCCTACATGGCCTCTCACCGATACCTTTACCAAATCGTGTTCACACACTTAGCTCTCAACAGTAGGACATGTTCACACACCTCGAATTCATTCCCGATGAATCAGACCTGACTCAACTCTAAGCAGTAGCAGGCATGACAAACAAGCATGAATGAGTAGGCACAACAGGGCTCAAACAACTCCTACTCATGCTAGTGGGTTTCATCTATTTACTGTGGAACGACAGGTCATGCAGAGGATAAAGGGGTTCAGCTACCGCAGTAAGTAACAGATGAATCGTTGTTGTCCTAATGCAGTAAAAGAGAGCAGGAGCGAGAGAGTGGGATTGTATCAGAATGAACAAGGGGGTTTTGCTTGCTTGGCACTTCTGAAGATAATATAGTTCTTCATCGGTGTCATCGAACTCATCGTCGGAACCACGTCTATCGAGAGGGGACAAATACCGGCAACTGAGAAAGAACACAATCAATGTAATTCCACAATATGATGCATGATCATGACATGGCAATATGCTGTGATTTGAGCTAATGCATCTAGCTAGGATTTAAATGAAGTTGGTTTGAGTACATGATTCAAATTCCAACTCCATATATGATTATTTAAATGCCCTTTATTTGTTTTGTCCAAAACAGAGGACAAACATTGTTCAAACATGCATGAAAATGACATAGATGGATAGGTTGCATTTTTCTGATAATTTTTCATATATAACTTATTTCATTTGGAGCTACGGTTGAATTACTATGAATTTTAGAAGTTCAGATCATTTTCTGGAATTTCCTGAATAATAATAATTCCAGAAAATGAGTTATTGCATGAGCATTAGGTCATGCTGACCTCAGCAGGTCAACAGGCGGGTCCAGGTCAAACCTGACCAGTGGGGTCCACTGGTCAGTGACTGGGGCTGGTTAGTGTCGATGACAGGTGGGGCCGGGTCAACAGACACGTCAGCGCGGTCAACTCTGGCGTGTGGGTCCTGCCGGATTTTAAACTAATCTAAACAGAAACAAAACTGGGGTTAATTAGGACGTGGGCCCATGTGTCAGTGAGCATGTGGGTTAGTTAGTGGCCTCATTAGCCGCTAATGACGTGTCCACGTCATCCCAAAACGGCGGTTAGCCGCCGGCGCTAAACGGAACACGCGGGGTTGCCCGTCCGGCCGATTCCGGCGACGAGCTCATGGGCTGGTCCGCGGACGAAAGGCGACGAGCTGCGTCGATCGGTGGTGGTGGTTGGTGCTAGGGCTGCCGAAAACGGCAACGGCGGCGAGTGAGGCGGCAGCCGGAGCTCGGCTTCATGCGGGCGTGGCGCTAGAGCAAGCAGGCGAGCGCGTAGAGGGGCTAGGCGGCCTCCTGGAGGCACCAGGAGCGCGATACGGTGCAAGGGCGCGGGTGGTTCGAGCTCAGGCCACGGCGGCGACAAAGCCGGGCGGCGGTGGGTTTCGGTCATCTGCGAAGCGGCAGCTACGGCGTGCAAACGAGAAAACGGAGAGGGGGAGGATGATCAGGGGCTCACGGGGAGTGCGATGGTGGCCTCGGCATGCTCGGGGAGGCACCGGGGCGAGCGGGGAGGTGAGAGGGATCTCCGACGGCCGGCGACGGAGTTGATGAAGATGGCGGCGACGCAGGGCCTCCGGCGAGGCGCGACTCGGTGGGGAGGAAGAGGGGGTCGAGGCGAAGCTCGTGGACATGTCGGAGAAGCGAGGGGGAGGCGGTGGCTACGGCTGCGGCGAACGGCGGCGACGACAACCGCCGGCTGTGAGAGAAAGAGCGAGGGGAGGGAGCGGAGGAGGATCGACTCGGGGAGTGAGGCGGTCCGGGGCGTGGCGCTCAGCGGCAAGCAGCAGCCTGCCGCGTGTGTGTGTGCGGCGTGGGTTACACGCCTCCTTCCTACTGGCAGGAGGTTAGGGGTGAGTGGCGCCTGGGCCTCGTGGGCTGGCAGTCCACTGGACCGGCCAGGTAAGCCCAGGTAGGTTACTCTCTCTCTCTCTCTCTCTCTCTCTCTCTCTCTCTCTCTCTCTTTCTAGTTTAGTTTTTGTTTTCTATTTTCTGCAATTGTGAGGCTTTATTAAAAATACTTAGGCATCTTTAAAAATCCTGAAAATAATCAGGGGCTCTGTTTGGATTATTCCTAACAGCCCTCACTTAAGTTCAGAATTAATTGAGCACTTAAAATAATATATAGCATTTTAAATGCCCAATTGCAAATAGCATATGATTTAATTCAGTGACCTTAATGTCCTGGAAAAATATACATAATCTCTGGTAGAGGCTTTCACCTTTTTCCATAAATCATGAACATTTTAACAGGATATTTTGAGGTCATTGAAAATATTTTGGTTGAACCTATTTGAATTGCATTTGTGCTAGGGTTTATCAATCCCCATTTCAAATTTATTAAATTAAATTTAAACATGATGCAACAAGATGCAACACCAGGCAGTACCAGAAGCTAGGGATGTGACAACTCACCCCACTAAACAAGAATCTCGTCCCGAGATTCAAGACGTGAGGTAAGAAGACATAGGGGACACGAAGCTAACACGATCTTCATGGTCCAATTGCCCTTCTCGAGGATGTTGATTCATTGCTTCAAATTTATCTTGACGTCTTCACTTTAGAGATCTTCATCGACACGATGATGACGGAAAGAAACTCTACTAGGATGATCTTCTCGAAGATCGAACTATACAAGATTAACTCACGGAATGGGAGATAGAAACATTTATGGAGCTGAGAAGCAAAACATGCATCAGGAGGGGCGGAGGAAACAATTTGACGAGGGTTTCAGAATAGCGAGGAAGAATTGTCATGATTCCATAACGGGGCACCTTAGGAAAGGTGACTCGTAGAATTATTCCCTTAAGTGGCAAAAGAATTACTTTTGATATAGAGATCATTGAGACTCTTAATACCAGCCTAAGGCAATCACAATCGATCGTTTGGCGGAGTTCGAAGGAATGGCATATCCGAATTCGAATGGATGATGTGGACTACCTTGTTGAAGACAACGCGATGGATGATTTTGCTTATCACCGGAAATGGATGGAACCCATGACAAGTCCACTTTTAAAGATGATCTTGGACATCAATTACTGAGAGGGGCAGCCCATGGAAATTGGCACAATGGCGATGCAAGCTGGGAACGAAATGCAACTGTTGAAATGTTCCAACCATCATATCTGCCTGAGATTCAGATCCGGTTGGTGATAGGATACTTCAGACTCAGCATGTCTGGAAAGAAAGTTTGCAACACAGATCGACGAGATGACGTTGCCAGATTCTCGGGGAAATGATCTACGATAGCAAGCTCCAAAACATGAGCTGGCTCTGCTACACACATGTGAACATGCTATCCTAGACAAGCATGACCACCTAATAGTCTTATAATAAAACACTACCGAGCTCAGGTTGGGAACCATCATCGAGGATAATGAAGTCCTAACATAAGTCATGACTAGTTGTTATGAAGGAACTCCTTCTCCTTGAACAAATCAATCAGTGGCTAGGTGTGCTAGGGATACATACGGAATGAAGATGATCAGTCTATCAAACCGCAGAATACTTCGCACATGCGTGACTGACTTGGGATGATTCCACAGGAAGCAAACAAGCTTTCTCGAATCCACTGCGACAACTTAGATCAAATGCACGTGAGTTCGAGGAAGTCACTTCTCCATCCAGACTTATACCTCATGAACGAAACATGAAGGCAATGCTTACAAAGTTTCCAACACTAGGTTGATGCTCAACATGAATCATGGGGGAGACAAAATGCTGCTGATGGGCTCAACAACAACTCATCGGAATTTCCATCTCACTGGACTTCCACCATCATGTGAACAAGGTGATAGCATTGGTCAGACCCAAAGAGTATAATGGTGTATGCTCGAGGAATCAACCACGAGTAAGACAACATTAGGAATATCGTTGGTTCTGATTTGACTTGACAATAGCCCATGCTCAAATCAAAGATTGACAAGGAAATAAATCCAACAACTGATCACAAGGACCAATCGATGGAGATATCATCTTTCTTCAGTACACACACACACACACACACAAAAGATATCCCTTAACATGAACTAATTCAGACAAGCTTTTATCTTCCAACTCTCCAAGTTGTTGTTTAGCATAACCAACTAGCTCAGGGTATCCAACACAGATTCTTGGAGATAGGGTGGTTTACAAGAAACCAACTTGATCACGAACTCAACATAGCGGTCAGGTGACAACTTGGTGACACTTCCGAGAAGATATTCAGAATATCACGAATCCACCGATATATTACTAAGCTCGAGAACAATCTTGCTTTTCAGGGTAAGACGATATGATCAAAGAGCAAGGGATTGATATAATCCTAACTCATTGGTCGAAGAGTGCACCAGAATAAGGACTAGGTAGCACGATCAATCTTAGGATGATGATTTAATAACCAACACGCTAAGAATGAGATTATTGTCCATTAACTACCAAGCAACGAGGTTGCTAGGAGTATTGATTTCACACATCACAGTTCACTTATCGGCATTCCGGTTACAACAACACGGAACCGAGGAATGAATAATGATAGCGAGAAGTATCACTACGTCAAGAATTCATGAGAAATGGTCAATTCTTATGACATTCTTGACATAAAGATGGTAACACTCCAAGGTAGAACAGAGCAAAGGATGGATTGGCATTTGATCTGCAGAGCACAACTACTTTGACCCAATCCTGGATATGGATGAGGTACTAGAGTTTGTTTCTCCTAGTCATTCCAGAATAGAATGGCTTGACAGACCACAAGAATAATAGGCATCGATGACGAATGCACGACTACTCCTGACTATCAATTGATAGACGAGGTTCAGAATACAACTAAAGAGAACAACTCAAAGGAACATGTAATTTTCTGAGTTGTGGATGCATAGATTAGTATGTCGAGCGAAGCTCAACATTTCTTCCGGATAACCCATGCGGAAAGGTAGAACTGGCAGATTCACAATTATGAATGGAGAACTCCTCAAGAGTACTCTGATTGTGACCCTTCGGTTCAGCGAGGAACTTCTTCCATAAGTGGTTCATAGTATTTGGAAGAAGGAAATACCACGGACCTCGAGGACTATCGCAAAGTTACTAATATCCTAAACGAACTAGCAAACACTATCAACAGGAGGTAAGTAGGGTGAATCTCGGGTTCAAGAACCCAGGAATAGAATGCCTACTAACTAATAACATCACGGGGTGCTTTCAAGAATAATGGCCAGAATCATCACACTGGGGATACAAAAGCATTGCTAAATTACTAGGTGACTTCCTAAAACACCTAGGGTCATAATAATAACTCCAACATATATGTCGAGGCAGCGAAGTATCTCAACATACTAATTTGTGTGATTAATCTGGCCCAAATAAACATTAGAAATGGAGAGAAGGGATTTGCAAATGCATCATATTATCTAGAAACCTGGGATGACTCGGACAGCATAATGGCTATAAATGCTCTAATTGATTTGAGACATCCTGCAAAAATGGTGGCATAGCCACTCAGAAGCACAATAACAAGGTTTCGAGATCAACACTTAACATACGGAAGTAGTAGAAAATGAACTGGGGCTTAAAACCAACAATCTTAAAAGTCCAAGGATTAGTAACACGTCATCCTGATAGATAGATGAGAAGGCCTAGTTCTTAAACCCCGTAGAAAAGAAGAGGCTGACTCGGATCAGAAGGGCATAAGTTATAAGGAGTAAAAACAGCCTTACATTCCCTTCCACAATCAATTCCCTTACATAACTAAAGCATTTCTAGACACAACTTCGACCGGTATGGCTTGGTAAACCTACAGGCATTCAGGCTCTGATACCAAAGCTGTCAGGACCCCGATTCCAAGTCACATCGATCTAGCCGGTAACACCTCATATCACTTTGCGGCCTCACGCACGGTATTCCCACGGGTGTCGCCTTACCATGGCCCGGGACCGTTTGCGCCTTTTGGCTCACGTATATGATAGTGTCGCTAGCATCCATATGACAGAGAACCCGGGCCGACATGGCTAGTCGTGAATCCAAAGCAGCACTAACCCATGGGGACAGGCATACATGAATCACATCGAGCATGTCGGTCATCAACGTGTGAATTCGGGCTGTAGCACTGGGCTAACAGGACTCCGGTAACCCAGGCTGTAGCAGGCTAGGGAGGACTCCGGATGTCACCGCGTGATATTTCCCCGAAGGGACAGACACATGAACGAAGTGAAACACATGCCGACCAATCAAGTGTCCAGAGCAGTAGTGCTGGGTTAGCAGGACTCCGGTGAACCGGGCTGTAGCGGACTACTATCGCTCAGGAAGCACTAGACTACATTTCCCCATATGAGAGGCTGCCAAGGATAAACAACTAGATTGTCGGATCCCACACATACCAAGCATTTCAAACATACACACAATATGCTCGATATGTGTAAATACAACATGGCATCACAACTTAACTCTACGACTCAAGTATTTATTCAGTAGGCTCCGAGGAGCGAGATATTACAAACATGGGTCTCGACCCAGCATTGAGCATACAAGTCAAACACATGCGGAAGCTTAACATGTCCGAGTACAGATAACTATAAATGAAAAAGGCTGAGAAGCCTGACTATCTACAAGATCCTGCCGAGGGCACAAGATCGTAGCTGAGGTAACAAGCTAAACGTCGAAGTCCACGCGGAACTATTAGCGAGACTGATGTCTCTCTGCAAAACATAAAATAAGCAAACGTGAGTACAATTGTACACAGCAAGACTTACATCAGAAGTAACCACATATGCATCATTATCAACAAAGGGGGTGGTGGAGTTTGACTGCAGCAAGCCAGCTTTGACTCGGTGGCTATCCTGAACTACGACTGCAAGTAACTCTTTTGAGGTGGCGCACACGAGTCCACATATTCACCAATCAATACACCACTATGGATCTGATCTCGTCTTCCTACGAGAACGCCATCCATAGCACTCATGCTTATCTTGCACATTTTAGAGTATCCACTTTCACTTGTCTATGAACTGTTATAGGTAACCCAGAAGTCCTTTACCACGGACACGGCTATTCGAATACATGATGTTAACCCTGCAGGGGTGTACTTCTTCATACATGTTTCCACCACTTAGCGTCTGCACACGACATGTGCTCGGCAGACTTCAAGCGAAAGCCGACGTGGGTGTAGACCATGACCTACCTAAACACTCAAGTCTCTAGTCCAGGTTTATCGCCTATTCAGGTTCCATCCGCAGGGAGTCCGGCCGAGGTTTCCACATACGGCCCCGAACGATGTGTACAGGGTTCCGGGACACCAAACGGGCGCCCGGCATGCCCGGCCACGTGCCTACCGCAACACAGCCCACCCCTACGGTCAGCGCTGCGTGCGGCCCCCAGCATACTACAAACACCAGAAACTACTTGCAACTCCTGGACAGAGGACAAGGGTGATTAAGAAGTCGAGCGGGGTCATATTTCAGGGCCCAATGCATGGTAGTAGCTGAATCATGGATCACAAACACAGAACTCAGTTCCTAAGGACGGCTTAAGTGAGACAACCCACCATGTACTCCTACATGGCCTCTCACCGACACCTTTACCAAATCGTGTTCACACACTTAGCTCTCAACAGTAGGACATGTTCACACACCTTCGATTCATTCCCGATGAATCAGACCTGACTCAACTCTAAGCAGTAGCAGGCATGACAAACAAGCATGAATGAGTAGGCACAACAGGCTCAAACAACTCCTACTCATGCTAGTGGGTTTCATCTATTTCTTGTGGAATGACAGGTCATGCAGAGGATAAAGGGGTTCAGCTACATGATAAGTATGAGATGAATCGTTGTTGTCCTAATGCAGTAAAAGAGAGCAGGAGCGAGAGAGTGGGATTGTATCGGAATGAACAAGGGGTTTTGCTTGCCCGGCACTTCGAAGATAATATAGTTCTTCATCTCGTGTCATCGAACTCATCGTCGGAACCACGCCTATCGAGAGGGGACAAACACCGGCAACTGAGAAAGAACACAATCAATGCAATGCCACAATATGATGCATGATCATGACATGGCAATATGCTGTGATTTGAGCTAATGCATCTAGCTATGATTTAAATGAAGTTGGTTTGAACACATGATTCAAATTCCAACTCCATATATGATTATTTAAATGCCGTTTATTTGTTTTGTCCAAAACGGAGGACAAACATTGTTCAAACATGCATGAAAATGACACAGATGGATAGGTTGCATTTTTCTGATAAGTTTTCATATATAACTTATTTCATTTGGAGCTACGGTTGAATTACTATGAATTTTAGAAGTTTAGATCATTTTCTGGAATTTCCTGAATAATAACAATTCCAGAAAATGAGTTATTGCATCAGCATTAGGTCATGCTGACCTCAGCAGGTCAACAGGCGGGTCTAGGTCAAACCTGACCAGTGGGGTCCACTGGTCAGTGACTGGGGCTGGTTAGTGTCGATGACAGGTGGGGCCGGGTCAACAAACACGTCAGCGCGGTCAACTCTGGCGTGTGGGTCCCGCCGGATTTTAAACTAATCTAAACGGAAACAAAACATGGGTTAATTAGGACGTGGCCCATGTGTCAGTGAGCATGTGGGTTAGTTAGTGGCCTCATTAGCCGCTAATGACGTGTCCACGTCATCCCAAAACGGCGGTTAGCTACCAGCGCTAAACGGAACACGACGGGGTTGCCCGTCCGGCCGATTCCGGCGACGAGAGCTCGCGCGTCTGGGTCCTGCGGACGCAGGGCGACGAGCCGTGTCGATCGGTGTTGGTGGTTGGTGGTAGGGCGGCCGGAAACGGCAACAGCGGCGAGTGAGGCGGCGGCCGGAGCTTGGCTTCATGCGGGCGTGGCGCTAGAGCAAGCAGGCGAGCGCGTAGAGGGGCTAGGCGGCCTCCTGGAGGCACCAGGAGCGCGATACGGTGCAAGGGCGCGGGTGGTTCGAGCTCAGGCCACGGCGGCGACAAAGCTGGGCGGCGGTGGGTTTCGGTCATCGGCGAAGCGGCAGCTACGACGTGCAAACGAGAAAACGGAGAGGGGGAGGATGATCAGGGGCTCACGGGGAGTGCGATGGTGGCCTCGGCGTGCTCGGGGAGGCACCGGGGCGAGCGAGGCGGCGAGAGGGATCTCCAGCGGCCAGCGACGAAGTTGATGAAGATGGCGGCGACGCAGGGCCTCCGGCGAGGCGCGGCTCGGTGGGGAGGAAGAGGGGGTCGAGGCGAAGCTCGTGGACACGTTGGAGAAGCGAGGGGGAGGCGGTGGCTATGGCTGCGGCGAACGGCGGCGACGGCAGCCGCTCGGCTGTGAGAGAAAGAGCGAGGGGGAGGGAGCAGAGGAGGGGATCGACTCGGGGGGAAAGTGAGAGCGGTCCGGGGCGTGGCGCTCGCAGCGGCCTCCAGCAGCAGCGGCAAGCAGGAGCTGGCCGAGCGCGTGTGTGCGCGCCGTGGCCACACGCCCTCCTGCCTACTGGCAGGAGGTTAGGGGTGACTGGCGCTTGGGCCTCGTGGGCTGGCAGTCCACTGGACCGGCCAGGTAAGCCCAGGTAGGTTACTCTCTCTCTCTCTTTCTAGTTTAGTTTTTGTTTTCTATTTT
The DNA here is from genome assembly GCA_021605205.1 of Aegilops longissima. Taxonomy (NCBI): domain Eukaryota; kingdom Viridiplantae; phylum Streptophyta; class Magnoliopsida; order Poales; family Poaceae; genus Aegilops; species Aegilops longissima. Next base: position 125,764,336 of record CM038682.1, on the reverse strand, counting down.
CTGCAATTGTGAGGCTTTATTAAAATTACTTAGGCATCTTTAAAAATCCTGAAAATAATCAGGGGCTCTGTTTGGATTATTCCTAACAGCCCTCACTTAAGTTCAGAATTAATTGAGCACTTAAAATAATATATAGCATTTTAAATGCCCAATTGCAAATAGCATATGATTTAATTCAGTGACCTTAATGTCCTGGAAAAATATACATCATCTCTGGTAGAGGCTTTCACCTTTTTCCATAAATCATGAACATTTTAATAGGATATTTTGAGGTCATTGAAAATATTTTGGTTGAACCTATTTGAATTGCATTTGTGCTAGGGTTTATCAATCCCCATTTCAAATTTATTAGATTAAATTTAAACATGATGCAACAAGATGCAACACTAGGCAGTACCAGAAGCTAGGGATGTGACAAAGACGTCTCAGGTTTATCTGGTGGTGAGCTGCAACGATTTGCTATTGCTACTCGTGCCATGAAAGGTGGCAGACATTTATCTATTTGATGAACCATCCCGCTATCTCGACGTGAAACAAAGGTTGGAAGCTGAACAAGCTATCCGTTCATTGCTTCAACCCAAAAGGTAAACAGGACATACGTCTCAATTATCTCACAAAATATAAGAGTTCTAGTAATTTGATTTATTCATTATACAACTAACAAAAATTACGCACTTTATATTTTGCAGTTATGTAATTGTTGTGCAGCATGATTTTAGCATTCTCAACTACTTATCTGACTAAATATGCTGTCCTTATGTGACTCTGGGAGCATATGGTGTTGTTACTTTACCCTCTTCAGTCAGAGAAGGGATTAACATTTTCCTAACAGCGTGTTTGGCAGTTTGAGGGAATGGGCATGGGAATTTTTAAGGGGGAGTTGGCTGAGGGATATGACATGGGAAGTGGACTACTAGTCCCAGTCCCACGTTTGGGTTGGGATGGGAATTAGTCATGGGAATTTAACAAAAACATACATTCCTTTGTTTGGTCCAGCGGTGCAGGAATGGGAGTTATTGAGGAGACGTTGAGTATGCACGAACCAGCCTTGCACCTTTTGTCTAGGTTTGCAATGCAACATCAAACAAAATAAAATGACGATCAGTACAGAAGCCATCAAAACTGGATACAGACAGATTATCCCTTGCATTCAAACTATTTTGCATAGTGGGATATTAAATGTATTCTTTGCAGGACAAGTTTCTTATTTAAGAAGAATATTGTATGAATCGAGAAGCTATGCCATTCTGAATAAAAGTATATGATAAGTGTATAGCTTAGTGGCCTAAATAGGATAGCAATAACCTGCAGGTTATGATAGTTCTGACATCTCCCCAAAAAAAGTAAGACAAAAAGAGTACATATAGCTTACCAGTAAAATCAAACTGAATATTGTTGCCGCCATTGCAATTCATAGCCACAAAATTATGTTCAACTGAATGCTTGCAAAGACTTGTGTTTATACAGCAAACTAAAGTTCTCCAGGAGAATTGCAAGGTAATGTGGTATTTATATAACAAACAACAGTTTGTATAGGAGAAGACGATGTACAAATAAAGTGGCAAAAATCAAATATTATTACTGATGGGTTTTCAAGTAAACAAGTAGTCCCGACCTAAAATTATTAAACTACCAATGCAGAAATGTAAATTTGGATATTCACTTATTTTTTGGCCGCCTCAAGCTCCTGACGAACAAACACCACTTTGTAATCATCACGCAATTGGATGAAAAGTTCGATCTTTCCAGCATCACCATCAATGACACGAACAGCCATGACAACCTCTTCAGTAGTGAGACCTTTAAGATTTTGGAGAATCTCTAGTAGCTTGGTTCTGTTGGCTGATGTTTCCTCATGAACTTGTGCTTCATGCATAAATGCCCTCTGTAAACCATTCATGGATTTAGCATTCTCCTGCTCTGCTTCCAAGAACTTTGCAATTGTATTGGACACACTTATAAGACCCGACTCAAGTGCATCATCATTAGGATATGTTCTCTTCCGACCAGGCCTAGAACTACCAGGTGGGTTCGTGTTCTCATGAGATTCAGGAAGATTCTCCTTGGCTTGTTCGCAAGTAGGTTGTGTCTCTGCCGTTGATCCACCTTCTGGAGTTTCTTCTTCTCCATGACCTTTACCACTACCTCCTTTTGCCAAATCAATAGCATATACCTCACATAACTTGTCAAAGTTAACCATAGGGTTCATGCAGAGAGGACCTGCTCCCTCACGGGACTTGAAAAAACATGAATTTCCATTAGAAACTTAAGTACAATAAAAAATCACATGAAACAAAGCTGATTTATTTACATACTTAATGAATATATTGTACCTTTGCCCAGCCCATATACGTCTCCCTATGTCCAGTTACCATTTTCTTCTCATCATCCCGTCCAAACCCACTACCATTTTGCATAATTTCTAGAACATAAGAAAGTTGCTTCTTCAAAATCTTAACCTTAGGCTTGATATGCGGATCCTCTTTAAGATCAGCATGTGGTAGTACTTTCGCCATTTCCTTCTCAATGTAGGTCAGATATCCGGACTTGTGACCAGTATCTACTTTCCAAGAAGAATCATTCATGTTATATAGAATGTCAATAAGTAACCTCTCCTCCTCCGCTGTCCATGTTCTCTTGTCTCTCTTTTTTTATGCAAACTTGCTCTCCTTTGACTTGGTATTCTGATAGTTTCAATATGACAATAAAATATGTGTGTACAGAAAGTAAAAAATATAGATGCTCATATAGGAAATATGATGTTCATTCATTAATCATTCTCTCCTATCATTACAGAATAGTGAATGAACAGAAATATAAGCCACTGTGACATATGGGAGAAAACAAATAGCAAAGAAAAATGATTGGACACACATATGTTGATGAACAAGCACTTAATGTCCTACAACTAAAGATGTAGTTGCATGTATCAACGATCTTGTCTTTTCGCTATCCACACTTTCCACATTTCATCAGCTAACTTGTCTCTTTTCTCAGTCCACTCTGAAGATGTTTCGATGGACTGAATGAGATCCTCATATTCTTGCTGCTGCTGAAGGCGTAGCATGTACTCATCTAGATATTGCTCACAGGGATCAACACGCATTTGTTGTCGGATCAGGTTGTGAATATAGCAGCATGCTAGAATAATATCAACTTGTGTATCAAAAGGATAATAACAGGGGTTCCTAATGATAGCCCATCGCATCTTGAGCAATTCAAAGTCCTCTCAATCACATTTCTAGCTGATGAATGCAGCATGTTGTACAATTCCTCCTTTTCTGTTGGGGGTTTTTCCAATCATTTAGATGGTACCGTTGCCCTCTGTATGGAGCAAGAAACCCTTCACAGTTCTTGTACCAAGCATCAACTAGATAATATCACCCTATGCAATAGAAACATACGTATGGGTTTGTCAGCTGTGTATACAACATATATGTTTAACAAACTCGGACCATTTTTGTATTATCTCTTACCCCGAGGAACCTTAAGGCCATTTGATTTTGATAAAGCATCTCGAAGGACCCTCCCATCAGCCGCAGATCCTTCCCAACCCGGATATACATAAATGAATTGCATGTCTGGCGCACATACACCAAGAACATTTGTTGCAACTTCATTCTTTCTTGAACGAACTCTTGGTTTGTCAGTTTTGGGCACATGAACTTCTATATACGTCCCATCTAAGGCACCTAAACAGTTCTATATTAAAAAAACAATGTGTTAGACCATGAACAAAACTAGACCTACAAGTGTTTTTATGTGAAAATATTAGTTTGATACCTTAAAACACTTCCATCTTCTATCCGTGCAATTGGCTGGAATTGGTCGAGGCTTCTTAAGCAACACTTTCAAGAGTTTCAAAACTGCGCCTAGTACTTCATGGAATTTGCGACTTACTGATTCAGGTGAACGCTGGAAATCATGATGGATTGCTCGATTTTTTTCATCATGTGCAAGTATGTGAAGGAACATGGCAACCATTTCTTCCACGCTCATGTGCCTAGTATCCTTTAACCCACCTATTTTTCTTACCAATGAACATAACACTCTGAAACAACGCCTATCCATCCGTAGTTGGAAAATGCATTCTGTATCGCTTACTTGTATCTTGTTGTGCAGGGTTTGTGCTCGAGTTATCGGGTCATACAAAGAAGGCTTCCTAATTCGACGCATCCTATATCGAGCCCTCCTAAGTAACATCATGAAGATTTGCACTAGCAAATATAAAACTATAAGTATTTTCACTCTTTGTTGTCTCAATATGTGCCACAAGATTATGCTTTCCCAATTTGTTGGTGGACTTGCCATGTCTGTGAACAAAATTAGGTAAGAGTGCCACACAATCAGCTATAAGAAATATGGTAGAATACAATAAATACCACACAAATGTAAAAGCAATCAAACACGGCCAAACAACAAAGCAACCAGGAAGTCACACATGAGCAACCAAGGAAAATAAAGCATGGATAAAATAACTTGTTTTTTAGTAAAGTACCTCTGCTGGAAGATTATCCTTATTGCCCAGACCAGATCTTGGATCAGCAGAAGTATTTTCATTGCCTTTATGTTTAACATAGATCTCGGCAAAGTTGTGTTTGTTTGCAAAGTTCAACATCTTAACAACAGAATTTTCATCATGAATTAAATCAATTCCTTCATCAAGGCTACATCCAGGGATTGTATAATATAACTCATCACCATCCTTGAAACCTACGTCTTTAGCCATGCGAACTAGAAGAAAATATGATGTACTCCCACTGTCAGAGTCTCGAAAAATAGACACTTCACCACCATCATAAGTAAGTGGTCCTTCAATTGAAAATGAACCCCCATGATGCATTTTGATATAGATCAAATCCCCCTCCATTCTGTATGTATATAAGGCATTAAAATATATGAATCAAATGGTTGCTTATTACATAATTGTGTAATCAATACTAATTGGTCCTGATTCTGCAATTCGAAATCCCTGACCTAATACAAATAATTTGACATGATTTTAACATAGTGCAGTAGGAAGAAAGAAGCAGTGTACAGCTTAAACTGGTTATGTGTACTAGAAAACAAGTATGAATTGACAACAGCAAGAGCAAGAGTGTTGATTTTCCTAACATATCAGTTTATATGTAATTTTCTCCAGTGAAAACTCATAGCCATGTTCGAGTATATCTCTAATAAAATAGAGATGCTAAGCTGGACAAGTAGACAGGGAGAGAGATAACTCTGAACATAATTCTAGAGATTCAAGTGAGTAAGTTCATCAGTACCTCTTGTTCTTTGCTCAAGATCTACAACAGTTAAAGTACAAGAATGAATATTGTATGCCTTAATCGGACTATACATGAACATGGAGAAAAGGGAAATTACAAAGGGAATAGATCTGGATCGATTTGTATAGAAAAGCTAAAAGAATCAGATTTGTTTTGGCACAATCTGATCAGTTGAAGTTCATGAGGGCAAACGAAATAGGCCCCAATTAGATGGCAGGATTTGGATGAAATTTAGGCAACAAATTGGTATTGCAAAAGAGCAACGGGATTACCTGAGCTCTTCGCCCCGCCTCCGCCTCTCCAGATCGAGAGAGGTGGTTAGAGCTGCTATTCCGTGGGAAAGAGATGACGCAGCGGGCTTATTTAGCTGTGATTTCCCGCGCATTACAGAGGATTTTCGCGCGCTTCTTCATTCCGTGGCTTACGGAGCGGGAGCAACGAACTGGTCGATAGATTTCTTTCTCTCGCTTCCCATTCCCTCGATCAATTACCAGGCCCCCCCGTGGGAAGAAAAAAGGGGGAGTTGGACCCGTCACTCCCTTTCCGGTAACATCCCAAAATTCTAAATTTTGGAATGTTATAATAAATAGATAGATTTAATTGATTGTTTGATTGACTGTGTGAAATTGAGTGAAATTTGAAACTTTTTGAAAGTTAAATGAGAGGGAATAAAAGGACTTTCCAAACTTTCATTTTTGCATTCGTGATCTCCGTGAATTCAAATTCTCTTCACCACAAAACCCTGGAGAGAAGATGACATGACTTCTTCCATTTATTTAAATGACAAGGGGTGTTGAAAATATTTGAATTTCATTTGGAAAATATTTCCAACCCAGGAACTTTATGCAACTCAATGATTTTCATGAGCGAAGATAAAATGACTTCTTCAAAACATATGAAATATGAGTTGGGAGTTTCAAAGAATTAAATTCAAAGTTCTTTTGAATTTATTTTCAATTGGAGTTATTTGAGTTTTATTCAAATTATTTTCTCCAAAATAAAATATATGGAAAATATGGTAACATGATTCCCTACATCAGAAAATTGGAGAGAAATAAAGTTGAATTAATTTTGGTATTTTTAAAATGATTTTTACTGGATTTTACTAGAGCATAAGCACTCTTTGCTTTATTTCAATTTCGTGTATTTTATTTGACTCTAGAAAAATGATCAGCTTGTCGGAAATCTTTTTATGAAAATTTTGGTATATTATATGCCTATATATAATATTTTTGTTTATTTTGTTTTATTTATTTTTCTTTGTCTGGAAAAATGTTAAAATAAACAAAAAAAACTCCCTCTCCGGACCGAACTGGGCCGAAGGCCCACCTGGCCCATCAGCGCCGCCGCCTCCTCCTCCCGTGCGCGACCCGGACTCGCCGGAGTCCGAGCGCCGCCTGCCTCCGGCCGACCCCTTTCCCACGCCAGCGCCTCGCCTCTTCCTATAAAGCCGCCGCCCGGACCCCCCCTTCTCTCTCCCGCATCTCGCCGCTCGAAGCCGAGCCACCGCCGCGCTGTTTGCCGTCACCGCCGCAGCTCCGTTGCCCTGCCCCGCACTCCACCGCCGCCGACGACCGCCGCCTGTGCCACCATCAACCCCGCCGCCCAGCGCCGCCCCTCCCTGACCCCTTCGCCGCCCTCCTCGACGACCGGAGTCGCTGCCCCGGCCGAACCCGAGCTGCCGCAGTCTGCCCGACCTCGCCGGAGTTCGGGCAAACCCTAGCCCCGACCCCTGCCGTCGGTTCGAGATCCGACGATCTCGATTCATCTTTGTTTTTTTTCGTTTCAGCTAATTAACGAACGCCCGTTCGTTTAGATTTTACTTGTGAATAGATTCGCTAGATTAGTTGCTGTAGCGAGCGTTAGCTCGATATAATTTCTCTTTTTCTTTTAATTTCGGCCAGGGACCTATCTGTAGTATTTCTTTTATAGTTTAGCCCCTGGACTTCAAACAATGACATCTTTTTACTCGTGTATCCACATCCAACGAAACCAACACCCACTTCTTCGTTATGATCCCCTCTATCCAGTAAAACAACTTAAACATGTTTTGAAAGTTTTAAAATTTGAATTCAAACAGATTTGTATTTGAACTTCTTTTGTTCGTAACTTGAGTTCTATAACTCCGTTTGAGTTGATTCTTTTTGCAACTCGAAGCTCTTGAACTAAAATTTCCGATAAGGCCAAATTCACCTAATTTTGGTACTGTTAGAAATTGTTTTCTGTTGCAAGAGTTAATTGCTTGTTTTCAAAGTTTTCCGAGATGTTTCTTCGATTTCTTTTGAGTGAATGCTTATGTGTGGTTACCATTGCTTGCTTACGATAGATTGACCGGAGTGTGACGAGTAGAACTATCAAGAGTTATGAGTGCGAATCATCTTCATCAACAGTACATGCAAGTTCACACTTTGAACATATCCCTTTCATACCCAATTTTTATGCATTAGTTTCAACCCTCAAACAATGCATGGTTAGGACTGATAACATGTGGGAATTGGGAAGTAGTTTCTGAGGTAGGAACCTATTGCCCTATTACTATCAAACCCTTGGGAGTTACTTCTACGATTATGCTTATATTGCTACGCTATGCTAGTAGACGTGGATTGGGTTTGAGTGTATCCATGACAGATGTGAGATTGTTAATTAATGGTTTACTTAAGGTGGCAACTTAAACACACATCTGGGTGGATTGAGGCACCTGGGTATTCTAGTGATTGCCTGTTTTTTTTATGGACCGCCACCCAGGCTCAAAGGGATCATAGGATTATTCATGCTAGAAACTTCTGTGTGCAGCCACCAGCTACTATGGGCTCTAGCATAGTTGATTAAGTTGTGTGAACTCTTACAGTGGTAGACTAGCAGATGTAGGGGATGCAGGTGGTACTGTCTACCCGATCGTAAGGTGCAAACGCTTCTGAAAGACTATGTCTCGGTCATCCATTTCTCAAACACCATGTAGTGCGAGAAATCAAACGGAGGAGATCGAGTCTTGTGGGGAAAAGTGTGCAAACCCCTGCAGAGTGTACAAACTAATCATGATTAGCCGTGTCCCCGGTTATGGACAACTTGAGTTTCTAGTACTTGGATTTTTCTGTGAATCTCATCATGTTACTTTAATTAATTTTGTTGGGTTTAATGATGTTACTTAATTGGGATTGAGAATGCTGTCAACCATTCTCAGTGTTTAACAACCACCATGGTAGTTAAATAAAATTTATTCCTTTGCAGTAGGGGAAAATTGGCTTTTCGCAAAAACATTATAACCATAGAGCTTCCACCAGCCATATATGCATGTAGTGATAGCCATTTATTCATCATTTGCTTTATGGTGTGAATTTGCCAGTACATTCAATGTACTGACCCTTTGTGGCTGCAACGTCTCATGTTGCAGGATTCTTACGACGAGTAAGTGATACGTTAGGGTTACGATTTCTACACTCAACTTTGCCATTGGTGTTGATGGGAATCCACAACCTTGTTACTTCCGCTATTTGGATTGAGGTAATAGTATTTACGTTACTTTATACATGTGATTTACCTCTATTATAAATCCTCGAGTATTGTGTGTGTCAGCATACCGATCCAAGGATGACACTTAACCACAGAGACTTGATCCATTCGGGTCGGGTCGCTACAAGATGGTATAAGAGCACATGTTGACTGTAGGATGTGACCCTAGAAACTGGCAAGCCCATAGGAAGGATTTTCTCTAAAACTTTTTTTTCAAAAAGATCTTTTACCTCTCTTCTCTTCTGAGCTTTTTCATATATTCCCTTTTAGAGAGACCATACCCCTTTTCCCTTTTGACCACTCAAAGATTCGACTGATGAGACCACTCCAAGGAGTACAAGATATCAGGACAACCACGACCACTACGGAATGAAGGATATTTTACCGTGCATCTGAATAATGGAAACTACAACGGTTGAAGACTCCGAAGACTAGGAGAATTTGGGGGATATGAAGAATTTCCAGATTTAGTATGACCTAGGAAGGCTACCCTTATGGAACCTGGCAGACTATGGAAGCTGTCAATACCCGAGATCCAGGTGTATCGGAGAAAGACCAGAACATGGAGCATCAGAAATCAAAGTTTTGTCAAGGAAACCCCAATGCAGGAGATATCAACTATGGAGAGATAGCTCATGGAAATGACAAGAGCAGAAACATGGCTATCCATGATGTTATCGCCCATTTATGCTATTGTCACCGTGCTAGGTTAAGCATGCATATGCATGGAAGGATTGGATGGTAGAAGGCTGATGGAGCACCTATCAGCAAGATGAAGTTTTAACCTTAGCTGGTGTACCACCAGTATCTGGAGTATTACATCAAGAATTTTAAGATGGACCTTTAGGAAGCTATATTTGACAAGGAGCATTTTGTGAAGAATTCAGGATCTAGAAACTGAAAGTAGCCAAGCTGGAGGAGCAAAACCTCGAGATACCGGAGATTCGTCAGGAACTGATAGAGAGTAGGACCATGGTTCATGCCAAGGATGTTGAAACCCAGAAGTTTGGAACACAACTCCAGTAATATTAAAGGACGTCATGATAGACTTTGCGACAACAGAGATGATCTGGCAAAAGAACTTGAGTAGGACAAGCATGATCGGAAGAAGCCATCGGAGACCTGAACAAGAATCGAAGAGTTTGATGACTTTGAAGATTTATTGACCATTAGAAGCCCAAACCTCTATTATATACCTGCGTTAGATGCGACGATTGTGAGCTGTCATTTGTTTGATGTTTTTCCGATAGCCACAAATAAAATCTGTCTTTTCAGAACTTTTGTTTGTATTGTGTGCATCCCTCTCTATCTCTCTTATCCCACCCCAAAACCCATGGACCCCATAGAGGATGAATGGAGATGAGCTCATATTATCTGGACCGATGAGTCTATTGGAGACGGACCAATGGATTTAGAACATGGAGGATCACATGAAGAATAACCCTATAACTAGAAAGGATATGGCCCAACATGCTCTTCAATGCTTTGAAAGAGGTACTACAACTTGGTGGAGGATGTACCAAACCATCAATGGATGGCAAGGAATAACCACTTGGAATGAATTTAAGTTGACCTTGCTAAGGTCTCGGCTTGTGTCCCAGAAGATGAAGCCTTATGGAAATGGTATGAAGAAACCCTGTGCATGCAAGCTTTGTGGAGAAATAGGACACAACCATAAAGAACACAAGGGTGAATGCCCTAATTGCGAAGGAAGTCACCCAACTGAAGAATGCCCAACTAGGCAGATTACTTGTTTCTTATGTGAAGGGACTACCACTACTATGCTCAGTGTCACATTTACACCATGGTACAACGAACCATCCAACAGAAGAAAGAAGCAATGAAAGGAGCCCTCATGGAAATTTTAGAAAAACCTGTGATGAAGGAAGAGGTGGAGGACGCACCTAAAGAAGAACCAATTAGACCTTACACCAAGTCATGCTATTCATGTGGAGAAGAAGGACACATCTCCCAAGATTGTCCGAATGGAGATCTAGTAGAATTCTCAACAGAGGAAGTAGAGTATGACCCAGAGGAAATAGAAGCCCTGATTGGAACGGAAAAGTCCAGGAAGAGAAGTGGATTGGATACCAAGAAGGACCTGAGTCATATCACCTGTTTTAAGTGCAAGGAGTCAGGGCACTACTTCAGCAATTGCCTAAAAAGGAAACCTCGAGACTTGTCAGAAGTGATATGTTTTCGTTGTAATGAAGCAGGGCACTTTGCAAGAGATTGTCCCAAGGAGAAGGAGACTCGTGCTAAATAGTTGAGTTAGCAACAAAAGAAATGTAGTAGTAGTAGTACTGGGGACAATTCTTTTACATTGAGGTGTTGAGTTGAGGCATGTAATGGAAAAGCAAGAGATTGTAATTGTTGGAGAATCAATAAAGTTATCATCGTTGGTACTTATTTGGATCCTATGGGTTTTTACTCTATGAAGAAGGATTTTGACCAATTTCGAGGATATGAGAAATATGGTCTATGGATAAGTTTGTGCATTTCAAGGGTGGTAGTAATTATGAGAACCCTTGACCTTTGGAAAAGAAAATGATATTCCAGAAAGTGGACTTCGGACAAATAAGTACGAGTTTTTGTCACGATATGTGGGATATCCCAAGAGTATGAAGGGATGAAGTACTACTGGATATAAAGGAGGTATAATGTTGGTAACATGGAGCAATTGTAACTCCATGGAGAGTTTGAGTAATCACGTCTTAGTGTGATATGATAGAAGGAAGGGAGATAGTACAATTGGATGGATTTAAGAATGCTAGGAAGCTGGATGTTGGAGTAATGATCAGTTGCCCCTAGGATGATTTCAAGGTTTACAAGTGATGAGATGGGCCATAACCCACATGCCCCAGGACCTGCCAAGAAGCAAGCACACTCTTGCTGAAGGAAAAAAAACCCTGGAAGAGGATATGCTTTTATCGACAGACGATCCTATAGGAGTTTACACAAAACCTGAGAGTTGTTAAGGAACGATAGATGTTTGTTTGGCTTGCAGAATCAATGGACTTATCCGAACTTGGTTCATTGACAAGAGAAATTCTGCAATGCTTGTGAGGATGACCGAGTGTTAGAATGCGAGATTCGCTAAACCATGTACAAGGTAATGATTTGGGTGCGGGATGGATTGATCACTGAGGGAGTCCTCGATTAGGGGGTGTTCGGATGGCCGGACTATAACCTTTAACCGGACTCCTGGACTATGAAGATACAAGATTAAAGACTTCGTCCCGTGTCCGGATGGGACTTCCCTTGGCGTGGAAGGCAAGCTTGGCGATACGGATATGTAGATCTCCTCCCATTGTAACCAACTCTATGTAACCCTAACCCTCTCCGGTGTCTATATAAACCGGAGGGTTTTAGTCCGTAGGACAAACAACAATCATACCATAGGTTAGCTTCTAGGGTTTAGCCTCTCTGATCTCGTGGTAGATCTACTCTTGTACTACCCATATCATTAATATTAATCAAGCAGGAGTAGGGTTTTACCTCCATTGAGAGGGCCCGAACACAGGTAAAACATCGTGTCCCTTGTCTCCTGTTACCATCCGCCTAGACGCACAGTTCGGGACCCCCTACCCGAGATCCGCCGGTTTTGACACCGACATTGGTGCTTTCATTGAGAGTTCCTCTGTGTCGTCATCTTTAGGCCCGATGGCTCCTCCGATCATCAACAACGATCCGGTCCTGGGTGAGACTTTTCTCCCCGGAAAGATCTTCGTATTCGGCGGCTTTGCACTGCGGGCCAATTCGCTTGGCCATCTGGAGCAGATAGAAAGCTACGCCCCTGGCCATCAGGTCAGATTTGGAAGTTTGAACTACACGGCCGACGTCCGTGGAGACTTGATCTTCGACGTGTTCAAGCCACAGCCAAGCGCGCCGCACTGTCACGATGGTCATGATCTAGCTCTGCCGCCGAACAGTGCCCTGGAAGCCGCACCAGTGTCCGCTTCGACCCTTAGCTCGGAGCCGACTGCGCCAATCGAGGACGGGTGGCTGGACACCGCCTCGGGGCTGCAATCTCTACGGCGATCGAGCCGAACACCATACCTGTCCTTTGCGAAGCTCGTGACTCCAAGGTGCCGGACTCCTCTCCGGACTCCGAACCTTCCGCGCCCCTGCCAATCGAATCCGATTGGGCGCCGATCATGGAGTTCACCGCCGCGGACATCTTTCAGCACTCTCCTTTCGGCGACATTCTGAATTCACTAAAGTCTCTCTCTTTATCAGGAGAGCCCTGGCCGGACTATGGTCAGCAAGGTTGGGATGCGGACGACAAAGAGATTCAAAGCCCACCCACCATCCACTTCGTAGCCACTGTCGATGATTTAACCGACATGCTCGACTTCGACTCCGAAGACATCGACGGTATGGACGACGATGTAGGAGACGAATAGGAATCATCGCCTATTGGGCACTGGACAACCACCTCATCCCATGATGTATACATGGTGGACACACCTAAAAGAAACAACGACGAGGAACAAAGGGGCATAGCGAGGATCGTTCCCTCGGCGATCAAAAAGCGGCGTAAGCACCGCTCCAAACCCCACCTCGACAGAGACAGCAGCCATACAGACCCAGCCATAGAGCAGGGCGAACCGGCGGACGACGAACATGCCATCGAGCAACCGTTCGAACATGGCAACTTGGATAAACAACCCGTCCCCGGCGAAGATAACAGTCTGGACGACCTCACGCCGGACAGATTGCTAGAGCAGAAGAACCTCCAAAAAAAGGCTCATCGCCACTGCGCGTAGCCTGAAAAAGCAGAAATGGAAGCTCAAAACAGCGGAAGATGCACTCAGAATTAGATGGAGCAAAGTACTCAACACCGCAGATAGATACGGCGATAGTCGCCACACAAAGAGCTATCCGAAGCAAAATTTACTGCCTGAATTTGATGATGAGGCCTTAGAGCCTCCGCAATCAAAAAATAAGGAAGCCACCCGGTCGGATAAACGACCCCATGGCCAACATAGTGCGGCAAAGGACGCCGCACACAAGCCGGCACGCGATCCGCACAAGGATTCGCATCAAAAAGATGCCCAGCCAGATCTATCTATGGGCCAAGAAAGCAAGCTCTAGTAAGCAATGCAACACATCAAATATCCGAACATCACGGTACACCCAGATATAGGGGTGCGCACACCTATGTTTCGCCGATGAGGTGCTTGGATCATGAATTTCCAGCGGATTCAAGCCCGTAAACATAGAGGCATCTGACGGAACAACAGACCACAGAGTGCGGATTAAGGATTACACCCTCCACATACACATGGCTAGAGGAGATGACCTCCACACCATAAAATACTTACCCCTCAAGCTCAAAGGGCCAGCCCAGCATTGGCTTAAAAGCCTTCCCGAAAACACCATTGGAAGTTGGGAAGAGCTCGAGGATGCTTTTCGGGCAAATTTTCAAGGGACATATGTCCGACCTCCGGATGCAGACGATTTAAGTCACATAACTCAACAACCCGGAGAGTCAGCCCGGAAATTCTGGAACAGATTTCTTACTAAAAAGAACCAAATAGTCGACTGTCCGGACGCCGAACCCTTAGCAGCTTTCAAACATAATGTCCGAGACGAATGGCTCGCCAGACACCTCGGCCAAGAAAAGCCAAGAACAATGGCCGCATTAACAAGCCTCATGACCCGCTTTTGCGCGGGAGAGGATAGTTGGTTGGCAAGATGCAGTACTAGCGACCCAAGTACATCCGAAGTCAGGGACGGAAACGGGAAACCGTGACACAGCAAGGACCAGCGCCAGACCAAGGGAAACAGCCCGAAGAGCACGGCAGTCAACGCCGGATTCAAAAGCTCTCGGAAGAATCAGAAAAATCTGCCCCTCAAGGATAACAGGGACGAGCTATCTAACTTAAACAAAATCTTGGACAAGATATGCAAAATCCATAGTACTCCCGGGAAGCCTGCAAACCATACCCACAGAGATTGTTGGGTCTTCAAGCAATCCTGCAAACTCAACGCCGAACACAAGGGGCTCGACACACCAAGCGAGTACGATGACGAACCCCACAAGCAGAGCACCGGAAACAAAAGAAATTCCCACAAGAAGTCAAAACAGTAAACTCCCTTCACATGACAAAATGGAAAAACAGAGTGGCGCCCATAGAGATACGCGCCATACCGCCTATCCCAGAGGAGTCACGCCACTGGTTGTTAAAATCAATCACCTTCGACCAACAGGATTACTCTAGAAGTATCCGGAACGCAGGCTGGACTGCCTTGGTATTAGATCCAATAATTGACAGATTCCACTTTACACGAGTCCTAATGGACGGCGGCAGTGATTTAAACCTGCTATATCAGGACACAATCCGCAAAATGGGGATAGACCCAACAACAATTCACCATAGCAACACTTCCTATCAAGGGGTAACGCCAGGCCCAGATGCCCATTGTAAGGGCTCTCTCCTGCTAGAAGTTATGTTCGGCTCACCCGACAACTTCCGCCGTGTCGGGGGTTGGGTGCGACATATGCCAAAGGATGGCTTATCATGGAGGGGGCGAGTAGAACGTCGCCGGTGCACAGAAGCAGGATGAGGCGTAAGACATGCACGCCGAATCTTACCTAGCTCGGGGCTCTCGAGGAGATAACACCCCTACTGCTGCTCTGCGGGGTCTCCGCATGATCACTATGGCAAAGTGGATACAAGAGGCTCCTTGAGCTGTTTGGGGTGAGGAAGGAGAAGGGCACGGCTTGCTCTTCTCTCCCTCAATGTGTGTGTCTAAAACTACTAGCTTCCAACCCTTTGCATGGGTGCCCCGGGGGGTTTATATAGGCCTACCCCCGGGGGTACAACGGTAATCCGGCTGGGTGTGGGTCCAAGCCGTCAGTCTCTAAGTCGCCGTCTTCTCCGCCGACTCCTGGGGCCCGCCGACTAGTGGGCCCCGCCGACGGCCCAGCATGGGGCCGACAGCCCTTGTCCGCCGCGGGCGGGTCTTGCCGGCTGCAGATTACTGTAGCCGTGCTTCTAATGACGCGAGCTTGGTCATGGGGTTATGGCAACAGTGCCGCCGCCTGGCGGGCGATCACTGTTGCCATTCCCTGTCTTGTCTGGTTAATGGCGCGTGGATCCCGCGGGAGGAGCCGGCCGACTCCCGGAGGCCGACTCCATCGGGTCCGTCTTTGGGGTGCTCTCGCCGTCTTCGGTACTCCCGCCGACAGGCGGGTCCCGCCGTCTTCGGGTCGTACAGACAGGCCATCGTGGGTCTGTGAATCCATACAGTGCTGATGTCGAGGGCGGCATGGCAGCAATCTTTGCGCCGGACGGAGATCTCCGTCGGTACGGCACTCTGTAGCCATACCTGCCCTTTATGGACTGGGCGGGGATGGACCGCGAGGCGGCTTTACCCCATAGTCGCCCAGGCGTGAGGTGGTGGAGGTCACGGGCCGACTCCTTGTAGCCGGCCTCGCTGGAGGTCGCTGGCTTGGAGTCGGCTCGTCCTGAAGTCGCCATCTTAAAGTCGGCTTATCTTAAGGCCGCCTCTGGGACTCGGCCCAAAGGGGTAGTCGGCGACTCTGTTGCCGACTCTCTGAAGGCGGCTCTTTGTCTTGGGGTCTTGAGGGGCGCAGTCTGCCCCGATGTTTTGAAAGGTTCAGGTGCTCGGATCTGCCTACCCATAGTCCATTACTCCGACAGTAGTCCCCGAAGCTGGGGAGGCACCGAGGGCAGCCCGTCGAGGAGCCTCGACAACTTCATCCCTTCGATAGAAGAATCTGGACTCGGCCCGCCGTCTCCATCTGGAGTCGGCCTTGCAGGGGGTCGTCTTGCTCTTCAAAGGTTTCGAAAGTCGCAGCGGGATCCGGGCGGCGTGCCTGATAAGCTTCCCGGCAGCCGCCCGCCGCGGGCCCGCCACGCGACGCATGACGCTGCAGGCTATCTCGCCAGCCCCGCAGCGTGACAAGACAGGCCCGTCGGTGGGGCCGCCACTACCTGCCTGGCGCGCAGCGGATCCGCTCGTGATCGTGCGGCGGTTGGGCTCCACCCGTTACTGCAGCGCGATAACGTCGTGGTTAAATCGTGGGGCGTGGGGGCGGGCGCGATTAATCCCGCCCGCCCCTCGGCCGCAGCCCGAGCGCCTATAAGTAGGCGGGGGGAGGGAGGGGCGGCGACGCACGCGCACTCTCTCATCCCCGCTCCCTGCCCGTCTTCTTCCTCGCTCCACCGCGCCGAGCCTCGTTTCTTCCTCGCCGCGGAGATGAGCTCCTCATCCGCCGCCGCGCCTCCCACCACGCGCTCCGGCGTGTGGGACGGCTCCATTATCGACGACGACATAATCGAGTTCCTTCGTAAGACGCGCCGCATCCCCGGCAGCCACCTAGTGCGGGCCCGCGCCCCGCCGGAGGGCGAAATCACGCCGGCGCCGGAGGAGGGCGAGTGGGTGATCATCCGCTCGCACCTCATGCGCTGGCTGGGGCTGCCGGCGAGCGGCTTCTTCCGCGCGTTCTTGGAGTTCTTCGGGCTCCAGGCGCACCACCTCACCCCCAACACGGTGGTGCTGCTGGCGCCGCATCCTTATCGCGAAGGTTTTCTCGAGTTCTCCCCACCATCGAGTTGTGGGGAATTCTTCAAGCGGCTTCGGGACCCACGTTGCTCGCGTCTGCGGCTCTGTGCGGCACGTTCATCGCCAAGAGGAGGCCGGTGCCCGAGAATCCTTTCCCTGCCATCCCCCTCATCAAGTCGGTGAAGATGTGGCAGCGCTCGTACTTCTACGTCAAGAACGTCGCCCCCGACGGCGACTGGGTCAACTTGCCGCCCTACGTGGGCGGCGAACTGGCGGGCCGACCCACCAGCTGGTCCTACAGGGCCCGGACGCTGACCCTCGCAGGCACCGCCGCCGTCGCGACTCCAGCGTAATAATCTGATCGGAAGGCCTGACTGGGAAGACTTGCTGGGCGCCGCCGTGGCACGCCGAAGTTCTCCTCTTCAAGGCCGACCTCATCGATCTGCCGGATGGCGCGGCCGGGACCCCAGCCGGTTGTGCTCAGGACATGCCCCACGCGGAGGTGGTGGACACGGTGAACTTCTTGGCAAACTGCGACCTCACGGAGGAATGGCGTTTCGGCAAGGAGCCATACTCACGCGCCAATCCCCCGCCGATGGTAAGTCGTCTCTTGCTTCTCTGTTTCCTTCCATAGCCGGATCCGGCTCTTACTTTCCTTGGTCTTTTCTGACTCAAAATCCTCTCATGCCGCCCTCGACCGGCGCCGCGGGGCCGGCTCGCGACTTCGTCCCCGACCGGGCGGAGAGTGACGCCGACGACCCTGACTTGGGCATGGCGGCGATGGAGGCCGACGCCGAGGGAGGGGGAGGGGCCGACGACTTCAGGCCCTCGGCCACCTTTGCAGACTGGCCCGATGATGAAATCGCCCCCCCGCCAAAGAGAGAGCCGGCCATCCAGCGCTGACTCCTCCGCCGCCTTGGGGGCCGAGGCGCGAAGAAACGCGGCCGGGCCGAAGTCAGCCCAGCGGCCAGGCCAAGAAATTCAGGGAGCGGCCGCGCGACTCATCGTGAAGAAGCGGTCGCAAGGCTAACCGCCCGCAAGGAGGTGAAGAAACCACCGCTGGTCTCCGCGTAAGTATCTTTTTTATTCTGTCTCGTTTCTTCGGGTCCATCTTGCCCAGTCTTCTCATGTCCTTTTTCTCATCGGGGCTCCCTCACTTTGGAGAGGTCGCCGCCGCCTCCGTCATGGGGTCGGCGGAGGCGTCCGCCAGCCGGTCGGCGAGTTGACCTCTGCCGCCCTCGGGAGGCAACAGAGCGGAATCTTGAGGGAGAAGCTGACGACGAGGCGGCCGCCCGTTGAGAGAAGGCGGCGTCGAGAAGGCGGTCGGAAGCCGCTGCTTCTGCAGCAAGAAGGCAAGCCGAGAGGAGGCGCGCCTTCGATCGGTGTTGCTCGTCACTCCGTGAGCTCAGCGCCACCACCGCCCGGAGTTCACGGGCAGTCGGAGGGAGTCGGTGGTGAGGTCCCGTCGCAGGGGGAAGGCGGCGAGTCTCTTCGCCGGCGGCGCGCCACCTCCGCCCTTGATCGAGGTTGCGCGAGGCAAACAACCGGCGGACCCACCCGATGCCGCCGACCGACGACAAAGCCGTGGCGCAGCTGCTTCTTCAAATCGCCTCGCCGGTGGCGCCGTCTTGAGAAAGCGGACTCGGCGCCGCCCCGAGACCCGCGCGCTACTCGGCTATCTCGACGCTGAAGCGACAAAGCGCGCGCCCGCTGGGTGGGTGCGAGGAGGCGGCACGGCATGCTGAACACGCGCGCCTCGACGCCCAAGCGAAGCTGCGGGCGGGCGCCGCCCTCGAACCTTTTCAAGGCGCTGGCGTCGCGATCCGCCGTCTTGGTATGTTTCATTTCCAATTTTCTCTTGATCTTCTCGTGAAGCCAGCGCACTCCATCTGGCGTAGTCCCGAAGTTTCGGTCGGCTGCTGATCAGCGCCCGGAACTTTATTTGCTTACTTCAAGTTTTTATTTGTGTGCGGAATCCTTGTTACAGAATATCACAACCTCCGTACTACCGCCTTCAACCGCAACGTTGAAGAACTGAACAAGCGGCTGCTGACTGCGCGAGCCGAGGTGAGTTTCCTTCTTCGCGGGGCACGCTGGCACACCAGCGGGCTGTAGTCCCGAGATTGAACGATGCTGCCTTGAATCGGGCGGATCTTCTGGCGACCTTCTTAGCGGCGACTTCGCGTCCTTCTTCTTTTATCCTTCAAAATCCAACGCTCTGCTGAAGGCAGCTGGTACGCCGAGACCGCCTTGTGCGTAAAGAGGAGGAGGCGGCAAGCTTGCCGCAGAGCGACCTGCTGGCTACATGGCCCGGCGAAGTAGAGGAGCTGCTCAAAGGCGGCGCTGGCTGAGGCGGAGAAAGAGGCCGCCTCTCGGCCGAATTTGAGAGCCAGCGCTCCGCTGGATCGACAGAGAGGCGCAGCTGACCTCCGGCTTCCATGAAATCGAAGATATAAATCGATGGTAAGTTTGCTTTACTTTCTCTTTTGGGTTGCCGACTATGGGTTGCGCCGCCCCTGCTTTTAACTTGCTTTTTCTTCTTCTTCTTGGCAGACTTCTTCCCTGGTCATACGCAGCGCCAATCGGCCATCGAGGCCAACGCGAGGCGCTTGGAGGGCGGTGGCGCCGACATCGCAGCTAACGCCCCAACCCTTGACGAGCAGCTCCTGAGCATTGAGGCTCGTCTGCGGCCGCACATCGGATGATGTGCCGTCTTCGAGCGTCGAGGCCAGGCGATTGCCTGACCTTGTGGCGGACATGCCGGTTCGCGACTCCCACCGGGCCGCCGACCGGCTGGAGGTCGCGGCTGGGCGTCTTGAGGCTTGAAGGAGCTCCGGCTGGCGCTGGAGCTCGCCGAGCCTCGGAGTTCGTCAAAGCGTGGTATCGAGGCTCGACCTGGACGGCTGGCAGCGCTGCCGTCGAAGCCCAGCGGAGCTGCAGGCCGCGAGGGCGCTCGCCGGCGGCGGGCGGCGATCACCGACTACACGGACACCAGCGTCTTCGTCCCCGAGCGGGCTGAAGACGGTGGGGAGGCACTGCCGGAGTGGTTCGGGATGAACCCGGACTACGGCGAGGATTCGGCGGAGGTGATCGACTCCAGCACCGAGGATGAGGACGAGGCGGAGGACGGAGACGACATGGAGGCGTCAGAAGACGGAGCGGGCGGCCAGCCTCAGCTCGACCGTGCCTCCAGCAACGAACCGCACCCATCTGAGCCAGCTGCTGCCAGAGACGATCAAACCGAGACTGCCCAGCCAGCCGCCCCGGCGCCTGACGCCGCCGCCGCCTCCGGCCTTCCAACCCCATCCGCTGCTTCTTAGGCCGCTGCCTTGGCTTTATTTTATCTTTTTGTTAGTCTTTCGAAAGAACTTTGTTAATTCACACAATTCCACCCGCGGGGTTTATTATGAACCTCTGTTCGAAGATCCGGCCAAGGGCCTAAGTTTGTGTAAATATTATTCTAGTTTCATGTTTCTTTGCTTATTGCTCTTATGGCTTTTTCCCTTGCCGCCTTCCCTTAGATGCCGCCTTGCCTGTCGGGCAACCGCTCTGCGGATTGCCGTCTAGGTCA
Source organism: Aegilops longissima (assembly GCA_021605205.1). Taxonomy (NCBI): domain Eukaryota; kingdom Viridiplantae; phylum Streptophyta; class Magnoliopsida; order Poales; family Poaceae; genus Aegilops; species Aegilops longissima. The sequence goes on along the minus strand of CM038682.1, from coordinate 125,743,444 downwards.
AGTGCTTGGCTACTTTGAGAAGGCAAGTACTTGGCCATTTAGAGTCGTCTAAGCAAGTTGGGTGAAAGCGGCAAGTCGGCTTCTTAAGAGTCGGTTTCACGTAAAGCGGGCTGGGAGCCAATTTAAACTATGTTTATGCTTTGGGTCCTTAGCCTTTTTTCGATGTGGGCACCGCTCTACCTTACTCCTGCCCACCAAACAGTCGCTCTGCGAGCTGCGGCTTCGACAGAGGCGGCTTGGGCACCGCAGACGCTACTTGTCGGACTTCAGGAAGCACCTCATAGCTCAAAAGCGGCGAGTCCCCGGGCCGACTAGTCGAGCCCGGTGCCAAACAACATAATAAAAGGGTAACATACCCAAAGGCATAATTCTTATCATACAGATAACAAAGAGAGGGCAGTCCCCGAGCTCGTCTCGGGGGGCCCGGAGTTTTGGTATTTCAAACACACAAGGGTAGCGTGGTACATACTGCATCAACTGTAATATCTTCGGAGGAGATTCACATTCCATGGCCGCTCCGTCTCTTTGCCGGAGTCGTCCCTCTTGCGTGCTCGGGGCTTCTGAGCGTCGATCAGGTAGTAGGAGTCGTTGCCCAGCACTTTACTGATGATGAACGGTCCTTCCCAAGGCACCGACAGCTTGTGCTGGCCGGCTGTTCGCTGGATCAGCCGGAGCACAAGGTCGCCCTCTAGGAATGATCTTGGCTTGACCTTCTTGTTGTAGTAGCGGTGCGAGCTCTGCTGGTAGATCTTGGACGGCTGAGTGCCGACAGTCGGCCCTCTTCCAGCAGATCGACGCCGTCTTGACGTGCTTCTTCTGCTTCCTCCTCGGTGTACATGTTGACCCACGGGGAGTCGAACTCTATATCCGTTGGGATGACGGCTTCGGCACCATAGACGAGGAAGAATGGTGTGAAGCCAGTTGACTTGTTTGGAGTCGTACGCAGACTCCAGAGGACGGCTGGCAACTCCTCAAGCCAGCAGCCGGCCAAACGCTCCAGTGGTTCGACCAGACGAGGCTTGATGCCAGACTAAGATGAGGCCGTTCGCTCGCTCCACCTGGCCGTTTGACTGCGGATGGGCAACGGACGCTAAGTCCAGTCGGATGCCCTGCGTCGCGCAGAAACGGGCCAGGGCGCCCTTGGCGAAATTTGTGCTGTTGTCGGTGATGATGCTGTGTGGTATGCCATACCGAGTCGTGATGCCGACGATGAAAGTCACTGCCGTAGGACCATTCAACTTCTTGATGGGTTTTGCTTCTATCCACTTGGTGAACTTGTCCACCGCGACAAGTAGGTGAGTTAGGCCACCTCGTGCCGTCTTGAATGGTCCTACCATGTCCAGGCCCCAGACAGCAAAGGGCCAGGCGATGGGGATAGTCTTGAGCGCTGAAGCCGGCTGAAGCGGCTTGGAGCGGAACACCTGGCACCCCTTGCATTTTTGAACTAATTCCTTGGCCTCTCCTAGGGCAGTCGGCTAGAAGAAACCGTGGTCGGAAGGCTTTGGCGGCATTTAGTGCTCTGGAGGCTGCATGATGGCCCTTTTCATACGATGGATGTCTTGAGGATTGCTTGGCCTTGCTCTAATTCGACGCAGCGCTGGTAGACACCGGTGACGCTGCGCCTGACCAGCTCTCTATTGATTATAGTGTAGGCTGCCGCTCGGCGTTGCACTTGCCGAGCCAAGGTTTCATCAATTGGTCGCTCTCCGCTTACCAAAAACTTCAAGAGGGGCTGGGCCCATGAGGGTGCTGCTATTTCTTCGACAGCCAGTACTTCTACTTGGACGAGGGCGGCTGGGCTGGGAGGCGGCGGGTTGGAATCTGCAGCAGCTTGCTGAGTTGAAGAAGTCCCCGGGCCGATTGGCGCAGTCCCCGGGCCGAGTACTGGAGTCTTTGCAAAGGTCGCCGCAGTCCCCGGGCCGGGTTCCGAAGTCCCCGGGCCGGCTTCGAATGCCACGTTTTTGGGGGCGTCTTCAAGGATTCTTGTGCTATCTGCCGAGGCTCTGGAGTCGGATCTGCCTTCTTCAGGGGGAGCCGCACAAAATGGAGTCGACTGTGGACGGTTTGACGGATGGCTTGAGAAGGCGCTCAAGGGCGACGCGGATGGTATTACTGCCGGATGGAGCCGATTCTTGCGGGGCATCTGCTGGTCGTTGTCGTTCCTTGGTACATGGAGGAATTCGCATCCCTCAAAATATCCACTCAGCTGTTGTACCAGAAAGCGATAGCTCGCCATATTGGCATCTTTGGCGCCCCGATCGCGGATGACTGTTGGACCACCAAGTCGAGATCGCCATAGCACAGGATCCGGCGAATGCCAAGCTCTTTGGCAAGCCGGAGCCCGTGGATGAGTGCCTCGTATTCGGCGACGTTGTTGGAGGCGGCGAAATGGATCTGCAGCGCGTAATTGAGCTTGTCGCCTTTAGGGGAAGTGAGGACCACGCCGGCTCCCAAGCCGGTGCGCATCTTGGAGCCATCAAAGTGCATCCGCCAATGGGTGGAGTCGGGCGCTGGCGGCAGATACTGGGTCTCGGCCCAATCTACGAGGAAGTCGAGCAGTGCTTGTGACTTGATGGTGGTGCGGGGCTGGTAAAAGATGGTGTAGGGGGCCAACTCTATGGCCCATTTGGCCACTCGGCCTGAAGCATCTCGGCTTCCGATGATCTCTGCTAGTGGGGCCGTGCAAACCACGGTGATTGAATGCTCTTGAAAGTAAGGCTTCAACTTCTTGGCGGCAAAGTGCACGTCGTAACACATCTTCTGGTAATGGGGGTAGGTCTGCTTGGAGGTCGATAGTACCTCGCTCAGGTAATACACTGGTCTCTGGACAGGTAGAGCCTTGCCTTCCTCCTTGCGTTCAACCACAATAACTATGCTGACTACCCTGCTGGTGGCGGCAATATACAGGAGCATGGGCTCCTTTGGAGTCGGAGCCGCCAGCACTGGGGGAGTAGTTAGCATTCTCTTCAACTGGAGGAAAGCTTCATCCGCCTTGGAGTTCCATTCGAAGAAGGTGGTCTTCTTCATAAGCTGGTACAAAGGAAGAGCTTTCTCGCCCAGCCGACTGATAAATCGGCTGATAGATGCCAAGCAGCCGGTGAACTTCTGCACATCTAGCAGTCGGCGGGGTACTTCCATCCTCTCAATCGCCTTGATCTTCACAGGGTTGCACTCTATGACGCGTTCGGATACCAGGAAGCCGAGGAGCTGGCGGTTGGTACTCAAAGGCGCATTTCTGGGTTGAGCTTGATCTGGAATCGGCGCAGGTTTTCAAAGGTCTCTTTGAGGTCTTCCAACAGCGTTCCTCGCTGCTCCGTCTTCACCACCACGTCGTCCACGTAAACGTGGGCATTTCTATAAGCTGCTTGAGGAGGCACTTCTGCATGCAACGCTGAAAGGTGGCGCCGGCGTTCCTCAAGCCGAACATCATGGTCAGGTAGCAGAAGGCTCCAAATGGCGTGATGAAGGCGGTCTTCAATCTGTCTGCCGGGTTCAGCTTGATCGATGATATCCTGAATATGCATCTAAGAAGCTCAACAGCTCGCATCCGGTGTGGAGTCTATCACTGATCAATTCTTGGTAGAGCGAACGGGTCCTTGGGGCAGGCTTTGTTGAGGCTTGTGTAGTCAATACACATCCGCTGCTTGTTCTTCTTTAGTACCAGGACCGGGTTCGCCAGCCATTCTGGAAAGAAAACTTCCATGATGAAACCGGCTGTGAGGAGCCGGGCTATCTCTTCTCCAACAACTATTCTTTTTTCTTCTGACAGGCGGCACAAGGGCTGCCTGACGGGCTTCACATCAGGTCAGACATGTAACTTGTGCTCGGCGAGATCCGTCGGTACACCTGGCATGTCTTTGGGGGACCATGCGAAGATGTCCCGATTCTCACGGAGGAAATCGACAAGCTCGCCTTCCTATTTGCTGTCGAGGTTTGCACCTATGACAGCGTATTTCCCTGGGTGCTCCGGGTCCAAGGGTATCTTCTTGGTCTCTTTGGCCGGCTTGAACAAGCCCTCAGCCTCTGATTCCTTGGGGTCGGACGATATCTCTGGCTGCTTGCCGGCCATCGCCACGACCCGATCCAGGAGCCGCTTCTCAGCTGCGATCACCAGGGATTCGGCTAGCCGGCTGCTTTCAGCTGCACACGCGGACGACTTTCTATAGTCGCCGACTACGGTCAGAATCCCCTTGGAACTTGGCATCTTCATCTTGAGGTAGGCGTAGTGGGGGACCGCCATGAACTTGGCCAACGCAGGTCGGCCAAGCAAGGCGTGGTAGGGGCTCTCGAGGTCCACCACTTCGAACCAGACTGGCTCTCGTCGAAAGTGATCCTTGTCCCCAAAGAGGACGTCTATCAGAATCTTGCCAATCGGTGAGCAGGAAAGGCCAGGTACAATTCCGTGGAACATAGTCCGACTATGCTAAAGCTGCCTTTGCCTGACTCCTAGCTTCTCCATCGTATCCTTGTACAGGATGTTGATGTTGCTGCCTCCGTCTATCAAGACTCGCGAGAAGCGGCCCGCCTATCCGTGGCAAGGTGGCTCCCAAGACCAGGCGTGGGAGCCCGGATTCGCCTCACCTACGGGTGATCAAAGACGGCTCGGTGATGGGCTTCTCGGACGATGCATGAATTCAGGGCATCGATGCTCTGCATTCACTTCTTGCGTTCTGCCGCTGCTGCGGCGATCATCAACCACGTTGGTAAACACGACATAGGCTCCGTGCTCTTACAGGTAATCGTCTTGTCTTGCGCCGGTGGCGGACAGCTGGCTCTTTGAGGGCGGGGTGGCGGTGGCCCAACAGGCGGAGGAGGGGCAAGCCGTCTCCTTGGCGATCTGGTGAGCGGTGGCACTTCGGATGGTGTGATTTGGCGGCTTGGCGCCGGCTGTGGAACTTGCGAGGTCCGTCGAGTCTTCTCGTAGAGAAGGCGGCAACCGATTGGACTTGCCACCTTTACGCCGCTTGGCGAGGCTGCCCTCTGGCTGCTGGTCTTGTTGTCGCCACCGCCGCTGTTGGAAGCGGTTGTGGGGCCTTGCGCTTGTGATCATTCTGTCGCTGTCTTTGTCGACATTGGCGTCGCCCCGGAGTTACAGGAGCATGAGGAGCTACTTTGCGGTCGACGCGACTTCGATCTCGTCTTCATGGAGGAGTCGGCGTTGGCGTGCTTATCTGCTATGACTAGCAGCTCGTCGAGGTCTCCGGCTCGTCGCAAAGGAGCTTGCGCTTGAGGAGGTGCCTTCTCCGCACCGGCGGTGAAGTACTCGATTTACTGCACCTCATGCACTCCTTCGCAGGAGTTCCGGATTTCGCCCAGTAGCGTGAGGTAGTCTTGAGTGGACTCGTTGGGGCCTTATGCGCAAGGACAGCTAGACGAGGCTTGGGAGGTCGCTTGTATGTGCTCGTGAAGTTGCGGATGAAGGCCTCGGTGAAGTCGACCCAGCCCGTTGATGCTGCGGGGCTTCAAGCTGTTCAACCACGTCCGGGCCGTGCCTGGAGCATGAGGGAACATACTTTCTGACACGCGCTTGTTGCCGTTTGCTATCTTGACGGCCGTGGAGTAGTCCACCAGCCAGTCCTCCGGCTTCACGGGCGGTGTATTTGGGTGTGTCTCGAAGTGTGAATCCTCGGGAAGGGCTCGTCTGGGATGCGAGGTCGAAACAGGCGGGCCCAACTCGTCCTCTTCTTCTAGCGCCAGGGATCGGTGAAGTCGCTCGATCCGGTGGTGGGCGTCGTTCTCTCCGACTCCCTCTCGGCGGCCAAGGCGGTCGCCGAGGTCGGATGCTCGGCCGGTGGCCGGGAGACCTCGCCTTTCTCTGCGGGGAGGAGGAGGCTGATAGTCGTCCCGCCGCTCCACCGCCCTGGGGCGGCCGTCTTCGTCGCGTTCGATGGAGATGTGAGTCCGGCTATGGCTGACAGCCGGATCCTGGTTCTTTCTTCCGTGGACGCCGCCAGTCGGCGTCCGAGATGTCGCGCCTTGATCTCGGCGAGGAGGCAAGTCGCCGTGTTGTCGTCGTGGCGCCTCCGTGCGGCAGCCGGCTTCGCCTTGCGCGGCGGCCGCATCGAGGAGGAGCTGGACTTGCTCCGTCATCAGGCGGCGCTCCTCGCCCTCGAAGTTATCCAGCTCGTCCGCCGCCGCCTGGGCAGCGCGAATGTTCTCCGCAGGCGTGGCGTACACAGGGCGACCGGCCCCAAACAATGGCGAGGCAGCGCGCGCTGCGGACGCGCCTGGCGGCTAGGCGGTCGGGCGGCGAGCCGCCAGCCAGTAGCGATCCATCTCGCTACCGATAGGCCTCCGACAAGCGTCTCATGCTTGCCAACTTCTGTGCGCCTACGAGGAGCTGAAGGCGGCGTGCCTCCAGTGTTTCGGCGTCGGCGTCCTCCGGAATGGAGGTGGTCAGGTCTTGCAGAACAGCGTCGAGAGGGTCACGAGCCCCCCCGCCGGAGGGCTCGCCGTGACTGATGACGAGTACTTCTGTGACGGTGCTCCCGCCGCTTTCCGCGCGAGGGAGAGGCTCGTCGTAGATCACCACGGTTGTGGGGAATGCGTCGAGCGACGCGGTGTCGGACTCGACCAGCATCGGGTCGGTGGAGCCTACGGACTCCAGGTCGGCGGCAGGCTCGCCGTCGACGTGGAGCTGCTCGAGGAGGCTCGCGAGGAGGCTTTCGGGGCCGTCTGTGCCTACGTCGGACGCAGGCTCGTCGGAGAGGCGAACCTCGCCGACAAGTCCGGCGAGGCAACTCGCCACGCAGGCAACCTCGGCGCCATGCAGCGCGTCGGCGCAAACTCCATCTGGCGTGCCGGGCTGGCTGCGCTCGCCAGGGAGGAAGAGGGTTCCCGTCCAGAGCAGGTCTCCGGACGACGGTGCACCAGGCCCCACGGTGGGCGCCAAATGTCGGGGTTGGTGCGACATATGCCAAGGATGGCTTATCATGGAGGCGAGTAGAGCGTCGCGGTGCACAGAAGCAGGATGGCGAAGACATGCCCGGCGAATCTTACCCAGCTTGAGGGGCTCTCGAGGAGATAACACCCCTACTGCTGCTCTGCGGGGTCTCCGCATGATCACTATGGCAAAGTGGGTACAAGAGGCTCCTTGAGCTGTTTGGGGTGAGGAAGGAGAAGGGCACGGCTTGCTCTTCTCTCCCTCTATGTGTGTGTCTAAAACTACTAGCTTCCAACCCTTTGCATGGGTGCCCCGGGGGGTTTATATAGGCCTACCCCCCGGGGGTACAACGGTAATCCGGCTGGGTGTGGGTCCAAGCCGTCAGTCTCTAAGTCGCCGTCTTCTCCGCCGACTCCTGGGGCCCGCCGACTAGTGGGCCCCGCTGACGGCCCAGCATGGGGCCGACAGCCCTTGTCCGCCGCGGGCGGGTCTTGCCGGCTGCAGATTACTGTAGCCGTGCTTCTAATGACGCGAGCTTGGTCATGGGGTTATGGCAACAGTGCCGCCGCCTAGCGGGCGAACACTGTTGCCATTCCCTGTCTTGTCTGGTTAATGGCGCGTGGTTCCCGCGGGAGGAGCCGGCCGACTCCTGGAGGCCGACTCCATCGGGTCCGTCTTTGGGGTGCTCTCGCCGTCTCCGGTACTCCCGCCGACAGGCGGGTCTCGCCGTCTTCGGGTCGTACAGACAGCCCATCGTGGGTACAGGAATCTGCCCACAGTCGCGATGTCGAGGCGGCATGCAATGATGCTACGCCGGACGGAGATCTCCGTCGATGCGGCGCTCTGTAGCCATACCTGCCTTTATGGACTGGGCGGGGATGGGCGAGGCGGCTTTACCCATAATCGCCCAGGTGAGGTGGTGGAGGTCGCGGGCGACTCCTTGTAGGCGGGCTCGGCTGGAGGTCGCTGGCTTGGAGTCGGCTCGTCCTGAAGTCGCCGTCTTAAAGTCGGGTTATCTTAAGGCCGCCTCTGGGACTCGGCCCAGAGGGGTAGTCGGTGACTCTGTTGCCGACTCTCTGAAGGCGGCTCTTTGTCTTGGGGTCTTGAGGGGCGCAGTCTGCCCCGATGTTTTGAAAGGTTCAGGGGCTCGGGTCTGCCTACCCGTAGTCCATTACTCCGACAGCCCGGGAAAAGCTAACCTTCCATATCGCCCCATTTACAAGTAGCTATCAAGCACTCTTTGGGGCCTTGAAGCTTTCGCCCGCTTTAACATAATACCGCATTATGCATCTCTTATACTTAAAATGCCGGTCCATGAGGCATCACCTCATTAAAGGGAAATATCGAGTGTTCCTCGAGCGCGGAAGATTGTGCGGCTGCCTTTACAGCCACACACTAAACCGGCTTCACTAATCAAAGCACCTAAACAGGTCGTTCAGACCCCGGACATGGCTAGATGAGTCCGGTGTAAACATACAAGGGCTTACTAGCCGCATACCCCCGTACAAGGGGCTCCGCGCATGTACAACAAGAGACAATAAAGCTCAATTTTATTCATTTTTTGAATTGTACTTTGTTTATTTAATATAACGTACATTTTCGCATGATCTTTTTCAACTAAGTTCCTCTCTTTTACAGATGAACACCGTGCTACACCCGTCCAGGATCACGGCTGCGCGGAACACGGTAGCGCAGGCGTGCGGTAGGGACCCGTTCAAGGATTCTTTTGATTAAGACCCTCGTAAACCTTTTTACTGTCTCTTGTTGATACATCCCCGGTTTCTTGCTACAACCGAGGTGGAGGCTGGCGTCTTGGCATTAGCCACGTCGAGATTTTTGCGTGCACGGACACGGGGGCTTATTACTAAGGCGTTGTTCAGCCCGTTTTCATAAAATCGAATACCTTAGGGAGTGTTGGCGTCGCGATTTTGGCCTTATATGCATCAGCTCGAATCATGTCTTTGGTCAAATGTTGGGTTTGCCCGGCTCCTGTGTTTTGCTGCCTACGTTCCGCTCTATCGGCTAAGGCGGCACAAGGAGAACTACTACGATTGTGCCCGGTTCGCCGGCGAGCACCTCGATGAAAGCAAAGCCGAGCTGTCATGATATAGCGTGAGACTGGTCAACCACTCGATGACCGCTGGAATCTTTAGGATTCCTCCGCATTAACGAAGGGCCGTTTCCCGGTGAGGCACACACGCGCCCCGAATTCGGGCGAGCGCGGTGCCCCTAGGGGCTATATAGTAGCTCCACTGTCAAACTCCTATGGCTAAGTGAAAGTGATAAAGCATTATAGTCCGGTTGCCTAGTTCGCTGCGCTATCACCTCCTTTATAGGACCAAGACGTTGGGTCAAGTGTCAAAATGCGCCTTCTGCGAACACCCCCGCATTATATGCGTGGGGGCTGAAGCCGAAGACTACCATCTTTCAGGTTATATACACATATACATTAACGGCCGCACATGAGATATTTTAATTCTTGCAGGCACAAGTATAAAAAGCTTTTATATTCCATCAAAACATTGTTTTACAATAATACATGTTATTCGAACATGATATCCTTCGAGCATTGCGTCTCTATTAAACGAGCGCCCTGCAGAACTTCCTGAAAATAGTGCTCAGCAGGTACTCGGCTCCCGTCCGAATCTTGGGATGCAACGTCGGTGGCCTTCATCTCCGCCAAGTATGTCTTGACACAGGAAAGAGCCATCCGCGCACCCTCTATGCATGCTGACCTCTTCACTGCATTGATATGCGGCACCGCACCAAGGAACTGCTGCACCAAACTAAAATAACTCTTCGGCTCGGGCCTTTTCGGCCACAGATGACTCACAACATCCTTCATGGCGAGTCCGGATAACCTATTCAGCTCCGCCCATTCGGCCGAACGCTCGGTTAATGGAAGTGGGTGCTCTGGATTGTGGAACCACGACCAAAAAAGCTTTTCCACTTCGTGATCCCGTTGATCTCGGAAGTGTTTGGCCGCGTCCGCGGCACTTGCCGCCTAGTCTAGATAAGTATCCGCCGCACTCCACAGCCGGTCCAACTGAGCATATTAGGATCCCCGAACTTCATCCGCAGCATAAAGGGCTTTCCAACGCGATATCTCCATACAGCGTAGCTCTGCTTCATAGCTCTCATTGCGAGCGAGCATCCTTGGCCTCGGTAGTGGCCTTCTCGAGTCTTACATTCCGCTGATCTTCTTTTCAAGAAGCTTGCAGCGGTCGGCAGCATCCTTCAACTTCACAGCCATCTCGGCTATTTCCTTCCTGCTTGGCGGTGAGCAGCCTGTTCGACTTTCAGCTCTTGACGCCTTTTAAGGCAACCGCATCACTTTTCTGGCCTGCTCCTTGGCTCGGCGAGTTCCCCCCGAAGGTTCTCCATGGCAGCGGCACCATCTGCATCAAGCATACATGTTGTAAGGCACGGGCATTAAGCCCCCTTACCAGATGTCCGCGGAGAAATTGCATACGTTGTGACTCGTCAAGCGCTTGTTGACAAGCGCGATGTCGGCATCCGCCATGTCAAGTTGCCGCTTTAGCTCGGCAAATTCATCGATCCGGCTAGCCACGGACGCCGCCACCTACATAGGAAGAAGCGACATATTATACAGGATTATGATCCTCGGCGCTGTCATTTTGACAACGCACCGAGTCTCGAAACTACTATCTACACAGGGCGCATCTTATATATGCGGACCCGTCAAAAAGGTACATCATTTTGCGTACCTCAAAACCTGTCAGTAAACTCCTGACGACCTCGTGCAACCCGCTCTCCACGGATGAAATCCTTTCAATCACTGTGCCCATCAATGCACGGTGTTCTTCTAAGATAGACGCTCGCCCGAGCAGATCCTTCAGCTCCTCCGACCGTGCACCGGACGGTGTCGGACTCGTCCGATGGCCTTTTTCGAAGGCCGGACACGGAGGGCTTTGGGGAGCCATATGGCTGCTTTCCGGCCCTGCCGGATTCGGAGGAACCCTCCGTGGCGACACCTCGGGGTGCCCGCCTGCAAGGCTGATGCGGCAGGGGAGGCATTCCGCTCTCCATCATCTCCGGACGAAGATCCCCTGAAGATGAGCTCTGCTGAGAAGGGCTGAGATCCGAACTACAAGGTAAAAATTCAGTTATCTTTCTAAGGAATAGAATAGGGATGTCTCTTATTTTAAAACTCCCCTCTCTACTTACGGCTCGCTGGAGGGCTGATCCCCTTGGGGGCACAGTGCGGCCGAGGCACCTCCCGGCGTAGGACCCTCTGACGAAGATTTCTTCCCCCGCTTTGAGACCATGGTCTCCGGGTCTTCAGAGGCGGTCCTCTTCTTCCCCTGGATGGAGGGATTCTCGATTCCTCCTTTCCTGACAGCCTCCTTCGGGGAGGCGGTAGCTTCCTTGTTCCCCCCTTCGCCTTCTTCCAAAGGCGCAACCTCCAGCATCCTGGTTAACACAGGATCCGGCGTGGTCTCAGGGAGGGGGGCCGGATGTAACGCCCCCGATGCGGCTATATCTCCCACGTGTCGAGGCACGACTTAGAGGCATAACCGCATTGAAAGCAATGTCGCAAGTGAGGTAATCTTCACACAACCCATGTAATAATTAAGGGAAAGATACATAGTTGGCTTACAATCGCCACGTCACACAGTACATAATTAAACATACATCATTCAGAGTACACTCAAGGTCCGACTACGGAACCAAAATAAAGAAGATACCCCAAATGCTAACACAGATCCCGAATCGTCCCAACTGGGCACCACTACTGATCATCTGGAAACGACACATAGTAACGACCACGTTCCTCGTCGAACTCCCACTTGAGCTCGGTGGAATCACCTGCACTGGCCTCATCGGAACCTGCAACTGTTTTGGAAGTATCTGTGAGTCACGGGGACTCAGCAATCTCACACCCGCGAGATCAAGACTATTTAAGCTAATAGGAAGGACAAGGTAGTAAAGTGGAGCTGCAGCAAGCGACTAGCATATATGGTGGCTACTTACGCAAAAGAAGCGAGGAGAGAAGCAAAGCGCGGTCGTGAAACTAATAGCGATCAAGAAGTGATCTGAACTACTTACGTCGAGACATAACTCCAACACCGTGTTCACTTCCGGACTCCCGAGAAGAGACCATCACGGTTACACCTTGATTGATGTGTATTTTATTTGAGGTCAACTTTGGGTTTTCTACAACGGACATTAACAAATTCCCATCTGCCTCATAACGCGGGCACGGCTTTGAAAGATATTACCTGCGGGGTGTCCCAACAGCCCATTATAAGCTCTCACGGTCAGCGAAGGATTATTCCTTCTACGGGAAGACCGATCAATCTCGGAATCCCGGACTACAAGACATTTCGACAGCAATAAAACAAGACCAGCAAAGCCGCCCGATTGTGCCGACAAATCCCGATAGGAGCTGCACATATCTCGTTCTCGGGCACATCCGGATGAGCAGTCCATACAACTAAAACCAAACCTCAAGTTGCCTTGAGGGGGCTGCCACACACTCTAGTTCGGGCCAGCACTCGAAGGAGCACTGGTCGGGGGTTAAAATAAAGATGACCCTCGGGCTCGCGAAAACCGGGGAAAAGGCTTAGGTGGCAAATGGTAAAACCAAAGTTGGGCCTTCTTTGGGCGAGTCTTATTCAAAGCGAACTGTCAAGGGGTCCCATAAATCACCCAACCGTGTAAGAGCATAAAATCAAGGAACATAACACGGTATGGCGGAAACTAGGGTGGCAAGAGTGGAACAAAACACCAGGCATAAGGCCGAGCCTTCCACCCTTTACCAAGTATATAGATGTATTAATTAGCAGATATATATATTGTGATATCCCCAACAAGTAAACATGTTCCAACAAGGAACAACATCTCCATGTTCAACAAGGAACAAACTTCAGCTTCACCTGCAACTAGCAACGCTATAAGAGGGCTGAGCAAAGCGGTAACATAGCCAAACAACGGTTTGCTAGGAAAGGATGGTTAGAGGCTGACATGGCAATATGGGTGGCATGATATAGCAAGTGGTAGGCATCGCAGCATAGGCATAGCAAAAAGCGAGCAACTAGCATAGCAAAGATAGAAGTGATTTCGAGGTATGGTCATCTTGCACGCAATGTTCTCGAGTTGTCGAAAGCTTGATCCTCGGCGTTCTCAACAGGCTCCTCGTTCACGTACTCGTCTCCGACTCTACCCAAAGCAACAACACAAACAAAGGAACCACAATAAATCACGGTGCAATGCACAATCAACATGATGCAAAACATGACATGATATGCATGATGAGATATGCAATGCTTATGTGCACTCCGGAAGGAAAATGATGAACCAGGCATCAACTTGGCAAACCAAGCATGCCACTGGAAAGATGAGATGATTTGGTTGAAATCGATATAAAGATCACGGAATCGGATGCACGGTTTGCAAATGGCAAGCAAAACAAGAATGGCGCAAATCTGCCATTAACAGCATGATGCCACTTAGCAAGCAACAAATAATTAAGCTACTGCACCCAAACGTAACAACAAAGCACATGGCAGTGATCTACACATGATGCTCGACAAAAGATGAGCACTGAGCTACGGCTAGTTCACATCATAACAGGTTCAAACAAGCATGGCAAAAGTGCAATAATAATCAGGCTGGACATGGCAAAAACAGTAACAGGTTGCAATGTTCAGAGCATCAAAACTACATGCTACAGGAACTTAAAATAGCAAAACAAGGCATGGCATGAATCTACTCAAAGCATATTTCAAAAGTCCCTTACTGACCATAAGCCAAAAGGACTAGAAAATATAGTAACACTCATGTCAATATTGAAAGTCTTGTTAACAGATTCAGCAACTTGACATGTCAAAACTGATAACGAGATGGCATGTTAACAAGCTCAATGCACTCACTACAGAGCCTCAAATGATAAACTAAGCATACATACATCAAGAAGACATGACATAGAAGACATCCATGGCAAGAACACTAACATAGCATATATGGATCAACCACAACAAGCTAGGCAAAATTGAATAACACGTATACAATCTGCCAGGAATCATTTGATAGCAAAAGTAGAGCTCGATTGACTCAAGCTATGGCATCCCATAATTGCAAACAAAGGCATGGATGGATAGAGCAAGTCATGCTTTACAAAACACCCTTACTGAAGTATCTCAAAATATGCATAGATCTCTTGGTATCATCAAGCAAACATGGCATCAAAATCAGCTAAAACAGGGCTGAAATCAGCAACATTAGGACACCTACTTTGCATGCTTGTGCTAGTCACCACATAGATCACAAAAATACATGGCATATACCACTGGAAAGATGACATGGCATTTTACAAAACTCATGTAGGACTCAAATTCATAGGATGCACATATTAATCATAGCAAAAATAACAAAAGTGCAACTCTGATAAAAATCAGAAACTATCAGCACCTTGCACTCTTCCAACAGCATTTCGGGCATCAAGATGAGCTCAAATGAAAATGATGCAATGGAATGAAATGATCTACTCTTCGAGACGAACATTTTGACATATTATCGCGAAAAATGGATCTACGGATGCGAAGATATAGCATGATGAATATTGCACAAAATTACAGATGCAAAAAACTTAGGAAAAAGAGGGGAGAGAGAGTCAGCAGGTGGCGCGGCTCGAGGCGGATCAGGCGGATCGGGGTGTGGCAGCTTGGCAGGCTCGCCTTGGCCTTGAGGAGGAAGGCGGCCGGCTCAGTGGAGGTCGCCGGGCAGGAGCCGAGGAGGCAGCGTGAGTGAGGCAGGCCAGTGAGGAAGGCGGGCCGGCAGTTCAGTGGAAATCGCCAGAGGCAGGCGGAAGCGGCAGGTGCGGAGCCCTTGAGCTTGGCGTGGCGGATGAGCAGCTTGGCCATGGCCGAGGAAGGTGTGGCGGCGGCAGGTGAAGCGGTGTGGCAGGCCTGTGGCAGTGTGTGTGTGTGTGTGGGCAGGCCTTGGACCTCATGACCCAGCAGGTCGGCAGCGAAGTGGGCGGCAGGGGCTGCGGCCATGTGGCGGTGTGATAGGTCCGGGGTGGCGGACGTGTCCGCCGTCCGGTTCGTCCGTGCGCTGACGGAGGAGACTAGGGTTTCGTCCGGTTTGGAGGGGGTGTGCTTAAATAGGCATAGAGGAGCTAGGAGAGTCAAATGAGGTGTAGTTTTCGCCCACGATCGTGATCGAGCGACGGAGAGCATGGAGGTGACTTAGATGGGTTATTGGGCTGTTTTGAAGGGTGTTGGGCTGCAACTTAAAAGAGGCCTCTGCGAAGGTGCGGTTAACCGTTGGAGTACCAAGCGAGCTCAAATGACCGAAACTTGACCGGTGGTCTCGGGTGTTATACCAAGGCCACTAGACAAACCTCGGTCCATTTCGAGACGGTTTAATACCCTTTACGGAAAAAGCGTAAAAGGACCGCCGGGAGATAGGAGTGTCGGATTGCAAAAGCGGACAACGGGAAAAATGCTCGGAATCATGAGGCGAACACGTATGCAAATCGATGCACATGATGACATAATATAAAATGCATGACATGGACAAAATGCAAAAGGAGAAAACCCAACCACGGAGGAATATCATATATCAATGCGAAAATGGCAAGAGTCGGAGTTACAAATATGGAAAGTTACTTCGGGGTGTTACAACACTCCACCACTACAAGAGGATCTCGTCCGAGATCTAGGACTGAAAGAACTCCGGATACTCGAGCGGAGGTGATCCTCGCGCCCGGTAGCTTCTCGGTGGAATGGTGTGACCACTTCACTTTCAGAATTTGATTGACTTGTTGCGAGTCTTGCGCTCGGTTTCTTCAAGAATAGCAGCGGGTGCTCATGATAAGAGATCTTCTTGAAGGTCAATCTCTTGAAGTTGATAGTGCGTTCAGGAGTCTTGAAGCACTTGCGAAGCTGTGACACGTGAAACACATCGTGCACGTTTGCAAAGTTGGATGGAAGCTCAAGTTGATAGGCGAGATCGCCTCTTTTCCCAATGATCTTGAAAGGACCCACGTATCTAGGGCAAGCTTCCTTTGATACGAGCGGCGAGTACCTTTCATTGGAGAGCAGCGGAGGTAGACATGGTCTCCGATTTCAAAAGTCACATCACGGTGCTTATCATCATAATAGCTCTTACGGCGCGATTCGCGGCTTTGAGATTCTCACGAATGACTTGGCACATTTCTTACATACGTGATCAAGTCATTGCCAAGAAGTTGGCGTTCACATCTCGAGACCAATTGAGAGATCGGCACTTTACGCCATAGAGAATTTCGAATGGGGCCTTGCCGAACTTCGCTTGGAAGCTGTTGTTGTAAGAGAACTTCGGCATATGGAAGACAATCTTCCACTTCATACGAAGGAAATGACACAAGCCACGAGCATATCTTCAAGAATTTGATTAACTCGCTCAACTTGGCCACTTGTTTGAGGATGGAAAGCTGTCTTTGAAGCGAATGTTGGTGCCCATGGCCTTGAAAAGAATCCCAAAACTTGGAGGTAAAGATGCTGCCACGGTGCAGAAGAGATCACTTGTGGAATGCCGTGCAAGGAGACAATCTGGAGGTGTATAGCTCTGCCAAGCCGAGCTGCGTGATGGATTCTTTGATAGGAAGAAAATGAGCCACTTTAGTAAGCTTGTCAATGACAACGAAGATAGCATCATTTCCACGCTTGGACTTTGGAAAGCCGATCCACGAAGTCCATTTCAATGTGATCAAACTTCCATTCAGGAATAGCAAGAGGTTGAAGGAGACCAGCTGGTCTTTGGTGTTACCTTTCACTCTTCTGCAGACATCACACTCATTCACGAATTGAGCAATTTCTCGCTTCATTCGAGTCCACCAATATGACTGCTTGAGGTCATGGTACATCTTCGTACTTCCAGGATGAATGGATAGAAGCGAATTGTGAGCCTCGTTCATAATGACTTTTCTCAGATCACCCTTAGGAACCACAATCCGGTCCTCAAAGAACAGTGTCTTTGTCATCAACGCGGAAGCACTTGTACTTGGAAATGCCCTTGTCGATACCACGTTTCACTTTCTTCACCATGGTATCCGAAGTTGAGCCTCACGAATCTGATCTTCCAAAGTAGGAGATACTATGAGGTTGGCAAGAAAGCCTTGAGGAACAACTTGAAGATTCAGCTTGCGGAAAGATTCACGAGATCCGGTGAAAGGGCTTGAGGATTAGGCATTGCGATAAGCTTTCTGCTCAAAGCATCTGCAATGACATTGGCTTTGCCGGAGTATACTCAATACTTGGGTTGTACTCTTGAATCATTTCGACCCATCGAGTCTGCCTGAGGTTGAGGTTGGGCTGAGTGAAGATGTACTTGAGACTCTTGTGATCAGTGAAAATGTCCACTTTCCTTCCCAACAAGAGATGTCTCCACGTAATCAATGCATGAACAACTGCCGCCAACTCAAGATCGTGAGTGGGGTAGTTCTTCTCGTTGGGCTTCAACTGGCGAGAGGTATAAGCCACAACTCTCTTCTCTTGCATTAACACAGCACCGAGACCTTGAAGAGAAGCATCACAGAACACTTCATATGGCTTGGATTCATCAGGAGGAGTCAGAACAGGAGCTGTGACGAGTTTCTCTTTGAGGGTTTTGAAAGCAACGTCACACTCGGGAGACCAGACATACTTCACATGCTTACGGAGGAGGTTGGAAAGAGGCTTTGCAATCTTGGAGAAGTTCTCAACGAATCTTGACAATAGCTTGCAAGACCAAGAAAGCTGCGGAGCTGCTTGACATTACGAGGAGGTTCCCAATTCACAATTGCGGACACCTTCTCGGGATCAACAGCGATGCCCTTGGCGAGAGATGATATGACCAAGATAAAGCACTTCATCAAGCCAGAATTCACATTTGGAGAACTTAGCATAGAATTGGTACTCTCTGAGCTTGTCTAGCACCAATCGCAAATGTTTGGCATGATCCTTCTTATTCTTGGAGAAGACCAAAATATCATCAAGATAGACCAAGGCGAATTCATTGGTGTAGGGATTGAATATGAAGTTCATCATCCGAGAGAAAGTTGGAGGAGCATTGGCGAGGCGAAAGACATGACGGTATATTCATAAGAACCAAAGCTTTACGAATCTGTCTTGGGAATATCTTGTTCACGAATCTGAATCGATGATACCCCATCTGAAGGTCAAGCTTGGAGAACAACTGTAGCACCTTTGAGTTGCTCGAAAAGCTCATTGATGTTGGGAAGTGGATACTTGTTCTTGATTGTCTTCTTATTCAATGGGCGATGTCGGCGCAAAGTCGGTCCGTGCCATCCTTCTTCGGACAAAAGAACACCACAACCCCAAGGAGATGAACTCGATGCGATCAAACCAGACGCTCTTGTTCATCGAGCTGCTTCTTCAATTCCTTCAGCTCATCAGGTCCAAGCTTGTATGGGCGCTTGCAAGCGGGTTCGATGCGGGCTCAAGATCGATAATGAACTCAAGCGGCGATGAGGAGGCATACCGGAAGCTCTTACGGAAAGACATCTTGGTACTCACAAGCATTTGGAATCGAGAGATGGCATTCAATTCGCCCTTCTCATTGAGAGAAAACAACCGAATAGTTTCATCACGAGAGGCATAGATGATCACATCATTAGAAGAATGAGTCAATTGAATTTCCTGGCAGCACAATCAATCTGAGCTTTGTCTTTGATAAAGCCGATCCATTCGAGAATAAGATCAATATCCGAGTCACCAAGGACAATTGGTTTAGCCAAAAACCTATAATCGCCCATCTTGATAGAAACATCCGGGACATAATTATTAGCTGTCATATGCTTACCGGGGACACAATTGATAAGGAACTAGGCAACTCTTGATAACCAATTCATGCTTAGATGCAAAAGGTCTTGATATGAAACAATGCGATGCACCAGTATCAAATAAGACTTTTGCAGGAATATCATTAACCGAGAGATTACCCAATATCACATCAGAAGATTCCTCTGCTTGAGCTGCATTCATCATATTGACCTTGGCATGATTTGGATTATGCTTGACCCTTTGCATTCTGGAAGATTTCACGGAGGAGGAGGCGGAAGGCGCCTTTGGTTGAAGCACTTGTTAGCATAGTGACCCTTCTGCGACACTTGTTGCAAGTGACCTCGAGAGCGGACGGTGGTAAGGAGCACTTGACCTTGGAGCTTGAGAATTAGACTTGTTACGATAGCTTGGGTTGGGTGGGTGGGAAGATCCACGGCCACCTGAGTTCTTCTATTTGGTAAAGGTGGCGGAGCGGAGGAGGCAGATAAAACTTCTGCTGCTTGGCTGCCACTTGAGAGGACGAGGAGGACTGAACTGCATCCTGATTCTCTTCTTAGAAGCCTCGCATTTGAGCTGAGCCGCTTCTTGCTTGAGCCATGTTGTAGAAATCATCATACTTATCGGCTCAAACAGCACAAGAGGTAATGCAGATCTTCTCTCGGACCACCTCTGAGGCGATAGATCATACTCCTTTCATCGGTACATCTTGCTTAGCAAAGCAGCGAGCTTGGAGGCTGGATATTGTATTGATAGACAGACATGGTGCCTTGCTTGAGATTGCGGAACTCCTCACGCTTGCTCTCAACAACACTCTTGAATGTGATGAGCTCGGAAATCACGGCGGAACTCATCCGAGGTAATGACACGACCTCCTCTGGAATCTTTGTATTCTTGGTACCACTCAGCAGCTTGATCCTTGAGTTGAAGCGATGCAAACTTGACAAAGTCCTCGAGGTCGACATTGCTACTGATCAAAGTGCTTGCAGATGTCCACTAACCAATCATCGGCGTCTGTTGCCTCAACACGAAGCCGAAAGACTTGGCTGATTAGCGAGGGCGGCGAGAGTAGCAAAGTGTGGCTGATTGTTGCCTTGACCTTGATTGCCTTGATTGCCTTGCCCCTGATGCGTTCTTGCAAGAGCTGCAAAATCATCGAGCATTGGCATTGGTGGCTGCCATGATAGCTTGCCGGAGCCTCGGAGGCGGAGGTGGAGGTGGAGGTGGAGGATTGGTGATCCCCATCATTGCGATCCGGATTGAGCCAGCGTTGGCGGAGCCATCTGAAGAGGGTGACATCCGTTAGTCCTTTGATAGACAAATGATAAGTAGAATCAGCGGATAGAAATTGCAACATATAGTCTTCACAATAAACATTGAACAAGAATGAGCGAATGAATTCAAAGTTAATCATCACACATCCATTAAGGTGAGAAGCCACTTAGATAAAGATATGGGAACAACATCATCTTAGAAACAAATCGAATATCACAACTGAAAACAAAAGGTTGGCTTCTAGAATGAGCGGAACAAACACATGATAGAATTTACGCTCAAAGTGTTCGTGGTGGGGCCCACACGGACCTGACGTATAGCGGACGTCACGAATGACTAACAAGGCGTCCCGAATCAGCATAGCCAAGGATTCTTTAAGGCGTCTCGCGACCACTTTGTAAATCGACCGTGAATGGGCGGACCACTGAGCGTTGAACCCCAATCTCAAATCATACATCATCGGAAAGAATATCACTGTAAGCTACTAGAATTCCCACCTATAAACTCCGAAACTTTCTGGTTATGCAATCTGGTGTTGGGGATCTGGGGACACAAAATATATCACCCAAACTAACAATACCTAGATCCAATTGTATCCATCCGTCAACACATAACCAAGAAATCCTCGGAAATCGTGTACCTCGACCTTGAAAAACATCCGTTATGCAAGTCATGGCAATACTCCCTTTTCGCCACGATCTTTGGGCTATCGGGGTTATCTCACCAACAACTGCACAAAAGAGATTTCGATGTCGGCAAAACTCGGTATTCGAACTGCAGCGATAAAATTGTGGCGACAACACCTCGGAGCTCAACTCCCGGGACACTGCCACAACCCTAAATGTCGGGAGGCACCAAGAACAATGTTCTCGTCACAAAACCATCGGAACGATTCCAAGATACCCACGTGATCCTAAAAAATTTTAGTGAAATTTGAGAGAGAAGAGTCAAAACTCTCGTCGGGATACCTCACGGAAGGTCGAAGGGACTAGGAAGCAAAAGAATTCCTATCTCTCCGATATATAAATCCTAAGACTCAAAACATTTTCCATTCTAGACTCAACAACGTCGCAAACAATCAAGTAGGGGCTCCTAAGTCGGGAAGGCTCGATTACCAACATAGCGCCCCGATGCGGCTATATCTCCCGTGTCGAGGCACGACTTAGAAACATAACGCATTGAAAGCAATGTCATAAGTGAGGTAATCTTCACACAACCCATGTAATAATTAAAGGAAAGATACATAGTTGGCTTACAATCGCCACGTCACACGAGTACATAATTAAACATACATCATTGAGTACACTCAAGGTCCGACTACGGAACCAAAATAGAAGAAGATACCCCAAATGCTAACACAGATCCCGAATCGTCCCCAGCTGGGCACCACTCTGATCATCTGGAAGCGACACATAGTAACGACCACGTTCCTCGTCGAACTCCACTTGAGCTCGGTGGAATCACCTGCCTTGGCCTCATCGGAACTGCAACTGTTTTGGAAGTATCATGAGTCACGGGGACTCAACAATCTCACACCAGCGAGATCAAGACTATTTAAGCTAATAGGAAGGACAAGGTATTAAAGTGGAGCTGCAGCAAGCGGCTAGCATATATGGTGGCTACTTAGCAAAAAGAGGCGAGGAGAGAAGCAAAGCGGTCGTGAAACTAATAGCGATCAAGAAGTGATCTGAACTACTTCGTCGGACATAACTCCAACACCGTGTTCACTTCCGGACTCCGCGAGAAGAGACCATCACAGTTACACCTTGATTGATGTGTATTTTATTTGAGGTCAACTTTGGGTTTTCTACAACGGACATTAACAAATTCCCATCGCCTCATAACATGGCACGGCTTTGAAAGATATTACCTGCGGGGTGTCCCAACAAGCCCATTATAAGCTCTCACGGTCAGCGAAGGATTATTCCTTCTACGGGAAGACCGATCAATCTCGGAATCCCGGACTACAAGACATTTCGACAGCAATAAAACAAGACCAGCAAAGCCGCCCGATTGTGCCGACAAATCCCGATAGGAGCTGCACATATCTCGTTCTCGAGGCACATCCGGATGAGCAGTCCATACAACTAAAACCAAACCTCAAGTTGCCTTGAGGGGCTACACAACACTCTAGTTCGAGCCAGCACTCGAAGGAGCACTGGTCGGGGGTTAAAATAAAGATGACCCTCGGGCTCGCGAAAACCGGGGAAAAGGCTTAGGTGGCAAATGGTAAAACCAAAGTTGGGCCTTCTTTGGGCGAGTCTTATTCAAAGCGAACTGTCAAGGGGTCCCATAAATCACCCAACCGTGTAAGGAGCATAAAATCAAGGAACATAACACGGTATGGCGGAAACTAGGGTGGCAAGAGTGGAACAAAACACCGGGCATAAGGCCGAGCCTTCCACCCTTTACCAAGTATATAGATGTATTAATTAGCAGATATATATATTGTGATATCCCCAACAAGTAAACATGTTCCAACAAGGAACAACATCTCCATGTTCAACAAGGAACAAACTTCATTTCACTGCAACTAACAGCGCTATAAGAGGGCTGAGCAAAGCGGTAACATAGCCAATCAACGGTTTGCTAGGAAAGGATGGTTAGAGGCTGACATGGCAATATGGGTGGCATGATATAGCAAGTGGTAGGCATCGCAGCATAGGCATAGCAAAAAAGCGAGCAACTAGCATAGCAAAGATAGAAGTGATTTCGAGGTATGGTCATCTTGCACGCAATGTTCTCGAGTTGTCGAAAGCTTGATCCTCGGCGTTCTCAACAGGCTCCTCGTTCACGTACTCGTCTCCCGACTCTACCCAAAGCAACAACACAAACAAAGGAACCACAATAAATCACGGTGCAATGCACAATCAACATGATGCAAAACATGACATGATATGCATGATGAGATATGCAATGCTTATGTGCACTCGGAAGGAAAATGATGAACCAGGCATCAACTTGGCAAACCAAGCATGCCACTGGAAAGATGAGATGATTTGGTTGAAATCGATATAAAGATCACGGAATCGGATGCACGGTTTGCAAATGGCAAGCAAAACAAGAATGGCGCAAATCTGCCATTAACAGCATGATGCCACTTAGCAAGCAACAAATAATTAAGCTACTGCACCCAAACGTAACAACAAAGCACATGGCAGTGATCTACACATGATGCTCGACAAAAGATGAGCACTGAGCTACGGCTAGTTCACATCATAACAGGTTCAAACAAGCATGGCAAAAGTGCAATAATAATCAGGCTGGACATGGCAAAAACAGTAACAGGTTGCAATGTTCAGAGCATCAAAACTACATGCTACAGGAACTTAAAATAGCAAAACAAGGCATGGCATGAATCTACTCAAAGCATATTTCAAAAGTCCCTTACTGACCATAAGCCAAAAAGGACTAGAAAATATAGTAACACTCATGTCAATATTGAAAGTCTTGTTAACAGATTCAGCAACTTGACATGTCAAAAACTGATAACGAGATGGCATGTTAACAAGCTCAATGCACTCACTACAGAGCCTCAAATGATAAACTAAGCATACATACATCAAGAAGACATGACATAGAAGACATCCATGGCAAGAACACTAACATAGCATATATGGATCAACCACAACAAGCTAGGCAAAATTGAATAACACGTATACAATCTGCCAGGAATCATTTGATAGCAAAAGTAGAGCTCGATTGACTCAAGCTATGGCATCCCATAATTGCAAACAAAGGCATGGATGGATAGAGCAAGTCATGCTTTACAAAACACCCTTACTGAAGTATCTCAAAATATGCATAGATCTCTTGGTATCATCAAGCAAACATGGCATCAAAATCAGCTAAAACAGGGCTGAAATCAGCAACATTAGGACACCTACTTTGCATGCTTGTGCTAGTCACCACATAGATCACAAAAATACATGGCATATACCACTGGAAAGATGACATGGCATTTTACAAAACTCATGTAGGACTCAAATTCATAGGATGCACATATTAATCATAGCAAAAATAACAAAAGTGCAACTCCTGATAAAAATCAGAAACTATCAGCACCTTGCACTCTTCCAACAGCATTTCGGGCATCAAGATGAGCTCAAATGAAAATGATGCAATGGAATGAAATGATCTACTCTTGAGACGAACATTTTGACATATTATACGCGAAAAATGGATCTACGGATGCGAAGATATAGCATGATGAATATTGCACAAAATTACAAGATGCAAAAAACTTAGGAAAAAGGGGAGACGAGAGTCAGCGGGTGGCTTGGCTCCCGAGGCGGATCAGGCGGATCCGGGCGGTGTGTGGCCAGTGAGCTTCCTTGGTGAGGAGGAGGAAAGCGGCAGCCGGCTCGGTGGAGGTCGCCGGGCAGGCCTTGGGCGGCAGCCAGCGTGAGCCGAGGCGCGAGGAAAAGCGGCCCTTGCAGTTCAGTGGAGGTCGCCGGGCAAGGGAGGGGGGCAGAGGAGCCCCTTGGCATGGCGTGGCTTGCCGTGTGTGTGTGAGGAAGAATGGCGGTGGTGGCCGCCGAGGCAGCCGTGCGCAGAGGAGGCGGTGTGTGTGTGTGTGGGGGGAGGGCCCACAGACCTCGCAGACCAGCAGTGGTCAGGCGCGGTGGGCGCGGGCTGCGGCCACGTGTGTGTGTGATAGGTCGAGGCGGCGGGCGGACGTGTCCGGCCGTCCGGTTCGTCCGGGGCGTGACGGAGGGAGACTAGGGTTTCGTCCGGTTGGAGGGGTGTGCTTAAATAGGCATAGAGGGAGCTAGGAGAGTCCAAATGAGGTGTAGTTTTCGCCCACGATCGTGATCGAGCGACGGAGAGCATGGAGGTGACTTAGATGGGTTGTTGGGCTGTTTTGAAGGGGTGTTGGGCTGCAACTTAAAAGAGGCCTCTGCGAAGGTGCGGTTAACCGTTGGAGTACCAAGCGAGCTCCAAATGACCGAAACTTGACCGGTGGTCTCGGGTGTTATACCAAGGCCACTAGACAAACCTCGGTCCATTTCGAGAGCGGTTTAATACCCTTTGCGGAAAAAGCGTAAAAGGGCCGCGGGGAGATAGGAGTGTCGGATTGCAAAAGCGGACAACGGGAAAAATGCTCGGAATCATGAGGCGAACAGCGTATGCAAATCGATGCACATGATGACATAATAAAATGCATGTCATCGACAAAATGCAAGGAAAA